>JAPVLO010000498.1:0-600000 GCA_027257055.1 Cephalopachus bancanus | reverse complement strand
ATGCTCTGCAGATATAAAGAGTAGAGGAAAGCTACTGCTTGGCATGTTTGTCCTCAGGTTATTTATCTGCCTAAGCTGGCATCTTAGTAATGACCTATATGCTTATTGGTCTTCATATTTCCGAAAACCCTTCCATATACATCTGCTATATTTTTCCTGAAAAACCTTTGATGCTGGTATTAAACTTTTTTCCCCTTTCAAATAAAAAATTCCCAGAAACTCAGAGACAGAAAGTGACTTGCTCAAGGTCACACTGCTAGCAAGTACCAGGCACTTACTGCACAACCTCACTGCAAGAGTCCAGGAGCTTCTGTTCATGCTGCTGCCAAAGTGTTCACAAAAGTTATGTGGATTAAGAGCATCTGGCCAGGAGCCTGGGATGAGGTGTAATGGTGGAGGGCTTTGATGGAGTCCACGAAGCCCTTATAGTTGTAGAGCTTCTGACAACAGTTAGAGGAGACCCTCAGAGTTACCCACTCCCACCTTAGATACAATCCTGTTTAATGGTTTTTGAACTAAGGACCATCTGATTGTATCTGTGCCATCCCTCCACCCAGCACTTCAGCTGATTAGATGAAGGCTTAGATTTTTCTGGGGAGAGTCATTTTCCTGTCCTTTACTCTCATTTGCACAATGGGTTGCTATCACCACTGTTACTCAGACAGGTTGTCTTTAATTTTTTGCTAGTTTTAGGTACAAACCCTTCATTTCTGGTCAAATTGCCCTTCCTGTAGCTACTCAAACACTGATTTGATACTTCTGTTTCTTTTCCTGAATTCCAGTCTCTTCAACATGCTTCCACCTATAATCCTTTCCTCTCCCTGAAGAGAGCCTCTTTAAAAGCCTTAATTTTTTTCATCAATGTATTCAATTTCTGACTTTTTTGTCTGGGTTTTCTGTCTTGTTTAAGAAGTTCTCCTTCATTCCAAGATAATGCAAGTATTTTCTCTGCTAAAATACAGCAAAATCAATCAAAAGATAAATAAAATGGGAAAAATGTTTGCAACTTCTATTACAGATAAAAGGTTAGTGTCTTTACTAGACTTAAGTTTTTTCTGTCTAAAAATATTTTTATTTTCATGTAGTCAAATTTGTTGGTCTTTTCCCAATGGTTAATTATCTAAAGTAAAATCCATCATTTTTAAATGCTAAATGAACAAAGCAAGCTGTTTTTTTCTATCTGAGTGTGAAATGAAATGTAAAAATATGCACACATATAACCTCTTTCGTCTAGGAAAAATCTGTACATAAGTGTATATTTGTTTAAGTAAGTTTGTGGGTGCATGGAGAAGGATGTGGAAGGCATTATGTACCTTTTGAATGGGATAACAAGGGACTTGCAGGAAATCATTAACTTTTCTTTATATATCTCTGTGTTGTTTGGCTTATTACAGTAAGCTAGAATTACTTGTTACAAAAAAAGAAAAACAAAAAACAAAAACAAACCTACAACCTACCCTTCCATTCTTCCTTTGAGATGTTTTAGATCTGAATTGGAAGGACAGTGGGAGAAAAGAACGAAGAGGAAAAAGTGACTTTCAGAAGCTCAGAGAAACTAAGGAACTTACATATCTAATAAGCAAAGCTAGAATGAGACTTAAAGAGACCTCATAAAATAGGTAAATAAAATCAGGACATTTGGAAGCTTCTAAAAACCAAGTGATTTGGCAGTAAACCTCCAGACAACTGCAGCAAGTTCACCTTGAACTTTTTCTAAAAGTCAAAGCCCTATATCATTTTCCAATATCATTCCTCAAGGCTGACTGCCATGACCTTAAGAAAGGTCAGGGGTCATGAGAAAGTTCAAATTAACCCATGTGTTCTTGGTTGTATCATACAAACCAGCATAGACACAAATGCTTGGTCTAAAGGTACCTTCTCTACTCTTTAGAAATCTATCTTCCCAAAGTTCCATTTTCTGTAAACTCTCTTGCTCAAAAAATGTCAGTGGCTCCCAATGCCTTCCATATCAATTCTGAACTTCACATTCTGGTCATTGTTGTTTGCCATAAGATTTTCTAATTGCACTCAATTTTGCATGGTAGCTTGGTTTGAATCTAGAACTGTGTAGTGGTTATTAGTGGGATTCCTGAAGTCAGAATCCTGGGTTGGAATCCTAGCCTTGCTGCTTCTGAACTGCACAATCTTGAACAAATGACTCATTCTCTCTGGACCTCACTTTTCTCATATGTAAAATGGGGGTGAAATAGTGGCTTTTTTACAGGATTATTCTGAGACAAAAAATGAGGTCATCTGTAACATTTGCCACAGCACCTGGTTTAATTATATTAAGAGTGAATGTTTTCACTTATTTTTATGGTTAATCTATTTGTCAGAAAATAATATCCAGGAAGACACTAATCTCAACTAGTAACAATCACTCATGACCTCTTTATTCGTTAAGTTAAAGGAAAGACAATTTTACAGAACTCAACCCTTCATTAAATTTGCAATAAATCTTCCACACATCTAAACCAGCCCATGTTCACACACACACACACACACACACACACACACACACACACACACACAGAGAAATGTTTACAAAAATACAGAGTTTCTTGCACTCATTCATGTACAAAATTCTCCCCTTCCCCATATAGCCATGAATATGTACATAGACACTCATTCTTGCTGAAAGTTAGAGAATTTTGTCAAAAAAATTGTTCTGAATGTAAAATATCTCATTGCTGTGCTAAGCAGACAGACTCTCAGACACTGTTTATGCCCTTGTAATAAATATGAATATAATGAAAGGATAGAAAAATGCTGCAGACAAAACTTCCGGGCAAGAGCTGTCTGAAGGTACTCCCCATGGAGAAAATGAGACAGGCACTGCAGTGTGATGCCAGGACTTTACTTCTTATTTGGGCATCTTGTAGAATGTTTTTAAAGGTAAACTAGATAGGTAAACCAAGATTGTATCTATTGCCCGGGAGAGGAGAATTTAGAGGGAAGTTTCTGGGGCTGAGTGTCCTGACTACGTGTGGGCAGAAAGCCCCTCAACCTTGACTTAAGCCCAAGAAAAATGTGTAACTGTGGGCTTCCTTGAACCAGAGGAAATGGGTGAGAGATGTGACTTTTTAATCAGGAAAATGGAGCCTGGGCTGATCTTTCATAAGTATCTAAGGAATAGCAACTGTCCAAAGGATCACTTTCTCCAGGACACCTTAAGTATCCACTCTACAGGCTGCAATTCCATAGCCCCCAAGCTTACCGCTGTTATGGCACTTGTCACTCTGCACTGTAATGCTCTGTTTTGTTTATTGTCTAATCTCAGTTTATTGTTTATTGTCTAATCTCAGTGCTTAGCACAGTGCCTGGCATATAGTGGGCATTTAGGCATTGTATATATGCCTGTATATAAAACTTTTGATTGCCTGTCTGATTGATTGTTTACCTTTCTGCTACCCCACATGACTGATATTATGTATTCCCATGGTGTTTGTACTTCCAGCACCATCATAGGATTTAACACATGGGAAATGCTTGATATTTGTAGAATTAACCTGACTTAGTTCCCTTACAGTCTCCTGAAATCTTCTTTATGCTTTAGTTTCTATATCTGAAAAATTGAGATAATAATATACCTTTTACATAGAATTGGTGTGAGGATTAAATAAATTAATCCACGAAAAATACTTGGCTCAGTGCCTCGCACGAAAGTAATATTAATTATTATTATTATTATTATGAATTTCAGACCTGCTGGTAAGGACAGAATCCTCAAACTGTGCTGATCTTGGTCAGGGTAGGCCCTGGGAATGATGATGGTGTGGCAGTTGTACCTATAGCTTTCTTTTGCCCTGCCCCACCACATTGCCTTTGTTACACTTAGATATTCTGTGTAGTAGTAAACCTGCAGCTGTCCTTGAAGACCATGCCCAAAAGACTGGAAGCTCCTGAGGACAGGGTCAGTTCACCTTCATTCCTGGGCCCACACAGGGTCTGACCAAGAGGAAACTCTTAAGAGGTATTTGCCAAACCGGCCTGAACTGCAGTCATGGTTTACCAGTCATGGTCCAAAAAGCTTCTTTCTTCTGCTGGCATGGCATTCTCCTCCATCATCTCTTCAGCTGTCTTCCTGCCTAAGCCTATAATAGAAGGCTTATATGGAAAGTTGATAGCCAGGAAGTAAAAATAACACGGGAAACCACTTGCCAGGCTAATGTGCTTCCCTTGGAAAGGGTGTGAGGTGCTTATCCTGCCTACTTAGATTGCCTCCACCTTCTTTCTTTCACCTAACACTCTAAGGCCATTGGTTGTGGAGATTTCTGTGATGTTACCAGCAAGAGTGCTGGGCTGGAGGATAGGTAAATAATGGCATCAGGCATGACTCTGGTACAGACCCATTGTGTAACCTAAAATCAGACATTTCCCCTTTCTGGACCTCAATTCTGTTTTCTTAACATGTTTCTCCTCTATATGATGTAAATCTCTGCTCTGCACTCTTCAGAAAGCTGTGTTAAGCATTACAATTAGATAATAGATGTGAAGGGGAATTGTAGATTGTTAAAAGGCTGTATTAATGCAAGGGGCTTCATATTCATTATCTATATGATTCTCAAGATATATGTCCTCCTCAATTTGCCCTGCCACTGAAAAACAACGACCACAACAATCTCTGTTTCTAGAAGACTATCCCCTCTTTGGCCTGACATCCCCAATTTCCCCAGTTCAAATCATTCTGGTAATGAAGTTTATAGAAGTCTGGGTCTACTATTTCTTTTCTGCAAACATTAGTTTTTCAAACAGTCTTTTATAACTACCTACTGAGAAACAACATAAAAAAGAAATAGGACACAGATAGGTCTGAGCTGGAACCAATTATTGACGGTGATAGAACTTCTCAGAGCCTCAGTGTCCTCATCTGTAGAATAGAGGAGAATATAGCTTGTGTTACACAGTTATTTGAAGGTCAGAAAGAAAGTAAAGACGGCATCTAACTAAACAATGGTTGATAGAAAATAAGTGCTTGATACAAACCAGAAATGATGATGATTATCAGAACACTCAAGCCACTCTATAGTCTCATGACCATAATCTAGGAAAAAAGACACCTGAACAGGAAGGAGACTTTTCTTGGGGATTCCTTCACTTCAAGTCAAAGCAATATGCAAGTACGTATTGCGTTTCCACTGGGAGCCACCTGGGCTGCTCCACTGGTAGAAGCTACCATAGCACTAGGCAACCCAGTTAAAAAGAAATTGTTATGTTAAAAAGAAATTGTTGTTTTAAAAAGAAAGAGTAAAACTAGGTATTACAAAATGCAGCTGATCTATAAACCCCAGATTTATAAACAAATCCATATGTATAGAAAAATCAAGGACAAAGGAAAGTGATATTCACTTTCAGTAACAGATATATTGCCTCTTTTGATCCCTGTGACTTTTGACTCTGGGCTGGAGAGCATAGGCAAGAAACTAGGCATTTTTTCCCCTCCAGAACCTTATTATAATAGCACACCATGCTTTTCCCTGTCTTGGGCAAGGGTGACATGGCTCTTCCCCACATGTCAGTGGTTGGCAAGTTTTTGCAAAGAGCCAGTTAGGAAATACTTTAGACTTTGCAGGCAACAGGTGGTTGCTGCTGCTGCTGCTGCTTCTTCTCTTCCTGTACCATCCTCTTCCTCTTTACAAATTTTAAAACCACAACTTCCCAAGGTTGAAACAAGCAGAAATTCAGATCCTAAATAGACCAATAACAACCCAGGAAATTCACTCCAGCATAAGAAAACTACCAACCAAAAAAGCCTGGACCAGATGGCTCTTCAGCAGAATTCTACAAAACATACAAGGAGGAGCTGATACCAATCCTATTGAAAGTATTCCAGGTAATTGAGAAAGATGGAATCATTTTATGAAGCTAACATCACATAGATACCCAAACTGGTTAAAGATCCAACGAAGAGAGAACTACAGACCAATATCCCTGATGAACATAGACACAAAAATTCTCTACAAGATTCTAGCAAATTGGATCCAAAAACACATCTCAAAAATAATTCACCATGACCAAGTAGGCTTCATCCCCAGGATACAGGGCTGGTTCAACATCTGCTAGACCATCAATGTAATTAAAGACATTGACATATGAAAAAGCAAGGACCACATGATTAAATCATTAGACACAGAAAAAGCTTTCAATAAAATCCAGCATCCCTTCTTGATAAAAACCCTTGAACACCTAGGCATAGAGAGAATACACCTCAAAATAGTAGAAGCTATCTACAATAATCCACAGCCAACTTATTGCTACATGAACAGAAATTTGAAGCATTAACCCTGAAAATCAGAACAAGACAAGGCTGTCCATTCTCGCCTCTCCTGTTCAACATAGTGTTAGAAATCCTAGCTAGACCAGTCATACAAGAGAAGGAAATCAAGGGTATCCAAATAAGAAAAGATGAAGTTAAGTTAACCCTCTTTGCTGAAGACATGATCCTATTCTTTGATACTTTGAAAATCCAAGAGAATCTGTCAAAAACGTCCTTGCACTGATGAAGGACTTTGGCAAAGTCTCAGGGTACAAAATAAATGTGCAAAAGATAGTCACATTCTTATACACCAACCAAAAAATGGCAGAGAACTAAATAAAAAGTACAATCCTATTGACAATACCACAGAAAAAAATGAGATATTTAGCCATCTCCCTAACCAGAGAACTGGAAGTCTTCTACAATGAAAATTACAAAACACTGCTTAAAGAAATCAAAGAAAACACAAACAAATGGAAAAATATTCCATGTTCATGGGTTGGAAGAATCAGCATTATTAAGATGTCCATCTTACCCAACGCAATCTACAGATTCAATGCGACACTCATTAAATTACCAGCATCATTCTTCTCAGACCTGGAAACAACAATACAGGAATTCATATGGAAACATACAAGACTACGAATAGCCAACACAATTCTTAGCAAAAGAAATGAAGCAGGAGGTATCACACTTCCAGAATTTAAACTTTACTAAAAGACTACAATAATCAAAACAGCCTGGTATTGGTACAAGAACAGGCATATAGACCAATGGAACAGGATAGAGATTTCAGAAGCAAAACCTCAATTTCTTAACCAACTCATCTTTGACAAAGCTTTCACCAACAATCACTGGGGAAAGGACAACTTATTCAGTAAATACTTCTGGGAAAACTGACTGGCCACATGCAGAAAATTGAAACAGGACCGCTACCTATCACCATACACAAAAACCAACTCTAGATGGATCAAAGTCTTAAACGTAAAACCTCAAACGGAAAGAATTCTAGAAGAAAATACAGGAAATGCTCTCATGCACATTGGAGTAGGCAGCTAATTCTTGGTCAAATCCCCTAAAGCCCTTGCCATAAGAGATAAGATAGACAAGAGGCACCTAATCAGACTGACAAGCCTCTGCAAAGCAAAAGGAACTATCAAGAGAGTGAGGAGATGGCGCACAGAATGGGAAAAAAATATTTGCCAACTGTATATCTGACAAAAGCCTAACGTCCAGAATCTAGAAGAAACTCAAACATGCCAAAAGGAAAAAATAAACAGCTCTATTAAAACGTGGTCAAAAAATATGAATAGACATTTCTCAAAAAAGCCATACAAACAGCCAACAGATATATGAAAAAATGCTCAACCTCACTAATCATCAAAGAAATGCAAATCAAAACCACACGAGATATCACCTAACTCCAGTCAGAATGGCCATGATTAATAACTCAAAAAACAACAGATGCTTGAGAGGATGTGAGGTAAAGGGAATGCTTCTACACTGTTGGTGGGAGTGCAAACTAGTACAACCTCTGTGGAAAACAGTGTGGCAATTCTTAAAAGATCTAAAAATAGACCTTCCATACAATCCAGCAATTTCCCTTCTGGGAATATACCCGGAGGAACTCAAATCATTCTATAAAAAGATATGTGCACACATATGTTCATTGCAGCATTATTTACAATAGCAAAAACATGGAACCAGCCATGCTGCCCATAAAAAGTGGACTGGATTTTTTAAAATGTGCCACATATACACAATGAAATACTACAGAGCCATAAATAAAGCAAAAATCATGGACTTTTCAGCAATTTAGATGGATTTAAGTCTATAATATTCAATTTTCTGTTATAGAAGCAAAAAGTTGAGAATCACATGTTCTCATTCATAGGTGGACCCTGAATATTTATCATAATATAGTAAGAAAGGGGTGGGCAATAGCAGAATACTGCCAGGGGTGGGAGAGCACATAATATCAATAAGGATACCTAATCTCAACCAGGCGAAGTGAGGTAGAAAAGAAGGCCCAAACTTTACCTGTATTATGACCTCTTATCTACCTAATCCTGAACTGCACTCCACATCTTTAAAATAAATAAAAATAACCTTAAAAAATTAAAAACCCTTCTTATCCTATGGGCTTTGTCCCGTGGACTGCAGTTTGTCAACTGTGGTTCTAATTTTCTAAAGCAGACATACCCCCCTGAGTTGCTGTATTCATTTTTCATCATATTGAATGGCCACTAGTCTTGGCTCTGGTTTCATGAGTGGGAATCAACAAAAAGGTACAATGTGATTATGAATGTGTATGTGTACTTTTAGCTTCCTCTTGGAGAAAAGACAAGAAGAAAAGCCACGTGTGTATATGTTTTATATCTACTGATTTCTGAGTACTTATGGTATGCCAGGCATTGTGCATTAACTCATTAAATTTTACATCTCTTTGAAGCACAAATTTATACCATCATTTTATGATGGAAGAAAACAATGCTCAAAAGAATAAACTAGCTTTTCCAAAGTTATCCAGCCAGGAAATAGCAGAGCCAGGATTTGAATCTTGTATGCCTGCCCTAGAACCCATGCACATAATTGCCATTCAGTTCCTCAAAGGATTTGCTGCATCTTACATACACAAACACATGCAATACAAAGTGTAATATACATATATATATATATATATATATATATATATATATATATATTTTTTTTTTTTTTTGAGTTGGAGTCTCACTCTGTCACCCAGACTGGAGTGCAGTGGCCGCTCCCGGCCACCGCAGCCTCACCTGCTGGGCTCCGGTGATCCTTCCGCCTCCGCCTTCCGAGTAGCCGGAATTACAGGCATGCGCTACCACGCCCGGTTGATTTTTTGATTTATTGTAGAGATGAGGTCTCGCTGCCCAGGCGGGTCTCGAACCCGCGGGCTCAGGCAATCCACTCACCTCAGCCTCCCAAAGGTGCGGGATTACGGGCTGAGCCACCGAGCCCGGCATATATATTTTTTTATCAGTATTTTTTATTATGATGTTGTGGGGTACAGTTAAGGGTTAGATATACAATTACGTTTCATTCAGGCACCCTGTTGATAAGAGGTATTTCCCCGTCCCCAGACAGACATTTGCTACCATTAATCCCATCTCCCTCCCACCCCCATAGTTTCCCAGTACCGTTAGTCATTTTCTTATACTATTGCACTGGATGTTCAAGGTCCATTACATGAGTGAGAACATGTGATACTCGGATCTTTGTTTCTGTGAGAGGTCACTCAGTATTATAGGCTCTAGTTCTATCCAGGTTGCTGCAAAATTCATGATTTTGTTCTTTTTTATGGCTGCGTAGTATTCCATTGTGTATATGTACCACATTTTTTAATCCAGTCCTCTTTTGATGGGCAGCATTGTTGCATCCAGGTTCTTGGTATTGTGAACAATGCTGCGATAAACATACGTGTGCAGGTATCTTTTTAATAGAGTGATTTGAGTTTTTCAGGATATATTCCCAGTAGGGGGATTGTGGGGTCATATGGGAGGTTGATATTTAGAGTTTTTAGGAATCACCACACTGCTTTCCACAGAGGTTGCACTAGTTTACTACTAGAGTACAAGTGTTCCCTTTTCACCACACCCTCTCCAGCAGTTGTTATTTTTTGAGTTGTTGATAACTGCAATTCTGACTGGAGTTAGGTGGTATCTCAATGTGGTTTTGATTTGCATCTCCCTGATGATTAGTGAGGTTGAACATTTCTTCATGTGTCTGTTGGTTGCTCGGATGTCTTCCCTTGTGAAGTGTCTGTTCATATCTTTTGCCCATTTTATAATGGGGTTGCTTGTTTTTTTTCTTTTCAGCACGTTTGAGTTCCTTGCAGATCCAGGATGTTAAGCCATTGTCAGACCTGGTGTTGGCAAATACTTTTTCCCAGTCTGTAGGCTGTCTCCCTGCTCTCTTGATGGTTTCTTTGGCTTTGCAGAAGCTTGTCAGTTTAATAAGGTCCCACTTGTCTGTCTTCTCTCTTATGAGGTGTGGGTTTTGGCTTTTGTTCAGGAATTGGATGTCAGTTCCGATTTCCATGAGGGTATTTGCTTCCTTTTCTAAGGTTCTTATGGTTTGAGGTTTTACATTTAGATCTCTGATCTATTTGGAATTAACCTTTGTGCATGGGGATAGATAGGGGTCCTGTTTCAATCTTCTGCATGTGGTCAGCCAGTTTTCCCAGCACCATTTACTGAATAGGTTCTCCTCTCCCCAGTGGTAGGTGGTGGAGGCCTTGTCGAAGATGAGTTGGTTGAGAAATTGAGGTTTTGCTTCTGGAATCTCAATTCTATTCCATTGATCTATATGCCTGTTCCTATACCAATACCAAGCTGTTTTGATGATTGTAGCTTTATAGTAAAGTTTGAAGTCTGGTAATGTGATACCACCTGCTTTGTTTTTTTGCTGAGGATTGATCTGGCTATTCTTGGACGTTTGTGTTTCCATATGAATTCCTGTGTTGAATTTTCTAGGTCTGAGAAGAATGTTGCTGGTAATTTGATGGGTATTGCATTGAATTTGTAGATTGCCTTAGGTAAGATGGACATCTTCACAGTGTTGATTCTTCCAATCCATGAGCATGGGATATTTTTCCACTTGTTTGTGTCATCTTTGATTTCTTTGAGCAGTGTTTTGTAGCTTTCATTGTAAAGATCTTTCACATCTCCAGTTGGGAAGATGCCAAGGTATTTCATTTTTTTTGTGGTTATTGTGAATGGAATTGTGTTTTTTTATTTGGGTTTCTGTTTGTTTATTATTGGTGTAGAGAAATGTGATTGTCTTTTGTACATTTATTTGTATCCTGAGACTTTGCCAAAGGCCTTTATCAGTGTAAGGAGGTTTTTGACAGATTCTCTTGAGTTTTCAAGGTACACAATCATATCATCTGCAAAGAGAGATAACTTGACTTCCTCTTTTCCTATTTGGATACCCCTGATTGCCTCCTCTTCTCTGATTGCTCGAGCCAGGACTTCCAATACTATGTTGAACAGGAGGGGTGAGAGTGGGCATCCTTGTCTAGTTCCAGTTTTCAGTGGAAATGGTTCCAATTTTTGTCCATTTAGGAGTATGCTGGTTGTGGGTTTCTTGTAGACGGTTTTTACTGTTTTGAGGTATGTTCCCCATATGCCTAGATGTTCAAGGGTTTTTTTTTTTTTTTTTGAGTTGGAGTCTCACTCTGTCACCCAGACTGGAGTGCAGTGGCTGCTCCCGGCCACCGCAGCCTCGACCTGCTGGGCTCCGGCAATCCTTCCACCTCAGCCTTCCAAGTAGCCGGAATTACAGGCATGCGCTACCACGCCCGGCTGATTTTTTGATTTATTGTAGAGATGAGGTCTCGCTGCCCAGGTGGGTCTCGAACCCGCAGGCTCTGGCAATCCACTCACCTCAGCCTCCCAAAGGCGCGGGATTACAGGTTGAGCCACCGAGCCCGGCTTGTTCAAGGGTTTTTATCAAGAAGGGGTGCTGGATTTTATTAAAAGCTTTTTCTGCATCTAATGGTATAACCATGTGGTTTTTGTTTTGATATCTGTTGACATATTTAATTACATTTATGGTTTTATGAATGTTGAACCAGACTTGCATCCCAGGAATGAAGCCTACTTGGTCATGATGGATGCTTTTTGAGATGTGTTGTTGAATCCGGTTCACTAGGATCTTTTTGAGAATTTTATCATCTATGTTCATCAAAGATATTGGCCTGTAGTTCTCTTTCTTTGTTGGGTCTTTACCTGGCTTGGGTATCAATGTGATGTTGGCTTCACAAAATGATTTGGGGAGAGTTCCATCTTTTTCAATTGCCTGGAATACCTTCAGTAGGAATGGTATCAGCTCCTCTTTAAATGTCTTGTAGAATTTGCTGGAGAGCTATCTGGACCAGGCCTTTTTTTTTTAAGGTAGTTTTCTTATTATGTAGTCAATTTCCTTGATTGTTATTGGTCTATTTAGGGTCTCAATTTCTTCTTGTTCCAACCCAGGTAGGTTGTGTGATGTCAGAAAGTCTTCCATTTACTTAAGGTTTTCAAGTTTGTTTCCATACAAGTGTACATAGTAGTCTCTAATGATCTTTTGTATTTCTTCAGGGTCAGATGTGACTTCATCTTTTGTGTTTCTGATTGTGCTTATTTGGTTTTTTTCTCTTTTTTTCTTGGTCAGTCTAGCTAGGGGATCATCGGTCTTGTTTATCCTTTCGAAGAACCCGCTTTTTGCTTCATTGATATTTTGTATTATTATTATTTTTTTGTCTTCTATGTCCTGGATTTGGGTTTTTATTTTGGTGATCTGGATTCTTCTGCTGAAATTAGGGTTTTTGTGGTCTTGCTTTTCCAGCTTCCTTAGGTGGCTTGTTAGACTGTTGATTTCTGTTCCTTCCATTTTCTTCATGTGTGTTTGTAAGGATATAAATTCCCCTCTTACTACAGCTTTCAAGGCATCCCAGAGATTTTGGTAAGATGTTTCTTCATTTTCATTTGTTTCCAGGTATCTTTTGATCTCTGTTTTGATTTCATCATTGTTTAGCATCACGCTGTTTAGTGTCCATGTCTTTTTGGGTTTTGGGGGGACCTTGTTGGTGTCAATGTTTATTTTTATTCCACTATGGTTCGAGAAGGTGCATGGTAGAATTTCAGTCCTTTTAAATTTGCTTATGCTTGATTTATGTCCAATTATGTGGTCAATCTTAGAATATGTTCCATGCAGTGATGAGTAGAATGTGTATTCTGTGATCTTTGGGTGGAGTGTTCTGTAGGTATCAATTAAGTCCATTTCGTCCAGAGTTTCATTGAGGTTCCGGATATCCTTGCTGATTTTTTGTCCTGATGATCTGTTTAGGGTTGTGAGTGGGTTATTAAAGTCCACAGTTATGATGTTGTTAGAGTCAATATTTTTCTTTAGTTTTCCTAGAAGTTGCTTTATGAAAGTTGGCGCACCTATGTTGGGTTCATATATGTTTAGGATAGATATTTCTTGTTGATGGAGTGAACGTTTTATCATTATGTAGTGGCCCCCTGTATCTTTTTAAATTTTTGATAGCTTAAATGGTATTTTGTCTGAAATTAGGATCACAACTCCTCCTTTCTTTTGTATTCCATTCGTCTGAAAATTTGTTTCACATCCTCTTACTTTGAGTCTGTGTATGTTCTTTCTAGTGAGATGGATCTCTTGAAGGCAGTATATTGTTGCTTGGTGATATTTTATCCATTTTGCCAGTCTATGTATTTTCAGTGGTGCGTTTAGTCCATTCACATTCAGGCTAATTATTGAAATGTGAGAGTTCGTCCTTATCACAGAGTTCTTATAGAGTTGTTGTTCTTCCACTTGGTTTTTTTCTTTCTTTCTTTCTTTTTGTTTTGGGATTGGTTCATGTATATTTTATTCTTTTCCCTGTACTCTTGTGGAGAACGTTGTTCTTTTTTCCTTTTCTTCTGTGTTTAGTACTTTCTTAAGTGTTTCATGCAGAGATGGTTTGCTGGCAGCATAAGTTCTTAGGGATTGGATACCTGGGAAAGATTTTAATTCTCCCTCACTGATGAAGCTTAGCTTGGCCGGGTAGGTTTTTCTTGGTTCAAATTCTTTATCTTTTAGGACTTTGAAGATAGCGCTCCAAGCTCTCCTAGCCTGCATGGATTCTGTAGATAAATCTGCTGTTATTCTGATTGGTCTTCCATGGTAGGTGATCTAGCCTTTTTCTCTTGCTGCCTTTAGGATTTTTTCTTTTATGCCTACTTTGTTTAGGCAAATTATGATGTGTCTTGGAGTTGGTCTTCTCATTTGTTGTCTTGCAGGGGTTCTCTGAATCTCTTGTGTTTGAATTTTTGCATCACTGATTAGATAAGGGAAGTTTTCTTGAATTATCTCATGGAAAGTTTGTTCTAGTGTGGTCTCTGTCTCTCTTTCTGCCTCAGGAAGTCCAATTACTCTTAGGTTAGGTCTCTTGAGGTAATCGCTCATCTCTTGAAGGTTTTGTTCTGTCTTTTTGAGCTTATTTTCTGTGTTTTTTAAGAGTTTGGGTTAGTTCTATATTTTGGTCCTCAAGCTCTGAGATTCTTTCTTCTGCTTGGGTAATTCTGCTTTCCATGCTTATCAGTTTGTTATTTATTTCATTCACAGTATTCTTTATTACTGTTATCTCAGATATCAGCTCTTTCCTAGCTTCTTCTTGTGTCTCTTCAATTCTTTTTAATTTCTCCATTATTGTCTTGATATCTATGTTTGTAGTTTGAGATCCTTCATTCTGGGGGCTCTTCATTGTTTGCATTCCAAAGTCAGTTTTCTCATTGTCTGCCCTCCCAGGGGTCTGGGAGAGACCCATACTCTTCTTTTGATTTTTCTTCATTTGTGTAGATTTTTCTCTCTCCCCCTTCTTTAATTCTGTTTTTGATGAAAGGTGTGGTTGCTTTTATTTCTCTTCTGCAATACCCTGTTCTTCCCTTTTGAGAGTCTTCTGGCTTTGTTCACTTTTCAGGTTGGAGCATAGGCTGCAATCTGGACTTTTTGCAGTTTTGAGGTTTAATTGAGAGGGAAGCTGTGGTTCAGAATGTATATGCTGATTCTAGCATCCACAAACAGGTGTATGAGCACAATGGAACCTATTTCCCTCTGCCTTACAATCTGTCCATTCAGCAGTATGTAGTCTTGGTCCCTAGATTAAAAAGGGGAGTATAAAAGAGGAAAATAATGGAGGAAGGGGGGTCAATAAGGAGTTAGAAAGAGAGAAGAGTGAGAGTGGAAGCAGGTATATATACCAACTATCAGGTGAGAAAGAGACACAAGGCCGGGACGAAGTGAAGAAAGACACTTAAGAAAGATTCCCTAAAGAGTACTGATAGCTACACAGAGACTGGCCAATAAAATCAAGAAACAGTGTAAGTCAGAAGGCAAACAACAATCGTGATCAAAACCAACAGTTACAATGATAAAATCATAAGTCAAAATAAGCGATCAGACTAATGTCACTTCTCTGATCTCCGATTCTGGCCTCTCCCCTTTGTTTTTTGCTGCAGCGTAGGGGTGGGGCTTTGTCTCCTGTTTCATGCCATTGCCTTAGGAACTGAGGTAAAGTTTGTTGATAGGTGGGCGGGGCAATGGAAGTCTCTGCCTGGAGAATGGCAAGGCAGTTTTTGAAGATCTGTTTTTCTCCGCCTGTCTGGGTCCCCCAGCTTGGGGTCTCATGCTGAGTGCCTCAGCCAGGGTGGGCCTGGAGTTCCAGAGCTCCAAATCTCCAAAGGGCAGGCGGTGAGCAGCGAGAGTGACCCTGGGCCCCCCACAGGGTACTTCAGCCAGGAATGGGACTGGTGTCTCTGAGGGGGTGGGCACCCAGACCCTCCCTGAGTGACCAGCGGCTTGGTGCCGGGTGCCGGGCTGGAGATGATGTAGTCAGGGAGGTAGCTGGGAGGGGGCTGGGACCCGAGACTCCCAGGCATGCAGTGGAACAGCAGCAGCAGGGGGCTGCAATATCTTGCCCTGCGTGGGACCGAAGGTCCCCAGGCCTTGCACCAGCGTGGCTGGTGGAGGGCTGGGGGTGGGGGAAGAGAAGAAAGAGTCTTTTGGGGAACTCATGTTTGGAGAATCTTACAAGTTCACCTATGCTGTCACCATCTTGTTCCCATCTCTCCCATAGTGTAATATTAATGGGAGAAAATAAAGACCAAAGAGTCGATTAGGCAGACTGGTATGACAAACATAGTTGTTGTGTCTTCAGCTTCCTGGCAGCCAGGACAAAATAAGTAGTATCAGTAACTTCTGTGTAGAAACAAAGGTTTATTCTACGAATGATTTATAAAACAAAAATAATATTATTGATTCTGAGGTCCATCTCTGTATGGGTTAAATATGTTGTTGCTGGCTGACTTTGTGTCTGCTCTATGCCAGGTACTACACTTGGGGCTGAAGGTACTGACACAAGTAAGATTCAGTCTGGACCCTACAGGAGGTCACAATCTGGAGATGAAGACAGACAGGTCAGCAGCTGACACTAAAACAAAGAAGACAAGTAATCTCTCCCTAGAGGTATAAGTAAAGTAGACTAAACATTCATTTGTTAATTCCTCCTATGTGTACTGCCCTTTACAGATTACAAAGTGTCAACATATTATGTTATTTAATATTTGCAATAGCCCTGGAAAATAGGTGCTACCACCCTTATTTTACCTTTGAGAAGATAAAGATCCTGGGAAATGAAGTAATTTACCCAAAATCTTGATTTTTTCCAATTCTAAATTTTGTGTACCTACAATGCCCCACTTTCTTCATTAAGACAAAGGAGGCCGTCAAAAACAAAAAAGAAAAAAAAATGCTCTCAATTTTCTAGTGGATCAGGCAAGACTCTAAGAAGGAGGTGACTTTTGAGGTAGGCCTGACAGGGTGAGGATTTGGACAATTTGGACAAGAAGAAACTGGGGCAAGAGCCTTATGAATACTTAATAATAAAGTCCTAAGAATGTTGGGTAGGAGAATCTGCTGATAGGGGAGAGATCGATAGCTGGTAAGTCACTGGAGTTAGATGGTAGGGCTGGGTCCTAAAGGTCAAGGGAATTGCTGTCCTTATGGAAGTAATAGACTGGGTTAGCTGGAAGGCAGAAAAACTTTAGAGATTTTTTTTTTTAAGTTGGAGTCTCGCTCTGTTGCCCAGGCTGGAGTGCAGTGGCCGCTCCCGGCCACCGCAGCCTCGACCTGCTGGGCTCCGGAGATCCTTCCTCCTCAGCCTTCCAAGTAGCCGGAATTACAGGCATGTGCTACCACACCCAGCTGATTTTTTGATTTATTGTAGAGATGAGGTCTCGCTGCCCAGGCGGGTCTCGAACCCGCAGGCTCCGGCAATCCACTCACCTCAGCCTCCCAAAGGCACGGGATTACCGGCTGAGCCACCGAGCCCGGCTAAACTTTAGAGATTTTATACTTTAGTGACTACTTCCTTCTAGCTACCATTACACGCTCCCACCTTATATTATGAATGATAATACTGAGGCTCAGAGAAGGTTGGGGACTGGTAGAATAGGATCTAAATCTCAGGCAGCTTAACTCCCAGCCTCAGATTCTTCATTTGCCGCAACCCTTGACTTCCCTTTGCTACAGGGCCTCTCTTTATCCTGTCTGGGATCTTGCCTCATTGGCTGGGTCTCCACTTCTATCCTCCTTCTCTACCTTGTCTGTCACCATGTACCTTTTTATTTCCTAAGGAGTTTACTCTCAAAATCACTCTTACACTTACTAGTACTCTTTGCCCTGGCTCACTGATGGCCTTTGATAAAGAGAGATAAAAAGCAGAATTCACCCTAAACACGGTCTTACACTAGGCAATCTTATATGGCAATCTTACTGGACAATCTTATATGGTTTAGCCTCAAAACTCTATGAGGTTAGGGACTACTCTTCACATTTTATGGAGAAGAAAACTAAGTTTTGAAATTATAAATGGGCTTGCTCAAAGGTAGACAGCTATTGAGTAATAGAGCCAAGATTTGAGGTCAAGTTTGTCTGACCCTAAAGTTCTTTCTGCCATTCTAGACTTGCAGAATTCTGCTCCCTTCGTCATTATCAACTATAGAAGGGATACAAGTCAGGCATTCTTGTCCCCATTTTATAGCTATGTTGCTCAATATGGTAGGCACTATTCACATGGGGCTATTTTAATTTAAAAGAGTCAGAATTAAATACAATTTAAAATATAGTTTCTCAGTCACACTAACTATTGTTCAAGTGCTCAGAAGTCACATGTGGATAGTGACTATCATATTGGATAGTGCAGATATAAAAGTCACAGAGTTCTACTAACATTTCTGGTCTAGAGAAATGAAGGAGAACTGTTTTTATAGGATACTGTCAAGACAGCAGTTGAATATGCCAAATGTGGCATATCTGGTTAGTAAAGATGAAATCAAGTACTCAGTGGTTCTGCTTTAATACATGGGTGTGAATTATGTATTCCTCACATCAGTGATTTAAATATTAATGGGAAATGAAATACAAAAGAAACTGCTTGTTCTGAATCCTTAGGTTCAAATCTCAGCTTGATCTCTGACTCTGTCAGAGGGGATCTGAACAATTATTTTTTTCTCTCTTGTTCTGCAGAATAAAGGGGTTTAAGTCAAAAGCTTTTACAAGACTTATGTTCTTTAGGCCTGTGAATCAACAGCTGTATTTTTTACTAAATTAATTTGTGCATTTCTATGAAAGCAGACTAGTGGAAAATGCTGCCAGGAATCTAGATTATGAAATGCCAGCCTCTCTGTGCTAAGTGCACAAAGAGAGAGTGAAGACTAAGAAAAAGGCACTTATTTCTTGGCTTAAAGAGGGCCTTTAATATATGTGTTTGCTCAATACCTATTCATGCGTCTGTTTGCCCTTTGGCAATCTGTCTGCCTTCTGTCGTTGGCTCCTAGAGGGCAAAGTTGATGACTGCAACTATGTAATATCAAACAAACTGTTGAAAAAAGATAATTTTTTGTTTTGGCAAGTTGCCTCTTCTGAAAAAACAAGTAATAATTTGATTCATTTAATAAATAATTTGGGGGCACTGTGTGCAAGACACTCTAATGGTATGCAAAAACTGATCAAGTACTGAACCTTCTCTGCCCAAAAGAAAGACCTTTGGCTTCTTGCAATTCCTCCCAGCTGAGAACTTATGGAGTCTCTGACTTTATATGATGCCAACACAGATATTTCAGACTAGAGGGGACCTTTTGTATCATTTGGCTACCTGATACTCCATGCAACAAAAACGTTTTGAAAAGAACTGATAAAATTAATGAGGTGTTTGACATGTTGAAGACCAGCTTCAGAGTTTGAAAAACTCAGAGGGTACAATATTAAGAAACAATACTTTCCCTTCCCTTTCCTCATCCTTCAGAACCACAACCCATGTTTCCTTAGCTGACTTGTTTCACTTCACACCTTTCCCTGCCCCCATTTACACAGAATGACTCTCACTTTCTCAGAGGTCAGAATTGTGCCTTTTTATTTTATTTATTTTATTTTTACTTTTGAGTCTGAGTCTCACTGTCACCCAGGCTGGAGTGCGGTGGCATGCTCACAGCCACTGCAGCCTCAACCTGCTGGGCTCAGGTGATCCTTCTGCCTCAGTCTTCCAAGTAGTTGGAACTAAGGCACATGCCACCATGCCCAGTTAATTTTTCTGATTTATTGTGGAGACGAGGTCTAGCCAAGTTGCCCAGGCTGGTCTGGAACCCTTGGCTCAGGTAATTCTTTCGCCTAGGCCTCCCAAAGTGCTGGGATTACAGGTGTGAGCCACTGTGCCCAGTCAGGTTTGTTTTAAACCTCAAGGAAGAAAAAGAAAACTCATGATTTGGATTAGATTTTTGATCTGTCAAGCCTAGTCTTAGAGGGGATTTTTGTGTCTATTTCACTATGCACACCACAACTCCTTGAAGGTGAATTTATTCACCCCAATTGACAGGTGAGGAAATGGAAGCTCAGAGATGATAAGTACTTACCAAAGACTCACAAAGCTATTGCACTTCAAAACTGAGAGCTAAATTAATTTTTTCATTATTGTGACTCTTTTTTTCCTGAGACTTCGTAACATAAAACCACTGCCTTAACTAATGAAATCTTAACATGACCAGGCACATAATACTGTAATTTATTTACCAATTTAAGTCTGCTTAATTCTGCAAATATTTATGATGAGTCTACTGAGTAGAAGTCCTTTGTAAAGAACAATCATGTGTCACTATTTAAAAGCATGGATTCTGGAGCCTGACATCCTGTGTTTGAGTTCAAGCTCCATCAGTTACTTGCTGTGTGACCCTGATGATAACCTCAAGGACATAAAGATTAATCAGACAAAGGACTTGCTCTCCAGGTCTCTCAATGAAAATTGGAGCTGCAATACATGAAGAGTGCTCAATAAGTGTTAATTGCAATTATTTTGATTTTATTCATTCAAGAACCATTTATTAATGCCCACTGTGAAGTAGGCTCTGTTTCTATGACTCCAGGGGCCACTGTTTTTCCTGAATTTCAAAGTAAGAATGAAGAAAGCAGAGCACTTAAAGGGTTTTAAAGTGCTGTTCCCTCAAAGCTGAAGGTGTTCTTGATGATCAGCTAGTCTCAAATTTTCTGAGTGTACAAAGAGTTTCACTGAGAGGTAGAACCCTACCCAAAGCTACATAGCCAACCAATAGCAGAATGTATTTTTTTTCTAAATAGAGAGTTTACAGTATATGAAACATTTTCCAAGAGTCTTATGATCTAGAAAGTTAAGAATCACTCTATTTCTACCTTTTTTTTATAAGGTAGGAAAACTAAAGTTCTGGGGGAAAACAGACCTTCAGAATATCAAACCATTGTTCTTTCTGCTGAAAGACAGGGTTAGTCAAAAAGCCTTCATCCTGTGAACCCTGAAATATTGTATTTAGCTGTTCTATCAACTGTCCAGCACACCCAACCCCAGGTGGCGCTATCAGGCCTGTTTACTCCATTATTCTACAATTCAGGGTTCGTTCCTCTCTGATGTACTTACCTGTCTTATGATTCATCTTTTCACCACCTTGCCAAGTAACCTAATAGTTCTGAAGAACAGATTTATGCTAAAACATTAATGATAAATAAAATGAATAATTATAAATAATGATATACAATTAATTATAAATACATAAATGATAAAATATGACTTTACTCTTCCCCACAAGAAGTTTTTGATTAGGGGTTCTCCTTATATAATGCCTTATTATTATCTTCATTATTAATCTTTGTAATGCTACTGAAATAGTCCTAGGAAGAGAGTCAAGATACTGGAGTTGAAGTCCTGGCTCTCTTTTCTCCTAACTATGTCTTCTGGGACAATTTATTTAATTTTTCTAGGCCTGGATTGCTTTATAGTTCTTACTACCTCACATTTTGTGTAAAATTCCTCAAATATATTAGGTACTCAATGCATAAGTCTCCTGATCAAATAACTAGACTATAATTTTAAATTCATATCCCTACTTTATGATCAGCTTTTTAAAACATATTTTTAATGATGTAAAAATTTAGCGCTTTATTCATTTTAAAGTGCAAAATTCAGTGATGTGTAGTATTTGTGATCAACTGCTAAAGACATTGAAAAATGGCAACAACAAAAAAAATCTCAGTGACGTTTTACAAAGTCTACTTCCAGAGTATGGCATGAATCACTCTTAGCACACATTCAGCTCAGTCTATGACACACCCTCTAGTGTCTTATCTAGTCCTGGGACATAACAGCAAATATTCAGAAAAGGCCTTGCAAAATCCCAGTCATCACAGAAGGAAAACTGGTCTGGGAATCTAACTTGAATTTGGGCAAATTCCTGTGACTTAACCTTCCTTCCCCCAACTCACTCTCATTATTCCCATATATACTATAGTAAGACTGGACTAGATGATCAGCAAAATTCCTTTCAGATTAGACATTCTTGTGGTATAACAGAAAGATAATAGAGTCTAGAATCACAGTGACCTGTATTCAAGTCCCAGGACTACCACTTACTTAACTGTATGACCTTGAACACTGTGATGGCTCATTTTCTGTGTCAATGTGCCTAGGGTATAATACACAGTTATTTAATCAAACATTAATCTAGCTGTTTTGTGAAGGTATTTTGTAGATGTGGTTAACATCTACAATCGTTAACTTTTAGATTACCTTCAATAATGTGGATGAGCCTCATTCAATCAGTTGAAGATCTTAAGAACAAAAGCTGAGGTTTCCTGAATAAGAAGAAATTCTGTGTCAAGGCTACAGTGTCAACTCCTGCCTGAGTTTCCAGCCTGCCAGTTTGCCCTACAAATTTTTGACGTACCAACTCCCACAATCATGTGAGCTAATTCCTTAAACTAAATCATACATATCTCCTGTTAGTTGTTTCTCTGGAAAACCTTGTCTGATAGAAACACTCATATAAAAACTTTTTTTAAAATTAGGGAACCTATTGTATGCTGAGGACTGTTTTAGGAACTGGGGATTTGTGTCCTCAAGGAGTTTATAATCTACTGATCTATTGTGTGCAGACAATTAAAAATAAACATAACAATATATTGTATACATGCATCAAAATATCACATGTACTCCCCAAATATGTATAATGATGATATATTAATAAAATGTAAAAATAGACATAACACATAAGTGATACAGTATGTTAACCTTTCTGATCCACCAATTTCTCCTCTATAAAAATGAGGGTACTCAGGATTATGACTATAAAAGGACTAGAATATAGGAAGTTAGTAAATGGTAACCGTTATTCTGAGTCCATGATTACATTATGACTTTGACACATTTATTTTAAGAACATTTTCTTATGTTGTGATTTTTTAAGCAAAATTTATTGAGAGGACAGAGAAGCTTCCACAGTGGGAGGGGACATGAAGGTGTTGCCGTTCTGATTTTTTAAAATTCATCTACAGCAAACATGTCCTACAAAAGTAGTGATGCAGCTGATTTAGAAACAACAATAACTTGATTTGGAGTCAAAAGAATGGCTTTGAGTCTCAGTTCAGTCAGTCACTAGTTTTGTTACCTTCAACAAGTCATTTAACCTCTCTGAGTTTCAGTTTTTCTGCCTATAGAAATGATATAATAATATCCTTCATAGTGTTTAGAAGGAATAAATAAGATCTTGTGTCAATTATTCAAAAACAAGATTGATAGAAAATTGTGCTTAGAAAGCTCTCTATTAACCAGAATATTTAGTTAACTAGAAGAGTTCATTCCCTTCCTCCTCCCCTCTACACACACACACACACACACTCGTATCCTTCATTAAAGGGTTATTCCTGTATCACTCATTTATCAACTGAGGTTTGGTTTCTGCCCTGAAGTTATTCAAAAGCAACCATAGTTGAGAACTGGTTCTAGCTTGTAACTAAAAATTAGTCATAAATCTCAAAATAAAGCCAGTTTTGACATCCATTGGCATGACCTCCAGTAGGCTAGGGATGGAACAACTGCAAGGCTTTTATTCTATGGCCCTTGCAAAAGCTGTTCTTCATCCTGGCTTCCCAGATGCCCACCCCATACCTACACATTTACTTTGTATACATCCCCAAGGGATAGTTCTTTCACAGGAATGGTACTATACATGGTGCAGAGGCTGCTTGGAAGTGAACAAAGGAGAACAGATAGAGGAGTTGTTGGGAAACAGGTAACACAAGTAGTTGGTGAGAGTTTCCCTGTCTTTGCTCACTGAGGAAATGAACATAGCTGAAAAAATAAAGATTTTAATGCAAATAAGTCTACAACCATGGCAGGGGGGTTCAATGGTTGAGGATAGCTGTAGTCAGGCTCTACCTAAGGGGTATGAATGTGTATCTCTCTTTCTTGTCCTGTTACTCTTCAAACCAAACAAAGCTGAGCTAATGTAGTAAATGTGTTGCATGGGGCCACAAAGACTATAAAGTTATTCAGTTATGTGAGTGATGGAGATAAGAAGAGGCCTCTGACCAAGTGCATAATGGGCACCAGAGTTATTTCAAACATTTATTTCATTGATGCAACAGCTCTCGGATTATGCTCTATGGATACTTCCAGGGCTTTGGAAAATCCTAAGAACAGTGTTGAACCATTTTTCTTTCAATTTCTGGTAGAATTTTCTCCACTTACAGTTAAGAAAGACACAATGAAATAGTCTACACTATATTCTAACACCATCACCTGCCACCCCCAACCCAATATTATCCCTGTATTACTAGAGAGATCTGCATGTCACTCACCTTTTCCTGTTTGTTGATCTGTATAATCAGGTAGTCTGGTTTGAGCTCAATAATTCTTCCTTTGCATTATTTTCTCCTTACCATTCCTTCTGATTTCCGCATCTTTTCTGTAAAGGAAGGAGGGTGGGTATGGATACTGCAAGTCAAGTTTCCTCTTTATTTTCTCAACAGTGAAAGATGTAGGTCTTCTGGTTCCTTTACTTGTCTATCAAAAAGTAAGCACATCTCCAAAAGGCAGACGTGAGTTTTATTTTCTCAGACCCAATGTACTCTAAACTTAGCTTGAGGAATAAAGAGCATGGAAACAGGTCTGCTCTTAAAATTAGTGAGTCTCTATTATTGTGTAGAGGAGCTTGTGTTTTTTCTCTTTCTTAACTCACCCTTAGGTTCTACAGAATCAATAGACAGAATCATACCTTTAATGGCTACTTTTGGGAATGAATTTCATCCCTCTGATGAGGGATGAAATTACCCCTACCAATTTTCTTAGTCAAATCCACTTTTTCTAACTGATAGAGAAAAAAAGAGAGCTTTTTTGGTGGGTTTTATAGAGGAAGATCATGGTAGACTTCATATCCATTTTAGCTATTCACAATCCTGCATCCAAGCCATATGTGAAGACTACAATGAACAAAGCCCAAAATGTCATGAAGATACCATGGTTTGTTAGTATAGGTGAATGTCATGTGTACCCCCATGTTCAAAACTCAAAGTGATAGGGAATGGGAAAACATTAAACAAGTATAAGAGGAACACAGGCTAGGAAAGAAACAGTAGGAGACACTCTACACAAAAAAAATGTATGTTCATTCAACTACAAATATTTATTGAGTACCTACTATATACCAATCATTGTTCTAGGTACAGAATACAGAAGAGAATAGAATACAGAAGAGAATAAAACAGGCAAAAATACTTGTCTTTCTAGAGTTCACATCCCAGTAAGGAAGACAATAAGCAGTAAACTCCCAAAATAGCTAAAGTATATCACACCACTGGAGATGTTAAATTATATTGGAAAAGGAAAAAGGTAGGGCAGGGCAGAGCAAAAGACATCTGGTGTTCTGGAGGCAGAGGCACTTTCAGTATTAAATAGGGTGGTTAGGTCTCAGTAGGTTTTACTTGAATAAATATTTGAAAGAGGTGAAGAAGTGAGCAATAAAGCTGTTTGTAGGAGGAGAGAGAAATTCAGACAGAAAGAACTTTCCTGGCTAAGGTAGGAGCAGGTCTATTTTGTTCAAGAAATAGCAAGCAGACCAGTGTGAATAAGATGTCAAGACTTAGGGAACGAATAGTAGAAGTCAGAGAAGTAACTACAGGACAAGGGGGTGAATTTTTACTCTTATTTTGAGTAAGATGGAAGCCTTTGCAGTATTTTGAGCAGAAGACTGCTCTATTCTGGGTTCTGCCACTGAAGCACTATATAACCATTTATGAGAACTGTCTCATAAATGAGACTCCATTATTTTATTTGTGAAGTGGACAATAAAAAACAAAAGCAGTCATTTAAAAAAATCTTTCAAGCTCAGGAAACTTGTTTTATAATAAAGTCTCTCTTCTATGTTTTCCTATCCCCATGCAACGGAATACTATGTTGCCATTAACAGTGGTGAAATTTATCTATCAAATAAAACTGCTAGCATATAAAATAGACAAAAGTTGAGCTGCTCTGGTTGAAGCAAAGTGAAAAAGTGCCAGTGGACTATCACTTGTCCTTTATTCCAGAGATGCCCTGAGGGCACTTCTCTAAAACCCTAAGATACAAGGAGTACAATTTTAAGTCTTATCTCACATCTGCATTTAAATCATATTTCTTAAAGTTTATATGCAAGAGATGTATTTCAAGAACTTACAAATACTCAGTTTATAATATTTTTATATTATGCTTTCAGCTAGCAAAAAAAGCTGTCATGCCAGCACCACACATAATCAAATTATTATATGCTCACTTTTTCCTCATCAAAACAGCCTTATTCTCATTGATGAACTTTATAGTAAGCAAGCATTATAAATTTGAATGAATTTACAAAATAAATTTGTGGTAATAAAGTATCACTTTTATATTTTCATGCATGTATTAGGGTTCATGCTTAAAAGCAAAAGAGTTTCTCTCCCAAAAACAAACAAACAAAAACAACAAACAAACTTGAAAATCTATAAGCTTACTTAATTTCTCATTGGTTCCTTTCAGCTCTAACTACAAAAACAATGACAGCAATAATAAAAGTTAACTCTCACTGTGCCAGGCAGTGGGTTCAGTTCTTCACATCTCTCAGCTCATGTAATCACCATTAGTCCTCGGACTTGGTAAGTGGGTAAGCGCAAGTTAAATGCAAACAATGTGCTGACATCGTCAAAGTGATACTTGTGCCCACAGATCTCAAGAGTTTCTTTGTTTTCGATCCTGCCAATCTCCCCTTGAAGCAGGGTGCTTACATAAAGACCCCAACCTCTGCAATGGACACATTTGCTTGCTTTCCCCCCCCACACTGGAAGCTCTCTGACCTGAGTAATATCTTAAGTTGCAGTCACTGGACACCAGCTGGGATGGAGATTAGCACCTATTCTCTCATAAAGTTCCCCACTCTATGAGCATAACAGCCATCTTTTCATTTCACCAGCTCATTTCTCTAGAATCCTCTGACTGATGTCAAATTGCTGCCATCTGCTTGAGCTACTCTGCATGCCAAGTGGTTGCTTCCAGTCTCACAAAGTGGAGAGCTCTAGGTCACGGGAGCAAGAGGGCCAGACAAGCTGCCTCAGGAAGTCGGGGCCCAACTAGTGTTGGAAGACAGATAATGAGGCATGATAAAAGGTTTTGATTGGTTCTGGTGACTGTGCATACTCTTCAAGAGCCACTAACATGGTAATCCCTTCTGCCTAAATATTCTTTTAGTAGGACATGCCCACCCATGACCTCCTATCTCACTCAGAGCAAAAGCCAAAGGTCCTACAGTATCTGCCTCCCTCACCTCCTTACCTCTCTCACCTTATTTCCTGCTTCTATTTCTCTTACTGAATCCTCTTCAGCTACTGATCTTCTTGCTGTTCCTCAGACATACTAGACATGTTTCCACATCAGACAAGGTCAGGCTCTTCCCCCAGAAATCCACATGACTTATGAACTCACATCCTTTAGATATTTGCTCAGATGATACTTTCTACATGGTGTCTTTTTTGATCACTCTAGTTAGTATTGAAACAAACCACCCCCACTAATGCTTCTTTTCCTTTCCCACGTTATTTTACTTAATCACATTCATCATCAAAGGACATACTTTATATTCATTGATTTATTGTCTCTTTTTTCTACTAGAATGTAGGCTTCATGAAGACAGATAATTTGTTTTTGTCACTGTTCTATTCCCAGTACCTGACACATAGTAAATGCTCAATAAATACTTGCTGAATGGTTAAGATTCAGATTTGAAAGATACTAAGATGTCCACCTAACGCACCCTTCAGCGCAGGTCAGTGAAAAGAGTCTTGACTTGAGTGTCAGAAGATGTGAGCTCAAATTGTGGCTCTATCACTCACTAGTTAACATGAATAAGTCATTATAATTTTTATGGCTCTCATTTTTCTCATGTTGATATGGTAATCGTTATAATTATCAAATGAAAGCACACTTGGAAACTATAAAATTTTAGATAAATGTTAGATATTATTGTTACATAAAACCCCTATGGTTCTCCCTGACAAAAGATTACACAAGTCTAAAGAGCTCCAGGGACAGGAGCATATCTGTTTCCTCATACTCTTGCCAACACTGAATATTATTAACCTTTTGGGTTTTGCCAATATGAGAGGTAAAAACACATCTTCTTGTTTCAGTTAGCAAGTTTTTAGTTATAAATATTAGAGCATCTTTTTAAATGTTTACTGATAATTTAGATTGTCTGTTATGAACCTTCTGTTCTTACTTTTTATCTTTTTTGTTGTTGAATTTACTGTCACTTTATTATTAATGTATGAGTTCCTTGTAAAGTATAAAAATTAGCATTTTATCTAGCAGGTATACTAAACCTACTCCTTTCTTTAGTATTTTTGTTTCTCTAGTTCATCATTTGTATTTATAACTTTGTTTCTGAATTTTTTTGTCATACAAGAGACTTTTCTTTATTTTTTTAATACATATTTTTTATTTTAAAATTGTGGGGTACAGTTAAGGTTTAGGTATACAAATATGCATTGTGCAGGTACCCTTGTTGATGAGGTGTGCCCCTGTCCCCAGACAGATATTGACTACCATTAATCCCACTTCCCTTCCCCTCTCTGAACCCCCATAGTTTCCCACCACTGTCATTCCTTTTCTTATAGTATTATGATAATTGTTCAAGGTCCACTTATGAGTGAGAACATGTGATACTCAGATCTTTGTTTCTGTGAGAGATCACTCAGTATTATAAACTCTAATTCCATCCAGGTTGCTGCGACATTCATGATTTTGTTGTTTTTTTTTTTTATGGCTGTGTAATATTCCAATGTGTATATATACAACATTTTTTTAATCCAGTCCTCTTTTGATGGACAGTATGGTTGCTTCCATGATCTTCCTATTGTAAACAATGCTGCCATAAATATACATGTGCAGGTATCTTTTTTATAAAGTGATTTGAGTTCTTCAGTGTATATTCCCAGTAGGGGGATTGTGGGGTCATATGGAAGGTTGATATTTAGAGCTTTTAGGAATCGCCCCACTGATATCCACAGAGGCTGCTCTAGTTTATACTCCCACCAACAGTGTAGAAGTGTTCCCTTTTTACCTCTCCAGCATCTGTTATTTTTTGAGTTATTGATAATGGCCATTCTGACAAGAATTAGGTGGTATCTCAGTGTAGTTTTAATTTGAAATTCCTTGATGACGAGTGAGTTTGAACATTTCTTCATGTATCTGTTGGCCGCTCATATGTCTTCTGTTGTGAAGTGTCTGTTCATGTCTTTTGCCCACTTTGTAATGGGGTTGTTTGTTTTTTTCTTTTCAGTATGTTTGAGTTCCTTGTAGATCCTAGATGTTAGGCCTTTGTCAGACATGGAGTTGGGAAATACTTTTTCTCAGTCTGTGGGCTGTCTTCCTGCTCTCTTGATGGTTTCTTTGGCTTTGCAGAAGCTTGGCAGTTTAATGAGGTCCCACTTGTTGATCTTATCTCTTATGGCCCATGCATTTTGGGTTTTGTTCTGGAATTGGATGCCAGTTCCAATTTCCATAAGGGTGTGTCCTGCATTTTCTAAGGTTCTTATGGTTTGAGGTTTTACATTTTGGTCTCAGATCTATTTAGAGTTAATTTTTGTGTATGGGGATAGATAGGGGTATTGCTTCAATCTTCTGCATGTGGTCAGCCAGTTTTCCTAGCACCATTTACTGAATAGATTGTTCTCTCCTCAGTGGTGGGTGTTAGAGGTTTTGCCAAAGATGAGCTGGTTGAGAAATTGAGGTTTTGCTTCTGTAATCTCAACTCTATTCCATTGGTCTATATGCCTGTTCTTGTACCAATACCAAGCTGTTTTGATTATTGTAGCTTTAAAGTAAAGTTTAAAGTCTGGTAGTGTGATACCACCTGCTTTGTTTTTTGTTTTGTTTTGTTTTGTTTTTGCTGAGGATTGTTCTGGCTATTCTGGGTCGTTTGTGTTTCCATATGAATTTCTGTATTGTTTTTTCTAGATCTGAGAAGAATGTTGCAGGTAATTTGATAGGTATTGCATTAAATCTGTAGATTGCCTTAGGTAAGATGGACATATTCACGATGTTGATTCTTCCAATCCAGTAACACGGGACATTTTTCCACTTGGTTGTCTCATCTTTGATTTATTTGAGCAGTGTTTTGTAGTTTTCATTGTAAAGCTTATTCACAACTCTGGTTAGGAAAATGCCAAGGTATTTCATTTTTCTGTGGCTATTGTGAATGGGATTGTGCTTTTTATTTGGGTTTCTGTTTGTTTATTACTGGTGTAAAGAAATGTGATTATCTTTTTAAAGTTTATTTTATACCCTGAGACTTTGCCAAAGTCCTTTATCAGTGCAAGGAGGTTTTTCACCGCTTTTTTTGGGATTTCAAGGTACACAATCATGTCATCTGCAAAGAGAGATAACTTGACTTCCTCTTTCCCTCTTTGGATATCCCTGATCACCTTCTCTTTTCTGATTGCTCTAGCAAGAATTCCAATACTATATTGAACAGGAGGGGTGAGAGTGGGTATCCTTGTCTTGTTCCAGTTTTCAAGGGAAATTGTTCCAATTTTTGTCCATTTGGGAGTATGCTGGCTGTGGGTTTCTCACAGATGGCTTTTACTATTTTGAGGTATGTTCCATGTATGTCTAGATGTTCAGAGGTTTTTATCAAGAAAGGGTGCTGTATTTTATCAAAAGCTTTTTCTACATCTAATGATATAATCATGTGGTTTTTGTTTTTATGTCTGTTGATGTATTTAATTACACTTATGGTTTTACAAATGTTGAACCAGCCTTGCATCCCCAGAATGAAGCCTACTTGGTCATGATGGATGATTTTTGAGATGTGTTGTTGAATCTGGTTTGCTAGGATGTGGTTGAGAATTTTAGCATCTATGTTCATCAAAGATATTGACCTGTAGTTCTATTTCTTTGTTGGGTCTTTACCTCTCTTGGGTATCAATTTTATGTTAGCTTCATAAAATGATTTGGGAAGAGTTCCATCTTTCTCAATTGCCTGGAATACTTTCAGCAGAATTGGTATCAGCTCCTCTTTAAATGTTTTATAAAATTCTGCTAGAAAGCCGTCTGGTCCAAGGCTTTCTTTAGTAGGTAATTTTCTTATTGCATAGCCATTTTCCTTGATTGTTATTGGTCTATTTAGGGTCTCAATTTCTTATTGTTTCAACCTAGGCAGGTTGTGTGATGTCAGAAAGTCCTCCATTTCCTTAAGGTTTTCAAGTTTGTTTCCATACAAGTGTACATAGTAGTCTCTAATGATCTTTTGTATTTCTTCAGGGTCAGATGTGACTTTATCTTTTGTGTTTCTGATTGTGTTTACTCGGGCTTTTTCTCTCTTTTTCTTGGTCAGTCTAGCTAGGGGACCATCAATCTTTTTTATCCTTTCAAAGAACCAGCTTTTTGTTTCATTTATTTTTTGTATTGTCTTTTTGTTTTCCATGTCCCAGATTCAGGCTTTTATTTTGGTGCTCTGGATTCTTCTGCTGAAGTTAGGGTTTTGGTGGTCTTGCTTTTCCAGTTTCCTTAGGTGACTTGTTAGGCTGTTAATTTGTGATCCTTCCATTTTCTTCATGTGTTTTTGTAGACATATGAATTCCCCTCTTACTATACCTTTCATGGCATCCCAGAGATTTTGGTAAGATGTTTCTTCATTTTCATTTATTTCCAGGTATCTTTTAATCTCTGTTTTCCTTTATCATTGACCCAGGAGTTGTTTAGCATCATGCTGTTTAGTGTCCATGTCTTTGTGGGTTTTGGGGGAAACTTGCTGGTGTTGGTATTTATTTTTATTCCATTATGGTCCGAGAAGGTGCATGGCAAAATTTTGATCTTTTGAAAGTTATTTATGCTTGATTTATGGCCAATTATGCAGTCGATCTTAGAGTATGTTCCATGCGGTGATGAGTATAATGTATATTCTGTGGTCATTGGGTGAAGTGTTCCATAGGTATCAATTAAGTCCATTTGGTCAAGAGTCACACTGAGGTTCCGGATCTCATTGCTGATTTTTTTGTCCTGATGATCTTTCTAGGGTTGTGAGTGGGGTATTAAAGTTCCCAGCTATGATAGTGTTAGAGTCCATATCTTTTCTGAGTTTACCTAGAAGCTGCTTTATGAAAGTTGGAGCTCCTATGTTGGGTGCATGTATGTCTAGGATGGTTAATTCTTGTTGACAGATTGAAACTTTTATCATTATGTAGTGGCCTTCTGTATCTTTTTAAATTTTTGATAGCTTAAAGGGTATTTTGTCTGAGATTAAGATCACAACTCCTCCTTTCTTTTGTGTTCCATTTGCCTAAAAATTTGTTTCCCATCCTCTTACTTTGAGTCTGTGAGTGTCCTTTCTAGTGAGGTGAGTCTCTTGAAGGCAATAAATTGTTGCCTGGTATTATTTTATCCATTTTGCCATTCTATGTCTTTTCAGTGGTGCATTTAGTCCATTCACATTCAGGCTAATTATTGAAATGTGAGAGTTGATTCTTATCATAAGGTTTTTACAGAGTTGTTGTTGTTCCTGTTTGTTTTTTGTCTTTCATTTGGTTTTGGGGTTAGTTCATGTGTGTTTTAAATCTTTTTCCTGTACTCTTGTGAAGAATGTTGCTGTTCTTTTTTCCTTTTCTTCTGTGTTCAATATTTTCTTAAGTGTTTCTTGTAGAGGTGGTCTGGTGCAGTGTAAGTTCTCAGGGATTGGATATCTGGGAAAGATTTCATTTTTCCCTCACTGATGAAGTCTGGCTTGCCTGGATAGGTTATTCTTGATTGAAATTGTTTATCTTTTAGAACTTTGAAGATTGGGCTCCAAGCTCTCCTAACCTGGAGGGTTTCTGTATATAAATCTGCTGCTATTCTAATTGGTCTTCCCTGGTAGGTAGTCTGATCTTTTCTTTTGCTACCTTTAGGATTTTTTCTTTTATACCTACTTTGTTTAGGCAAATTATTATGTGTCTGGGAGTTGGTCTTCTCATTTGTTGTCTTGCAGGGGTTCTCTGAATCTCTTGTGTTTGAATTTGCATCACTGATGAGATGAGGGAAGTTTTCTTGAATGATTTCATGAAATGTTTATTCCAGTGTGGTCTCTGTCTCTCTCTCTCTGCCTCAGGAAGGCCAATTACTTTTAGGTTCAGTCTCTTGAAGTATTCATTCATGTCTTGAAGGTTTTGTTCTGTCTTTTTAAGCTTCTTTTCTGTTTTTGACAGTTTGGGTTGGTTCTGTATTTTGGTCTTCAAACTCTGAGATTCTTTCTTCTGCTTGGCTAATTCCACTTTCCGTGCTTATTAGTTTGTTATTTATTTCCATCACAGTATTCTTTACTGCTGTTATTTCTGTCATCAGCTACTTCTTATTTTCATCTTGTGTCTTCTCAGTTATTTTTTTTTTTGAGTTGGAGTCTCACTCTGTCGCCCAGACTGTAGTGCAGTGGCCGCCCCCGGCCACTGCAGCCTTGACCTGCTGGGCTCTGGGGATCCTTCCACCTCAACCTTCCAAGTAGCTGAAACTATGGGCACACGCTACCACAACCGGCTAATTTTTGATTTATTGTAGAGATGTGGTCTCGTCAAGTTGCCCATGTGGGTCTCGAACCTGTGGGCTCAGGCAATCCACTCACCTAAACCTCCCCAAGCGAGGAATTACAGGCTGAGCCACCAAGCCCGGCTTCATTTTTTAAAAAAAATTCTCTCTATCAATGTCTTGATGTCTGGGTTTATTGCATGTGACCAGTTATTCTGGGGGCTCTTCATTTTTTGTGTTCTGAAGTCTGTTTTCTCAGTATTTGACCTCCCAGGGGTCTGTGTGAGACCTATATTTGTCTTTTGGTTTTTCTTCCTTTGTGCAGACTTTTCCTCTCTTACTTTTTCTTTCCCTCTACTTCCCTGTCTTCTTTAATTCTGTTATTCAGGGGTGGAGGGGTTGCTTTTGTTTCTGTTTGTTCAATCTCCTATTCTTTCTTGTGTATATCCTCCTGATTTGCTCATTTCTGGAGTTGGACTGTAGGTTGGGGGCAGTCCTTTTTGTAGTTTTGAGATTTAATTATGGGGAATGCTGTGACTCAAAATCTATCTGCAGATTCCGGAATCCACCAACAAGTGTATGCATAATCTGGAAGCCACTTCCCACTGCCTTGGAATATGTCCGTACAGTGGGGTTGTAGGTTTACTCCCTGAAAGCAAAATGAGGTCAAAAAGGGAAAAGAATGGAGCAGGATGAGGGAGGTGGAGAGAAAGAGGAGTAAGAGGGAAAACAGACAAATGTACCGACTAACAAATGAAAAGACACACAAAAACTGAAACAATTAAAAAGAAAAACAATAACAATGACTAAAAACTAGCCAACAATCATACGAAGAAACTAAAACATACAATAATGCTAACATACAAGCTAACCAACCTCTTTATTGATGTGCTGTTCCTCTATACAAAGATGGGGTTTACAGAGAAATTTTAAAAAAGAACAAAACAAAAAGAATAGATTAAACTCAGTAAACTAGCAGAACCAACAAGCACACTCTGAGACTTTTCCGTTAAGTCCATTGTCCTTTCAGCTCTGATTTCTAGCTGTCTTTGCAGGCTGGTAGATTTGTTCACAGTTAGGGTCAGCTGCCCCTGGCCTGCTGTGGAGAGTGGCTCATATCTGGGCTCCCTGTCCAGTCTTTCACTCAGATCTGTCCTGTGTCTATTTATCAAGGTGAAAGGGCTTCAGTTTTTCCCATTTTGATGTTGTTACCTTGGATCCCCAGCAGGTGGTGCTATCTCACCACTCTAGTTGATCTTTACTCACAGCAGCTGGAGACTGCCAGGCAATGCAGGCCAGGATTGGTGGAAGTCGGAGGCCACCCAGGACGGGCCAGAGCAGGCAACAGTAGTGGTGCTGGCGGTGGCAGCCACCTTATGGTACATGGAAGAAGCTCTATGAGCCTGGCTCCATGTGAAGGTTGGGGTGTGGCGGTGACAGCAGTGGCGATCTCAGTAGATCATGCTTGCAGGGGCTTCATGGTCCAAAGTTGTGGGTCACCTCAGGCATGGGTGGGGCGATGTCCATGGCATTGGCATCCGTGGCTGTGGCGGTAGCCCAGACTGCCGAGGTGTTTGAGTGGTGGCGAAGTGAAGAGCAGGCTGCCAACAATGGGAGCTGCAGTCCCCAGGAGAGAGCTCGAGTCTTTATGTGTGTTCTCTTTCACAGAGGGTCTCACAGACCAAGCTGCCTTGTCACCATCTTGCTGGAAGTCCCCTGAGATTTTTCATTTATTATTTTAATTTGGTCAAATATAGCAACAATTTCTTTAATGTGTTCTGGATTTTGTATCTTGTGAGAAAGATCTTTATCACCCTAAGAAAATATAATTACTACATTTTCGATAATTCCTATGGTTTTATTGTTTTGTTTATGTCTTTAACACACCTGGGATTTATGTTGGTGTATATAGTGAAGGATTTTTTTGAACAGTTTTTAAAATAAACACTCTTTCTACAACTGATCAGAAATGTAACTTTCATAATATGCTAAGTTTCAACAAGTATTTGGCTCTATTTCAGGACTCTGTTTTTGTCTACTGATTTGTTTTTCTATTCCTTTTCCAGCATCAAACTGGATTAATCTTTATAATTTCATAAGGTTTTTTTTTGTACTTGTTGGGCTGTTTCCAGCCTGTTCTCTCTTCCTCGCTGCTCACATTCATCATTATATTACTCTTCTAGTTCAGAATTTTTCTATTTTGCATATCAATGCTGTAACTTTTTGCCCAAATTCCCGCCAAGATTTTTGTCAGTAAAGCACACTTAAGGTTATAATAAAATTTTAGATATAATACAGTTAAGGTCTTTTTTTCTTTGTATAGACTATGCGCTGTTTATGTTTATTCCTGAAAATTCCATCTGTTTGGTTACTACCATAAATAAAGTATTATTCTATTTTCTATTTGATTTTATATAGAAAAGCTATGTAATAAATAATGTACTGAATTTATAAGCATTAATCTTACTGAACTATCTTATTGCTTTAAATAGTTATTTAGTAATTTATCTTTTGGCGTATGAAATAATATACTTCTGAACATAAAATAAGAGTTGTTTTCTAATGCCTATAAATTTTACTTTTTTCTCATCTAATTGCCTTAGTGATATTTTCAGAACATTATTAAATAATGAGGAACATAAGCTGCATTTATGTCCTGTTACATTTGACAGAAATACTTCTAGTGTTATTTCATTAAGGATAATCTTGACATATATATGGCATGGACCCACATGATTTACTTTTATTTTTTAGAAAACAATAATGTATGTTAGATTTTGTTGAATTTTTTCTACACTATTGAGATATAACATAGTTTTTCTCCTTTGAGCTCAATAGCTCATATCAATATATGGTAGGTTTTATTAATATATTTCTTAATGTTAAAACATTCTTGATTACTCTGTCATAATTAATATGACAGCACAAGTCTGCAGTCTTCTCTTCATAATTGCACAATTAAAAACTTTTTGAAAGTGAAAAATGGCTTATATGGTTGAAAAATGTGATCTGACCTGATTTTTTTTTTTTTTTTTTTTTTTTTTTTTTTTTTTTTTTTGAGTTGGAGTCTCACTCTGTCGCCCAGACTGGAGTGCAAGTGGCCGCTTCCGGCCACCGCAGCCTCGCCTGCTGGGCTCCGGCAATCCTTCCGCTTCCGCCTTCCGAGTAGCCGGAATTACAGGCGTGCGCTACCACGCCCGGCTGATTTTTTGTAGAGGTGAGGTCTCGCTGCCCAGGCGGGTCTCGAACCCGCGGGCTCAGGCAATCCACTCACCTCAGCCTCCCAAAGGCGCGGGATTACAGGCTGAGCCACCGAGCCCGGCTTAAGATTATTTATCTTAATTAGTTTTACTCTTCATGTGTTTTGCTATTGAACTATTCAAATGTTTGAAAATATGGTATTTCCCCAGACCCTGATCAGAGCATTACATAATAAAAATTGAAGACATTATGTTAAATTTGTACAATTTAAAACACTCTAAATTTTAAAACACTTTTGGCCCCAGTGGTGGCATATAAAGGAGTGTGGACCTATAACACGCTGGGCTCGGTGGCTCAGCCTATAATTCTATGCCTTTGGGAGGCTGAGGTGAGTGGATTGCCTGAGCCCGCGGGTTCGAGACCCACCTGGGCAGCTTGGCAAGACCTCATCTCTACAATAAAATCAAAATGAGCCGAGCGTGGTAGTGTGTGCCTTTAGTTCGAGCTACTTGGAAGGCTGAGGTGGAAGGATCATCGAAGCCCAGCAGGTCGAGGCTGTGGTGGCCAGGAGCAGCCACTGCACTCCAGTCTGGGTGACAGAGTAAGACTCCAACTCAAAAAAATAAAAAATAAATAAATAAATAAAGGACTGTAGACCTATAACACATGATGAAGTGCAGGGGAAGATATTGGAGGCCACTAAGCTGCATCTTTAATAATGAGTACAAATTTGCATGAGAAAGAAAGGAACAGAATGTAATTCCTGGTAGAGGCATGAAATGACTTAGCACATTATGAAAAGAATGAGAAGTTCAATATGGTTGGAGAGTATGGTGTGCAGTGGGAAAGAGTGGTGAGAGATAAGGCTAGACAGATATGCTTGAACCAAATTATGAAAGACCTTGGTGCTAAGTAATGTGAATCAAATTCTCTTGCATCTGAGACAGTTCTATAATAATTGAGGATGGGAAAGGGGATGGAGATAAGGTTTTGGGGTTAGACAAAGACAGGAGTTAGAGTTTGGGAAGGAAGGGAAAAATCGTCTCTGAATATTCAAAAGACTAAATGTGACACATTCCACATGGAAGTTTGGGCAAGATCTCCTTTTATGATGCAGCAATTCCAGTCTTCTTAAAAAGCCTAAAACAGTCAAAACAAGAATCCCAAAGGCAGATGACAACTTAGTGTTGTTTAGATGGAGCAAGCCCTACCTAACCCAACAACAAAATGAATGACTCCTTAAAAAAGATTCAGAACTGAGTAATATTTTTTGAATAGCTGATGTTTGAACAAACTACAGAAATATTATGCAGCATAAAACTAAAAAAATATTTTACATGCTTGAATATATAGCATATTGACATTGACAGATCATGGATACAAAATTCACATATACCACAATTTGAATTATTTTTTCTTTAAATGTTATTTTAAAGATGTGAGATACAATTCAGGATTAGTTATACAAGTGGATATCATACAGGTAAAGTTTGGGCCTCCCTTTGGTCCTCACCTTGCCTGGTTTGAGATCAGGTACCCTTACTGATATTGTGTCTCCACTCCCACCCCCACCCCAACCCCCACCCCCACCCCAGCAGTATCCCACTATTGCCAATCCCTTTCTCATAGTATTATTGTAAATGTTCAGAGTCCACTTATGAGTGAGAACATATGGTACTCTGTTGTTTGTTTCTATGATAGATGACTGAGTATTATAGACTCTAAATCCATCCAAGTTGCTGTAGTCCATAGGTTTGTCCTTCTTTATGGCTGAATAATGTTTCATCTTGTATATGTTCCACATTTTTTTTATCCAGTCAAGTTTTGATAGGCAGCACACACAGTTGGTTCCATGTTTTCATTATTGGGACTAATGCTACAATAAACATGCGTGTGCTGGTATCTTTTTTGTAGAATGCTTTGAGTTCCTCTGGGTATATTCTCAGAAGGGGGATTGCTGGGTCATATGGAAGGTCAATTTCTAGTTCTTTTAGAAATTGTCACACTGTTTTTCATAGAGGTGGAACTAGTTTACATAATTTATTTTCTCGTCTCTTTGAGCCTGAGTTCCACCATGCCTGAAAAAAACAGATCACAACAGTAATTTTATATGGTTGTTTTGAGAATAAACACTATATAAATGAGAAGAAATCTTAATCTTTTGTGTTTGCAACTACAGTTGGGAACAATACTGTTAGCCAGAATGCCATTAAACTTGGAAGGTTCTGGATGATCTGCCATAAAATATCGACTCTATAATGTGCTTGAAATTCTCTTTGTTGGTACCTAGAGGCACTTCAAAAATAAGCAGTCATTTTTTCTAGACCACTGAAATCAATAATCAATTGTCACAAAATATGGAGAATATTTCTTAAGTATTCTTATGCTTTATATAAAAATATCTTAAATAGTCTGCATTTATATTAGTATATATAATATTTTATACACATTTATATAAATACAGACTATAGTTATACTTACATGGAATTGTTTTAAATAGTCTATATATATAGACAAAAAGATGTGTCTGAAATTCACCCATCTCCATTCCTACACCATGCATACTGTGTTGGTTTGGCCCTTTTCCAGAAGGTTTGTAGATCTGAAATGTGACCCTCCCTATTAGACACAGCCTCTTGGGAGACCTGTTTCTCTTACGCTCACTCTGATTGTTTCTCTTTCTGGGAGCAGTCTTGCTAAGCTAGTTTGCCTTTCCTAACTTCTTTGTAATTCTGGTGAACACAGTGTTCTACTTCTCACTACAAAATGTATCACCTTCTAAATCCCTGCAACAAAAAGAATGTTGATAGTCTCTCAGTTGTACAATATGTTGATTAAATTAAGATGAAGTGATGGTAGGTTAGGGACCTGCTGGTGCCAAGAGCGATGAACAGATGGCTCCCCAGCAGCCCAAGTCACTCATCCATCCACCTATGTTCTTACTTTCAGCCTGGTGAAGAAGAAATTATGGTGACTGAGACAGATGCACAAAGAAAAATATTCCATACAGTGTGATAATTACAAAGATGAAGATAAGCATGGAGTAGTGCGGAACCCCATTTAAGAAAACCCAGCCCAGGAAAGAGTGGGAGAAGGGAGAGGAAGGGTGGTGTGTGAAAGTTTCAGGAAGGACATGGAGATCATTTGAATGATGAACAAAAGTTTTCAAGCCATGAGGGGTAGTTTAGACTAGGGTGAACTAGGGTGCACCCAGGTTTTAAGATAGCTAAGCAAAGACACAAATCAAATACATATATGTTAAAGATATGGGAAAAGAGATCTAGAAGAAGGCAAGATATAGATAAAGAAGATACTTGTAAGACATGTCAAGAAGACAAAAAGAAATGAGGAGACATCTAAACAGAGGAATAATGAAGTCAGAGCTATGGTGAACAAGCATAACCTGGTAGAAGTGTAGTGCATACAATTGTGGGAGATAACTAGACAGCAAAAAACAAAAAAAAGTTAGAATTCCAGGTAAGAAAATATGTGGACATGAACCAAGTTGCAGCATAAGAAACTGAAGTGATTACAGTTGTTTCCTATACTACCTGAAGCTAAAAATTTGTCTGCCTGCTTACGTGAGCACATGGTTGCTGAAACACTTATTGTGTCTATTGAATTCAAATGCTATAGCTATTATGTATGGAGTTTCATCTATCCGGTTTTCTCATTTTGAGTTCTTCTATTATCCATCAGTCAAAGCCTTCTGGAATCTTCCCCAATATAGGCCTCAAATGCCAATATTCCCTCAATCTCAGATGTTCCTCTCAGTGAAGTCTGTTGGGCTCTCACCAAATTTGACTATAAAACTGAATTAAAACAATTATATAAAACTGGTTTGTGTTGGCACCAGAAACATTCCTGACTCATCCCTGGGCCTGCTTCTTTCGCTAAGCTCTGATACCCATGACTGCCCTGGATTTTGGATTTCTTGTTTGTTTTGACTTGGCCTCATTTCCTGATCTGGTGATACAGTTTCTCAAATTATCAGGGGCTTTTGAACCTGATTGATCCTTCTTTGGATTTGTGAATCCAGTCTAATCCTAGAGCTTCAGGCACTTCCTCCTTTCCCTACCTCCATAGTGTCTGCTAGTTGAGGAATGAAAATGTTGACTCAGAAAATTCTGATCGAATTTCTCTTAGGAAATCTGAAGACATATGTTTGGAACAGTGTTTTCCAAATTGCATTTAGTAGAATGCTGACATTCTGGAAAGTATCAAAAGTTGTCAGTTCCACGATCAAATATGTTTGGGAAAGCCTGCTTGTCCTAGGTATCTCATGGAAATTCATAACAATCAGCACTTTATAATGGCTCTGAGTAGATTTTTTTTAAAGAAATGGATTTACTATTTAACCCAGTACTTCCAAACTAATTTGGCCAATGCAACATTTTACTTCACACAGAATACCTATGAAAATCTTATAGTATATTGCAGTTCTGGACATACTGGTTTCACATTTGGATCACTTCAGTATCTTTTAAAATACCATAAGGAAATCGCAAGGTGAAAAGAATGGAAGCTTGGAGTGAGTCAGAAGGCTTGACTTCTAGCCTTTGTTTCCCTTATTCATTGCTTGTACTTGCATGAACTTGAACAAATCACTGTGCATCTCTGATATTTTCCAACATCTTTAAGCGTTACAAAGAAATAGTAACAACAGCAACAATAAAATTATAATTTACTTCAGGATCACTACCTAGGTAACGGTTTTGAAGTGTAAAATTTTATACAAATGCCAGTTGCTATTATAAACAATACCAATGGTTTTTATTTGTGATTTCAATTTTTTCATCACACTTATTTCCCCTTAGATAAGCAGGACTTTGTGGTAAATGATTTTAGCAATCTCATTCTCTAATTTGAGTGACAGACTCAGGTTTGAATCTTTCCAAATTCAGTGTTTCTACTTTCTACCTTCTATGCAGAACTGTCCATCCATTTTTTCTCTTTTGACTTCTATTTGAAAACTTTGGGATTTCTCAAGTACCACTGCTTTCTTGGGATTGCTCAAGTACCACTGCTTGGCTGGATCTGATGGTTTATTGTAGCAGTATGTATTGAAGTGAAATCTCTCCAGTTTTACACTGCTTATTCTAATCAGAACCATGTTTTCAAAGGTGACATCATCAGTGTTGTGAGATGATTTAGGGAATACATATTTCTAATTTTAATTGTTTTCCAAAAACTACATAGCACTTATTCTACACCAGGCACTGTTCTAAATCCATTACAAATGTCAAGTCATTTAATCCTCATCGCAACCCTCTGCAATCAGCATCATTATTATTCTAATTATAATTCCTGACAAGATTGAGACAGGTTAATTATCCTGTCCAAGTGGCAGAGATAAAAACTGAACCCCGGAAATTATTGGCTTCTGTAGCTCTCTTCTCAATCACCATACTATACTGCCTCCTAAAAGATTTTGTGGCTTAGGGAACTCCTACACAATCCATGAAGCCCACTTCGTGAAACTCCCCCTGAGACATAAACCCTCCCCTGACTTTGTTCCTAAGACTTTAGGGTAGGCAGCTAAAGGATTTTTAACCCATATAGACCTAAGTTAGAATTCTGACTCTACCATCTACTATCCGTGTGTGTCATTGGACAAGTTATTTCAACTCTTTGAGTCTCAGTTTCCTCATCTGCAAAATGGGGTATATAATACTTACATTACAGGTTTGTTGTAAAGATTCAATGAGGTCAAGCCTGGTCCAGCATAGATCTTTAAAGATTAGTTCTTCACCTTATATGATGTTTAACTCATGGTGGGGGTTGATTCCAGGGGAGAAGGAATACTGATGCCACCTAACCTTATACTATTAAATCAGCATTCCTGGCATGGGGACCACACATTTGTGTGATTTAAAAGCCTTTAGGTAATTCTGGTGAACATTTAGTTCTGAGCACTAGTACCGACTTCATATATGTTTGTGAGGTTGATTTCAATATTGTATTACTAGTGTGGCTAAGATCCTGAATTAACTTTGGGATTGTTTGTGTGTAGAGTTATTTACTTATTTATTTATTTTTTGGCTAAGTGAATAACTTTTAGAACTTCATTCTTTTCACCTTTGGTGGCTGTAGTTTTGGAATAGTGATGCCAAAACGTGGGTCGTGTATGGATTGGAATCATAAGAGGCATGCACTATGACCAGGAGAGGCTGACCACATGCCTTCACCTCTGCTTATTGTCCTAGATTTCACTACAATTTCCCATCAGGGCTGCGCCCCCAGCCCAGCTCCAAAATGGAGCATAAAAAGCTGTGACTTCAGTTTCTTAATTGGGAGTTGCTAGGTATTAATATTCCTTTCTAAAAGAAGGTGGAGTGCTAGAGAAGAGAAAGAATTTCCCAAAGTCATACAAGGAGAAAATGGAAAACCTGAAATTTGAACTCAACTATGTATAATACAAAACTTTTGAGTTCCTTTTACTTGTGGCACTGTACTATTTCAAAAACAATGAAAAAATGGAAAGGAAGTTTCCTAGTCAACAAGTGTGTATTAAGCATTTAGACTAGAAGATTTACTTATGTTTTTAATACTCATGATAATTTAATGACATAGGTATTATTGAATTTTTTAACCAAGTACTACAATTTGCTTATAGACATGGCTCCTAAGAAGTAATGTCCTCATATGTTAAAGACATAAACCTGCCAAGGAGTTAGAGGTATTGTCAAGGTTCAATCTCACCCTCTCTCTCCCCTTCTTTAATCTTTCAATGGTCCAAATTGCCTTTAGGATTATGACTGTATTCCTTCACGTGGTTTGCAATGCCTTTCAAAATTTGGTCCTTGGCTTATTGCTCCCTCTCTTGTTTTCACATTAACATACCTTAGCCAGATCGAATTATCACAACTCACCCAATGCTCTCTTTCACCTTGGGGCCTTTATAGATGCTGCTCCTATTGCTGTGGATTCTTTTTCCAATTCCTCTATCTCTTGTCTGACCATCTTCTCCAGCTCCATCATGTCTCAAATTCATCCCCTCATTTATTCATTTGACAAATAATTACTGAGCACCTTTGTATCAGTCTCGAGGCACACAGTGCAGAACTAGACAGAAACATCTATCACACAGCTTACATTCCATATAGGGAAAAGCATGCTCCCAAAATATTTTTAAAAGTTAAAAAATGTTAGTGGTACATGCTTTGAAGTGAAGTTGGATATAAATTATGTACATAGGGTAAAGTTGCAGTTGTAGATAAAAGTATTCAAGGAAAGTCTTACTTGAGAAAATATTTTAGGAAGCACCTGGAGAAATTGAGGGAACAAGCTCTTACAAATATCTGAGGACAGAGCATTTCGGATAGAAAGAACAGCCAAGTACTAAGGCCTTAAGAAAGAAATGCAACTGGTGCTTTGGAGGAACAGTTAAGACAAATATGGAAGAATTGTAGATGAAGCTGAAAAGGAAAAGAGGGCTAAGATCATGCAGGACTGTGTATGAAAGTAATAGGACTTAGGCTTTTACTCTTGTAAGAGGAAGAAACTCAGAGTTTAAAGCAGAGAAGTGACATGATTTTACAGTAAAATAGAATTATTTTGGTTGCTGCATTGATAATGGATTTAGTAGGGGGCAAGAGTAGAAGCAGGGAGACCAAACAGAAGGCACAGCATTGAGGTGATAGCAGAGGTGGTAGTAGGAAGTGGTCAGATCAGATATTGCTTCTTCCAGAAAGCAGGAAGTCTTCTCTGACTCCCTAAAGCTGTTATAGACACTCCCTACTCTGGCTTCCCACAAACGCCTGTCTTTATCTCTCAAATCACTGGGCTTATAGTATCTGTTCTTTTATTCAAGTCCATCCTTTGTTATTTGAGATTCTTGAGCTCAGTGACTGAAATTTTGCTAACTTATTTTTCTTATCATTGATGTCTCAGTAACTAGCATATATTGTGATTCATAAAAGTGCTAAGTATTATTGAGTGAATAATGCCCAAAATAAGCAGTAGAGGCTGAAGCATGCTATAGGAGTAGATTCCAGGTGAAATCTGTTTTCCACCATAATTGGCTGAGAACACACAGTCAGGAAACCATCTCACCAGCCTGTGCAGCAGTAACTGATTCTAGGCCCTGGTTCACCCATTTTTCTCCATTCTGACACTCAAACTTATACAGAATTAAACTCTTTTCATCCTTCCTAAACTCATCTCCAATGCTTTCTTTTGCTTGGTGACATCCTTGTTGCAAATGCCTAGAATTCATCTCTCCCCCACTCCACCATGCACCCACAGCACTTGGTTTACATTTAGCTTGGTAGGACTTTTATACATGCACAACATGTAGTAGGCACTACAGGTTTTGCCTCCCATTCTAGACTGTGAACTCCTTTAGGGCAGAAACTCGATTTTATCTGGCTTTTGTCCCATGTTAGGTACCTAGAATCCCTCAGAAATGATTCTGTGGTCTTATCAATGAGACAGAAAATAACAGATGCTGGTGAGTATGCAGAGCAAGAGGAATGTGTGAATATTATTGGTGAGAATGTTAAGTCATACAGTCACTGTGGGAAACAGTATGAAGGTTCCTCAGTAAACTAAAAATAGAGCTATCGTATGATCCGGCAATCCCACTGCTGGTTATATATTCAAAAGAAAGAAAATCAGTATACTGAAAAGATATTTGCACCTACATGTTTATTACAGCATTATTCACAATAACCAAAATACAGAACCAATCAAAATGTCCATGAACTAATGCATGAATAAAAAATGTGGAATATATACACAATGGAATATAAAAAGGAATGAAATTCTGTTATTTGCAGTAACAAGGATGGAACTGCAGGCCATTATGTTAAGTGAAATATCCCAGGCACAGAAAGACAAATACTACATGTTCTCATTAATATGTAGAAGCTAATGAATTGATTTCATGGAGGTAGTGAGTAGAATGGTGGTTACCAGAGGCTATAAGGGTAGGGAAGTGGGAGATTTAAAACAAATGCTCATTAATGGGTACAAATATATGATTAGATAAATAGATTAAGTTCTAGTGTTCGATGGTACAGTAGAGAGTGCAGTTAAAATAATTATTTTCCATTTTTGTATTACATTCAGGGGGGATGTATGTGCATGCTTGCTACATAGTCATATTGTGTAGTGGTGAGGACTAGATCTCAGGTGACCCATTCCCCAGGTAGTGAACACTACACAATAGGTAATTTTTGAACCCTAACCCCTCTGCCTGCTTCTCCCCCTGTTGGTGCCTCTAGTGTCTATTTTATCCATTTTTGTGGTCATTTAGCTTCTGCATATGACTGAGAATACTGTGTTTGGTTTTCTGTTTCTGAGTGGGCTCACTTAGGATAACGATTTCCTGCTCAACTAATGTTGCTTCAAAGGACATGATTTCATTCTTTCTTTTTAATGACTGTGTAGTATCCCATAACATATGGATAGCTAGATAGATAAAGAGAGAGAAAGATAGATATAGATACATACCACATTTGCTTTATCCACTCAATTGTTGGTGAGCACTTAGGTTGATTCCATGATTTTGATATTGTGAACAGTGCTTCAATGAACAAACAAGTACAGATACCTTTTTTATGTATTGATTTCTTTTCCTTTGAGTAGATCTCTAGTAGTGGGATAGCTGGTTCAAATGGTAATTCAATTTTAATTCTTTGAGAATACTCCAGACGGTTTTCTATAGAGGTTGAACTAGTTTACAATCCTACCACCAATGAAAGAGTTTTTCCTTTCCTTTTCCACCATACCAATATCCAGCCCTTCTGACTGGTGTGAGATGATACCTCATTTTGGTTTTAATTTGCATTTCTCTGATGGTTAGTGAAATTCAGTACTTTTTCATGTTTCTTGGCGACTTGTGTGCCTTCTTTTGAGAAGTGTCTATTCATGTCCTTTGCCCACTTTTTAATAGGTCTTTTTCTTTTCATGTTGGATTGTTTGAAATCCTTGTAGATTCCAGATATTAGCCCTTTGTCTGAGGCATAATTTGCAATATTTTCTCCCATTCAGTAGATTTTCTATTCACTCTGTTGATTATTTCTTTATTATACTATAAGGCAATAATAACTAAAACAGCATGATACTGGTAAAAGAATAGACAGATCAATAGAACACAATAGAAAACTCAGAAATAAAGCCACATACCTACACACAACTGATCTTTGACAAAGTTGGCAAAAATAAATAATAGGGAAATGACATCCTATTCAATAAATAGTCCTGGGAAAATTGACTAGCCAAATGAGGAAGAATGAAACTGGACCCCTATCTTTCAATATACACAAAAATTAACTCAAGATGGCTTAAAGACTTAAATGTAAGACCTGAAACTATAAAAATCCTAGAAGAAAACTTAAAAAAACACTCTTCTGGACATTGACCTAAGCAAAAACATATATATATATGAAGACCCCAAAAACAATTGCAACAAATGGGATTTAATTAAACTTAAATGCTTCTTCACAGCAAAAGAATAATTTATTGTATATTTCCAAATAACCATAAGAGAAAAGTTGGAATGCTTCTAATACAATAAAATACTAAACATTTGAGGTGATGCATATTCCACATGTTCCAGTTATCCTGATTTGATCATTACACATTATATGCATTGTCAGAATTTCAAGCGTACTCCATAAATATGTACAACTATTATTCATCAATAAAAAGGCAATCCTGTGGTCAAGTTTTGGGCACCACATTTCCTTATCAGAGAATTTCGGTGAATATTCACATATTAAAGATGCTTATTAGTACTAGTTTAAGTAAACTTTTTATTAAAGTATGGCACATATGCAAAAAAGGTGCACAAATCATGAGAGTACAGCTTTAAACATTTTCACAAAGTGAACACATCTATGCAATCAGCACCTAGATCAAGAAATAGAACATTATCAGCATTCTGGAGAACCATTTTGAGCACTCTTCCAGTCATAACTGCTACACCTACCCAGAGGTAACCACTATCTCAACTTCTCTCACCACATTTTAGTTTTGTCTATTTCTGAACTATTTACAAATAGAATTATACAATGTGTGCTCTTTTGTGTCTGGCTTCATTCACACAACATCTTGTGTGTGAGATTCATCATTGTTATTGTGTATAGTAGTACTTATTCATCTTAAATGCCATGTAATATTTTGTAGTATGAAAATACTGCAATTTATTTATCCATTACGCATTTAAGTATCTTGAATATACAAAGAAGTTTGTGAACATTAATTCATTTAATCCTATCAACATCTAAACAAGGTTGCCTTATTTTAGAATTGAGAAAACAGAGCACAGAGAGGTTAAACAACTTGCCTAAAGTAACACAGCAGAATCTGAAAAAAAAAAAAAAAGATTAAATCTTGGCTAGTGGCTTGTGTAACTCAGGATTTCCAAAACATACCTAAGTGAAGAACTTTTTAGTTTTTTATGACACCTGCCAGATCTATGTAATAAAGTTTCTAGAATGTTGAACTTAATGGTTTGAAGGTGCTCTCGGTTCTAATGATTGTAGGAATGACAAATAAACTGGATGGTAAAGAGGACCAGGCTGGGGAATCAGACCCTGTTATAATCCTGGTTCTGCCAAAACTGCCTTGTGAGCTTGGGAAAGCCATTTCCCTTCTCTGGGCATCAGACGTTCCATCTAAACAGGAACAATCAAATGAGTTTTGAGGGCTCTTATATTCTGAGAGTTAGAGCATGAAACTGAGTATCATCACTAAGAATGAAAGCTTACGCTTGTGAATAAAATAAAAATTAATGAAGTTAAGGAAGGAATCAAATAAATCCCCACTTGGATCCCAGCTCAGCAACTTAATACTCAGATTACATTTGTTAAACCACTTGCTTTCTTATGCAAAATAAAGATATTAATGTCCCAGGAAAACTAGGAGATGTAGCCTCTCAGTGTGTGGCCATGGGCTCATCTAAAATCGAGGATTTCTTTCCTTAAAGGAAGAAGGAAAAAAATGAAGGTTGTTGGACAATCAATAGATTCTGCCACAGTCCATTCCCCTTGCCCATTTCTACACACTTTTTCACTCACATAGAACATATTCATCTCTTTTCTAAGAAAGGCAACCAAATATTCAGTTACTGTATCTATCTCAAAGTCCAGGATCTTTTGATAACTTGTAGTCATTACTATCAACTCCAGATATGATCTCCCTTGACACAGTCACCTATAAACTAAATAAGTTATTTGTCCCTTGCCCATATCCCAAAGACAATGGTGAAATAGAAACAGAATAACTACAGCAAAACTGTCCATTCATGGAAGCAAAGCTTGGTAAATTACAACAGACATTGATCTATAATGATAAGTAAATATTGTTGGGTAGGAATTGCAAAATAAGTTCCCTGCCCTGAAAGTGGTGTCGCTCCCTTGGTTAGACAGTTTCTCTTATTTGAAAGAAACTCTTTTGTTCATTATTTTTTATCTCTCCTGACTTCCTCCTCTGCAAAGGTAAAGTCTATGAACACATAGCCTCTAATGCCTGAAATAACACTAGAAATTGGACTTTCTGTTTCCTTCAAGTGCATTTTCCATGTACTGTGTTCTGCTGCACCAGGACTTTGAGTCTGAGAAGATCAGAAGAAACAATTAGAGGAGGAACGTCTAGAAATAGGCTTCTGTGTAACCAATGAAATCTTTAAAAGTAGAGTGAGAATGTTGGACTCAATGCTTACTAGTTCAAAGGGATTTCTGAGGACCTGGTACTGTGACAAATTACACAAAGGTAGGGTCAAAAGTATCTGTGAAAGAAATAAGTAATACCTATACTCCTGAAAAATTTACTACTTTGATTTCCTATTTTAAAATGTTTTCTGTTGATGTTCAGGCTATGTTTTATGCTCTTTTATCTGTTATTAAGCACTCATTATAATTTGGATGTCTCATTTTTCTACCCCTTAAAAGCTTCTTCCACCTTTTCCCATGATATCCTATGCCCCAGTCATGCTTTATTATTTAGCCTTCTCCAAACATGTCATGGCCTTGCACATGTTATGCTTTCTACCAAAAATGTCCTTCTTCACCTTATATTCCCAGGAAACACCGACTGCCTCACCAGAGCTAGCTCAAATGCCAATCCTTCTGAAAAACCTTTCACTGTTTTTCCACTCTGATTTAGACACATCTACCTTCAGATCTTGACAGGAGTACATTTTGTAAATGTCTGTTTACATGTCTGTTTCTCCCAAAGGACATGAGTCCGTTGTTTGCAGGAACTGGCTCTTCTGGGTTACTGTATCTCCCCATGCATGTCAGGTATTTAAGAAATTTTTGAGGAAGGAAAGAAGAAAGAAAGGAAGGAAGAAAAAAGGAAGAAGGGAAAGAAAAAAGAAAGGGAGGGAGGCAGGGAAGACAGAAAGGATGGATACAAGAAGAGAGCGAGGAGGCAGGTCAAATTTCTGTGAGAAAAAAATAGATCATTTTGCAATGCCATGTATTAACTGTGAACCTTTGGCACATTACTTAACCTAAGGATGGCTGAGTCCTAATCTCAGCTCTAATTTTACCTGACTATAGGACACATCATTTCCTCTTTGGACCTTAACTTACTCATGTATAAGATGGGGGAATGGATAAATAAGACAGTGTCAATGATCCTTTCATATGAATGAATGTCTCTTTCATTCAATAAATATTTGGCTAATGCTTTCTTATGCAAGGCATTGTATTAGATTTTAGGCTACATAAATCAATCATGTACTTTTTTTGCTCTGGAAACTGCATCTATTGCCTCATCTGTAAAATGAATATTTAGACAAATGACCTCCAAAGGCTTGTTTCCCTTGAAGAGTACAATGATTCTGTCGATGTGAATTGAACTGACATGTGATCATAGGTGAATCATTACCTTCTCTGAGCATCCGTTTCCCAATTTGTAAAATTAGATGATTGGGTAAAATGGTCTTTAAGGGCTTCTTAAGTTCCATTATTCTTTGTGCTAAAGTTCAGGTGGTGGATTTTTACCTATGATGCCTTGTGCCTAGTCTTCTTGTGCATCTGTGCTTTTCATTGTGGATGAATGTGGGGTCGGAGAGAAGAGCTCAGGGCTAAGAGACAGCCTCATAGCAGCCTATACTGGCTGCTTTGATCCCTAACCTTCCACCTACATGCCTGTGTTCCCTGGAGTAGGACTGGCTATAGCTGGGCCCCTTTTTTGACATCCAGCCAAGTTCTCTCTGAGAAGGGGAAAGAATGTCTGGGCAGCTGTGCCCAATTCTAATAAAAGCCAATAAAGTTTCTAAATGAGTGATCAGCTACAAAAGCAGGGTTAATTAATAAGGAAGTGAATAAATAAAAAGAAGTTTATTCTTACTGATCAAGTCTTTCCTTTTTCTCCCTCCCTCCCTCCTTCCCCCTCTAGCTCTTGCTGTCTTTCTTTTTATGCCTTAGAAAGACTGCCAGATTTAAGGACATGAGGGATGGAGACTAAGAGACCGACAACTAATTACGCAGCCCACTGATTCGTCCTACTGGATGTAGCACAGACTGGGCGGGACACTTTCCTTTCCCTGGTGTGCCCTGAGGTTCAGCCAGTCCAGTTTCCCTACCCCTGTAGAGGAAGGCTCCTGAATGACTTATTATCTAGGAGGCCTATCCTGATCACTGCCCAAGTAAACTGAGATTCAGCTATCATGGGTAAGATAAATAAGGAGAGATTAAGGGAGCAGCTGAGCTGAGCTGACCTGAGCCAGGTGGAATTGACCTACAGATGCTTAGAATAAATAAGGTTAGAATTAGAGGAACTGATTTGGAGCATTTTGTCAAGCCCTGTGTTTCTGTTTTGCCTCCTCTGCCTGCTAGACAAGACATGGAACTGCTTTGTCTTTATTAATTTGACTTTATTAATTCATTTAGCATGTATCATATTCCTAAGCATAATTTGGGACTGAGCTCCATGTTGTTACTGAGGCACATAAGTGCAAATTCAAGGCCCCCAAACTAATAATGAGATAATGAACTCATCACCTATAATTGTATAGAGAATTGTACTGAAACCCAGAAGTTTCTGCAGAAATTGAAAGGGGTGAATTTTCCTGAAAAATGTAAATGTTTAGGTCAGCAGCCAACCTTCAACTTTTTCTTCTGCATGTTAAGTCCAAGAAATGTAGGACACAACTTATATCTGTCTGATTCGAACTGATCCCACACAAGCTGGGGTGATGGTACTTTACAGATAGAAAACAATCGGTTGAATAGAAGTAGTGGAAAGCCAGCAACACTTGTTTTTATTTATGAAAATTCACTCCTGGACAGCAGCCCCTGAAAGCACAGTGGAACTAACATCTTCAACGGAGGGATTGATCTTCAGTTCCCTAACAAGTCTCAGCATGGTTTGATCCCAGTGGAAACCACTTCTGTTTCTATTTCCCAATCTGTCTCAATTTCATTGTATACAAATATTTTTAGAAAGTGAGATGGGATGGGAGTGACTAGTTCTTTGGATTGAGAACTATAGCTATCTAATTTTTATTCCTTGAGTTTGTTCTTGTTTTCTGGAATTATAATATCATAAACTCAACATGTAAGGTATATAAGCTATCTCCAAAGTCATCAAGAAGAGCTTTCACTTTGAAAGTCTCATTCATCCTTTCTGTATCATTCTCCCAAATCTCTGAAAGAGGCAACATGGTGGAGGGAATAGGCTTTGAAGTTAATCATAAAGAACTGGCTTGAAATCCTTACCCAACTCCTTGCTATCTATATGATTTTAAGCAACTAACATTTACTCTCTAAGCCTTTGTTTTCTTTATTGGAAAGTAGGAGGAGCGATATCTAATCCATAGGTTTATTATGAGTATTTAATACTACACTCAAAAGCCTATCAGTGCTTTGCACATAGTACAAAATTCAACCAATGGTTGTTTTTGTTCTTGAAAAGTGCATGATCATTGCAGCCAGTCCTTTGGGTTTTAGTCCTGACCTTGGCATAGCCTGGCTTTGTGATCTTAAGCAAACCAGGTCATTAATTGGGACCTTAGTTTTCTCACTGAGATATTAACAGTACTTATATTCTAAGGTGTAGGAAAAAAATAAATGAGTTAGATATGTTTAATACAAATTTCACCTGGTGTGGCACATAGTAGATGTTTAATACATGGGAATTTGTATGATAGCAGTTATGAAATCTTATTCAGTTTCTTGCTCACTGTACTGGCTCCCAGGGGTTTTCACAGTCAGCTAGGTAGAGAAACTGCATTGCCCCTATCCCATAGATGGCAACCTGGTGCCCTACTGAGCTAATCCTGTCATTATGAAGTCTGAGGTCTGACTGTCCAAAGGACTTCTGGGAGATAGCAAAGTGCCTGGCAGCTTAAAAATTTTACTGACCAAAGTGTGAATCTTTCCTTGATCCATACCTTATGTACTAATTATCCATCGTTTGCCTTTTTTATATATCTCTTCACACCAACCACAGACAAAAGTCAAAAGATCCTGGGGCAGAGGATGGAGGGAAAATTGGTGAGGGGATGGGCCACTCATCTATCAATGAGCATTTAACTAGATATAAGCATTTGACTGGAAGTTGGAACTCTGGTTTCTGATTTGGTCTACCATTAACACTCCATGACCCTAAACAGACCTCTTATTACCTCTGTCTGTAAAACGGTTTCTCTGACTCAGGACCCTTGTAGTTCTGACATTATAGGAATCTCAAAAAGAGCTGAAATAATAGGAAAACAACTTAAAATAGTAACATCTAATGTTGGTTACATTCAGAGAAAATTTTGAAAGGTATCTGACATTCCAGTAGGCATATGAATATTTTATATTGTTCTGGGAGGAAGGGTGATATGTTTTTAAATGTTCTTGAAAATACTAGGATCTATGACTCAAGATGGTAAAAATATTTCGGTTTGAGAAAGATAAAAGTTTGTCTTTTTGGCATGTTTGAGTTCCTTGTAGATCCTAGATGTTAGGCCGTTGTCAGATACACAGTTGGCAAATGTTTTTTTCCCGATCTGTGGGCTGTCTCCCCACTCTCTTCGTGGCTTCTTTTGCTTTACATAAGCTTTTCAGTTTGAAGAGAACCCACTTATTAGTCTTATCTCTTATGGCATGGGCATTTGGAGTTTTGATCAGGAAACAGTTGCCAGTTCCAAATTCCATAAGGGCATCTCCTACATTTTCTAAGGGACTTGTAGTTTGATGTTTTTTGTTTAGGTCTTTGATCCATTAAGAGTCGATTTTTCTGTATTGAGATAAGTAGTGGTCTTGTTTTAATCTTCTGAATGAGGTCAGCCAGTTTTCCCAGCACCATTTACTGAATACGTTCTCCTGTTTCCAGTGGTTGTTAGTGGAGGCTTTGTTGAATATGAGTTGGTTCAGAAATTGAGTCTTTGCTTTCAGAATCTCTCTTCTGTTCTGTTGGTCTATATGCCTGTTCTTATACCAATATCAGGCTGTTTTGATTATTGTAGACTTGTAATAAAGTTTATTTATTTATGCTTTATTATAAAGATGTGGGGTGCAATTCAGGGTTAGGTATACAAAAGTTGATTATGCAGGCACCCTTGATGATAAGGTATGCCCCTCCCTCTCTTACCAGTGTCCCTCAACTGCCAATCCTACCCCCACTCCCCTGACAGTCTCCCACTATTACCAATCCCTTTCTTATACTATTATAAAAATTGTTCAAGGTCTACTTATGAGTGAAAACATATGGTACTCTGTTATTTGTTTCTGTGATAGATCACTGAGTATGATCGACTCCAAATCCATCCAAGTTACTGCTAAGTCCATATGCTTGTCCTTCTTTATGGTTGCATAATATTCCATTGTGTGTATGTACCACATTTTTTTTTATCCAGTTCAGCTTTGATGGGCAACACGGTTGGTTCCATGTTTTTGCTATTGTGAACAATGCTGCAATAAACATACGTGTGTAGGTATCTTTTTTTTTTTTTTTTTGAGTTGGAGTCTCACTCGGTCACCCAGATTGGAGTGCAGTGGCCGCTCCCGGCCACCGCAGCCTCGCCTGCCGGGCTCCAGTGATCCTTCCGCCTCAGCCTTCCGAGTAGCCGGAATTACAGGCATGCGCTACCACGCCCGGCTTATTTTTTTTTTATTTATTGTAGAGATGAGGTCTCCCTGCCCAGGCGGGTCTTGAACCCGCGGGCTCAGGCAATCCACTCACCTCAGCCTCCCAAAGGCACGGGATTACAGGCTGAACCACCGAGCCCGGCTGGTATCTTTTTTATAGAGTGATTTGAGTTCTTCAGGGCATATTCCCAGTAGGGAATATGTGGGGTCATATGGAAGGTCAATTTCTAGTTCTTTCAGAAATCGCCACACTGTCTTCCAAAGAGGTTGCATTAGTTTGCATTCCCACCAGCAGTGTAGAAGCGTTCTTTTTTCTCCACATCCTCACAGGCATCTGTTGTTCTTTGTTTTATTAATGGAGGCCATTGTTACTAGGGTTAGGTGGTACCTCAATGTGGTTTTGATTTGCATTTCTCTGATGATGAGAGAGTCTGAGCTCATTTCATGGCTGTCTGTATATCTTCTTTTGAGAAATGTCTATTCATGTCTTTTGCCCACTTTTTAATGGGCCTGTTTGTTTTTTTTCCTTTCGGCACATTTGTGTTCTTTGTAGATCCTAGATGTTAGGCCTTTGTCATATATGCAGTTGGAAAAAAGTTTTCCCATTCTTTGGGCTATCTCCCTGCTTTTTTGAAGGTTTCGTTTGCTTTGCAGAAGTTCATTAGTTGGATGAGGTCCCACTTGTGTATCCTATTTCTTAAGGTAAAGGCATTTAGGGTTCTGAATAGGAAGTGGATGCCAGTTCCATTTCCATAAGGGTGTCTCCTGCATTTTCTAAGATTCTTATAGTTTGAGGTTTTACGTTTAGGTCTTGATCCATTTAGAGTTAACTTTTGTGTATGGTGATAGGTAGGGGTCCTGTTTCAATCTTCTGCATGTGATAAGCCAGTTTTCCCAGCACCATTTACTGAATAGGTTCTCCTCTTCCCAGTGGTTTTTGCTAGAGGCTTTGTCAAAGATGAGTTGGTTGATAAATTGAAGCTTCGCTTCTGAAATCTCTATCCTGTTCCATTGGTCTATATACCTGTACTTGTACCAATACCAGGCTGTTTTGATTACTGTAGCCTTATAGTAAAGTTTGAAATCTGGAAGTGTACTACCTCCTGCTTTGTTTCTTTGCTAAGGATTGTTTTGACTATTCGTGGTTGTTTATATTTTCATAGGAATTTCTGTATAGTCATTTCCAGGTCTGAGAAGAATGATGTTGGTAACTTAATGGGTATTGCATTGAATCTGTAGATTGCCATTGGTAGGATAGACATCTTACCAATGTTGATTTCTCTTATCTATGAGCATGGAATATTTTTCCATTTGTTTGTGTATTCTTGGATTTCTTTGAGCAGTGTTTTGTAGTTCTCATTGTAAAGGTCTTTCACTTCTCTGGTTAGGAAGATGCTCAGGTATTTCATTTTTTTGGTGGCTATTGTGAATGGGATTGTGCTTTTAATTTGGGTCTCTGCCTGCTTGTTGTTGGTGTATAGGAATGCAACTGTCTTTTGCACATTTATTTTGTACCCTGAGACTTTGCCAGAGTCCTTTATCAGTGCAAGCAGGTTTCTGACAGATTCTCTTGGATTTTCGAGGTATAGGATCATATCATCAGCAAAGAGAGTTAACTTGAGGAGGTCTTTTCGTATTTTAATATCCCAGATTTCCTTCTCTTGTCTAATTGCCTGAGCTAGAACTTCCAACACAATGTTGAACAAGAGGGATGAGAATGAGCAGCCTTGTCTTGCTCCAGTTTTCAGGGAACATGTTTCCAGTTTTTGTTCATTTAGCAATATGTTAGCTGTGGGTTTATTGAAAGTGGCAGTTACTATTTTGAGGTATGTTCCTACTATACCTGGGTGTTTGAGGGTTTTTATTAAGAAGGGATGCTGGATTTTCTCAAAAGCTTTTTCAGCATCTAATGAGATAATCATGTGGTTCTTGTTTTTACATCTGTTGATGTATTTAATGACATTTATGGTCTTGTGAATGTTGAACCAGCCTTGCATCCTGGGGATGAAGCCTACTTGGTCATGGTGGATGATTTTTGAGACGTGTTTTTGAATCTGATTTGCGAGAATCTTGTTGCGGATTTTTGCATCTATGTTCATAAGGGATATTGGCCTGTAGTTCTCTTTTTTTGTTTGGATCTTTATTGGACTTGGTTATCAGTGTGATGTTAGCTTCATAAAATGGTTTTAGGGAATTCCATCTTTCTCAATTGCCTGGAATACTCTTTTTTTCACCTTTAAATTTTTTATTTTGAAATTGTGGGGTACAATTCAGGGCTAGGTATACAAATATTCATTGTGCAGTTTCCCTTGTTGATCAGGTATGCCCCTCCACTTCCCCCGGCAGATTCTTACTACTGTCAATCCCACCTCCCCACCCCTGCAGTTTCCCGCTACTGTCAATCCTTTTCTTACAGTATTACAATAGTTGTTCAAGGTCCACTTATGAGTGAGAACATGTGAGACTCAGTTCTTTGATTCTGTTACAGATCACTCAGTATTATGCAGTCTAAGTCCAACCAGGTTGCTGCAAAGTTCATGATTTTTTCTTTATTGCTGTGTAATATTCTATTGTGTATGTGTACCACAATTTTTTTTAATCCAGTCCTCTTTTGATGGGCAGCATGGTTGGTTCCATGTTCTTGCTATTGTGAACAAGGCTGTGATAAACATACATGTGCAGCTATCTTTTTTATACAGTGATTTGAGTTATTCCAGTATATTCCCAGTAGGGGAATTGCAGAATCATATGGAAGGCCGATTTATAGAACATTTTGGAATCACCACACTGTTTTCCACAAAGGTTGTACTAGTTTACACGCCCACCAACAGTGTAGAAGTGTTCCCTTTTCACCACATCCTCTCTAGCATCTATTATTTTTTGAGTTATTGATGATGGCCATTCTGACTAGTTAGGCAGTATCTCAGTATAATTTTAATTTGCATTTCTTTGATGACTAGTGAGACTGAACATTTTTTTCACGTATCTGTTGGCTGCTCATATATCTTCTTTTGAGAGCTGTGTATTCCTATCCTTTGCCCACTCTGTAATGGGGCTTTTTTTTTTCCGGCAACTTTTGAGTTCCTTGTAGATCCTAGATGTTAGGCCTTTGTCAGACATAGAGTTGGCAAATATTTTTCCCAGTCTGTGGGCTGTCTCCCTGCTCTCTTGATGGTTTCTTGGCTTTGTAGAAGCTTGTCAGTTTGACGAAGTTCCACTTGTCTATCTTATCTTTTATGGCATGGACGCTTGGTGTCTTGATCAGGAATTGGCTGCCAGTTCCAATTTCCATAAGAGTGTCTCCTGCATTTTCTAAGTTTCTTATAGTTTGAGGTTTTACATTTAGGTCTCTGATCCATTTAAAGTTGATTTTTGTGTATGGGGATAGGTATGGGTCCTGTTTCAATCTTCTTCATGTGGTCAGCCCGTTTTCCCAGCCTCATTTGCTGAACATGTTCTCCTCTCCTCAGTGGTTGGTGGTGGAGACTTTGTTGAGGATGAGTTGGTTGAGACATTGAGGTTTTGCTTCTGGAATCTCAATTCTATTCCATTGGTCTATATGCCTGTTCTTGCACCAAACCCAGGCTGGTTTGATTATTGTAACTTTATAATAAAGTTTAAAGTCTAGAAGTGTGATACCTCCTTCTTTTTTTTTTTTTGGACTGATAATTGTTTTGGCTATTTGTGGTCTTTTATGTTTCAATATGAATTCCTATATTGTTGTTTCTAGGTCTGAGAAGAATGTTGCTGGTAATTTGTTTGCTATTGCATTAAATGTGTAGATTGCCTTGGGTAGAATGGACATCTTAACAATTGTGATTCTTCCAATCTGTGAGCATGGAATATTTTTCCAGTTATTTATGTCATCTATGATTTCTTTGAGCAGTGTTTTGTAGTTTTCATTGAATACGTCTTTCATGTCTCTGCTTAGGAAGATGCCAAGGTATTTCATGTTTTTTGTGGTTATTGTGAATGGAATTGCGCTTTTTATTTCAGTTTCTGTTTGTTTACTATTGGTGTATAGAAATGCGATTGTCTTTTGCACATTTTTTTTTTGAGTTAGAGTCTCACTCTGTCGCCCAGACTGGAGTGCAGTGGCCGCTCCTGGCCACCGCAGCCTCACCTGTGGGGCTCCAGTGATCCTTCCGCCTCAGCTTTCCAAGTAGCCGGAATGACAGGCATGCGCTACCACACCCAGCTGATTTTTTGATTTATTGTAGAGATGAGATCTCGCTGCCCAGGTGGGTCTTGAACCCGCGGGCTCAGGCAATCCACTCACCTCAGCCTCCCAAAGGCGCGGGATTACAGGCTGAGCCACCGAGCCTGGCTGCACATTTTTTATACCCTGAGACTGTGCCAAATTCCTTTATTAGTGCAAGGAGGTTTTTGACGGATTCTCTTGGGTTTTTGAGGTATAGAATCATGTCGTCTGTAAAGAGGGATAACTTGATTCCCTCTTTTCCTATTTGGATACCCCTGATCGCCTTCTCTTCTCTGATTGCTCTTCTAGAGCTTCCAAAACTATGTTGAACATGATATATGAGAGTGGAAATCCTTGTCTTGTTCCAGTTTTCAGGGGAAATGGTTCCAATATCTTCCTGTTTAGCAGTATGCTGGCTGTGGGTTTCTTGCATACGGCACTTACCATTTTAAGGTATGTTCCATCTATGCCTAGATGTTTGAGTGTTTTTATCAAGAAGGGGTACTGGGTTTTATCAAAAGCTTTTTTTTCCTGCATCTAATGATATAATCATGTGCATTTTGGTTTTAAATCTGTTGATGTATTTAATGACATTTATGGTCTTATGAATGTTGAACCAGCCTTGCATCCCAGGGATGAATCCTACTTGGTCATGGTGGATGATTTTTGATGTGTGTTTTTTAATCCGGTTTGCTAGGATCTTGCTGAAAATTTTAGCATCCATCTTCATCAAGGACATTGGCCTGTACTTCTCTTTGTTGGACATTTACCTGACTTGGTTATCAATGTGATGTTAGCTCCATAAAATGATATGAGGAGAGTTCCATCTTTCTTAATTGCCTGGAATACTTTCGTTTTTTTTTTTTTTTTGAGTTGGAGTCTCACTCTGTCGCCCAGACTGGAGTGCAGTGGCCGCTTCCGGCCACCGCAGCCTCACCTGCTGGGATCCGGCGATTCTTCCGCCTCCGCCTTCCGAGTAGCCGGAATTACAGGCATGCGCTACCACGCCCGACTGATTTTTTGATTTATTGTAGAGATGAGGTCTCGCTGCCCAGGCGGGCCTCGAACCCGCGGGCTCAGGCAATCCACTCACCTCAGCCTCCCAAAGGCGCGGGATTACAGGCTGAGCCACCGAGCCCGGCTGCCTGGAATACTTTCAATGGGATTGATATCAGTTTCTCCTTGTATGTTTTGTAGAATTCTGATGGAAAGCCATCTGATCCAGGACGTTTTCTTGTAGGTAGTTTCCTAAGGACATAATTAATTTCCTGGATTGTTATTGGTCTATTTAGGGTCTTGATTTCTTCGTCTATTCTAATTGGTCTTCCCCAGTAGGTAGTCTGACCTTTTTCTCTTGTTGCCATTTGGATTTGTTTCTTTTATGCCTAATTTGTTTAGGGCAATTACTATGTGTCTTCGAGTTGGTCTTCTCATTTTTTGTCTTGCTGGGGTTATCTGAATCTCTGTTGTTTGAATGGTCGCATCACTGGTGAGATGAGGGAAGTTTTCCTGAATAATTTCATGGACTGTTTGTTCCATGAACATGATGGTCCCTGTCTCTCTTGCTGCCTCAGGATGTCCAATTATTCTTAGGTTCAGCCTCTTGGTATAATCGTTCTTCTCTTGAAGGTTTTGTTCTGTCTTTTTAAGCTTCTTTTCTATGTTTTTGACAGTTTGGATTAGTTCTATATTTTGGTACTCAAACTCTGAGATTCCTTCTTTTGCTTGGCTGATTTTGGTTTCCATGCTTATCGGTTTGTTATATATTTCATTCACAGTATTCTTTACTGCAGTTACTTCAGTTATCAACTCCTTCCTATTTTCCTCTTGTCTCTCGTCAATTCTTTTTAGTCTCTCTGTTAATGTCTTGATATCTGGGCTTGTAGTTTGAGGCCCATCATTCTAGGAGCTCTTCATTGTTTGCATTCTGAAGTCTGTTTTCTCAGTGTCTGACTTCCTTGCATTATGTATGAGACCCATATTCTTCTTTTGGTTTTTCTTCATTGGTGTAGATTTTCCTCCCCTCCCACCTTTTTTCCCCCTCTTCTTTAATTCGTCTGTTTAGGGATGGCGAGGTTGCTTTTACTTCTGTTTGCTCAGTCTCCTATTCTTCCTTATGTTCATCCTGTGACTTTCTTCAATTCTGAAGCTAGACTGTGGGTTGGGGGAGGTACTTTTTGCAGTTTTGAGATTTAACTGGGGTGGGGGATCTGTGATTCAAAATCTATCTGCAGATCCCAGTACCCACTGACAGGTGTACTGGCACACTGGAATGCACTTCCCATTGCTTTACAATCTGTTCATACAGTGGGGTGTTATGTTTGCTCCCTGGAAGCAAAATGAGGTAAGAAAAAGGAAAATAATGGAGAAAGGATGGGGGAGGGCAAAAGGAAGGTGGAGAGAAAGAAGAGTAAGAGGGAAAACAGACAGATGTACCAACTAACAGATGAAAAGAGACACAAAGAAACAAAAGAATAAAAAAACTAAAACATACAGATAGGCATACCAACACACAGTCCAACAAAAACCTAACTATTGATGCACTCTTCCCATATACAAACAGGAAGTCTAAAGAAAAAAATATCAGTAAAATAACAGAAACAAAGCAAGTACAAAACCATTATCAAAAACAGAAAGTAAAAGAAAAAAACTAAAAAAACAAACAAAAGTGAGCAAAACAAAAATGAAAACAAAGAACCAAACTCACTCTGAGTTTATTCCTGTAAATCCAGCATCCTTTCAGCTCTGATCTCTACCCACAGCCCTCTGCTCTCAGTGCAGGCGGATCGGGTTGCTCACAGTTTGGGCCAGATGCCCCAGGCCTACTTAAAAGGAGGGTGGATCAGATCTGTACTCACCCAGCTTGCTGTCTGTCAAGTCTACCACTCAAATCTGAGCTGTCTGTGTCCGATCCAGCGTGGGGAAGGGGCTTCTGTCTCTCCCAGTTTGATGAGACTACCTTAGGTCCCAAGTTGAAGGCTGGGTGGAGCTGAGTGGAGCTGGGCAGGGCAATGCAGATCTCTGCCTGGTCCTGGGACAAAGAAAATGGCTGCTATCAGCATATTCTCACTGGGCATGGGACTCCTCTCTAGCTCTCTCTGATCCTCTCTCTCCACTGATCAGATCCCGTCTCCAGCTGATACACTATAACAGGTGAAGGTGTGGGCTACACGCCGGGCGATGAGAATCAGCTGGATTCCACAGAATCTTCTCAGGAGTGTCCCCACGAAAAATAGCAGATGATTTTGTGTGCCCACACTCCAATCTCAGGGTGGTGGGGGCTTGCAGTTGCCCTCAGATGGTGGCCCTGGGGGCATGAACCTGAGTCTCCCCTCAGACACACTTTCACTCTCCCACCAGGGCACACCTAGGCAAGAAGACAGTTTTTATGGACACGTGCTTTTGCGGAGACTATTACAGTTTGACCTGTCTGATCACCATCTTAAGCTCCACCCCTGGAATACTTTCAATAGGATTGGTATCAGCCCCTCCTTGTACACTTTGTAGAATTCTTCTGGAAAGCCATCTGGTCCAGGACTTTTTTTTCATATGACAGAGCAAATTTCCTGGTTTCTTATTGGTCTATTTAGTGTCTCAATGTCTTCTTTTTTCAACCTGGGTAGATTGTGTGATGTCAGAAAGTCCTCCATTTCATTTAGGTTATCACGTTTGTTTCCATATAGATGTACATAGTAATCTCTGATAGTCTTTTTTATTTCTTTGGGATCAGTTGTGATTTGATCTTTTGTATTTCTGATTGTTTTTATTTGGGTTTTTTTCTCTCTTTTTCTTGGTGATTCTGGCTAGGGGCGCATCAATCTTGTTATGTCTTCCAAAGAATCAGCTTTTTATTTTGTTGATGTTTTCTATGATATTTTTGTCTTCTATGTCCTGTATTGTGTTCATATTTTGGTAATTTGGATTCTTCTGCTAAAGTTGGTGGTTTGGTGGTCTTCTCTTTCCAGCACACTTGGATGATTTGTTAAGTTCTCAACTGCTAATCTTTCCCTTCTCTTGATGTGTGTTCATAGAGATATAAATTCCACCTCTTAGAACTGATTTCATGGCATCCCAAAGGTTTTGGTAAGATATTTCTTCATTTTCATTTGTTTCCAGGAATCTTTTAATTTCTGCTTTAATTTCACTGTTGACCTAGTAGCTGTTCATCATCATGTAGTTTAGTGTCCATGTCTTTGTGAGCTTTGGGTAAATGTTGTTGGTGTTGATATTTATTTTTATTCCACTGTGGTCAGAGAAGTTGCATAGCAATATATCAACCTTATGCAACTTATTAATGCTTGATTTATGGCCAAGGATGTGATCAATCTTGGAGTATGTTCCATGTGGTGATGAGTAGAATGTATATTCTGGTTGTTTGATGGAATAATCTGTAGGTATCCATTAAGTCGATTTGGTCAAGTGTCAACATTAGGTTCTTGGATCTCCTTGTTGATTTTTTGCCTCATTGATCTATCTGGGGCTGTCAGTGGGGTATTCAAGTCCCCTGCTATAATAGTGTTAGAGTCAATAACTTTTTAGTTTATTTAGTAGTGACTTTATAAATGCTGGTGCTCCTGTGTTGTGTGCATATATGTTTAGGATAGATATTTCTTGTTGATGGATTGAACATTTTGTCATTATGTAATGTCCTTTTGTATCTTTTTCAATTTTTGATAGCTTAAAGGTTGTTTTCTCTGATATTAAGATTGCAACTTCTGCCTTCTTTTGTGATCCATTTGCCTGGAAACTCATTTTTCATCCTTTAACTTTGAGTCTGTGTGCATCCCTTGTAATGAGATGAGTCTCCTGGATGCAGTAAATAATTGGGTCATGGTTTCTTATCCAGTTTGCCATTCTGTGTGTTTTCAGTGGTGCATTTAGCCCATTCACATTCAGGCTTATTATTATTATTATTATTATTATTATTATTATTTTGAGTTGGAGTCTCACTCTGTCACCCAGACTAGAGTGCAGTGACCACTCCTGGCCACTGCAGCCTCGACCTGCTGGGCTCCGGCGATCCTTCTGCTTCAGCCTTCCAAGTAACTGGAACTACAGGCACACGCTACCACATCCAGCTAAGTTTTTGATTTATTGTAGAGATGAGGTCTCACCAAGTTGCCCAGGCGGGTCTCGAACCCGTGGGCTCAGGTAATCCACTCACCTCAGCCTCCCAAGGCATGGGATTACAGTCTGAGCCACCAAGCCTGGCTCAGGCTTATTATTGAAATGTGATTGTTTATCCTTGTCATGAGGTTCTTATATAGTTTCTCCTTTGTTTGCTTGTTTTCTTTTGGCTTTTTGGTTGTTTTATGTGTGTTTTCAAGTTTCTTGGTACACTATATTCTCTGTTGAGTCTGTGATTTGCTGTTCTCTATGGAAGTCTGTGGTCATTCTGTTTTTTCTTTCTTCTGTGCTTAATACCTTTGTAAGTGTCTCCTGTAGAGCTGGTCTGGAAGCTGCATAATCTCTTAGCTATTGGATGTCTGGGAAGGATGTTAATTCTCCATCAATGATGAAGCCGAACTTGGCTGGATAGAAAATTCTTGGTTGAAATTGTTTATTTTTGAGGACTTTGAATATGGGGCTCCAGTCCTTTCTTGCTTGTAGTATTTCTGCCAATAGGTCTTCTGCTATTCTGAATGATTTTCCCCAGCGTGTATTCTGACCTTTCTCTCATGCTGCCTTTAGGATTTTTTTCTTTTGTGCCTACTTTGTGTAGGTGAATTACCATATGTCTAGGAGTTGGTCTTCTCTTTTGATGTCTTGTAGGGATTCTCTGTATCGCTTGTGCTTGACTGGTCTCGTCTCTGGTGAGATGGAAAAGTTTTTTTGGATTACCTCCTGAAATGCTTGCTCCAAGTTGTCTCCATTTCCCTTTCTTCTTCTGGGATGTCAATCAGGCATAGTTTCAGCCTCTTGATATAATTGCACATCTCTTGTAGGATTTGTTCTTTCTTTCTGAGTCTTCTTTCTGTTTTTCACAAATCGGGTTAATTCCATGTTCTGGTCTTCAAGTTCTGAGATTCTTTCTTCAGCTAGATTAATTTGATTTTCTATGCTTGTCATTTTGTTGTTTATTTCCTGGATGAAATTTTTTATTGCCAAAATCTCTGTTACAAGTTCTTTCCATGTTGTCATTTATCTTTCTTGTGTCTTTTTTAGTGTTTCCATCAATTTCCTAATCCCTGTTGTATCCTGAGGCCATTCGTTGGTGACTTCCATTGTTTGGGCACCAAGATCTGATTTTTCAGGGATTTTGTCTTTGGTGCATTTGAAATCGCCTGTGGTCTTCCTTTTGTTTTTCCTCATTTGTAACATATCGCTTGTTTTTTCTCTTTATTTCTGTTATTCAATGTTAGTGGGACAGTCTTTCTCTTATGATGTTTGCTCAGTCCTGTATTGTTCCCTGATCTGGGCTCTGGATTTATTCTATTTTGAAATAGAATGGTGAATGGGAAGCTTTGTTGTCTCTTATAGTTTTTGAAATTCGACTAATGTAGGGTATGGGGCACTAGGATTCAGAATCTACTTGCAAATTGCAATGTTCACTTATTGTGGTATATGATTCCCTGAGACCCATTCCCCACCACCACTCTATATGATGATGCAAAGCAGAAACCAATGGGGGAAAAAAAACAATTAAACACCTACAGACATAGACATAACCACACACCAAAACAAACTGGAATAACCACAAAGTGTAACAAAGCAAACAACAATAAGAAAACCAAGAAAACTAAACACACATACACACATGCCTAGCACAAAGTTAATAAAGGAAAAAAAAAAACCCAGAAAGACCAGACCAAAAAAAAAAGGAATTCAGATCAAACACTCACATATATATTGACACACACCTCAAATAATAAAAAATGAAAATACAAAAAACTCAGAAGAACAAAAGAGCAAAACCAAACTAATAACAACAACAAAATTGAAAGATTAATGCTCAATCATTCATATACATGTATAAGCACAAAATGACAAATCAAAGGAGAAACTGAAAAAGAAAAAAATTGGGGAGGATGCAGATCAAACCCTCACATACACGTTCATGCACAAAGGAAAACTATTTAAAAATTAGATGAAATAACAAACAGCCAAAAAATTTTAAGATATTAAAACAAATATTAAAATAATAAAAAACCCTGCCCTCTTGTGGCAGGGTCTGTAATTGTTCCTCTAATCAGGTCTCTCCTGCAGAGCTATCACTTTCATTGTCTCCTAAGAGTCTGGAGCAGAGAAGGAGGAGGGACAGTGGAGGTGAGTGGGCTGCAGTTGGGGAGGTGCAGGGTTGTCTCATCCCCAGGTATGTACTCGCATATGGTACGCCAGCCAGGCCTATCCTGGAATGGAGTTCTCCTATTGCTACTGATGTCCAGGCTCTGCCTGGGTTTTTCCCTCTCATTTGTGACCCAGCTATGTAGGTCTGATATTCAGAGAATTGCTGGGCAGTAGGGGGTTTGGGTCAGCCTCGGACTCATCACCGATCTCTTTGGAGTTCTTCCTCTTTTCTGGACACACCTTTTGTCCCATGGCTAGATTAGGGTAGGGGTTGGGGCACCTGGAACTCAGTACTTGGTAGGCCTCTCTGAAATTTGTGCTTTCAGGATATTCCCTCTGGGTCACGAACAATCCCTGAGTAGTTGATCCACCTGTCACAGAGATCGGGTCTGTTGCTCCGTGGTAAGCAACAGACTTTCCTACCCCACCTTCAAGATGGTGGTGGGGTACCTCTTTTGTCCTCTTCCACTGGACTTTGCCTCTGGACTCCCTCTGCAGTTCCTGCTACCAGTTCCCTGGCAGGCGCTAAAGTGGTGAGGCAAAGCCTGGAGTCAGTAGTCTATCCTGCCAATGGTGAGGAAGAGCCTGGGGTAAGAGTCTCTCCCCACTGCTTTTCACAGGAAAACTTCTGTCCATTTAAAAAAATGGCACCAGTTCCTGTGACCTGGGAAGAACCAGGGATCAAGTGGAGAAGCTACAGCACCAGCTATTGCACTAGGGGCCTGGCCACTTGCTCTCGAGCCCCCACTTAGTCTCTCCTAGCATTTTCTTCCCAGGAGGGGTTTTGTTGATTTTTGAAAAAAGATAGAAAGAAAATGGCACTCGGCTTCTGCATCCTGGGAATTGCTAAGGTTCAAGTCCAGCAGATGTGGCACCAGTCACTGTACCAAGAAAGCCCTGGCCATCAGTTCCCTAGCTCTCACTCATTCAGTCACTCAAATGCCCACTCACTCACCAGCATGCACAAAAAATTTTCCATGCAGTCACTCACTCACACCAGCACTCACATAGTCCAACTGGCTCAGCCACCGTCTTCCTCTTTCTTTTCCATAATAAAGTTTAAAGTCTGGAAGGTGATATCTCCCACTTTGTTTCTTTTGCTGAGGATTGCTTCTGCTATTCAAGGTCATTTACATTTCCATATGACTTTCAGTATTGTCATTTCCAGATCTGAGAAGAACGATGTTGGTAATTTAATGGGTATTGCATTACATCTGTTGATTGCCTTGGGTAGGAGGGGCATGTTAACAATGTTGATTCTCTAATTAATGAGCATGGAACATTTTTCCATTTGTTTTTGTCATCTTTGATTTATCTGAGCAGTATTTTGTAGATTTTTGTTGTAAAGGTCTTTCACTTCTCTGGTTAACAAGATACCAAAATACTTCATTTTTTTGTTGCTATTGTGAATGGGATTGTGCCTTTTCTTTGGTTCACTGTCACTTTGTTGCTGGCATATAAGAATGTGACTGTCTTTTTTACGTTGATTTTATACTCTGACACAAAAGATATGAATAGACACTTCTGAAAAGAAGACATATGAGCAGCCAACAGACACATGAAAAAATGCTCAATCTCACTGATCAACAAAGAAATGCAAATTAAAACCAAGCTGAGATACAACCTAACTCCAGTCAGGTTGTCCATCATCAATAACTCAAAAAAAAAAAACAACAAAAAACAGACAACAGATGTTGACAAGGATGCAGAGAAAAGGGAACACTTCTACACTCTTGGTAGAAGTGTAAACTAGTACTACCTCTGTGGAAAACACTATGGTGATTTCTAAAAGATCTAAAAATCTACCTTCCATATTACCCAGGAATCCCCCTTTTGGGAATATCTCTGGAGGAACTCAAAGCATTCTACATAAAAGATACCTGCATACAAGTGTTTATTGCAGCATTATTCACAATAGCAAAAACGTGGAACCAACCATGCTACCCATTGAAAGTGGACTGGATAAAAAAAAATGTACATATACACAATGGAATAATATGCAGCCATAAAGAAGGACAAAATTATGAACTTCACAGCAACTTGGATGGATTTAGGGTCTATAATACTCAGTAATCTATCATAGAAAAAAAGAACTGAGTACCTCAAGTTCTCACTCATAAGCAGACCCTGAACAATTATCATAATACTATAAGAAAGGGATCGGCAGTAGTGGGAAACTGCCAGGGGAGGTGAGGTGCACACTTTATAAATAAGTGTACCTGATCTCAAACCAGGCAAGGTGGGAACCAAAGTGAGGCCCAAACTTCACCTGTACAATGACCGTTTGTATACCTAATCCTGAATTATATCTCACATCTTTAAAATAAAATACCATTTTTTTAAAAAAGAGAAAGGTAAACATTTGATAAACATTCTAAGAAACCTGGGTCTGCTCAGGCCTATTCTCAGATGAGGACGGGTAAGAATGAGCCAGCAAATGGCAAGATGTTTTTGCACCATATCAGAACAGTGTTTTGTGAAAGTGACCTGGGTTTTTGCCCAAAATTGATTTCTGAGTTTCACTTCACCCCATGACATTTGGTTGAACCTCAGGAGTTTCATTTCCTTGCTGTGTTACCTTGGGTACTGGTTAGGAGCACTCAGAGAGTTCCAAATTGGAGGAAGTGAGATTGTCATTTTAAAACTTATGTTATCTTGAGAGTGGTGGCTGTTCAATGAAGGGGACATAAACAAAGAGACACAAAAAAAAACACAGAAGAAAACAGAGAATGAAAGATCAGGGAAGCAGGAACAACACTGGGAGTATGTGTTATCCTGTAAACCAAGGGAAAGAGTAATCAGGGAGGGAGGTGTGTTAACTGTGGGTCAAGAAGCAGGAGGTGACCAACTGTAGTGGAGAGTTAGGGGAAGGTTTGAAAAAAGTGTTTTCAGATTTGTCAGGTATTTTCTAGTAAAGTCTTTTCATTATGTTTAGAGTCAACATATATTAGCTGTGTGAGATACTACTAACATTTGGAAATAAAAGTATGATTTTATTTGGAAAATAAAAACTAAAATTTCGTAAACATTCTGGATCATAAACCTCTTGGAGAGTTGAGCAAAAACTGTGGTTCTACTTCCTAGAGAAATGTTGGTTCACACACAAAAAAGTGTGCATATAGTTTCATCATGTACTCCAGTTTAAATCTCCTACTTTAAAAGACCAGAGAATCACTGAATATATGTATGTATCTAAAGAATGTGTTCATTAGAAAGGGACATAGAGTTTGGGGTAGGGAGTGTGTGGAGGGAGAGGGTTGTCTATTACAGAAGCAAAGAAGAAACAGAGACCGATATGGGCACTGATTAGGGAAAGGATGCACAAGCCCAAGAATGTCATGTAGATGTTCACTGTAAATTTAATTTGAAAAACCATTCTAATTTTGTCCATAACTGATTTAGGAACATTCTGTGAATGTATTTAGTCTCCCAAGTTCAGATTTCATATTCAATGGGCAAACTTGTGACAATGGAGTATCCATTTGATATTTTAAAGAAATATACCCAGAGACTTTTAATAATCTCAAACTGAAATACATCACTAATTGAAAAGTGAATATATGGTAGACAACTGGGCTCAGTCACTATTGTGTGATATGTGCCATCTACATGATTTCAATTCCTACCACCTACTTTTGTATGACTCAACTTCATACTCATCACCACTCTGTAATGTAGAATTTAATATTCCTGTTTTACAATTTGCTACTTCTTCAGCAATAATCATTTACAGAGCACTTTCATATCCCTTGATTTCAATTTGACCTCGTAACAGTCTTTAAAGCAGTGTAAATGTTACGTCTTGTGATTTGTGTAGATCTCTCTTCAATCTGCAGTTCAGATCACAAATTGATAGCTTTCATCAGATGTGAATTTGTGTGTTTTTCCTGTTTGTTATTAAGCACAGAGAAACAGAAAAAGAAGGGAATCCCACCCAAAGCCATCTTCTATTCCTCAGAACCTCTCTTTGAGGCCAGGATTCTCCTCACAAAATTTCCATAGAATCACAAATGGAAGGGCTTCAGGGATCATAGACCAGGGGTCATTAGCCATGATTGAATATCAAAACTTTCTGAAGATGGGGAAAGGGGTGGGACCTGTCAAGCCTCTCGCTCCCACTCTGCAATGAACAGAGCTCAACCTAGGAAGTTTCCTTTTTTCCCATAAGTCTTACCAGGGCAGAACTAGCAAGAAGGACTCTATCATAACAAACAGCCTGGAAAATACTATCCGAAATCCACAGCCAGGGGCTTCCTACAAAACAAGGTTTTATTCCTGAAACTTCCTGTTTTTTAAGGCTTTATTTTTCTAAAAAGAGATAACAAATAATTCTGCCTGAGTAAACACATTCCACCACTTTGGGCCGCATCAGCAGGGAACAAATGGAGTCCCAGCAGCACCAAAATATTACTGCAAAATCTCTAAAAATTAAGTTGCCATTGAAACCACAAACACAAAGTAGGCCAGGATCTGTGTGCTAAACCTAAACAAGGTGACTGCCTGCTAAAACAAAAGATTTAAATAGGAACAAGAGTGCCCTAATATAACAATCAAAATATTTAAGATACAATCAAAAAATCACCTGTCATAACAACCAACAAAACCACAACTTTAATGAGAACATACAATCAACCAATTTTAACATAAAGATAAATCAGATATTGAAATTATTTAACAAGGATTCTAAAGCACTCATCTTAAAAGAATTGTTCAACATGTAGTTTAAAATTCTCCTGAAATAATGAAAATATAGAAAATCTTTATATAAAAATAGGATAAAGAAAGCAAATAATAAAATTAAAGACAAGGTTTCAAGGGTGAAATGGAAGCTGAAAAACTAAAAAAAAAAAGTACAAATTTGCTAAATGAGTTTAATAGTAGAATGGAGATGGCAGAGTTCTGAACTTGTGAATTTGAGAAAAGATCAATGAAAAATGTTCAATTTTAACAACAGAGAGAAAATAGACTGAAAAAAAATAGAGTCTAAGGGATCTGTGGAACAATAATAAAAGCTGCATATATATCACTGGAGTACTTGAAAGAGAAAAAAAAGAGAGTGAAACTAAAAAAGTATTGGAAAAAATAATGCCGAAAACTTCCTAGATTTATAAGATACAAGATGATGAGTGAGCCCAAATAGAAGAAACCCAAACAAATCTATGAGAAGATATATCACAATTAAATTTCTGAAAACTAAAGTCCAAAAAAATCTTCATGCCTGCCAGAAAGAAGCATTACATATAAGAAAAGGCCAGTTTAAAAAACAGAAGCATTCTCATCTGAAATTATGAAGGCCAGAATGGCATAATATTTTTCAAGTGATAAAAGGAAAGAAGTGTCAACTGAATTCTCTGTTTAATGAAACTATACTTCAGGAATAAAAAAAACGATAAGGATGTACTCAGACAAAGGAAAACTAAGAGTTTGACAATAACAAACCTATTCTTATATACTGGCTTAAAAAGTTTTTTTTTTTAAATGGATTTTTTAAAATTCTAGAATATCAGAAAACTCATGCATTTTAAAATCATAACTGACAACTGAAACAAAAATTATAACACTATCATGGTACAAATATGGAAAATGGTAAAGGAAAATAAGGCAAAATGGTAAAGCTAAATGAAAGTTTTCTACACATCAGTTGAAGTGGTAAAATGTTAATAGTCATTAATATCAGTAAACTAAGATTTATAATTTTAATAAGGCAACTTATAAATTTGCTTTATCTACATATTTGTAAATATTGGCTTTATGCTTACAAGCTTCCATGGAACATTCACTAAGATAGACCATACTTGAACCATAAAGCAAACTTCAAAGATGTAAAAGAATTGAGATGATACAAAAGGGGTTCTCTGATTATTATCAAATTAGAACCCAATCATAATCTCTAAAGACACAATTCTGAACACCATAATCCCAAATGTTAAAATCAGAAAAGATCAAAATCTCTAAAGTTAAAATCCAGAAAATATAATTCAGAGAAAAATAATTTTAAAATTGTAAAAGATATATATTTATATTTGTAGAAGTGGCTTGATTTTGTGAAAAGAAAATATATGACAGGACACTTCGTAAGCCACTTTACACAATAAAATAGGCAATGAAAACATTTTTTTTCAAATGTATACACTCAGATATACTAACAGGTATACCAGTTATGAGCAAATGAACTATATTTATAAAGAAATATATATATGGTTGGTAAAGGTATGCACCGAGTTTTAAAATTGCAGTCATCTGAAATACTGCGATGGAAAACCTAAGTCTTTTGATGAAACTGGTTCAAAACTATAGTGGATTAACACTGCATATACAGTCACCCAAAAAGTTCAGATTTCCAGAAATGTTTTCTTTCACAAATGCAATTGTACCAAAAGGACATCTCTTCATTTATTGAGAAAGTATCGATGATTTCACATACATGCACAACGCTTAAACACAAAGTCAACATTATCATAATGCAGTTTTGAGGAGCCCGATTTGAAGAAAAAGGATTAAATGAATCAGAACTCTCTAAATTCTCTACACATTGTATATCTCTAGTATCAGAAATGATGTGAAGATAAAATACAAAGCACAACAAATTGTAAAAACTACTGTTGACAATTAAAAGTAGTGAAAAAATACTTTAAAAAGAAAAATAAAATAGAAAATATTAAAAAGAAATTTTGGCATAAATAAGTTTGTTACAGGGATACATTATGGACAATTCCACATAAATAGTCTATAGGAGTTGGCCAATTTTCACAAGAAGTGACTATATTTTGAATGACAAAGAATAGTTGTCCTTTTTTTTTTTTTTTGAGGACATGGCTCATCCTGAAGAATACATTCACATTTTATTTATACTCAGTACTGTTCTTTTTGAAATTCTTCTATGATTCAATATACGTTGACATGGGCATTCCTCATTAAATTTTCCTATTTTCTGTGCTATTCTTCTGCGTTGTTTTGAGTGCATGGAAATTCATTTCTCATGCACTCATATACAGATTACAAATTTGGTGAAAATAATATTGGTGATCAAACAGCAACACAACAGTGTTGCATAAGTTTATCCTTATCCTATTATGCACAGAGTTGTTTTTCAAACAAATCAGTAATTTCACTGGCTTTTTCAGACAAATGAAACTTTAATTTATTAAAAGATTCTGTAACATTATCACCTGAAAGGAATTCTAAAGCAAGCAAACGGCACATTTCTAAACTAAAGTTGAATTCATAGCCGTATCACATGACCAATTCTCTAGTCCGAATTTTCTGCCAGATGCAAATAAAGACAATAACAAGGTAATAGTTCTGCCTAACTTGATGCAATTAACCTGATGTAACTATACTGCATGTAACCAAAAACCCCTAATCTCTTCCCAGGAGTTCAGCTTTCTGAATTTCAACATTCTGGATTTTAATCTTTTGAGATTATGATTTTGGGGATTTTGGAAAGCAATTTTGATCTTTCTGGATTTCAGCATCTGGAATTATGGCATTCTGGGTTGTCTTTTGGAATTATAATCTAAGCCCTATCAAAATAAACCAGTAATCGATAATATAAATATAATAGAAAAACACCGTAATTCATGAAAATTAAACAACAACTTCTGTGAAATTTGTAAGTGTCAGAGAAGATCTCAAGGAGAACTGAAATGCATTAAACTGGTTGAAATAAAAAATATAACATACCAAAATGTATGTGACACACCTAAAGCAGTGCTGAGAGGGTAAATGCTTGCATCAGAAACAAGATCAAGCCTCAAAACAATAGTCGAAGTTCCTAACTCAAGAAAGTAGGGAAAAAAAGAAAAAGAAAACAAAGCAGGCAGAAAAAATAATAAAGAGCAGAAACCAATAAAATTAAATTAGTAAAACAAGAGAAAATCATTGATACAAAAATTTGAGTATTTTTATAATCAAAAAAAGAAAGGAAAAGAATACATTCACTAAACCTCTAACAAGACTGACAAACATAGGAGAGAAAACCAAATCATCAATATTAGAATGAAACAACGAATATTATTACAGATTATGAAGCAATTAAAAAGTATTAAAAAAATACTATAAACAATGTAACAATCATAAATTTGACAACTTATAAGCAATAGATAAATTAATTGAAAATCACAAACTACCAAATCTCTGCCAAGATATAATAAATATTCTCAATAGCCTTATAACTATTAAATAAATTGAGTTCATAATTTTAAAAGTAGGAAAAACAAATATCTTGGCCCACATAGTTTTACTGAACAATTATTACCAGACATTGACAAAGAACTAGTACCAATTCTTCACTTTCTCCTCCAGAAGATAAAAGAAAATAAAGTACTTTTCTATTTGATGAGGTCAGTATTACCCTAATACCAAAACCAGACAAAACTGTATTAAAAAAAAGAAGGAAAACAACATAACAGTATCTCTTATAAATGTAGACCCAAAAATGCACAACAAAATAGTAGCAAACCATGTTCAACGATGTGACCAAGTGGGATTCAATTTTGGTATGCAAGACTGATAATCCACCATATTAATAGACTAAAAAATAGATATTACATGATGACATCAATTAATACAGAAAAGGCAAAATCTTACAGCTAACATCATATTAGGTGAACGATTATGTAATCTATAAATAAGGAATATTTTATTTATCCCTTTTCATTCTATCTGCCTGTTATTTGTTTTTATTGCTTCATTGTAGTTGTTAGAATTTCAATTACTACATTGAATGAACTATTAGAACAGGATCTTTACCTTGTTTCAAATCATAGGGGAAAGCATCTAGTATGATGTTAGCTGTAGGATTTTGGAGATGCTCTTTGTAAAGTTTTAACTGTTCCTATTCTTGCTGGGTTTTTGTTTGTTTGTTTGTTTGTTTGTTTTTACATGAACAAGTGTTGAATGTCCAAGTAACCCCACTACCTCTCACATTGGGAAAGCAAAGGAGTCTGGATTCGTACAATTCCCAGAGTGGTCAAGCCTTTCCACCAACAGGATCCCATTAGTAAAAGAGTGCTGAAGCAAAGCAGCCACCCCATTATTGTGGTTGAAGTTTCTCTTCTTGTCCATAAAGTGATTCTTCCACTTTTTCCTGCTATTGGCATCTACTGAAAGCATTTCTCCTGATGTCATTGACAAGAAATTCTGTGACATCTCTGAAACCACAGCTGCATCCTCTGCCATTATACCCCTCTTTTTTTTTCTTTTTTTTTTTTGAGTTGGAGTCTCACTCTGTTGCCCAGACTGGAGTGCAGTGGCCACTCCCGGCCACCGCAGCCTCGAACTGCTGGGCTCTGGCGATCCTTCCGCCTCAGCCTTCCAAGTAGCCAGAATTACAGGCATGCGCTACCACGCCTGGCTGATTTTTTGATTTATTGTAGAGATGAGGTCTCCCTGCCCAGGCGGGTCTCGAACCCGCAGGCTCAGGCAATCCACTCACCTCAGCCTCCCAAAGGTGCGGGATTACAGGCTGAGCCACCGAGCCCGGCTTATACCCCTCTTTCAAAGGTCAAGGGGCGCACCCAGGAGCATGGGGAAAGAAAGCATTTGTTGTCACTTGTAGCAAGAATATCTCTGATTTAACCTCCTATTGAGAAACACAGGGATATTCTGTGGATCCTCACAAGGTCAACCACCTGTTTTGCATACCCTACCCTAATCTCACACCTTTCTGTCTTGATACTGGAAATGTCTTTCTTAACCTTCCACTCGGCGCAATCATTTATCAGAAGACTCCTGTTCATTCCTCAAGGTTCAAGCCAAAGCTGTGTTCAGGCCAAGTAAAACTCTCCTTTATGCTTCCAAATACTTATGCTGGACCTCTATTCTAATACTTGTGGTGGTCCACTTTATATTCTAGTTGGTTGCATATTACTCTTACATCATGTACTAAAACATAATTTACAAACTGAGTTCAACAGTCTCCAAGGGAAGTGATCTTCAAATTTTTGGATGCTGAAAATTTAAAATACATCATACCTACCATACACACATAAAACTGAAAAAAAAATACTTCCCCATTCCATGTATTTTGCATTTTAGTAATTTATTTTCTATTTAATTCTATTTTTATTACTTTTAATCTGCTAGTCTTGACCCAGACAATTTATTTTAAGCCCACGATTAGGCTGAAAACCACAATGCATGACCTTTAGGGTCTGCTAGTGGCAACTGGATGAAGTAGACTCTGGATTTTTCTCTTTGGTCAGAACTGCTTTTCTTTTACACATCAGGAATGCAGGTAAGGTCGTGTTTAAAGAATAAATTCCAATACTAAAAGAGATGGAGAAAAAAATAGAAAAGTCCTAGACTCCAAAGCCCTGGGAAGCTTCAGAAGGGTAGGGATTCAGAGTCAGTCTTCACTACTTTCTAGCTATCTTAGCCCTGCTCCTGTTTTGCGTAAAGCATTTGCATGTTTTGTCTTACTTGATGGTTAGCTTACAGCAACCCATTTAAGTAGATATTATCATTTTCACTTTTCAGATGAAGAAAATTAAGCTTGTAGTGTCAAAATGACTCATTCAAATTCATATAGCAAAGGCAGGAATGGAGTCTAAAATTTATCACTTCCATTTGTGCTACAGTCCATATTTATGCAACTGTGATTTGTGATAATATAAAGTGTGTGGATTTTAAGAATAATTTAAGTATATTTAATCATGGTTTAGCTTTCTAGACAGGGAAATTTGGAAATATCATTTACTTATCTTAAACTGAGTTCACATATCTGTAAAATACTTAATAATATTTACCCCACAGAATGTTTTGTGGTGATTAATGTGAGAATGTATGCAAAGCAACTAGTACATAATTAAACTAGAGTAAGTGCTTAATAACTGTCAACAAATATTAATGAATTGGAGCTTTTTCCAACATATGGCATATGCATTATGTGCAAACAAAAATAAGAGGACAAGGGAGCCCAGATGAAGGAAATCATAAAAATAAGATACCTGAGGCACAAATCAGAGTAGAAGAGGGCAGAGAGCAGATGTAAAAGATCCGATGGAAAATAAACAGTACAACTTATGTGCAATCTCTTTCTGCTTTGAGACTTTTGATTTGTTTCCCTAAGGGTATGAATATAGTGGAGGGCACAGACTGCTAAAAATATATATATTATTTCAGGGACAGTGGTTTTGAGGACTTCAACAGTACTTTGTCTCAAAAACCCACCCATTTCTCTCCATCTTGTCTGCCAATTGACTGGTCAAAGCTACCAACATTACCACAGCTCCCTAATGGTAAACCTGCTTCCAGTCTCCCTCCAATACAACCTTCAAATAGTTACTAAAGGGAGTTACCAAAATATTAATTCAGCTATATCGAATTCACCATTTAACACTCAGTGACTCATCTTACAGTAAAGTCCTTATCATCTGTTAAAAACATGAGCTCTGGAACCATCCTCTTTGGTTCCAATCTTAGCTTCACCACTCTTTATCTGTGAGCCATCTAGTAAATTACTTAACCTCCCTGAGTCTCAATTTCCTTATCTGTAAATTCTGTTAGTAAAAGAATGCTGAAGCAAAGCAGTCACCTCATTATTGTGATTGAAGTTTCTCTCCTTGTTCCTAAAATGATTCTTTCACTTTCTTTTACCATTGACATCTACAGGAAGCATTTCTCCTGGTGTCATTGACAAGAAATTGTGAGTATCTATCTCAAAGGATTGTTATGAAGGTTAAACGGGTTGATAAATAGATATTAGCTATCATTATTTTTTGCATTCTTATCCCATGCTTCAGCCAAATTAAACTTTAAAAGCCTTACATTTGAAGTACATACTCCATTTTCTTCCTTGCTTTTGCTAATGATATTTCTTCTGCAGGAATGTTCACTTACATCACTTACATCTGTCAAAACCCTACTCACTCATCAAAACTCAACTCAAAAAGCATCTCTACTCAAAAGACTTTTCTAATCACCCCACAACTGCAAACTGAACTTCCACTGTATCTGAAAGTATTATCACTTACTTCTGTATAATATCATTGTTGTGTTCAAGTTTTATATGATCTTATCGATTATGAGCTGCAAGGGGCCATAATCTACAAATGGTTTGCACATGTGTCTCACATAACACAATACAATGTTGGCATAGAGTTAAATTCTTGGTGAATGCTTGCTGAATATATGAAGGATTGAATTGATACATTTTATATTTTGCTTAACTCTTTACATCTGGGCAGCAGTAGTTCTATCAATACCCAAATATTCAGTGTTGGCTGCCTTCAGACCCAATGGCACTGTACTCCCTTCAGCTTAAACTTAGCTCTTCTAAATAATAGTCTCTTTCAGTATTTAGCTACTGAACACAGTCTGTTTTCCCACTAATGCCTTGTGTACCTTTATTCCATATCATAGAAAGAAGACAGGAGCATGGGCTATAGTGTGAAACTACTAGGATTTGCCAGCTTTCTCATATGGCTTTGAACAATTTACTTACCCTAACTTTCCTTAACTGTAAAAGGAATACGATTATAATAATAGTATTTACCTCACGGGATTGATATAACGAGGAAATAAGATGATCTACACAAAATGTTTAGAACATCACCTGGCATATGATAGGTCTCAATACATGTTATCCATTGCTAATACTGTCTTCTTCAACATATTTTCCTCAGCTTCCATCTAGACTCCTGGGTTTCATATACCCACACTTTAGTTGGTGCCTCTTCTAGGCCTTCAGCCTACATGCCCTTCATTATTAGCCAATACAAACCTGGCCATTAATCCAAGTGCAGAAAAGAAAGAAGTCTGTTACTTCTCATGAACTTCAGAAATAAGATGGGCTATAGTGCTGAGCAGCTATATCCTTCAGTTTTCTAAGAAAAAAATCTCCCTTGATTTACCCTGAGCTGAATTCAATTTTATTTTTGACCAAAGTAAAATTTATTTAACTCTCACAAGAACCTCACTTGCAAATATTTCAAGTCTACAAGAGTATTAGTCTAAGAGAAAGGAGACCTGGTTCTAGTCCTAATGCTGCGACTGATTCTCAAAATAACCTTGAATAAATCTTCCTTTCTACTTTAGCTTCATTTATCTTATACAAGGAAAGCATGAGATTAGACAATCTCCAAAAGCCTCTTTGTCTCTGAAAGACTATGGTTCTTTGAGTCTACTTCTGCCACACAAGAATGCTCAAGAAACAATGGAGGTTTTGATTTATCATCTAGAAAAATAGTTTCTTTTTCTTACAATACTAAGGCACATTTTTGATGCCCTAGTAATTCAAGTGTAGCACTCACCAAGAAAAACTTCAGTAGCTCGAGTAAGAACCCTGAAGGACACAAAAAGTAAGTCACTTTCTGGAAATAATTAGACAAATGACCCTGAAACCTATAGCAGTTTGTTTGGGATGGTAAAACATGGTGTATGGGGTGAGCTAGCTCTCTTGGGTCTCTTTTATATGGACACTAATCCCAAACATTAGAGCTCAAAACATTTAAACAATTGCATTCCACTTCTGCCCCCCCACCAAATTTATGTTCTTCTTAGATGCAAAATGCGTTCATTTCATTCCAATACCTTCAAAAGTCTTAACCTATTCCAGCATCAACTCAAATGTCTAAAGTTTAAAGTCTATTATAAATATGAATATAAATATAAATATATATATAAAACAGTATAAATATGATCTGATTCAAGGTATAATTTGTCTTGAGAACAATTTTCATCCAAATGTAAGTCTGTGAAATCAAGCAATCTATGTGCTTCCAAAATACAATGGTGGAGCAGACACAAGATGGACACTTCCAGTCAAGAAGGGAGAAATAAGAAAGAACAAAGGAGTGACAGTTATCAAGGAAGTTCAAAATCCAGTATGGCAAGTAATATTAAATTTAATGCTCAAAAATAATCTTTTTGATTCAATACTCTACCTTCCAGGTCAATTGTGGTGGGGATTTCACCTTTTTGACACACCAGGGAAAAGGTTCCACTCTCATAACTTTGGACAGTCCTGCCCCCATGACTTTGCTGTGTGTGGTTCATACTGTAGCTCATTCAAGTTGGAGTTTCATGCCTGTGACTCTTCCAAACTAAAATCAAACACTGAATATCTAGATGGAAGATGACCACCATGGAGTCGCAGACTGACGTCATTCTCCCTGAGCAAGGCAGAGAGTAGGGATCAAACTGTCAATAGATGGAGACACCGCAAACACTTTTGGACAGGTGAAGCACCCTGAGCCCAGTAAATTTCTCTTTGAGCACATAGAGACTGGAAAATGATGGCAAATGTGGGTATATAGGCACCTTACCCCCCACCATGCACCAGATTTGCACAGGGCTAAAGACCTGCCAAGTGAACAAGAGACAGTAAGGATACCTAAGATGTTTTGGGTCCATTCACTCTCTCTCAGTTGTGCATTGGTTATCAGTCCAACACAAAAGATGTCCAGATCAGGGTATAGCAGTGGGCAACCAGACCCCAAATGGAACAAAAAGGAAAAAAAAAACCTGCACTGGGTCAGCAGTGGTAACCACAGCTCTGGCTGGCTCCCAGGCAGGGAAAGCTCACATTCAGAGTGAACCTTGCTGATACCTGGCCCATCTTCCCAGCCAGATCAGGAAGAATCACCTCCAAGCTCTGCATGGCTACTAGGTAGATCCACTCCCTCCTTCCCCATGGCAGGAAAATCACTCGTTCTCAAGAGTAGAGTGTGGACTTGAACAGAGAGGGAGTGACACAAAAAACACCCAAAAGGCTTATCCCCACACCCACTCTACTCAGAGTACTAGCAGCCGAGGCTGCTACAGATGAAAAATCTGCCACAGGGTGGAGCAAGGAGCAGAAATGAATGCCCCTGCCTCTACTACACCTGATTGGTATACCTGAAACAGAAAGGGAAACTGAGAACACCATGGAACAAACATTCCATGAGGTCTTCCAAGAAACTTTCCACATCTTGTAGAGAGGCAACCATTCAAGCACAAGAGATTCAGAGAACCCCTGCAAGGTATTACATGAAAAGACCAACACCAAGACATATAGTAATCCACTTCCACAAAGTAAGTATGAAAGAAAAAATTCTAAAGACTGCAGGAGAACTAGTTCAGACTACCTACCAGGGAAAACCCATCAGAATAGCTCTAGAATTATCTGCAGAAACACTACAAGCCAGAAGGGACTGAGGGCCAATCTTCAACATTCTTAAACATGACCAATTCCAGACAAGAATTTCCTACCCTGCCAAGCTAAGCTTCATCAGTTATGGATAATTAAAATTTTTCCAAGACATTCCATATTGAATATGCAGTCTCCAGACGAGCCCTTCAGGAGATGCTTAAGAAGGTGATGAACACAGAAAAAGAAATGGTCATACCCATCACAAAAGTACAGGCAGGCACAGAGTCAGCAGAGCATACAGAGGACTCACAAAAATAAAAATACACACATATATTAATACACAAGTAAATAGAAAGCGAAGCAATCCCATAAGAGCTATATGACAGGGATAAACTCTCACATTTAAATAATAAATTTGAACAGAAATGAACTAAATGTGCCACTGAAAAGACACAGAGTGGCAAACTGGATTTTAAAAGTATGATCCAAAATTCTGCCATCTTCATGAAACTTCAGTCACTGCAAAGGACACCCACAGGCTCAAAATTGGGGGCTTAAAAATGGTCTTTCAGGCAAAAAGAAAACAAAAGAAAGCAGTCATAGTTATTATCATATCAAAGCAGACTTCAAACCACCAAAAGGTAAAAAGGACACAGGAGGACACTATATAAAGATAAGAGGTTCAATCCATCAGTAAGAAATATCCATCTTAAACATTTATGCGCCCAACACAGGAGGGCCAGGTTTTGTAAAACAGCTATTAAGTAAACTAAAAGAGGACATTGACTCTCACACAATTGTAGTTGTATGCCTAAATACCCCACTAACAGCTCTAGGTATATCACTGAGGCAAAAAACCGACAAAGAGATCTGGAACCTTAACTTGACACTTGATCAAATGGATTTAATAGACATCTAAAGAACATTCCACTTAACATCTACAGATAATATATTCCACTCATCAGAACATGCAACATACTCTAAGATCAATTACATTCTCAAACATAAACCAGGTGTGAACAAATTTCAAGTGACTGAAATAATGCCATACATCTTCTCAGGTCACAATAGAATAAAAATAAATATCACCACCAGCAAAATTCCCCCAAAACACTCAAAGACTTGGACACTAAAAATCATGCTGCTGAATGACTTCTGGGTCAACATGGAAATCAAGACAAATAAAAAGAGTCTTAGAAATAAATGAAAATCAAGACACATCTTATCAGAATCTTTGGGTTGCCATGAAAACAGTATTAGGAGGAAAATTCACAGCATTGCATGCACATATAAAGAAAACAGAAAAATCTCAAGAAAACAGTCTAACATCACACCTAAGGGAGCTGAAAAGACAAGGCCATCTAAATATCAACTTCAGCAGAAGAATCCAGTTAAGCAAGATAAAAATCACAATTGCAGGTATAGAAGACAAAAATATCATAGAAAGGATCTACAAGACCAAAAGTTGATTCTATGAGAGGATTAATAAGATTGTCGGACTCCTGGCCAGACTAACTTAAAAAAAGAGAGATAAAGTCCAAAAAAACAGAGTTAGAAATGCAAAAGGTAAAGTCCCAACTGAACCTGAAGAAATTCAAAAAGTTATCAGAGATTACTATGTACAGCTGTATGCAAATAAACTAAAAAACCTAGATGAAATGGAGGTCTTTCTGACATCACACAACCTCCCAAGGTTAAAACAAGAAGAAATTGAAACTCTAAACAGACCCATAACAATTGAGGAAATTGACTCCATCATAAAAAATCGTCCCTCCAAAAAAAGTCCTGACCAGGTGGCTTCCCAGATGAATTCTACAAGACATATAAGGAGGAGCTGATGCCAATCTTATCAAAAGTATTCCAGGAAATTGAGAATGATGGAATTCTCCCCAAACATAGTATGAAGTTAGCATCACACTCATACACAAACCTAGCAAAGACCCAACAAGGAAAGAGAATTACAGACCAATCCTCTTGATGAACATAGATGCAAAAATTCTTAACAAGATTCTAGTAAATTGGATCCCATTGAAATTGTATCTCAATGATCACCCACCATGACCAGGTGGGGTTTATTCCTGGGATATAGAACTGGTTCAACATTTGCAAGACCACAAACATAATTCAGCATATTAACAGATATAAACCCCAAAACTACATGATTATATCATTGGACGGAAAAAAATCATTCAACAGTATCCAGTATTCCTTCTTGATAAAATCCTTAAGGGTCTAGGCATAAGAGGAACATTCCTCAAAACAGTAAGAGCCATCTAAAATAAGCCCACATTCAACATTTTGCTCAATGGGCAGAAGCTGGAAGCATTTGCCCTAAGAACGGGAGCAAGATAAGGATGTCTATTCTCACCCTTCCTGTTCAACACAGAGCTAAAAGTCCTAGTCAGAGCAATTGGGCAAGAAAAGGAAATCAAGGCCATCCAAATAGGAAAAGAGGAAGTTAAGCTATCCCTCTTTGCAGACTCTATACCTTGAAAACCTCAGGGAATCTGTCAAAAGCTTCCTCACATTGGCATATGACACCATTTGGTATAGTCTCAGGTTACAAAAACAACGTGCAAAAGATAAGTGCATTTCTATACATGAGCAACAAGCAGGCAGAGAACCAAATGCAAAGCACAGTCCTGTTCACAATAGCCACTAAAAAATGAGATACCTTGGCATCCACCTAACTAGTTAAGTGAACGACCTTTACACTAAGAACTAGAAAATGATGCTCTAAGAAATAAGGAAGGCACAATCAAATGGAAAAACATTCCATTCTCATGGATTGAAAGAATCATTATCAAGATGTCCATTCTACCCTACCCAAGGCAATCTACAGATTCAATGCAATACCCATCAAATTACCCATATCATTTTTTTCAGACCTCAAAACGACAACTAAGAAATTCACATGGAAACAGAAAACAGCATGAATAGCTAAAACATTCTTCAGCAAAAGGAACAAAGTGGAAGATACCATACTTCCAGACATTAAATTTTATTACAAGGATACAGTAATCAGGATGGCATTGTTTTGGTACAGAAAAAGGGAATGGAGCAGGAAAGAGATTCAGGAAGAAAAAACATGATCTCTCAAACAACTCATTTTCGACAAAGCTACCAATAACAATTACTGGGGAAAGGAGATCATGTTTAGTAAACTGTGCTGGGGAAAGTGGCTGCCCACATGCAGAAGAATGAAACTCGACCCCTGCCTATCACCACATACAAAAATCAACTCAAAATGGACCACAGACCTAAACATAGAAAGCCTCAGACTATAAGAATTCTAGAAGAAAACTTAGGAAACACCTTTATGCACATCAGAGTAGGCAACAAATTTTTACCAAGTCCCCAAAAGAAAATATCATAAAAGCTAAGATAGACAAGTGGGACCTCATCAAACTGAAAAACTTTTGCCTAGCAAAAGAAATCATCAAGAGAGTGGGGAGACAACCCATAGAATGGGAAAATATATTTACAAGTTATGCATCTGACAAAGGCATAGCATCCAGGATATACAAGGAACTCAAAGTGAAAGAAAAAAAACAAACGACTCCATTAAAAAGTGGGCAAAGGATATGAACAGACAGTTCTCAAAAGATGAAATACAAGTAGCCAACAGACACATAAAAAAATGTTCTGCCTCATTAATCATCAGAGAAATGCAAATCAAAACTATAATGAGATACTGCCTAACTCCGGTAAAGATGGTTATCATTAATAAGTCAAAAAAAAAAAAAAAAAAAACAGATGCTGGCACATGTGTGGAGAAAAGTTAATGTTTTTACACTGTTGGTGTGAGTGCAAGCTAGTCCAATCTGTATGGAAAGAATTGTGGCAATCCTAAAAGAACTAAAAATTGGCCTTCAATATGCTCCAGCAATCTCTCTTCTGGGAATATACCTGGAGAAACATAAATAGTTCTACAAAAAAGACATCTGTGCATGCGTGTCTACTGCCACACTATTCACAATAGCAAAAACATGGTACCAACCTTACAGTCCATCAAATGTGGACTGGATAAAGAAAATGTGGTACAGATACACAATGAAGTATTACAGAGCCAAAAAAGAACAAAATCATGGACTTCGTGACAAATTGACTGGAGTTGGAGGCCATCACTCTAAGTGAGCTATTAAAGAAACAAAGATCTGAATATACATGTTCTTACTCATAAGTGGGCCTTGAGCAATAGGCACATTAGCACAAGGGAGGGAATGGGCACTTCTAGGGGAGGGAGGAAAGGAAGATGGTGGTGGGCACGTGGCAACACAAAGTGTACTTGGTTCATTACTGGGGGATTGAGGGCCAGTTAGAGTTCCCAAACTTCACCTGCATGCAGCTTGCTTATGTAGTTAATCCTCGCTTGTACCCCACATTCCTATAATAAAATTTAATTTCAAAAATGAAACAAAAATCAAATACCGGTGTCTCTACTAGTCTGAGGTCTTGAGAGCAGCCCTACCCTACAGGTCTGCTGTGTATTACCCTAATGATGGCTATCTGTGGTGGCCACACCCATGTGATGGTTCTCTGCCTGTGCTCCACAGCTCTCTGGTGCATCCTTTAAAATCTAAGTGACAAAGTTGGGCTCGGTGGCTCAGCCTGTAATCCCGCGCCCTGGGAGGCTGAGGTGAGTGGATTGCCTGAGCCCGCGGGTTCAAGACCCGCCTGGGCAACTTGGCGAGACCTCATCTCTACAATAAATCAAAAAATTAGCCGGGCGTGGTAGTGTGCACCTGCAGTTCCAGCTACTTGGAAGGCTGAGGCGGAAGGATCGCCGGAGCCCAGCAGGTCGAGGCTGCGGTGGCTGGGAGCGGCCACTGCACTCCAGTCTGGGCGACAGAGTGAGACTCCAACTTAAAAAAAAAAACAAAAAACAAAAAAAAGCTAAGTGATGGCAGCCACTCTCACAGCCTTTCTGAACACAGTGCATGTTGCTCTGACAGTTTTCCAGAGCTGCAGCTAAGGCAGTCAAGGAACACGGTGATGGAGAGCAAGGAGTGGAGTCCATGATATGAGGTGGTACCTGGCATCCATGACCTCTCCTTTGAAATAGGTTTGAATCCCCACCCCACAAGCCCCTGTACTCTGATCTGTGATAGGAGAAGCAGTTCTGATGATCTTCAAAATACCTTCAGAATCTTTCTTTCATTGTCTTGTACTACAGGTTCTTGTTTGTCTTTAGATGGCTGACTAATCTCCCTATTGTCTTAATGAATTAAATAATAGCTTCTAGCTTCTGTTGAGATGACTGATCCATATTAATCACTTTAGCAAATTTGACCATCTTTATCGTATTCTCTCCCAGATGTTCTAATTTTTTACAATCTGGATTGACTACACATTTTCCAAATTTTAAGCTGTGTTTTCCTTTTAATCAATGATTCCATTTTTAAGTCATTTTTCTCTTCTCACACTTTACTATAAACAGTCAAGGGAGATTAGGCTACTCCTTCATTATTTGTTTAGACAGTTCCAATATCCATTTTTATTGTTCACAAGATCTACTTTGCACAAAATACTAGTACATGAACACGATTCAGGCAGGTTTGTTGCCACTTTATAGCAAGGCTATTGTTTCCTCCATTGTTCATTAACACATTTTTTATCTGAGATCTCATCAGGATGACTTTTACCGTTCATATTTATACAAACATTCTGTTCAGAACTACTTGGGTATCTTCTAAGAAGGTTGAGACTTTCTTTACAGCTCTTCTCTTCATCCAAACCCTTACCAGGATCACTCTTAACACTTCATTCACAGTAATGCAGGCTTTTGCCAACATGCACTTCAACCCAATACTTAACCTATACCCAATACCCAGTTCTAAAGTCGTTTCCACATTTTTAGAGATTTGTTATAGCAGCACCCTATTCTTGGTACCAGTTTTCTATCTTAGTTCATTTGGGCTACTATAACAAAATATCATAGATTGGTTGGCTTATAAGCAACAGAAACTTATTTCTCATAGTTTTTGGAGGCTAGGAAGTCCAAGATCAAGGCACTGACAGATTTAATGTCTACAGAGGGAACACTTACTGATTAATGAAAGGCTATATTTTAAATGTGTCATCAGGTAACAGAAGGGGCAAGCTAGTGTTCTGGCTTGTATTTTATGACACTAATCCCATTCATGAAGGTTTTGCCTTCATGATCTCATCACCTCACACAAGCCCCATTTCCTAACACCATCAGCATAATAATTGTATGTTAGGATCTCAACATACAATTATTGGTGGGACACAATCATTCAGACCAAAGCAGAACCTGAGAGGTAGAAAGGCCCTAATCTAGCCCAGTTTAAACATGTCGGTCCCATTTTCAGCAGGTGTGAAAGTAAAACTGATTTGTTGTGAGTCATGTGAGCTGGTATGGTCAGGGGCGGGTTGAGGCTGGGGCCAGTTTCCTGAAAAAACCTAACAATACCCACCTATGCTCCAACTTTCACAGATGCCCATATTGTCTATACCATACTTAGGAGGTGATGAATACTCAGAATATCAAGAGTCTCCGATCAGTGGCCAAGGTATACTGAAGTATAGATCTATCTCAGTTAGGAAATAGTCTATGTCACCAGAACTCCACACACATCAATGAGAAGAATAAAGAAAATTACAAATGGAAAAACTAAGATGATCCCTGAATTCAAACTGCTAGGTTGTCACTAAGCCGGGCTCAGTGGCTCAGGCTGTAATCCTGCACTTTGGGAGGCTGAGGTGAGTGAATTGCCTGAGCCCGCGGGTTTGAGACCCGCCTGGGTAACTTGGCGAGACCTCATCTCTACAATAAATCAAAAAAATTAGCCAGGTGTGGTAGGGCTCCTGTAGTTTCAGCTACTTGGAAGGCTGAGTCGGAAGCATCACTGGAGTCCATCAGGTCGAGGCTGCAGTGGCCGGGAGCGGCCACTGCACTCCAGTCTGGGTGACAGAGTGAGACTCCAACTCAAAAAATAATAATAATAGAGTATCTAAAATTAGAAAGACTCATTACCATGTGTGTCAGGATTTGAAACAACTACAATTCTAATACATTATTGATGGGAATATAAAATAGTACAACCACTTAAGAAGACAGTTAAGCAATTTCTTAAAAGTTAAACCACATTACTCAGACATCCCACTACTAGATATTTAATAAAGAGAAGTAAGCATATGACTATGCAAATACTTGTACATAGATACAAATGACAGCTTTATTTGTGTAGCTAAAAACTGGAAATAAATGTTTCCAGTTGAATGGGTAAATAAATTGTGAAACATCTATAAATGGAGTATTACTTAACAATTAAGAGAAATGAACTATCGATATAAAACACAACACAGAAGAACCTCAAAATAATTTTGCTAATGAAATGAAGCTAGGCAAAAAAGTACATTCTATAATAATTTCATTGATATAAAAATTTAGAAAAAACAAACATTTATAAAAATTGCAGGCACACTAGCAGTTGCCTGAGGGAAAATATGAGATGAGGAATGAAGAAAAGGCAGAGGCTTTACAAAGTAGACTTTACTAGTCATACATATTTTCCCTTATAGCTTAGTGTATAATCCTACAGTCAACAGTCATGCATTGAACTGCCTCTACTTCATTTCACTTGAAGCAAATCAAGAAATGAGTGTAAGGAAGATGAGAACTTCAGCCAGATAATCCCAAAATACAGCAACCATAAGTTCCAATCTCTTTTCAGGGTGTTTGGAATGAATGGAACAATTTGAAAAGAAAAAAAAACTTATGTCTACACAGGAGGTGTGAAAGCTTGCATAATTCTTTCCCATCTAGTCTCCCTCCTTTCATGTTCCACCATGTCACCTGCCACCTACTAACTCTCCCCATCCATCCTCCTTGAATTCAAACTGCAAAACTCCCCAGGCCACTAACAAATTGCTCTGATTCCTTGGTTGGCAAAGTAAAATCAAAGCATTTATTTGGCCAACTTCCACCCATAGATGTGAATGCACAACAACCTGTTCTGCTTTTATCATTTTCTAATCTTTTTAATTTATCTTTCATTTTTGCCCAGTGGTAGAAAACTTCTTCTCATTATCCTTCCAAATATAAATTTCCCACTAAATACATCATTCCATCACCCCTGACACCTTGTTAATTCACTAGTTAGGCAAATTTCACAAATGTTCACCTTTGGATAATGCAGAAGGTAAAGCGTTAGATAAGACCTATAAAACAGAAAGGCTATAAGTGCAATACCTCTCACAACTTGAGATTGTGTAATCGGTTTATCTTTCAAGAAGGCAAAGTGATTGCATTGCAGAAGGAGATGTTGTAGGGCTTACATAGTTAGGGAAAATATGAGACTATTAGTGGCCTAGAGATCACTGATAGTTTGCTATGTTTCCAGGAAATAGATACACTTCTTTAAGGAGGTTTATGTGAATAGGAGAATAGGATGGAATTGCCACCAGAAAGATCGTGAGATGGTGTGATATCAAAAACAAGACCTGGATAGATACTAAATACAACAATGAAGTGACAGTTCTAAACATAAGGAACTGAAGATAATTTCCTTAATCAGAACTCCTCTGCATATATTTGGAATAAATGTTTTATTCACTTAAGGCACTTGGGGCAACAAGAAATGACCAGTAACCTAGCTGCTAGGAAGAGGGAGTTCCTGTTAGCTAAAATTTCTTTTCTTTTTCTTTTTTTTTTTTTTGCTGAGAATCCAGAAAACGTTGATGATAGTGCCTAGGACATTACTCAAAACATAATTATTGAACACTTATGATGTACTAGGCATTTACAACATGCTGGAATACAACAGTTAATGGAGCAAAGTCCCTGTTTATATTGAGCTTACAGGTTTGCAATGTACTGGAAATAATTTCATATTAAACAAATGAATATAAAGGAAAAAGATGAAATGCACAGATTATTATGTGTTATGAAGGAAATAAACAGTGATATGAGAAACAGTAACAGTTGAGGATTGGGGCTGACACCTCACATAAGTTTCCCAGGAAAGCCTTACTCTATAGAATAAAAAAGATCCAATCACACTAATATATGGAGGAAGAGGATTTTAAGCACTGGAAACATCAAGGGCAAAAGGTTTATAGTGAGCCGGGCTCGGTGGCTCAGCCTGTAATCCCAGCGCTTTGGGAGGCTGAGGTGAGTGGATTGTCTGAGCCCACGGGTTCGAGACCCACCTGGGCAACTTGGCGAGACGACATCTCTACAATAAAAAAAAATTAGCCAGGCATGGTAGCACGCGCCTGTAGTTCCAGCTACTTGGAAGGCTGAGGCGGAAGGATTGCCAGAGCCCAGCAGGTTGAGGCTGCAATGGCCGGAAACAACCACTGCACTCCAGTCTGGGTGACAGAGTGAGACTCCAACTCAAACAAAAAAAGATTTATAGTGAAAATAGAAATGTCAAGAGATCAATTTGGCTGAAGCACAGTGAATGAAAGAGCGAATATAATGAGAGAAGATTTGAGAAGTAGGCCAGAACTAAGGCTTTAGAGGTCTTTATAGGACTTAGTAAGCATTTGATTTTGAATGCAATACATTATTTTGAAGTCTTTTATGTAAGAGAATGATATCCGCATTATAGCTGCTATATTTAGAATGAATTTTGAGGAGGAAAAGTGGGCAAGAGTAAAAGAGGAAAAAAAATTGCAGTAATTCAGATAAAAGATGATGATGAAGATGGATACAGAGAAAACTGAACTGATTTGAACTCTATATTAGAAAGTAGATTTGACAGAACTTGCTTAGGACTGAATATGAAAGATGAGAAAAAGAGAGCATTCAAGAATGACATTTACTTTTTTGGCTTGAACAAATAGGTAAATACTGTGCCATCTACTGTGATGAGAAAGACTGTGAGGAAGGAATTTAAGGGCAGAAATCAAGAGTTCTATTTTGACAGAATTGTATTTAAGATGTTGATGAAACATTTATATTGAGATGAAAATTAGGCATTTATACAAAACTAAAGCTCAGGGGAAAGGTCAAAATAAACATATATTTGCAACTTGTAAATATGGATGGAGTTTAAAGCAATGGGGCTATACAGTATCAACTAGGAAGAGAGGGTAAAGAGAGAAGAGGCGTAGACTCAAATTAGTGTTCTAAGGAAGCCCAGAGTTAAAGGAGAGCGAGCCAGCAGTGGATTACACTAAGGGACAATAAGTGAAGGTAGAAAATAAACCAGGAAGGTAGTATCATGGAAGATTAAAAAAAGAATGATTTTTAAAAATTGAATTGTTTTTTTCTAGAAACGAACTTAGCTATTTATGATCTTTTGTGGTTACATACATATTTTATAATTTTTTTTCTATTTCTGTAAAAAGTACCATTGGAATTTTGATAGGAATTTTGACATTGAATCTATAGATCTCTTGGAGTACTATGGACATTTAAACAACATTAAGTCTTCCAATCCATAAACATGGATGTCTTTCCATTTATTTGTGCCCTTTTAAATTTTTCATCAATGTTTTGTAGGTTTTAGTAAAGTGTTTCACCTCCTCAGTTAATTTTTTTCTTAAATTTCTAATTCTTTTTAGTGCTATTTTAAATTGGATTGTTTTCCTGATTTTCTTGTCAGATAGTTTGTCATTAGTGTATAGAAACACAGTTAACTTTTGTATGTTCATTTTATGCCTTGCAAATGTACTGAACTTGTTTATTGGTCCCAACAGTTTGTTTATGGAGTCTCTGGAGTATTCTACATAGAACATTATATCATCAGTAAAGATAATTTTGCTTCTTTCTTTCTAATTTGGATGTCATTTATCTCTTTTTCTTGCCTAATTGCTCTGGCTAGGACTTTCAGTGCTATGTGAATAGAAATGGTCAGAGTGGTTATCCTTGTCTTACTCCTGATCTTAGAGAAAAAGCTTTCGATTTTCACTATTGGGCATTATAATAGCTGTGGAATTTTCATATAGTATTGTCTTTATTATGTTGAAGTAATGTATTTATCTTCCTAGTTTGTTGAGAGTTTTTGCCATGAAAAGATGTTGAATTTTGTCAAATTCTTTTTCTGCATCTACTGAGGTAATGACATGATTTTTAAAATTTATTCTGTTGATGTGATGTATCACATTAATTTATTTTTGTCCATTGAACCATTCTTGCATCCCAGAGATAAATCCCACTTGTCTATGGTGTATAACTCTTTTATTTACTGTTGAATATAATTTACTAGTGTTTTGCTGAGAATTCTTACATCAAAGTTCATCAGAGTTATTGGCCTATAGATTCTTGTAATAGTTTGTCTGGCTTTGGTATCAGGGTAATGCTGGCTTCATGAAGTGAGTTTAGAAGTGTTGACATCCTAATATCAAAATATATAACAAAGCTACATTAATCAAAATAGTCTGGTACTGGTGTAAATAAAATCATGTAGACCAGTGGAACAGAATACAGTGTCTAGAAACAAATCCACACATATGTGGCCCACAAATCTTCAACAAAGCTGTTAAGAATACACAATAAGGAAAGTATAGTCACTTCAATAAGTGGCACATGGAAAACTTGATATCCATATATAAAAGAATAAAACTGGATAGTATAATCATTATTAAGGACCATATGGAGGTTCCATAAAATATTAAAAATAGAACCACCATAAGATAAAGCTATGTCACTACTGGGTACATACACAATAAATGAAATTAAAATTCTTAGGAAATACTTGCACTCTCATGTTCATTGCAGCATTATTCACTATAACTTACAGAAGAGAAGGTGCAAAAAGACAACTTACAGAATAAGAGAAAATATTTTCAAACCTAATATTAGGTATTAGGTGCAAAAAGAGGCCGATGAAATTTTTGCCAAGAATGCCCAGGGAAATTACACTAGGGGAGAAAATGTCCCTATAACGAATCCGAGTGGGACATAACACCCCTGGGAGAGGGAGTAGAAGAGCTGAATTCCTAGAGAAGCTCCTGACTGGGATGAGAAATAGGATACAAAAATCTGTAAATTATGACAAATTGAGATCAACTGTCCAGGGAAAAGATGAGAATCTGATCATATTTTATGACAGACTGGAGAAAGGGTTTAGAAAATATACTAACTTGGATCCGACCTCTCTGGAAGGCAGGGCACTTTTAGGGCAATACTTCGTCAGTCAGCCCCTAACATTAGATGTAAGTTCCAGAAATTATTAATGGGACCCCAAACTAGTCAAACTTCACTAGTAGATAAGGTTTTTATGGCATATAACAATTGGGATCCTAAGGAAGGAAAAAAAGAACAGAGCAAAGAAAGACTTATGGCAGTTGCAATTGACAAAACCCTTTATCCTCTAAAACCATTCAAGAGTTTACCCAAGAACAGGAGAGAAAATTCTACAGATCCATGCTTTAAATGCAAGAAGACTGGACTTTGGGCAAGGGACTGCACCTGATCATCCCTGGTGCCATGCCATTTTTGCCAAGATACTGAAAATGACCTCTGGCACTGGACAACTGACTGATCACTCTCTGGAAAAGAACAGTCGGCCAAGGTCCTAGTAAACAAAGAAGGGAAGTTCAGCGACTGAAGAGGCCCGGGCAAAACCTGTATCCCCCTTTCTGGGGGCCCATTGAAGATTTGAAGTTCCTCCTTAGAAGAAGGCCTTCGGAGATGGCCATAGGGAAATAAATATTTCATCATTGGGTTGCTCCTGTCCTTGGGTCATTATGTACCCTTGTGTTTTTCATTTGGATATTATTGAGACTCACTTGCATTCCTTCGAGAATAAATGCCAGTAACTGCTTTATCCTCAGAAATGAAACTAACACATCTTCGTTTTTTAGGACTAATAGGGTTAATATCCATGATTGACACTGCAATTAAAGGGAAATCACGGCTGGGCTCAGTGGCTCAGCCTGTAATCCCACGCCTTTGGGAAGCTGAGGTGAGTGGATTGCCTGAGCCCGCGGGTTCGAGACCCGCCTAGGCAGCGAGACCTCATCTCTACAATAAATAAATTAAAAAAAAATTAGCCTGGCATGGTAGCGCCCATGCCTGTAATTCCGGCTACTTGGAAGGCTGAGGCAGAAGGATTGCCAGAGCCCAGCAGGTCAAGGCTGCGGTGGCCGGGAGCGGCCACTGCACTCCAGTCTGGGCGACAGAGTGAGACTCCAATTCAAAATATAAATAAATAAATAAGGGAAATCACGTATTGGAAAAATATTAGATATAAAATACTTATATAATACTTTCAGATTAATTTATAATCTTCTAAATTCCTCTAACCCAAATTTAGCTAAAGACTGTTGGCTTTGTTTATCTTCATCCAGACAATATATAGCTGTGCCTATTCCTATTAGGCTATGGGCCACCAGTGAAATGACTCTCCACCTTAAATATAAAGGAGGTCCACCTTTTGGAGGGCTAAAGGACTTGTAAACTTTACCAGATTTGCGAGTTACCACAGACCAGGAACTCCTGGACTGCTGGCGAGACATTACATTTGGAACCACAGGCACGGATTCAAATATTTGGAGACCTCTTAATTTTCTCACCCATTACCAACATAACATAACTTGATGGGATCTGCAGAAACACCCCATTTGGGAACCCATTGCAACAACTACTCCCTTAACATTTAAAGTGCCAATCTGTGTTAAAAGGGTCCAAGTCTCTACATAAAACCACCTGTGGTTACCTTAGACTAGGGCCTTTAGAACTACACAATAAAAATACATCCTTCCAGAGACTGGATCAGCTTCCAAGTAACACAGCCACCCGGATTCAGAAACCCAGTGGGTTTTCATGCAAGCCTGTACTTGATACCACCATGCTGTTGAACAAAGCCTCCAACTATTGCCAAGAGAGACCTGCTCAAGGCACTCTTATCTTATCTTGATGTTAAGGTACTAACCCAGAAACCACTAATTGCCTTATGATGTCAAAACCTGAAAACTCAACTACCTAGGTGTTTATAGACACATCCAGATAGGCAGGAAGTCTTTCCACCTGGGAGTATAGAAAATATAAACTCACCCATCTTTTTACTGTTTATGGAATTCTGCCTGAAGACTCTCAGTGTTTTCTTTCTTTGTGGCACAGTTATTTATGCTTTCCTGCAAATTGGACCGGTACTTGCACCTTGGTTTATCTGTCCCCTGAGATTGTTTGCCCCCAACAACCACTGAATGTCCCCTTAACAGCTCATATGATGATGAAAAGGGCCATATGACTTAGCCCCCTATTAGTTGGACTGGGAGTTACCACTGGGATAAGTCCTGGAGTTGCTGTCCTGTCCACTTCGCTAACCTAATGCCAAAGCTTATTCAAAGACTTTTCAGAAAGTTTAGGTGAAATAGCCCAAAACATTTTGACTCTCCAAGATCAGACAGATTCCCTAGCAGGAGTGGTGCTCCAAAACAGAAGTGGATTAGACCTCCTGACTGCAGAAAACAGTGGACTTTGCTTATTCCTAGAAGAAGAATGTTGTTTTTATGTCAATCAGTCTGGCCTAGTTAGGGCTGCAGCAAAGAAACTCGCAGATAGAGCCTTGTGAATCCGACAACACATGTCTGATTCCTGGGGAACCTGGTCAAAGCTCTGGAATTGGTACCCATGGTTGTCGCCTTATTAGGACTTCTGTTGATTATCATTTTGGCCTTTGTTTTTGGACCTTGCTGACTAAACTTCTTAACTAAATTCATTTTTTCATGTCTAGAAGCCACAAAACTGCAGATGGTTGTGCAATGGTGACGTCAGCCCCTTGGAACCTCTACTGATTCCTGTGGTGTACTGTACAGCCCAAACAATAGTCTTCCCAACAACATGCTTTGAAACCATCCTGCCAACCTGCCCTCAATCCCACTCTCTCACCTAGATCAGATAGAACGAGAGTTTCATGCTCCCCAATAGACAGAGTCTACGAACCCAGCAGAAGCAGTTACAGGACAGATCCGACTTACCTACGGGCATACCAGGAAAGGCGGGGATTGGACCAGAGCTGGAGCCAGGACGAGTCCCGATAACAGATCTGGCCAAGACAAAGGACTTTCTACAAGGGCATACATGGAAACTTCTGTGGGAAACTTGTGGGCAGAGACTTTCCACCCATTAGTGCAATATTCAAACTTGGTCAATGGACCAAACCACGTACTGGGCCCATCCAGTGACCAAACTGCACGACCCCAGTTGAAGGTCTGGAAACCCCACAGAATTTGATTGTTGGGCTGTGGAGCTATGCTCGTGCTGGGCCGCTCCTGGCTCTGAAGTGTGCTGTCACTTCTGCCCTGGCCTAAAAAGCTACTTTTTGCCTTTGCTGCTGGAGTGTTTCATCCATTTTTTTATTCAAGACACCAAGAACATGGATTTTACCAGTGGATCGTAACTGTGAGCACTGGCAACACTATGAGCAAAGCACATGTCCCAGAGTGGGCTGGCCCATGTGTGCTCACTCTCTGCCCTGAGACACTTCTCAGAACTGCGGGAGAGTTCTGTGCCTGTGTCTGGCTCTTGTCCTCCTGTCTGGGAAAGGCCAGAACACCCCCAAGAAGAAGGTCTGGGTTGACCAGGGAGACCTGTGGGTCTTTAGGGCTCATGAGAGGAGACACGGAAGTGGCTCAGGGACCTACCAAGCCCATGTTAAGAGGCTTAGGAAGACATTTACTTGTTGTCTCACTGAGGTCACGGGGTTCCTGGTGCTGTGAGGGTTGTCTGCCCCTGTGACAGGTGCTATCCCTGCTCTAGCCTTGTGGGCTCACACTGGCAACATGATGTTTTCAGAATGAACAACTTCTTGGTAAAGTTCTGACTCTATCATAAAATATATTGAAAAAGAAAAAAAAAGAAAGAAAAATGGTACAGCCATTTGAGAAAATAGTATGAAATTTCCTTAAAACAGGGAAACTAGAACTAACATATGATCCAACAATTCCATTTCTGGGTATTTATCCAAAAATTTGAGATCATGATTTTGGAGATATATCAGCACTCTTGTTTTATTTCATTAGTCACAATACATAAGATGTGGAAACAACCTAAATGCTCACTGACAGAAGAATGAATAAGAAAGGTGGTATATACATACAATGGGATACTACTCAGTCTGTACAAAATTCTGAAATATGTGACTACATGAACCTTGAGAACATATACTAAGTGAAATAAACCAGTTACAGAGAGACAAGCTCTCCATGATTCCATTTATCTGAGATATCTAAAATACTCACAGAATGAAAGAGTGGGATGATGGTGGCCATAGGTTGGGGGAAAGAAAAAAGAGGAGTTACTAATCAATGAACATATTTCAGTTAAGCAAGATGAATAGACCTTAGAGAACTGCTTAAGCATTGCATCTATAGTCAAGAATAATGTATTATACACTTAAAAATTTGATAAGAGGACAAATCTCCCAGTAAGTGTTATTATCACAATATTTTTAAAGTATGGAATGATCAATATTTAAACTTTACTAAGAGGCAGTAATTTGAAGTTAGAAAAATATACATTGGATTTGACAATGTGTAGATCATTGGTGATCTGAATCAGGGTAATTTCCATAGCATCTAGTTTGGAGTGACTTAGAAGTGAAGAAATAGAGATAGTACTTCTAAATGAAACCTTTGAGACGTTTTTCTGTGTGGAATAGAAATATAACTAGAGAGGGTAGCTGAGAGAGAATGTGGATTGAAGGAACAATACTTTTGCAAGTGACATATACTGGAGAATGAATGGAGGATGATGATAATGATCCAATAAAAAGGAAGGTGTGAAAGGGGGGCATAAGTGAAAATTGAGAAAGTAAACCCTTTGATAAGGTGAGGAGCTGGGATCTAAAATACAGGTAGAAAAAATTGAAGAAACCCTTCCTCCATTATAGTGAAAGGAAAAGTGGAAAACATAGATCCAGTTGTACATAGATTAATAGATTTAGTGGCATAAAAAAAGAAAGATCCTGTGTTACTTTACTTAAGGATTATGGTCTCCAATTCCACCCAAGTTGCCACAAAAGATACGATTTTACTCCTTTTATGGCTGACACTGCATGTTCTCACTTATAAGTAGGAGCTAAACTAAGGCATTTCTAAGGCATATAGAACAGCATAATGAGCATTGAAGACTAAGAAAGGGGAGGCGGAGGGTAGGGATGAAAAATCACCTATCAGCTACAGTGTGCACAGATGAGGGTGAAGGGTACACTTAAAGTTCAGACTTCTTTGTCACTCTACAAAGCATCCATGTGGCCAAAAATCACTTGTACCCCTAGAGCCATTGAAATAAAAAGTAAAAGATAAAAAAGAAAGTTCCTGTCTGATGATTTCTATTTTTCCAGTTCAATTGCTTTATATCCCAGAGGTCAGAGGATTTAGAAAATCTCTAAATGTTCCTGTAGTATAAGAGTGGTAGCAGCAGGAAGTTTGTAGCAACCAAGAAGAACCTGGGAGTCTTCAGTTTTGAAAGGAAGGTTTTGGCGGGCTCGTTGGCTCAGCCTGTGATCCCAGCACTTTGGGAGGCCAAGGCGAGAGGATTGCCTGAGCCCACAGGTTCGACACCCGCCTGGGCAACTTGGAGAGACCTTGTCTCTACAATAAATCAAAAACTAGCCGGGCGTGGTAGTGCGCATCTGTAGTTCCAGCTACTTGGACGGATGAGGCAGAAGGATCACCAGAGCCCAGCAGGTTGAGGCTGTGGTGGCTGGGAGTGTGCCACTGCACTCCAGTCTGGGCGACAGAGTGAGACTCCAACTCAAAAAAAAAAAAGAAAGGCAGATTTTGGGTCTCTATTTGCCCAACTCTACCTATCAGACAACTTCCTTGTTCCAAGGGGACTGCTCTAAATTGAGGGGTTTACGGGGTGGGTATGGAAAGGGAGGACATAAAAGGCCAAAGAAAAAGGAAATAAGGGCTTCAGGTGCGAACTTCGTTTTGTTGATTTCTGGCTTTGTAACCAATTCTCCTGTGAAAGAGCACCATTAGAGACTTGAAAATGTCTTTCAAGCTGGGCTTTGGAACATTCGGGGCTGAACAGAAGTCATAAAACCCTTTGGTTTTATCAAATAATTAATTCAGCAAGCACAAAATCTTCTTTTCTATCCAGTCCCAGGACAAAATTTAAACAGGCCTCACCCTAAGCATATTCATGAAATTACATCTTCCCAATACACACAAGAGTTACATATGCCTACACAGCTCTACACTTTTTCAGTGCAGCATACTACACATTCACTCCCCACCAAAATTTATGTTTCTAAAATGTGTTTGCTTTCAGATCCACACAAACACATACCAACATAAACATACATTCATGCTCATACATGTTCATATAACCACTGACTGCACACACATCTATTCAGCTTTATTTATGACCCTATCATGGGTCTGACACTGAACTAGACACTGGACAAAAACATTTCAGTCTTTTAGATCTCTATAGTCTAGTGAAGTGTGCAGAATGAATAGGAAGGTTATAATATAAATACAAAGATCCCTATAAAACAAAGAGAAAATGTTAGGCATGCTCTAAAATATGCACAGAGTTCTCATGGGATTTCAATGAAGCAAGGGACAACTCTCAGCAGGGAGTCATCAAGGAGAACTTCCTGGATAGGAACTCTGTCATTTTATTTCTTCATATCCTAATGCAGTATGAAGTTAATTAAGAATTTTTGAGTTTCCTGTACATCAGTTCTGTAGCCTTAAATATGTCACTGCATTACCTTTGAACCTCATTTTGTTCCTCTGTAAATGGGGGTGATTATTACTAATTTACAGGGCGGCTGGAAAATTACATGAGCGGAAAGACTATGGAAAGTATTCTGTAAACTGTCAGGAAATTATTCAAAATGAGAGTTGTCTTTGCCTAATTTTGCTAGTGCCTTGTTAGAGTGTGCTGTCGCATGCCTCCACTTTCCAGTTAAGGCACAAAAGTCCTGAGGCTTTTGTATTCTGAGCCAAAAGGGTAGAATGAATGCTTCCTGTCACTCCCTCACCCAGGTCCTCTTAGATTTATCATTTATCCAATCCCCCTGAGGTTCATTATTACCAATTCTTGAAGAATGCATTTTGTCCTTTGAGCTTCATGATTTCTGACTTTTGAACCAAACACAAACCCTTTGAGGTTGGAAATCCATTTACTCTTGGCAAAGTCGCAACATTTTGTTTCAAAGAAAATTGGAGTAAAAAAAAAATTCTAGTTCGCAACATTTCAGGGAGTTTTATAACCAAAGCTTATAAGACATTTTTGGAGCTGAGTTCACTCTTACAACAGAGCCCTTGGATGATTTAAGTATAAGTGAATCAGAAGGGTCCAGATCAGATTTCCCTTAAAATATACAAAGTTTAGAAATGGAAGGAGTGGCAGCTCAGCCAAGAGCACTCTCTGTTTGGGCAAAGCTTCCAGGGTGGCTGGAATCACAGTATTTGCAGAGATTTCCCAGAGAGACACAGAAGCAGATCCTGTGCCATTAGGCAGCAGAGGGATCTAGGCACCTTTCTCAATTTCTGTGCCCATGTCTAGGCCACCCATGGGCTGCAGGAGCTTCTAGGTGGAGGATGGTCAATCTCCAGGGATGCTTTTACAAAGGAGCAACTCAGTATATTTTTAAAAAGAGAGAAAGAGAGAGAGAAAGAGAGAAGTTGCACTACCAACTTAGATTCTCTTAGTATAATAATGGAGACAAACAGGATACATAGAATACTCCACTAAAAGAGCAGGCTTCTGTGCCATGGAAGAGGTCCAGTACAAACTAATGACAGCAGCAAGGAAGAATAAACAGCTTAGAGAAATGGTAAGAGTACTGGACAAGAATCAAGAGACTTCTAGATCTGGGTTTTTAACTTTCACTCTTTCTTTACACTTGTCTAATTCCATATAGACCCAGTCAATCAATAACCAAGGCCTGTGGATTGTGATTTGGCCACCAATCCATCTCTTCTTTAACACTCTAACTGCTCCTGTTTGAGGTTAGATATTATCACTTCTACCCTACATCTCTTCAATTGCTTCCTACTTTGTCTCCCTGTCTTCAGGCTTTCCTCTCCAGTACATCTTCCACATTAGAGTAAGAGTAGTCTAAGAATAGAAATTTGATCATTCCACTCCTTTGCTTAAGATTCATCTATGGCTATCCATTTACTATAGAATAAAATATAAACACATTATATCTGGTATAAATACAGTGATGTTTATAATCTGAATTTTGTCTCACCTTTTCATTGTATGTACCACAACTAAAGCTTTGCTTAAACAGAGCATCTTAAAGAATCCCTCATTTCTCTATCTATCTATCTATCTATCTATCTATCTACCTATCTATCTACCTATCTACCTATCATCTATTTATCTTTCTGTCATCTATCTTAGATCTTTGCTGAAACAGAATAAAACAATAAAACACACAAATCTTTTGTTTTTAAAATAACTAACATCTAGCATTAACTGAAAGATTATTTTGTGCTGTATACCATTCTAAATATTTCACATATATTAATTTATTCTCCCCTCAACCCTATGAGATAGATTCCATAGTTGTTATCCTCACTTTATATGGGAGGAAACTGAGATATGAGAAGGTTAAGTAGTCTGCCTTCAGATTCACAGCTAGAAAGCAGCAAAGGCAGACTATGAATACGGTTAGATCTAGAGCTGCAGTTTCAGCCAGTGCATATAGCTGCCTTTCCTGACATGTCCTTTCACATCTCATGCCTTCACACATGCTGTTCCCTGTTTCTAAAATGCCACCCTCCTTTCTCTAATACTTAAAAAACTCACACTTATTGTTCAAGAACCGTATCAAAGGCCAGCTCCTCCATGAAGACTTTCCTGACTTATCTTCTTTATTATTTTTCTGACTCCTATATTACTTTGTCTGTAATTCTGATAAATTACTTGTTGTGCTGTATGAGAGTTTGTTTGTTTGCTTCTGTCTCTCACTAGCTTATAGTCTTTTTGGAATTAAGAACCAGGTCTTTTTCATCTGTACATCTGTAACCCTTAGCCCAGCATTGGAATAAAGTAGACTATCAGTAAATGCTGTTGCTTATTTAGCCATGTGAACTTTATATGGAACAATTATTTGTTGGATAAAACTTGTCCTATGCATTGTATGAATATTTAGCCTCACTGTCCCCTATCTTTTAAATGTCAAAGGTCACCCTCAAGTTATTATGGCATCAACCTCCTCCCAAAAGTTCTAGATGTCCTTTATGGGGTAGTAACAACCCTCGCTGAGAACCATTTGGGTAATCTCTTAAGAAGCAGGTAATTTTAGTGGAAATAGCACATAGCACAGACTTTGGAATCAAGTAGACTTGTATTTGAATTCTCCTATTTACTTGGATATGTGACTCAAATCCAAGTTATTTCATCTCTCTGGGTTTCACTTTGTTACTCGGTGAAAAGGAACTAATAATATATTGTCTTAGATGTTAGAACATTTTAACGTTACTGAAATTGGAGAGCATACTACAATCCATATACATATTTACTGTGGGAGTTTTCCTGTCTGCCTTCTTAAATATTTTTCTTTCTCCCAAAAGTTTGTTAGGAAACTAGTGGTGCAGTTTTCAATGTGTAACATCTTAGAAGTTAAAAAATGACAATGCTTACTTAACAAATTTGTTTTGAGTATTAAGCAAGCTTTAAATATAAAGGTCAACATATAATAGATGCCTGATAAATAGGAGGTGATGAGCTCAGCAAGATGGAAAATAAAATGCCCATGAATTGAGGAATATTTATATTTATAAAGGCTTTTTATCTTTTTGTGCTCTCTAGACTTTGGTGAATTTTCTCTCAGCCTAGGAAAATAAATGACTTAAAAACGGCAAAATATGTGGCATGAAGTAATTCTCAGAGTACCCAAGGTGAAAAAGTTTTGAATTTGCTGATAAATGTATTGATTCATTCAAACAAATGAGTGTCTACTATATGTTTATGTGTTTTAAGCACCGGAGATACAAAAGTGAAAAAATCAGACAATAATCTTTGTATTCATAGGGCTGATATTCTTGCAAGGGAATCAATAAAGCAACAAATGAGAATAGAGAATGCTGGGGGTTCAAGGGTCAATTTTAAAGAAAAGTCTTACCAAATAGGTAACTTTTGATCAAAGACCACGTGGATGTTTGGAAGCAGAACACTTCAAGCAGAAGAAATTGTAAGTGACAAAGCTTTAAGGCAGAAGCATGCCATATGTATTCAAGGAACATCAGGGAGCCAATGTGGCTGAAGCACGTGGGTAACGGATGTGGTAAGAAATTAAATCAGAGAGATAGTGAGGCAGGTATTCAAAGTTGTCTGTGGCCTTGAGAATCAGATGCTATTACAGTTTTTTAGAAACAAATTTATTATAAAGATGTGGGGTACATTTCAAGGTTAGATATACAAACACTGATCACGCAGGTACCCTTGCTGTTGAGGTATACCCCTCCCTCGCCTAGCAGTTTCCTTCAACTGCCAATCCCACCCCCCCTCCTGACAGTTTCCCACTACTGCCAATTGCTTTCTTATAGCATTATAATTGTTCAAGGTCCGTTTATGAGTGAGAACATATGGAGCTCTGATCTTTGTTTCTGTGATAAATCATCGAGTATGGTCAACTCCAAATCCATCCAAGTTGCTGCAAAGTCCATATATTTGTCTTTCTTTATGGCTGCATAATATTCCATCATGTATATGTACCACATTTTTTTAATCCAGTCCAGCTTCGATGGGCAACATGGTTTCTTTATTTTGTTTTGATCTGCCCCAAAGTTTACTGAGTCTATTCTCTTGTCATCTTCATTTTATAATGAGCCTGCTTATTGAATTTTTAGTTTTTTAATTCTATAATTACTATTTGGTTCACTTTTATAACTTCTATTTCTTTGCTGAGATTTTCTATTTTTTATAGATCTCAAAAAAATCTTTATTGATTTTTGGTGCATTTTTATGACAACTGCTTAAAATTTTTGTTGGATAATTCTTTTTTAAAATAAATTTTATTTTAAAGATGTGGGGTACAATTCAAGGTTAAGTATGCAAATGTTCATTATGCAGATACTCTTGTTGATGAGGTGTGCCACCCCTTCCCCCGCAGAATCCCCCTATTGCCAATCACACCCCCTCTGCAATTTCCCACTGTTGACAATGCTTTTCTTATAGTATTATGATAATTGTTCAAGGTCCACTTAAGAGTGAGAACATATCATGCTCAGTAATTTGTTTCTGTGACAGATCACTCAATATCATAGACTCTAAGTCCATCCAAGTTGCTGTGACGTTCATAATTTTGTCCTTCTTTATGACTTTGTAATATTCCATCGTGTATATGTATCACATTTTTTTATCCGGTCCTCTTCTGATGGGCAGCACAGTTGATTCCATATTTTTGCTATTGTGAATATTGCTGCAATACACATACGTGTGCAGGTATCTTTTTCATAGAGTGATTTGAGTTCCTCCAGGTATATTACCAGCAGGGGGATTGTGGGGTCATATGGAAAATCAATTTTAGACCATTTAGGAATCATCAAACTGTTTTCCACAGAGGGTGTACTGGTTTACACTCCCACCAACAGTGTAGAAGCATTCCCTTTTTGCCACCTCCTCTCCAGCATCTGTTATTTTTTGAGTTACTGATAATGGCCACCCTGACTGGAGTTAGATGGTATCTCAGTGTGGTTTTAATTTGCATCTCCTTGATGACTAGTGAGGTTGAACATTTTTTCATGTATCCGTTGGCTGCTCATATGTCTTCTTTTGAGACGTGCCTATTCATATATTTTGCCCACTTTGTAATGTTTCTTTTTTTTTCTTTTCAGCACATTTTAGTTCCTTGTAGATCCTAATGTTAGGCCTATGTCAGATAAACAACTGGCAAATATTTTTTCCAGTCCATGGACTATCTCCCAGCTCTCTTGTTGGTTTCTTTGGCTTTGCAGAAAGTTTTCAGTTTAATGAGGTCCCACTTGTCGATCTTATCTCTTATGACATCGGCACTTGGGGTTTTGATGAGGAATTGGTTGCAAGTTCCAATTTCCATAAGGGTGTCTCCTGAGTTTTCTAAGGCTCTTAAAGTTTGAGGTCTTTGATCCATTTAGAGTTGACTTTTGTTTATGGTGATAAGTAGGGGTCTTGTTTGAATCTTCTGCATGTGGTCAGCCAGTTTTCCCAGCACCATTTACTGAATAGGTTCTCCTCTTCCCAGTGGTAGGTAGTGGAGGATTTGTCAAAGATGAATTGATTGAGAAAAGAGATTTTGCTTCTGGAATCTCTACCCTGTTCCATAGGTCTACACACCTGTTCTTGTACCACCACCAGGCTGTTTTGATTATTGTAGCGTTATAATAAAGATTAAAGTCTGGAAATGTGATACCTCCCACTTTATTTTTGTTTGTTTGTTTGCTTGCTGAGAATTGTTTTGGCTATTCATGGTCTTTATGTTTCCATATTAATTCCTGTATTGTCATTTCCAGGTCTGAGAAGAATGCTGCTGGTTATTGCATTTAATCTGTAGATTGCCTTGGGTAGGAAGGACATCTTAACAACATTGAATTTTCCAATCCATGAGACTGGAATATTTTTTCCATTTGTGTCATCTTTGATTTCTTTGAGCAGTGTTTTATCATTTTCATTGTAAAGTTCTTTCACTTCTCTGGTTATGAAGATGCCAAGGGATTTCTGGTTTTTTGTGGCTGCTGTGAATAGGATTGTGCTTTTTATTTGGATTTCTGTTTGGTTATTGTTGATGTATAGAAATGCAACTATCCTTTGAACATTTATTTCATACCCTGAGACTTTGTCAAAGTCCTTTATCAGTGCAAGGAGGTTTTTGACAGATTCTTTTGGGTTTTCAAGGTATAGAATCATGTCATCTGCAAAGAGGGATAATGTAACTTCCTCTTTTCCTATTTGGAAACCCCTGATTTCCTTCTCTTGTCTGATTGCCCTAGCTAGGACTTCTAATACTATGTTGAAAAGGAGAGGTGAGAGTGGGCATCCCTGTCTTGCTCTGGTTTTTAGGGGAAATAATTTCAATTTCTGTTTGTTTAGCAGTATTTTGGCTGTGGGTTTCTCATAGATGACTCTTACTATTTTCAGGTATGTTCCATCTATGCCTAGATGTTCAAGGGTTTTTATCATGAAGTGGTACTGGATTTTTTCAAAAGATTTTTCCACATCTAATGATATAATCATGTGGTTTTTGTCTTTATATCTTTTGACGTATTTAATTACATTTATGATTTTGCGCATGTTGAATCAGCCTTGCATCCTGGGGATGAAGTCTACCTGGTCATGATGGATGATTGTTGAGATGTGCTTTTGGATCCAGTTTGCTAGTATCTTCTTGAGAATCTTAGCATCTATGTTCATCAAGAATATTGGTCTATAATTCTCTTTCTTTGTTAGATCTTTACCTGGTTTGGGTATCAGTGTGATGTTAGCTTCATAAAATGATTTGGAGAGGGGATTCCATCTTTCTTGATTGCCTGGAATACTTTCAATAAGATTGGTATCGGGTCCTCCTTTTATGTTTTGTAGAATCTGCTGGAAAGCCATCTGGTCCAGGGATTTTCTTTTTGTAGGTAGTTTTCTTATGACATAGTCGATTTCTTGGCTTGTTAATTGTCTATTTAGGGTCTCAATTTATTTTTGTTTCAACCTGAGGTGGATGTGTGATTTAAGAAAGTCCTCTACTTCATTTAGATTTTCGAGTTTGTTTGTTTCCATGCAAGTGTGCATAATAATCTCTGATAATCTTTTGCATTGGTTTTAGGGTCAGTTGTGACTTCATCTTTCACATTTCTGATTGTGTTTATTTGGGCTTTATCTCTCTTTTTCTTGGTCAATCTAGCTAGCAGTTTATCAATTCTTTTTATCCTTTCAAAAAACCAGCTTTTGGTTCCACTGAATTTTCATTATATTTTGCCTTCTATGTCCCAAATTTGGGCTTTTATTTTGGTGATCTGTGATCTTCTGCTGAATTAGGGTTTTGGTGTTCTTGCTTTTCCAGCTTCCTTGGGCCTTTTGTTAGGCTGTTAACTTGTGATCTTTCCATTTTCTTCATGTGTATTTGTAGAGATATAAATTCCCCTCTTATTACTGTTGTCATGGCATCCCAGAGATTTTGGTAAGATGTTTCTTCATTTTCGTTTGTTTCCAGGTATCTTTTAATCACTGTTGTGATTTCCATGTTCACTCAGGAGTTGCTTAGCATCATGCTGTTTAGTGTCCATGTCTTGGTGGGTTTGGGGGGAACTTTGTTGGTGTTGATATTTATTTTTATTCCATTATGGTCTGAGAAGGTGCATGGCAGAATTTCAGTCTTATGGAATTTGTTTATGCTTGATTTATGGTCGAGAATGTGGTCAAACTTAGAGTATGTTCCATGTGGTGATGAGTAGAATATATATTCCATGATTACTGGCTGGAATGTTCTGTAGGTATTAATTAAGTTCATTTGGTCAAGCATCATGTTGAGGTTCTGGATCTCCTTGTTGACTTTTTGTCTTGATGATCTGTCTAGGTTGTTAGTGAGGTGTTTAAGTCCCCATCTATTATAGTGTTAGAGTCGATAAATGTTTTTTAGTTTAACTAGAAGCTGTTTTATGAAAATTGTTTCTCCTTTATGAAGATTGTTTCTCCTTCACTGAATGCATATATGTTTAGGATGGATATTTCATTCAAATGCAAGAGACTCAGAGAAATCTGAAAGACAACAAATAAGAAGACCAACTCCTAGACACATAGTAATTCGCCTACACAAAGTAGATATTTAAAAAATCCTAAAGGCAGTGAGAGAAAAAGGTCAGACTACCTATAAGGGAAGACCAATTAAAATAGTAGCAGACTTAACCAAAGAAACACTTCAGGTGAGGAGAGCTTGGAGCCCAATCTTTAAAGTTCTCAAAGATAAACAATTTCAACCAAGAATTACCTACCCAGCAAAGCTAAGTTTCATCAGTTATGGAGAATTAAAATTCCTTCCAGGCAGTCAATTCCTATGAGTTTAGCCTGCCTCCAGACCAGCTCTACAAAAAACACTTAAGAAAGTATTTTAACACAGAAGAAAGGAAAAAAAAAGAATGACAATGCCCTTCATAAGAATGCAGGAGAAAGATTGAAAACACACATGAATCAACCCAAATATCAAAAGAAAGACAATAAATAAACAAACAGCAGCAACAACAGCAAACTCTATAAGAACCTAATTGAAGAGAGGAGCTGTGATTCAGAAGCTGTCTGCTGATCCCAGTATACACTGACATGTGTGTGAACCCCCTGGAACCCACTTCCCATTGCCTTACAATTTGTCCATGTAATAGGGGTGTCTGTTTGCCCCCTGAAAGCAAAATGAGATAGGACAAGGGTAAATAGTGGAAAAAGGAAAGAGGAAGATGAAAGGGAGGTTGAGAGAGAAAAGAAGAGGAAAAACAGACAGGCATACCAACTAACGAATAAACAGAGAGACAAAGGCAGAAAAATAAAAAAAGACAAAAATATGCAGACAATCATATAAACAACCAAAACCCTTCTGTCAGTGTCCTCTTCCTCAAAAATACATAAACAGAAAATCTTAAAAAATGAAAAATTAAAATAACAGAAAGAAAGCAAGAACAAAAATGTAAACAAAAACAGAAAGAAAGAGAGAAGAAAAAAGCTAAAACTAAAACAAGAAAGGAAAAAAACCTCATTCTCTGGCAGTTTCTGTGAGTCTAGGTTCCTTTCAGGCCTCTGTCTTAGTGAGTGGCTCTGGTCTCCAGTCCCTCCCCTCCATTCTCTGTGCAGGCTGATAGAGTTGCTCTCAGCATGGGTCAGACTCCCCATGGACTACTGTGGAAGGAGGATGGACCATATCCAGACTCTCCCTGCTTGCTGCTGGTGCTGCTGCTGCTGCTGCTGTCAAGTCTCCCATTCAGACTTGATGTGTCTGTTCCTCTTCCAGCTTGGGGGAGAGACATCTGTCTCTCCAAGTCTGATGAGATAATAGCCTCTGGGTCCCAAAACGGAGGCTGGGCAAAGCTGGGTGGGGCAATGCAAGTTTATACCCTGTCCTAGGACTGAGACGATGGCATCCGTCAGTGTCTTGTCACTGGTATTGGAGCTATATTCCAGATTTCAACTACCTGCCTTCTCATGCCATGTCTGCTGCTGAAGATGATGGTGTGGACCAGGTGCCAGTGTTGAGGGGTGGCTGTTCTCTGCTGCCTCCTCTCAAGTGATCCCCAAGAACGACAGGCAATCCTGTGTACACAGTTCTCCAGTCTCAGGGTGGTGGTTGGTTGCAGTCACCTCTGGAGAAGAGCCCTGGGTGCATGAACCTGAGTCTCCCCTGAGACGGTCTTTCACTCCTGGATAATTCTAATATCTGACTCATCATGTTAATTGTGTCAGTTTATTTTTTTCTCATTAGACTTGTGATTTTGCTAGTTCTTGATATGTCAGATAATTTTCAGTTTTATTCTTCACGCTTTGTCTACTGTATTAGGAAACTCTAGGTTCTGTTAAAATCTTTTACCAGGTGGTCATCTTGCTTAGGTTTAGTCCACAGTCTCTGACCTACTTGCATGTGTTCTGCTCCCACTAATGGTTTAATTTTTGTGACCTTATAGTTTTATGTTGATCTTCTGGATTTATTTGGTGCTGCTGAACATCCAAGAGGCACAAAGATTTTTCCCCAGGCCATGTCACCTGGAATATCTAGCTTGAGGGAATGGACTCTGGCTTGCAGGGAGAAAGAGCACATTACAGGACAGGTCAGTTTTGTGGAGGGGTGTTTTACCAGTGCCCCTAGCTGTACAGTATGCCTTGATGTAGAAGGGAAAATTTAAGCCTGGTGAAGAAGGAAAACTCTTCTCCTGGCCACTTATTGTCAGTAGTATTCCTGATCATTCCCCTTTCTGGTGCAGCCAAGTGTTATTAGTGGGATTTTTGTTTGATCTAGGGAGAAAAAAAGCCTGTACTTGTGCTGCCTTCTGTTGCTAGATTGAGGTCAAAAGCACATGGCCTGTGTTGCCTTCTTCTGTTGGATGAGGGAAAGGTCATAAGAGACTATACTTCTATATTGTTTCTCTAGTTCTAGGGTTCCTAACCAGTTTGCTTTCCTCTTTTTACCTTTCAAAATTCTCTCTTGGTTGTCTCTTGCATTATTTCTAGGATTTATCATTGTACATAGCTGAAATAATTCAGAAAAAATAGTTAAGTCATCTTGTCTTCTGGCTGCTGCTTGAAGAAGAAAACTATTAAAGGACAAGTGTAGAAGTAATTAGATTAATAAAAAGGCTAATACATAAATTCAAGTGGAAGATGATAGTGGCTTGGACCAGGGTGGTAGCACTGAAGGTGGTGAAAAGTGGTCAGATTCTGGATATATTACAATAGCAAAGCAAATAGGACTTGCCAGTGGGATTGCATATTGTTGTGTGAGAGGGGTCACGACTTCAATGTTTTTGTCCTGAGTAACTAGGGGGACATAGTTTCCATTGAATGAGATGGCAAAAGTGAGATTAAAAACAATTTTGAGTGGAGAAGATTTAGGGTATTTCTTGCAGTTTAAATTTGGAGTACATTTGAATTGCTTATTGTACATATGAATCAGATTGCAAAGTTGGTAATTGTATATAAAGTCAAAAGCTTGGGCATGGTGCTTGCCTAGAGGTAATTTTGCAGAGTTGTTAGCATATGGCATGTGGCACACAGAAAACCCATCAAATCATGTTTTTCATTGATGTTCATTACCTTTTCAGGGAAGAATTCCATGGAAATAATTTTGTTTTCACTAGACAATTAGAGTCCAAGTTAAAATCTCAGCTTTCCTTCTAAAGATCATGTTAATTTTTTAAATGTCTAATGGATGTTTTAGTAGTTGCTTGGGTTAACAAGTCATAGAGGCAAACTTGCTTACTTTTGGCAATGGAAAGTTATTTTAAAGATATATGGAAAAGTAAAGTAGAATGGGAGCCATTAGGTTTTTCAGGATAGAAGGTGACCCAGTGATGTACATTGTTACCAGTCTTATTGCCACATTGTCATTGCTTTTAATTTTGCCACATAGTCATTACTTTATTTCTATTGCTCTTGATGCAGTTGCCTAACTGACTTTCCATATGTTTTGGGCTTAGACATCCCAGAATAAAATCTCGTGGTTTGGCAGCTCTAAACCAGGTTTAGAATACCTGGATTTGATGGAGTTCTCTGTAAGGTTATGTCTTTACCCATAAATAGCATATGGATGACTGCATTTGCCTAGGTGGCTCTAGTTCTGGATCTAACTAGCTATGACTGTGATGCCAGGATCTATTGGGAACAAACTATAATGTAAGGCTTCTGGTTGCCTTTCTAAAAAGGAAGTTGTATCCAAGATAACTCTACTTAGGAAAGGCCTGCTATGGGCAAAGCAGGACTAAATTGCATAATCATCAGAATAGACATTTCATTCATTACTCATCTGTGTATCCATTCCAAGTTCTTTATACTTTTCTCTCATATTTCCCATTGATTTCTTCCTTTCTTCCTCTGTATTTTCCTGTAATTGTCTTCAATATAGAATTTGAATATATTTCAAGTAATTTGCTCCAGTTATTAAAATTAAATTTCCACATATAAATCTTATTATCCCAAATATTTTCTCTTTCATAACTCTTCCTCTAGTTTCTCATCATTTTTGCTTTAGAGCTAAAAAAAAATAAGTTTTTAAATGATCTTTTCCATTTAAAATTCTATCTTAATTTGAGTATTTTTTATCCTTTAAGGTGGGTTATTTTTTTTTTCCAACTTTTTTGGCATTACAAGAATTTTTTAATGAAGTTCATTGAAGAACATTTGTTAAGGAAACAGTATCTACTGTAACAAATAAGACCCCAAATGTGTAATGGTTGAAATATATACAAGTCTATGTTTCATTTTCAAAACATAGCTTCCCAAGTTATTGTGATCATCTGTATAGAGCCCATAGAAAGACATGGAGTGTGGAAGGTCATGTGTGGAAGATATTTAGGGTAAGGTTAAGACATGGCAAAAATCACTTTTACTCACATTCTGTTAGTTAGAGCTCAATCTTTTGGCCACAATTAACTGCAAGAGAAGCTGGAAAATATAGTCTAGACAATAGTTCAGGAGGAAGAGGAGAACAGAAATTTTATTGAAGAGTTATCCACTAATTAAGTTCTTCGACAGGGGTTAATTTTATATTTCAAAAAGGTGTTTATCATATTTGCATCTTTATGAATCACAGAACTGTTTGGGATCATTGTTGATATTTTCTCATTTAATTAACATTGAACATATTAAAAAGTTTTGAGCAGATTACTTAAAGACAGTTTCTTCAAATTTATATTTTAGCAATAAATTCTTATGAGTAGCAACCAAGACACTAATTACAACATATTGAAGGCATTTTGCAGTGAAGATTCCCTTATACAGTCAGCTAAATCTCAGAAGAAATACTATGGGCACTGTTTCTCTAAGTATCTTTATGAGTTTTGTCATCTATAATTGCATTTTTAGAAAAATGTGTGAGTTTAGAAATATCTGTGAAGTTCTATAGATTTACTAAATACATATGCAAGAAGATATTACAAGCATTATTTAAGACACTAAAAAATAGGAAGCAATACAAAAGTCAAATAATAGCATACATTTAATTGAATATTATGCTACCAATTAAAACTAAACTTGTGACATAAGAAGAAACTTTTAAGATAAGCAGGATTTTGACTGTAAATGTTTTAGCAAGTGCGCCTTTTAAAAAAATTTTATTTATTTATTTATTTATTATAAAGATGTAGGGTACAATTCAGGGTTAGATATACAAACATTGACCACGCAGTTACCCTTGTTGATGAGATATACCCCTCCCTCCCCTAGCAGTTTGCCCCAACTGCCAGTACCACCCCTCCTTGTCATGACAGCTTTCCGCTACTGCCAATTACTTTCTTATAGCATTATAATTGTTCAAGATCACCTCATGAGTGAGAATATATGGAACTCAGTTCTTTGTTTTTGTGATAAATCACTATGATCGACTTCAACTCCATCCAATTTGCTGCAAAGTACATACATTTGTCCTTCTTTATGGGTGCATAATATTCCATTGTGTATATGTACCACATTTTTTATCCAGTTCAGCTTCAGTGGGCAACACAGTTGGTTCCATGTTTTTGCTATTGTGAATAAAGCTGCAAAAAACATATGTGTGCAGATATCTTTCTGGTAGAATGATTTGCGTTCCTCCAGGTATATTCCCAATAGGGGAATGGCTGGGTCATATGGAAGGTCAATTTCTAGTTCCTTCAGAAATCGCCACGCTGTCTTCCAAAGAGGTTGTATTAGTCTGCATTCCCACCAGCAGTGTAGAAGTGCTCCTTTTTCTTCACATTATTGCCAGCATCTGTTGTTTGTTTTACTAATGATGGCCATTCTTACCGGGGTTAGGTAGTATCTCAATGTGGTTTTGATTTGCATTTTTCTAATGATGAGTGAAGCTGAGCACTTTTTCATGTGTCTGTTGGCCGCCTGTATATCTTCTTTTGAGAAGTGTCTATTCATGTTTTTTGCCCACTTTTTAAAGGGGCTGTTAGCTTTTTTTCCTTTTGGCATGTTTGAGTTCCTTGTAGATCCTAGATGTTAGGCCTTTGTCACATATACAGTTGGCAAATATTTTTTCCCATTCTGTGGGCTGTCTCCCTGCTCTCTTGATGGTTTCTTTGGCTTTGCAGAAGCTTGTCAGTTTAATGAGGACCCACATGTCTATCTTATCTCTTGTGGCCTGAGCACTTCGGGTTTTTATCAGGAATTGGTTGCCAGTTCCAACTTCCATAAGAGTGTTTCCTGCATTTTCTAAGGTTCTTAAAGTTTGAGGTTTTACGTTTAGGTCCTTGATCAATTTAGAGTTAATTTTAGTGTATGGTGTTAGGTAGGGGTCCTGTTTCAATCTTCTGCATGTGTTCAGCCAGTTTTTCCAGCACCGTATACTGAATATGCTCTCCTCCCCCCAGTGGTTGTTATTGGGGGCTTTGTCAAAGATGAGTTGGTTGAAGAATTGAGGCTTTACTTCCAGAATGTCTATCCTGTTCCATTGGTCTATGTGTCTGTTCTTGTACCAATACTAGGTTGTTTTGATTACTGTAGCCTTATAGTAAACTTTGAAGTTGGGAAGTGTGATACCTCCTGCTTTTCTTCCTTTGCTAGGGATTGTTTTGGCTATTCGTGGTCATTTATATTTCCATATAAATGTCTGTATTGTCATCTCTAGGTCTGAGAAGAATGATATTGGTACTTTAATGGGCATTGCATTGAATCTGTAGATTGCTTTTTGTAGGATGGACATCTTAACAATGTTAATTGTTCCTCTCCATGAGCATGGGATATTTTTCCAATTGTTTGTGTCTTCTTGGATTTCTTTGAGCAGTGTTTTGTAGTTCTCATTATAAGGATCTTTCACTTTTCTAGTTAGGAAGATGCCAAGGTATTTTATTTTTATGGTGGGTATTATGAATGGGATTGTGCTTTTTATTTGGATCTCTGCCTGCTTGTTGTTGTTGTAGAGAAATGCAACTGCCTTTTGCACATTTATTTTGTACCCTGAGACCTTCCCAAAGTCCTTTATCAGTGCAAGCAGGGTTTTGACAGATTCTCTTGGATTTTCAAGATATAGGATCATATCATCAGCAAAGAGGGATAACTTGACTTCCTCTTTTCCTATTTGGATACCCCTGATTTCCTTCTTTGTCTAATTGCCTGAGTTAGGACTTCCAACAAAATATTGAACAAGAGGGGTGAGAGTGGACAACTTTGTTTTATTCTAGTTTTCAGGGGAAATTATTCTAGTTTCTGACCATTTAGCAATATGCTAGCTGTGTGTTTGTCATAGAAGGCACTTACGATTTTGAGGTATTTTCCTTCTATACCTAGATGTTTGAGGGTTTTTATAAAGAAGTGATGCTGGATTTTATCAAAAATTTTTCCTGCACCTAATGAGATAATTGTGTGGTTCTTGCTTTTACATCTGTTGATGTATGTAATGACATTTATGGTTTTACGAATGTTGAACCAGCCCTGCATCCAGGGAATGAAGCCTACTTGGTCATGTTGGATGATATTTGAGATGTGCTTTTAGATTCGATTTGCTAGAATCTTGATGAGGATTTTTGCATCCTTGTTCGTAAGTGATATTGGCCTGTAGTTCTCTTTCTTTGTTGGATCTTTACCCGGTTTGGGTATCAGTGTTATGTTAGCTTGTAAAATGATTTGGGGAGAATTCCATCTTTCTCAATTGCCTGGAATACTTTCAATAAGATTGGTATCAGCTCCTCCTTGTACATTTTGTAGAATTCTGCTGAAAGCCATCAGGTCCAGAGCCTTTTTGGTAGGTAGTTTTCATATGATGAGTCAATTTCCTGTGTTATTATGGGCCTATTTAGTGTCTCAATGTTTTCTTGTTTTAACCTGGGAAAGTTGTGTGATGTCAGAAAGTCTTTCATTTCATCGAGGTTTCAATCTTTTGTGTTTCATTGGGGTCAGTTGTGATTTGATGTTTTGTATTTCTGATTGTGTTTATTTGGTATTTTTCTCTCTTTTTCTTGGTCATTCTGGCTAGCGGTCCATCAATCTTGTTAATTCTTTCAAAGAACCAACTTTTTGTTTTGTTGATGTTTTCTATGATATTTTTGTCCTCTATGTCCTATATTTGGGCTCTTATTTTTGTGATTTAGATTCTTCTGCTAATGTTGGGGTTTTGGTGGTTCTTCTCTTTCTAGCTCCTTTAGGTGATTTGTTAGGCTCTCCACTTGTGATCTTTTCATTTTCTTGATGTGTGCTCGTAGAAATATAAATTCCCCTCTTAAAACTGATTTCATGACATCCCAGAGGTTTTGGTAAGATGTTTCTTCATTTTCATCTGTTTCCAGGGCTCTTTCAATTTTTTCTTTGATTTCAGTGTTGACCCAGCCATTGTTCAGCATCATGCTTCTTAGTGTATTTGTGGGCTTTGGGGAAATGTTGCTGGTTTTAATGTTCATTTTTATTCTGCTGTAGTCAGAAAACGTGCATGGCAAGATTTCAACCTTGTGGAATTTGTTGATGCTTGATTTATGGCCAAGAATATGGTCAATCTTGGAGTATGTCCATGTGGTGATGAGTAGAATGTATACTCTGTGGTTGTTGGGTGGAATAATCTGTAGGTACTAAGTCCATTTGGTCAAGTGTCAAGTTTAGATTCTGGATCTCCTTACTGATTTTTTGCCTTATTGATCTATCTAAAGCTGTCAGTGGAGTATTTAATACACTGCTATAATAGTGTTAGAGTCAATATCTTTTTTCAGTTTATTAAGTAGTTGATTTGTAAATGCTGGTGCTCCTGTGTTGGGTGCATATATGTTTAGGATGAATATTTCTTGCTGATGGATTGAACCTTTTATCATTATGCAGTGTCCTTTTGCATCTTTTTTATTTTTTGATAGCTTAAAGGTCATCTTGTCTGATGGTAAGATTGCAACTCCTGCCTTTTTTTGTGAGTCACTGGCCTGGAAACTCGTTTTCCATCCTTTAACTTTGAGTCTGTGTGCATCCTTTGTAGTGAGATGATATTGCTGGATGCAGCAAATAATGGGGTAATGGTTTCTTATCCAGTCCACCATTCTGTGTCTTTTCAGTGGTGCATTTAGTCCATTCACATTCATGGTAATTATTGAAATTTGGCGGTTTTTCCCTGTCATGAGGTTCTTATAGAGTTGTTATTGTTTCTGTTTGTTGTCTTTCCTTTGGTTTTGGGGTTGATTCATTTGTGTTTTCCATCTTTTTCCTGTACCCTTTGAAGAACGTTGTCGTTCTTTTCTCCTTTTCTTCTGTGTTTAATACTTTCTTAAGTATTGCTTGTAGAGGTGGTCTGGAAGCTGCATAGATTCTTAGAGATTGGATGTCTGGGAAAGGCTTTAATTCTCCCTCACTGATGAAGCTTAGCTTGGCTGGATAGGATATTCTTGGTTGAAATTGTTTATCTTTGAGAACTTTGAAGATTGGACTCCCAGTTCTCCTAGCCTGAAGGGTTTCTGTAGATAAATCTGCTGCTATTCTAATTGGTTTTCCCTGGTAGGTAGTCTGACTTTTTTCTCTTGCTCCTTTTAGGATTTTTTCTTTTATACCTACTTTGTTTAGGGGAGTTATTATGTGTCTTAGAGTTGGTCTTCTTATTTGTTTTCTTGCTGGGGTTCTCTGAATCTTTTGTGTTTGAATTTTGGCTTCAGTGATGAGATGAGGGAAGTTTACTTGAATGATTTCATGAAATGTTTGTTACAGTGTGGTCTCTGTCTCTCTGCCTCAGGAAGGCCAATTAATCTTAGGTTTGGTCTCTTGATGTAATCGTTCATCTCTTGAAGGTTTTGTTCTGTCTTTTTAAGCTTCTTTTCTATGTTAGTGACAGTTTAGGTTAGTTCTGTATTTTGGTCTTCAAACTCTGAGATTCTTTCTTCTGCTTGGCTACTTCTGCTTTCCATGCTTATTAGTGTGTTGTTTATTTCAATCACAGTATTCTTTGCTGCTGTTATCACATTTATCAACTCCTTCCTATTTTCCTCTTGTCTCTCCTCAATTATTTTTATTCTTTCTATTAATGTCTAGATGTCTGGGTTTGTCGTATGTTACCAGTCATTCTGGGGGCTCTTCATTGTTTGCATGCCAAAGTCTGTTTTCTCAATATCTGATCTCCCAGAGGTCATAGAATATAGTGAGACCTATATTCTTCTTTTGATTTTTCTTCATTTGTATAGATTTGCCTCCCCACTTTTTCCTTTTTATTTTTTTCTCCCTCTGTCTTCTTTAAATCTGTTTTTCAGAAGTGGTGGGGTGACTATTTGCTTCTGTTTGCTCAATCTCCTATTGTTCCTTATGAGAATCTTCTGACTTGTTCGATTCTGAGGTTGGGCTATAGGTTAAGGGTTATACCTTTTGCAGCTTTGAGATTTACTTGAGGGGGGAGCTGTGATTCAAAATTTATCTGCAGATCCCAATATCCACTGACAGGTGTATGAATATGCTGGGACCTGCTTCCCACTGCCTTGTAATCTGTTCATGAAGTGGGGATATTGATTTGCTCTCAGGAAATAAAATGATGTAGGAAAAGGGAAAGTAATGGAAGAGGGAGAGGGGGATGAGGAAGAGGAAGATAGAGACAGGAGAGTAAAAGTGAGAACAAACAGAGGTACCCACTAATACATGAAAATAGACCTGAAGACAGATAAGAGTAAGAGAAAACAAAAATAAAAGCAAACAAACCAAAAACAGTGACAGCAACAAACAAACTAGGAGATATAATCATACAGACACAAGCTGACCAACCTTATGCAACCATAAGGTCTTCGCTACCAAGACCTTACACAGCCATAAGGTCTTAGCTCCTAAGTTGGAGGTTAGACAGAGCTGGGTGGGTCAGTCACTGCAGGTCTCTGGCTGGTTACAGGGCTCCAGCTGTTTTCTGGTCCCGCTGTAGTCAGGAGTGAGTTGGGGGAAGTGGAGTGCTAGACTGCTGGGTGTTGCTGGTCAGCATAGAGGTCAGGGTAGCTAGGGGGAAGGATGGTGTGGCCACAAAGGGAATCCAGAGCTCCACAGGGAAGGAACCTTGGACCTCCTTGGGCGGTGGAGGCACAGGCACCGGGGGGGCCTCCATGAGGGCAACAGCTCAAGGCAGGGCTGGGTGCTTCGGCCCGGGAAGGGGCACAGAGTTCCTTTGGGCCTGCAGGGGTGTCCCAGGAAGAGATGGAGCCTGCAGGTCCGAGGAGGGGGTCGCCAGGGTCACCCTGAGCAATGGTGGCTTGAGATGGGATTGAGCACCTTAGCTAGAGCAGGAACACAGAGCTCCGATGGGTGGGTGGCAGGTGTCAGCAGCTGCTTTGAGCCCTGTGCAGGGCACTTCAGCCAGGAATGGAGCTGGTATCTCTGAGGGGTGGGCATCTAAAGCCTCCCTGGGTGACTGCAGCTTGAGATGGGGCTGGGAGGGGACCCAAAACCCTGGGCGGGGACCCAGAACTCCGAGGGGTGAGCATCAGCCGTGGCTTTGGGTGCTTCACCCCGGGCAGGGGTGCAGAGTTCCAAGGCGTGGACGATGGGGGCCTGCTTGGGTAGCGGCGGCTTTTGGCCCGGTGGGGCTCCCCAGGAAAGGGTGGAGCTTGAAGTTCCAAGGGGGAGGTGTGGAGGGCCTCTATGGGCTGCCTTGGCCTGAGACTGGGCTGGGTGCCCGGCAAGGGAGGGAGCTGGCAGTGGCTGAATGTCGGGCAGATCAGTGTAGCCAGCAAGGGAACCCAGATCTCCACAAGGTGGTAACTGCGGGCTTCCACAGGTGGCGGCAGGTGGCTTGGGGCTGAGTGAGATAGTGTAGCCAAGGAGGGAGCTGGGAGCTCCATGCAGCCGGCCTGGTGTGCCTGGGGTGGAGCAGCAGTAGCAGAGGGGCCGTGATAGCTGGCCATGCGTGGGACCATGGGTCTCCAGGCCTTGGACCAGTGCTACTGGCAGTGGGCTGGGGAGTGGGGGAAGGAAATCAAGAGTCTTTATGGGAACTCACTTTTGGAGAATCTCACAGTCCCACCTGTGCCGTCACCATCTTACCAGAACTAGCAAGTGCGTCTTTAAAAAAATGTAGTGTACCCAGATACTAACAGTGGCTGTGTTTGAAAGGTGGAATTTGGAACTTTTTACTTCTATTTCCAATTTTTTAAAAATTTCGTATTTACTTTTATAATGGATCACCTACTGGAGTAATTCTACCCATATCCCTATACCACTGCATTCATCAAATGGTCAGAAAAGAGTTGCACATGTCCTTTAAAGTCTGTTGTCCTCAAATATCTATTTTTTAAAAAAACATACAAAATAAGAGTGGAAGAAAATGTGCCAGAATATTATTACTACTTGCCTCTGAATGGTTCAATGATCAGTAGGATTTTTTTCCTGTGTGTATCTTCGTTTTTTAAATTAAGAACAAAGTTAAAAACTGACATAAGCTTTAGAGTTGGACTGAATGGGCTTCAAATCCCAGCTCTACCTTGTATTAGCTGTGTGAACTTGAGCAAGTTACCTTGAATCTCAATTTTCTCACCCCAAATTAGAGAATTTAAGGGTATCTACGTCACAGGACTGTTATAAAGTTGCATTAGATAATACATGCAGTATGCTTACTACAGTGTCTGTCACATAGTGCTGATATTTAATAAATTTTTGTTATAATGTTTAGCATTTTTTATACTTTTCCACAATAAAATTAATTTATTTATCAGGAAAAATGTTTAAAACTTAAAAAGTAAATTTTAAAATGCATTATTACAGCATAACCCTAAAGTAGAAAACAATCAACACTAAATTATGGTGACATATGTTCATTAGCATAGACACTAATTACAGTAGCTTTTGAAGTCTTCTGCACCATCCCCAACACACCCTGGATCTTGTCAAGCACAACACACACAGTGGCCTTCCTCAAAAAACTTATTTGAAGTGTAGTACTTTTTCACTTCCTCCGAGAAGCCGGGATGACAGCTGGTTGCAAGCTGACATGCTTCATGCTTTTCCCCACACTGAGACGAGACCTCCCAATGTGTGTCACATCACTGACATCATTTTTGGAATGAGCAAAAATAACATTGTAGTACACAGAAATATTATATAAAGATGTCATCTCATTCTGAAAATCTTGGAGGAATCAATCACATGATCCAGTGCTGCCATAATTGAAAGAGTTTACGCAGTTTGTTAGCAGGTAATTTTGTAGTCTTGCTTTGCCCGTGGTCAAGTCTACATCATTACTTGCATAGAACCAACCTCCTGAAAAGTCTTTGTCTCCCTTTTCTTCCATTCCTGCCCATTGTCCCACATTTTCCAGAGAGGCCAATCTAGAAAACATAAATTTGACCATTTTACTTACCTGCTAAAGGGTGTGGGTATCAGTTGTTAGATGTGCTGGAATGAATAAATGAGTAAGTTAATTACTAAATCTTCTCTCTTCCCATTTAATAGATGGGACTGTTAAAGCCTAGAAAAAGTAGTAATTTGGTCATGGCTATTAAGCAAGTTCGTAACAAATATGAGACTAGAGCCTAGGATTTCTGATTCCCAGACCAGAGTTCTACCTACCTTTTATAACTTCTGGCCTTGAGATGTCTTTAGGAAAAATTATCTAGTGAGCCCAGACACCCACTAAGCCCTCAGCACTGAGAATTTGCTGAATCTGGGGCAGAAGTTAAGTGGCTTCCTTTGCTTTGTCAACTTTATCTGCATGTTTAAGTTTTTGTCATTTCTGCAATGTACAAACAACAACAACACTATTACAACATGTAGAGGTTCTTGTGTGCTTTCTTTGTTTTAAATATTCTACTAACCCTTTTATGTGCACTGTCTTATTTAATCTTCTCAACAACTATGAAATGTAAATGTCATTGCGGTGACCACTTTACAGATGAAGTGAAGTGATTTGCTAAAATTGACACATATAATGAGTCATGGAATTAGGATTTGGACCTAGATCTGTCTGACTCCGGGGCCTTTGAGAGAATCCTTCAAAGCATGCTTGTCAATCCTGTACCCTATCTCCATATCTGCATTATTTGAACAGCTCATCATCCCCCATCTCAGGTTCCACCCTATCTCCCAAGCAACCAGTAGCTTGGAAAAGGAGTAAATAGCAAAAGTATTTGCATTTATTCCCTACAGGCAAAATGAGCTAAAGAAAACTTTGGAATTTAAATAAAAATTTCTAATTTTCCTATTAAGCAAAACCAACACAAAATAGACTTTTTACAAAAGTCAGCTGCAAAGTGAAATGTTTCCAAGTGTCAGATGCTCTGTCACTGTGGAAGAGCTATTTTGGCACAGAAACCAGATGAGTGAATTTTGCTCTCACTTCTCCTCAATTTATTTTATTAACTCGAACTACATAGGCAAATGGAGCTAGAGGATGAAGTTGCAAATGCAAATGATTAAATGAAATGAGACACACGTTTGTTTCAAACACAGACAATGGGCAACATGGTGCAATAGAGAGACTTAAGAATCTAGAGATCTGGGTCATAAGCTTGGCTCTGGCACTGACTCACTATGGCATCTCAAACTGGTTATTTTCTCTCTCTTTACCACAGTTACATTCTTTGAAAGTGTTGACTTCTCAATGCCATAATTCTCTCTGTGGGCCTTTGAGTTCTGTCTTATTCTGTGATAGATAGCTAACGGGAAAAATGTAAGGAAAACTGTCCTAGTACAAAAGACAGGAGACCCGCATTCTAGATCCAGACCTGCCAATAACATGCCATGTGACTTTGCATAAATATCTTTCCCTCTCTGAGCCTCTGTGTCCCCACTGGTTGGACTAAATGATCTACTCTTACAACTCTATCATTCTAAGTTCCCACAAGACAGCTGATTTATGTTAGTTTTCTATTGCTGCTGCAACAAATTTCCACAAACTTAATAAACAATAAAATGTATTATCATATAGTTCTAGAGGCAAGAAGTTTAACAAAGACCTCATTGGACTAAATCAAGATGTGGGCAGGACTCAGTTACTTTCTGAAGGTTCTAGGAATTCATGTATTTCCCTTTTCCAGCTATGAGAGGTAATCTGTATTTCTTGGCTCCTGGGCCTCTTCCTCTATCTTCAAAGTCAGTATAGTAAAATCTTCAAATCTCTCTCTCATTCTGACCTTTCTGCCTCCCTCTTATAAGGAACCTTATGATTACATTGGATCATCCAGTTAATCCAGGATAACCTTCCAATTTTAAGATCCCCAAATTAATCATATTTATAAAGTGCCTTTTGCCACGTAAGGTAACAGGTTCAGAGAATTAGGAGATGCCTTCATTGGGGAGGCATTATTCATCTTGCCACAGCAATTTTACATAAGAAGAGGACACTTATTTCTAATATGAAAATGACTTAAAGAAAGGGGTAAATACTTGCAAGCCCTTGTTACTGCAAAGGACAATGAGCTGCTTTAATTTTTACACCATCCTAGGTCGTATTAATAAGTATAGAATACCTAGAATTGTGGAAGGATACAGCAATGGTCAGACCATATCTGAATTACTTTGTCCTGATGAGAATGCCACATTCTAAGTAGGACCAAACTATAAAGTGAAACAAGTCTGGATAAGAGTGTAAAGGACATAGGGACTCAAAATCGTAATATGAGAAGTCATAAGTGCACTCAAGATATTTACTCAAAATAATAAAATTCTTAGAAAAAACGTGATAGCACTCCTCAAATACATATGGGACTTACTGAAGATGCATTAGACATTAACTCTGACTTCTGATGGAAGAATCCAGACTAGGCCGGGAGCGATGTCTCAAGCCTGTAATCCCAGCACTTTGGGAGGCCGAGGCGAGAGGATTACCTGAGCTCAGGGATTCGAGACCAACCTGGGCAACTTGACGAGAACTTGTCTCTACAATAAATCAAAAAATGAGCCAGACTGGTAGCGCACATCTATAGTTCCAGCTACTCGGAAGGCTGAGGCAGAAGAATCTCCTGAGCCCAGCAGGTCAAGGCTGTGGTGGCCATGAACGTGCCACTGCAATCCAACCTGGGCAACAAAGTGAGATTTCAACTAAAAAAAAAATAATCAAGACTAACGGGTAGAAGCTATGAAGAGGATATTTCAGGGCATCATAAAGGACAATAACCCTGCTGGCATTGCTAACCTGAGATTAAGCAGGTCTATGCTGTATTTGTAAGAACATATGTGTTTTGGTGGAGCTGGAAAGTAGGAAAAAAAAACAGAAGGCTCAAACAGGAACTGAAAGAATATGCAGTAGAAATATTTTAGAGAACATTCAAGTGTTGAAGTAGATCATTTTCTAAATCTGACTGATTATCAGAATAGTCAGTTAAAAATACAGGTTCCCAATTTCTACCCGCAAAGATTCTGGTTTAGTACGTTTAAGGTGGTGTGCATGAATCAGTATTTGAACCCACTTCACTGGTTAAAATGTACTTTATTCTGATAGTTACCCTGGCTTAGAACAACTGGCTTAGCACTGTAGCACTAAAGGGTCAATGGTTCTCTGACTCTTTTAGTGGCTATGGCAAGTAGGGGTGCCTAAGGAATTTATCCAGAAACTGATGAAATTCTCCAAGGCTAGCAGATATTTTGGGGGAATGAAACTTCCTGGCTAACTCCTTACGGAGATCTACCTTTGGAGAAGTGGGCCTTTGAAACCTGAAAAGGCTTAATAATTACAGGTGTAGGCTTTGTGAGCCTGGGCATGAATTCAAATCTCAGTTTTGCCATTTACTAACTCTGTAACTATGGGAAACTACTTTATTGTGCTTCAGTTTCCTAAAGTGAGAAATGGAGATAATAATAATACATACTGTGTATCATAGGGTTGTTGTAACTGTTAAGTGAATTCTGAAGTATTCAGAAGACTACCACATATTAAATGCATTAAAAGTGTTAGCTTTTATAATTAAAACTATTCTAATTACTCTCTCCAATTCCTCAAATAACAAGCCTCAGCAAGGAAGAGTCAACTGGTATTCAGCATGAAACACTAATTACATGGGCCATTATGGCTTGGGTTAACAGAAGAAAACCATATTTCTCTTTGAATGAAGGCTACATCTTTATCTTGCTCTGAGGACTAAAATACAGTCTTGTCTATGAACAGAGAGATGCATGAAATAACTTCTTTCTTTTCACAAAAAAAAATCTCAGGTGCTTCAACTTGGGTCCTAGATCTATAAAACAAGCTAGAGAAGTGATCAGTTGGCCTAAATGTCTACCTGAAATGTTGTCCCTGGAAAGTGAAGTCACAGGGACTTAGCTAGAAGATTTTCTGGGAGATTTTCTCCAGGGTTGAACATAGATCAACATTCTGCTGCATCAGTTCAGTGCCAAGTAAGGTCCTGGTAAGGGTGCTTGTGTAAATAAGTAGAACTAGATTACTTCAACACCAACTTCTAATGCATTCATAGACTCAGGACTGGGAGGGACTTTATAGCTAAACTTGTACCATGTGTGCCAAACCCAGCTAAGGATCAGAATCATCTAAGGAGCTTGTTAAGAATACAGATTCCTGTGGTCCATTCCAGGCCTACAAAATTGGAATCTGTGGAGGGTATGGGGGCATGGGAGTAGGGACAGAGTGTGAAGGTAAATTTTATGTGTCAACTTTGGCTAGGACACAGTGCCAAGATATTTGAAAATATTATTCTGGATGTTTCTGAGAGAGTGTTTGGGGATAAGATTTACACTTCAATTGGTGGGCTTTGAGTAAAGTAAATTGCTGTAGATAAAGTGGGTGTGCCTCATCCAATCAGTTGAAGGCCTGAACAAGAAGGAATTCTTCAGCAGTCTGCTTTGAGATGTCATCTGAAACATCTTGGGATTTCATTGGTTCCTCTGAGTTTTCCCACAGACCACTTTTGGACTCAAACTGCAACTCTTTCCTGAGTCTCCTGCTTATCAGCCTTTCTGATCAGATTTTGACTAATACAGAGTATAAGAATCTGTGTTCTAAACAAGGATTCCAGAAGACTCAATGGAAGTCATGTTTAGAAAATAATGGCCTAGTGAAATGGCTTTTTTCTGTTACTGGGATCCCTTATAAAATATCTCCTTCAGTAGCTATTCAGATGCTGCCTGAACCTTTTTAGTGGCAGGGGCCTAATTAAATCCAAGGAGCAGAGGCAGTCCATTTAACCTTTGCATATCTCTGACTGTTCTGGTTATGTATTGCTATGCAACAAACCACTCCTCAAGAACCATTTTAGCTTAAAACACAACCACTTTATTACACTTGATGATTTTTGTTGGTTAGGAATTTAGGTAGGGTCTGACTGGGTGATTCTTTTGCTCCACCTAATGTTGACTGAGGTAACTTGGTGGTATTCAGCTGAAAAAGTAGGCTGATCTGAAAGTGCCAAGGTGGCTTTATTCATATGCATGGTTCCTTGATTGAAGATGCTTAAAAGGTTAGGGTCAGCTAAGACTGTAGACTAGACTGCCTATATATACTCTTTTCATCATAGTGATGTTAATCTACTTAGATTTCTTATGTGACAGTCCATGGTCCCTACAAAGTGTTTAAGGTACATTAATTGATTACTATTGTATCTATTAGGGCCTAGGCCTTGAAACTAGCATAGTGTCACTTTAACCATATTCTATTCTATTTATTGAAGTAGTCACAGAGCTTACCCAGAGTCAAGTAAAGGATAAATAGTTACCATTTCTCACTGGAAAAAGTATCAAATAATTTGCAGCCTTTTTTAACCTGCAACACTGACTTTGAAAATTATTTCTTCTAAGCTAAAATTTGTCTCCCTGAGTCTCCAGAATCTATCCACATTCAAACCAGATGCAGGGAAAGTAAAGCATTTGTACTCCAGGAAGCAAATTCTTCTTTTAAAACCACTATGTTATTCATAATCCAGTCCCTTACTGGCCAGCTGACAGACCTGGCTCATTCTCTCCAAGGTACATCTCAAAATTTTTCTAGACAGTGCCCTTTTCATTTAATGTCTTTAAGAGAAACCTTGTGGAGATTTCACAAATCAAAGCTCTGGGAACAGGAGTTTCTTACATTTTTCGTGTTTGATTTGACGTGGTCTATCTAAAATGTACCAAGGTAGCTTCTTTTGATTGCTATAACTTCCCATCCCCCACTTACTTAAGGAACCATCAACCTGATTAGGAGATCTTGGGTCTTGCTGAAACTGCCCATAGACCTTGCTAATTCAGTCTCGGGGATGGGTGAAGGAGGATTAGGAGATCTTGAGTCATGCCCTTGTTAATACAGCCTCAAGAGTGGCTAAGGGGCTATAGAGTATAAATTCTGAATAAGTTATATTGCCTTTAAGTATTTTTTTTTCTTTTTGTAGTGATGATAATCCATCTCCCTATAACCTAGTTGCAGAAATAAATTTACTTTTCTCATAGTTTCTGCCTTTTGTCTTTGGTTGACCCTGAGGGAAGCAGCTGGATTAATTTACCTGGGAAAAAAGATGCAGTGTTAGGACTAATAAATTAAATGTTAGGAATAGTGACTGGGGCATGAGAAGTTTTGGGAAGAGTTAGGAGCCTATAGCTTTTCAGTATCTCTTGAACCATGTTATACAGGTCATAGTCTTCTCATTCCAATACCAGTCATTTAGAAACCTGCCTTAACTCTTTCAAGCCATAGTAAACTTACATTCACCAAACGGCCTAAAGTCAGGCCCATTCCCAACATTGTCTTCCTTCCTTTCTTCTTTTTTTTTTTTGAGTTGGAGTCTCACTCTTCAGGCTGAAGTACACTGGCACACTCATGGCCATCGCAGCCTTGACCTGCTGGGCTCAGGCGATCCTTCCACCTCAGCTGTCCAAGTAGCTGGAACTACAGGCATGTGCTACCAAGTGCGGCTAATTTTTTGATTTATTGTAGATATGAGGTCTCACCAAGTTACCCAGGCTGTTCTCAAACTCCTGGACTCAGGCAATCCTCTCACCTCGGCCTCCCAAAGTGCTGGGAAGGCTTGAGCCACCCTATCTGGCAAGCCATCCTTTCATCAAATTATAAAAACAATAGATTTCCTATTATATCCGTGATTAAGCCCCATTTGCCTATCTCTCTTTTCATTGTTGAAACGGGAAACACACCATTGGCATTAAGTCTCTGTGCCTTCAGAAGACCTCTGCTAAGTATGTATAGCTATCTTTTGCATACAGGCAGGCCTTTAGTTTCCAGTGAAATGCCCACACTTACTACTGAATTACTGGTCTAAACTCAATTTGACTATTTCCTTCTAATTTTCAAAATATAAGTGAGGTTCTATTACTAGACAGGGTTAAGAGAACAATGATAACAACAACCACCTCCCTTTTATCAAAATTGCTGGTGGTTCAGCCCTTCCTAGAATTAAGAAGAGCATTACTAGGTATCAACAATATTACTGTTCTCTCTTCCAAGCTTTTCTCTTGTCATCCACAGTTTATTTAAGTCTGTGTTAGGGAAATTACTACCAGCAATACTCCAAGTCACATGAAAAGTACTTAAAGGTCTCCACCAAGTGGAATACAGTTAAATTCCAGGTGCCTCAGACACAAGATGAAAGATAGCTTGGATTATTTTTGTTACGAAATCATTCTTCATCATCACCCTTAAGATTCACGAGCTTGTGTAAGAGGGTACCTTCTGAATACAGTGATATTTTAGAAGAGAAAAAAGAATCACAAGTCGACAATATGGGGACAAATGGTAGAAGGAGAAAAGAAAGAGAGGATTTTGTTATCAGACAGACATCCCAGAGTTCCAATGACATTTGGGTTAGGACATATTGCAGGACAAATTTCACATAAGTAAAGCTCTAGTCACCATCAGCACCACCTAGTAGGGCCACAAAGCATAGAGGTTAAAAGTATTAAATTTCCACATCTAAATTGCTCATCTTTAAAATGGTTATATTTCATAGAATCTATGTGAGTATTAAATATGACAATTCATTGATCAAGATAGTCAAGGTTTCCATTCATGGAGTGAAGAGTTAAAGACAACAAACAAGAGGACATAAAAATATATAATATAATGTCAGGTAGTGACAAGTGTTATTAAAAATATATAATGTAGCTGGGCTCGGTGGCTCAGCCTGTAATCCCGTGCCTTTGGGAGGCTGAGGTGAGTGGATTGCCTGAGCCCGCGGGTTCAAGACCCGCCTGGGCAGCGAGATCTCATCTCTACAATAAATCAAAAATCAGCCGGGCAAGGTAGTGCGCACCTGTAATTCCGGCTACTCGGAAAGCTGAGGTGGAAGGATCGCCTGATTCCAGTGGGTTGAGGCTGCGGTGGCAGGGAGCGGCCACTGCACTCCAGTCTGGGCGACAGAGTGAAATTCTAACTCAAAAGAAAAAAAAAATATATATATATATATATGTATATAATGTATGTGGAGTAATTGATATACTGTGTGACATGAATAAGAATAAAATGAACAATAGCCATTACCTTATTAAACTCTCATAACAACTCAATATCTTCATTTTATAAATAAAAAAAGCTGAGGTTAGTGAGTTAAATAATTTGCTCAAGAGAACACAACTAGTAAGTTCCAGTGTCCAAATCCAAGCTTAGTATATACTAAAGCCCATTTTCTTTCCACTCTGCTCCAGCTCATTTTGGATTCTAGATCATAAAGCCATAAAAGGTCAAATCTTAAAGGGATTTTCAAAATTTTCTAGTCAAGATTTTGAGTGTTGTTTTTAAGAAATGGAATACCCATTTGTAAAACAGGTTTTTAAAAAGTGCTGCTCTGGTTTAAGTGGGTCAAAGGTGTGCTCAGAATCTTGTCTTGTCAGTCCCTCTCACTTCCTGGGACTCCTGGGACTCTCATCATGAAAATTCATGGTCTATGGCTAGTTAAATTCCCCTGATCTAACCTTCAATGACATTAAAGATGAAACACAAGTCCAAAGGGGTGAAGGAACCCTCTCAGAGTTATATAGGGAGCTAGTCTAGAATTCATATTAAAGATTAATATGCAATAAAGGAACAGATAAGAAGGGAGGGCTCAAATCACAAATTTATATTTTAAAGAATATGGATTGGGAAAAAAAGATGTAAAAGGATGCAGTCATTCTAAAAAATTGCACTATTCACTATGTGGTGAAAGAATCATGCTTATTTGAAAAAGATCTGATGTTAGTAATTGCTATACCACACCCATCTCTGGTATGATTGAGTGGGTCCTACCCAAAGGCAGGGGTTTATCAGAATAACTCACAGTGGACTCCTCTAAATCTAAGTATTCAGAAGGAAGAAGAGGTACCCAATGTTTAATTCAATCATAACCTAACCTGCCTGTTGTACTAGCTGTTCTTAGGATAAAATTATATATCAATGTGATAATGCTTTGAAACTGTAAAGTGTCTTCTAAGTATATGAACCTGGCACATTATTGTTATTAACATTATTCTGTGTTATGACTTTAATCTTACAGAATCCTTGGCTTGGTATGAGTGTTAAGAGGTTTACTAATTCCACATTCCAGCAGCCAGAGAGGCTATCCCTAACCAGCTATATATTTATTCCTGGTGGTCATTATCTGCAACCACAGTCAAAATTTGCTATACCCAACAAAGCTTTTTGAACTCATCTTAGTTGTGATAGGCATGAAATTCTTTCCTATCCTGTGTGCAGTCAGTTAAGCCACATTTATTAAGCACTCACTTTGCAGAGTTCATTATGGGACAAGGGCTTTGGATAGGATTAAGCAGATAAAAAAGGTCTGGAGAGGCTGGGATGATGAGCCAAAACAAAGAAGAGGAAGTTTATTTGGAATACTCATGTAAGGCTATTCACTTATTTCTAAAAACAAAAACAACAATTATAACAAAGCAATGGCACACTGGCTTCTGTTAACAAAATTTACGGACTTTATTTACCTGCAAACTAAGTATGAGTTCATCAAAAAATAAGGTGAACAAAATAAAGGTATTTTCAACTGTATAAACAGAAATATAACTAAATAATGTTTGAACACTTACAGTATTCAGTATAGTGAACAGTAAAGTAGTTTATACTTATTTGAAACAATGAATAACATAATTTTAAAATCACATATCATGTATATAAAAAAGATTCTCAAATAAAGTCCTTTCTGTGCATTAACGGTAGTTAATGTGAAAAAAGGATCTGAGTTTAAATATATTTGGGAAATGCTAAGCTAAAGGAAATTAATTTTTTATTGATGAACTTTCAATTATCTAATATACTAATGTGCATTATTACTCTCCAAGAGGACATTACAACATGCAGTGTTTCCCAAACTTATTTGGACATAAAAATTTCTCTTTGTAGAATACTTTATGTGATCACTGTTCAGTGAAATACACTTCTGGGAATACTGATTTAGAACCAAAAAAGTGATACTTTAGTTGTCCACTCTACCTATGTCCTGTACTTTAAAGGGATCCAGAGAAACAGGATTACATCCACAGGGAGATCACTGAGCTGAGGCGAAGATCAGAAACCAGTTCCCTTGAGCTGGGAATGCTAGACTTGGAAAAGATTCAGGGGAACTTAGTCTCTGTCTTCAGCAGTCTGAAGGTCCAATGCCTGACATAAGGTCAAAACTGGGATGCATGAATATAAACTGCAGAGAGCAGCTTTCAGCTCAGAATAATGCAGGACTTTCTAAAAGAACTGGTCAAGATGGAAAGGGTTTACTCGGTAGGAAGTGAGATCTCTCTGGATATAACTAAGCTGAGATTTCAGGATTACTTGTTGGGGTTCTAAGGGTCAGATGTTTTGGGGAGCAAGGGAGGTGTTTTAAAGTTTCATCCAAATCTGAGATTCCATGGCTTTAAATCAAACTGTAATTGGCATCATGTGGAAAGGGACAAGTTGAGAGACTGCAATACCAGCAGTTCTCAAACTTAGGCACACATCAAAATCACTTGAAAGTTAATTCATACACAGATCTCTGACTTCCATTTCTGACCAGGATGAAGTAGTCACCCTGTTCCTTACTAACCTTTCTCAACAACAAAGAAAACCCTGGATATAATATAACAAACAAACATAAAAATACTCTAAAGAGTAGAAAGAAGAAGGCAAACAACTCAGGGTTTTCATGACTTGAAGAACAATGTGGTAGGAGCTCCCAGCATTTCCTTTAAACTCTCACACATCCCAGATGAGGCACTCTAAGAAGCCTGAAACTTAAAAACATACAATAGGCACATTAAAAAATACTTCACAACTCCTGCTCACTATAGCCAAAGGACTGGGATAAGAGTGGCATAGCGGAACAGAAATCTTTTTAAAAAAACAGTATCTGCTGTCTTCAGTCAAACAACAGAAGAAAAATTAATTCCATCCGTTGTCCCCAACCTCGTCCATTATCAGCATGCTTGAGCAGGGAGCTGAAGTACTGGAACCCCCTAATGGTAAAGAGGCAGAGCAAAGTTGTATAAAGTAGTGCTAGCCAGCATTCCACTTTCCCTGCCAATGTAGTATGAGCAGGATTTAGCAAGAAACTGAAATTCTATCTATAACTTGTGCAAGGTAGTGTGAGTTGGCACTCTGAGTTTGCTGGGGCTGTGTCTGCAGGGCCCAGGTGGTTATGGTCCTGAACTTCAATTCCCCCTCAGCAGCAATGAAACTGAGCAAAGTGGTATGGGGTAGTCCTATTCAACACTCATTTCCTACCCCTACCCCAGTATCAGCAAGACCCAAGGGAATGCTTATTTTCTGCCTTCTACTTCCACCAGAGAAGAATGAGGCAAAATGGTAAGAGGTAGTACTCATTGACATTTTGCTTCCCCATGACTCCGTATCAGCAGGACTCAGGGAAAAGCCAAAAACAAGGCAAAGTAAGGCAGTGCTAGATAGTGTTCATCAACACTACACTTCCTGCCCACCACTCCCAGAGTGGGGAACAACAGGGAGCTAATACTCCACTCCATCCAACTCAGTTAGTGGCAATGGGACCAGAAGAGGCAGTGCAAGGTGGTGGTATTTGGCACTTAACTTGTCTCCCTGTCATTCTCATTCCTCTTACCCCCCCTTTTCCTCCTGTCAATGGGACACAATGAGGAGCTAAATTTCAAGCTCTCAAACAGAAACAATAAGTGATTTGAATCAGTCCTTTAAATTTTTCTGGGAGGTGTAAGCAAGGCCAAGCAGGAAACTGAACTTCAGCCACCACTCTCTGATAATGAGGCAGAACAAGGTGGTAGAAGTTAAAGCTCTGCATTTGCTAGAGTAGTAGCAGTAAGGCCCAGCAGAAAGCTGACAATACACTTCCATTTGAACTTGTGTGCTATATATAAACAATGTAAATGACTGAAATAAAAATGACAATTAAATAAAATATAATCTTTCATCATAATAAACAAAAAGTCCAGGGTACAATAAAAAAAATCATGTGAGCCAGGCTCGGTGGCTCAGCCTGTAATCCCGCACCTTTGGGAGGCTGAGGTGAGTGGATTGCCTGAGCCCGCGGGTTCGAGACCCATCTGGGCAGCGAGACCTCATCTCTACAATAAATCAAAAAATCAGCCGGGCGTGATAGCGCATGCCTCTACTTCCAGCTACTCGGAAGGCTGAAGCGGAAGGATCGCCGGAGCCCAGCAGGCGAGGCTGCGTTGGCCGGGAGCGGGCACTGCACTCCAGTCTGGGCGACTGAGTGAGACTCCAACTAAAAAAAAAAAAATCATGTCATATTAAGAACATGGAAAACTCTCAATTTGAGAACACTTCCTAACTAATCTTATAAGGTCAGTATTATTCAGATTTTAAAGTCACACAAAGATATCACAAGAAAAGAAAATTAAAGACCAATGTTGTTTATGAATATAGAAACAAAAATACTCAACTAAATAGTAATAACTCAAATCTAGAAATATATAATAAGGGTTATGGATAACAATTAAGTGTAATTCTAGAACTGCAAGGTGGTTTTGAAATCCAAAATTCAATGAATGAAACACATTACAACAATAAAATAAAAAATAAAAATGATATGGTCTTCACAATAAACACAGAAAAAGCATCTGACAAAATTCAACACGCTTTTGGGGTAAAAACACTCAACAAGCTAAGAATAGAAGGAAATTTCCTCAATCTGATAAGGATATCTATGGAAATCAACAGCTAATATTACACTTAATGACAAAAGAGTAAATGTTTTCCCCCTAGTTCAGGAGCAAGACAAGTTTTTGACATTTCTATTCAACATTTTACTGGACATTCCAGCAAGAACATTTAGACAAAATAAAGAAATAAAAAGTATTCAAATTGGAAAGGAAAAGGTAAAACTATCTCTATTCTCGGATACATGATTGTATGTATAAAAGATCCCAAAGATTTCACTAAAAATATTAGAATTAATAAACAAGTTAAGCAAGGTTACAGGATACAAGATTAATATACAAAAAATCCATTTTGTTTTTATACACTTGTAATGAACCACCCAAGATTAAATAAGGAGGAAAAAAACCCATTCATTAAGGGATCAAAAATAACAAAACATTAACTGATAAAATTAACCAAAAATGTACAAAACGTAAACCCCCAAATCTATATAACATTGTAGAAATAAATTAAATAACTAAATTAATGGGAAGACATTTAATGTTCACAGATTAAATGTTAAAACGTTAAAGAGACAGTATTTCTCAAACAGATTTCCAAATTGTATACAAATCTTATCTAAATTCAAGCTTATTTATTTGGAGCAATTGACAAACTAGTGTTAAAATTCATATGGAATTGTTAAAATGTCCATGCTAACCAAAGTGATCTAGAGATTAAGTGTAATCACTATTAAAACTCTACTGACATTTTTTTATAGAAACAGAAAAAATATTAAAATTTATGTAGAACCACAAAAGATCCTAATGAGCCATATCAGTCTTCAGAAAAGAGAACAAAGCTGGAGGCATCACACTTTGTGATTTCAACATATATTACAAAACTACAAAAATTAAACCAGTATGGGACTTGCATAAAGACAGACATATAGATCAATGAAACAGAATGGAGAGTCTATAAATAAGCTTATGCATAGATTACCAATTGATCTTTGAGAAGAATGTCAAGAACACACAATGTGGAAAAGATTGTTTCTTCAACAAATGGTGCTGAAAAATTCTGTATTCATATGCAAAATAATAAAATTTGACCTCTACCTTTTACACTGCATCAAAAAAATCAACTCAATAGATCACAGATGGAAACATAAGGGAAAAGCTTCTTGAAATTGGTCTCAGCAATAATATACTGTATTTGACATCAAAAGTGCAGACAACCATAACAAAAACAGACAAACAGAATTGTATCAAACTAAAAAACTTCTTCACAGCAAAGGAAACAATCAACAGAGTGAAAATTACCTAACTACCTATCTAATAAGGAAACTTCCTAACTAATAAGGGATTAATTCAAAATATATACTAATATCCTACAACTCAATAACAAATGACAAAACATTTTTTAAATGGACATGTGACTTAAATAGACATTGCACCAAAGGAAAAAAAAATGATATAAATTACATAACAATTCAGAGTAAATGACACTACATTCTACTTTGCATTAAAATTTTTTGTGTACATTTCATATCTTTTCTATTAATTAAACCTCCTAATGGGCAGGAACTACTTATTATTTTGTAATAATAAGACTCAATTTAAATCAAGAGTCTTGCACACATCTTTACCAATAGCGTATAATGGTGTATCTAAGTATATGCGATGTATCCATCATACCATAGTATAATCATTACTTATGCCTTTCTCCCTAACTGGATTGTGTTTCATGTGACTTTGTACATAAAATAACTGGCACTTAAAAAAAAAAGAAAACACACAAATATTATCAAACATATAAAAAGATGCTCAACATCATTACTCATCAAGGAAGGGAAAGTCAAAACAACAAAGATATTATCTCACATATGTTAAGATAGCTATTGCTAGAAGACTCACTGCTTAGCTAGCCAATAGCCATGGGTCATTTCCTAATCTGGAGTAAAAGCCTGGTGGCTCCAACCCTGGCCAGTCAGTCCCAGAGCAGACCAACTCACCCATCATACCAACATCCTCAGCCTGAGAAACAGTTCAGCAAATGCCAATCCTGGCCTACTAGCCCTCCAGCCAGCTGACAACCTGTTCTTGCATGCACCTTCAGCGAAAGGAAAAGACCAGTGAGGCCACTCCCAGTGAAGCTATGACACTGTCACCAACAACTCTTGTAGCCTAAGTGACTTGCAAACCTCACTAACATGAATTAAAACTGAGGAAACTTCACTGGGAATACACTACAGCATCCACTCAGAATTAAAGTCAACACATTCCATTCAATCAACACCCAAGATTCCTCTATAGGAATATGTCTTTTCCTAAACAATCTACTCGATAAAATTGGCAAAGGTGACTTTTCCACCAGGTACATAGATATCAAAGTAGTGACACAAAAAAACATGAAAAAGCAAGAAAATATGAAACCCTGAAAGGCATGCAATAATTCTACAGTAACAGACCCCAAAGAAAAAAAATGTACAAAATGTCAGAAAATATATTAAAAATAATGATTTTGAGAAAATTCAGTGAGATACGAGAGAATATTCATAAACAATTCAACAAAATCTAAAATAATTCATGATATGAATGAGGAATTCATTAGATATTTTAAAAGAAGCTAACACAAATCTTATAACTGAAAACTATCAAAGAACTAAAAATAGAACTACTATTCAACCTAGCAATTCCACTACTGGGTATTTACCCAAAGGAAAATAAATCATTATATTAAAAAATTGCATGCTTATTGAAGCAATATTCACAACATCAAAGTTATGGAACCAACCTAAGTGTCCACCAATGGTTGATTATTGGATAAAGAAAATGTGATGAATGTACAACATGGAAGACTAAGAAGCAATAAAAAATAATGAAATTTGGCTGAGCATGGTGGCTCACACTTGTAATCCCAGCACTTTCGGAGGCTGAAGTGGAAGGATTGCTTGAGATCGGAGTTCAAGAATAGCCTGGGTAACATAGTAAAATCTCATCTCTATAAAAAATTGAATACAAATAATAATGAAATCATGTCTTTCATAGCAACATAGATGGAGCTAGGGGCCATTATTCTAAGTGAACTAACTCATAAACAGAAAATCAAATATCGTGTGTTTTCGCTTATAAGTGGGAGATAAACAAAAACAATCATCATGAAAATGTACAATTATAAAACTCGCTGGTAGAACAGATACTCATATAAGAAAGAGAAAAAAACCCAAATGTTATCATTATAGAAAACCATCACACCATAAAGATAAACAATAATAGGGAAATAATGTAATACAGAACATACAAAACAACCAGAAAACAAAACAAACAAAAATTTTAGTTTTCTGAAAAAACTAGTTAAAAAAACCCCAAAAAATACTAGAAGAAAAGTAAAAATTAGTCGAAGGTATATGTAAACACAAAAATTGAGATAGTAGACACTAGAGACTTCAAAAGGAGGAGAATGGGAAAAGGGTGAGTATTGAAAAATTATCAATTGGGTACAATCTTCAATATTTGGGTGATGGGTACATTAGAATGCCAGTCCCCACCAGGATGCAATATACCCATTTAACAAACACACACTTGTAGCCTCTGAATCTAAAATGAAAATGATATTTAAAAATAAATAAAAATACAATCATGGGTTTCAACAACAAGCTAGACAAAGGAGAAAAAATTCTAAACTTGAAGACAGATCTTTTTAAATGACCAGGCAGACACTAAAATAAAATAAAGTAAAACACAAAAAGAAATGAAGAGAGCCAATAGAACTTATGGGACACCATTAAGTAAACAAATTTTTGAATTATAGGAACTCTAGAAAGAGAAACAAAGGGAAAATGTATAAGAAATTATATAATAAAATAATAACTGGACATTTTCAAAATCTTGGGAGAGAGATGAACATTCAGATTAAGGAATCTTAAAAATCTTCAAGTAGGTTCAACACAAAAAGATTCTCTTTGTGGAACATTATTGTCAAACTTTCAAAACTCAAAAACAAATATAAAATTCTAAAAACAGGAAGATAAAAGTTGTGTTTATGAGACTCTCCATTAAACTCAAAGAAGTAAAAAAATTTACAGACCTGGAAAGTATGATATAATATATTCAGAGTGCTGAAAGAAAATACTGGCAACCAAGAACTATGTTCCTAGCAAAGCTGTCCTTCATAAATCAAAGAGAAATAACATCTTTCCAAGAGAAGCAAAAATTGAGGGAAGTCATCACCACTAGACTCACAAGGAATGCAAAAGTAAGTCGTATATCTGGAAGCAAAAAGACAGCAACAATCATCATGAAAATGTACAATTATAAAACTTACTGGTAGAACAGATACTCAAATAAGAGAAGGAAAACAAATGTTATCATTATAGAAAATCATCACACCATAAAGATAAACATTAATAGGGAAATAATGTAATAGAAGACATACAAAACAACCACAAAACAAAACAAAAAATGAATTTTAGTTTTCTGAAAAAAACTAGTTAAAAAACCCCCAAAAATGGTAGAAGAAAAGTAATAATAATAAACAGAGCAGAAATAAACAAAATTGAGAATAAAGAATTCAAAGGATCAGCAAATCAAAAAGTTTTCTCAAAGATAAAAAAATTGACAAAACACTATCCAGATTAAGAAAAATTAGATAAGATCCAAATAAATAAAATCAGAAACTAAAAATAATACAACACATATCAAAGAAATACAAAAGTTTATTAGTGTCTACTATGAACAATTATATGCCAACAAACTGGAAAATCTAGAGAAAATGGATAAATTCCTGAGGACAAACAACCTTTCAAATTAAGGGGAAAAAAAATACTTGATCTGACTCATAACAGTTATTGAGATTGAATCAGTTATGTAAAGTTTCCTAGGAAAGGAATGTCCAGGGCCATAGGGATTCAATGTTGAATTCTATCAAATTTTCAAAGAAAAATTTTTGTCAAACTATTGCAAAATATTGAAGACGAAAAAATTCTTCTAAACTCATTCTACAAAACCGGCATAAGCCTGGCAACACAGCCAGATAAGAACCCAACAATACCAAAAACTACAGACCAGTATCTCCAATGAACATAGATGCAAAAATTCTTAACAAAATACTAGCAAACCAAATCCAACATCACAGCAAAAATCTAATACAGTATAATTAAACAAAATGTAACCAAGTGATGCATGGTGTAACATACACAAGTCAATAAACATAATGCATCATTAAAAAACGAAGAACAAAAACCATATGATCATTTCAATAGATGCATAAAAAACTTTAAAATTCAACATCCCTTCATTATAAAAGGCCTCAACAAATTAGGTATGAAAGAAACATATTCAACTCAATAAAGGCCAAAAAAATCCCTGGCATTTATTTGATTAAAAATTGTGTATTTATTTTTACCTATTTAAACTTCAGCCACCTTTAAAGCACTCTCCATTTGATGCAATACACCTATCTAGCTGCTTTTTTCACTGCTCAAAATGATTTTTGAACTCATCAATTTTGATGTTTTTTAGTGTTTCTGTCACTTTTTGTTTCACCTCTTTCAAATCGACAAAAACTTTTCCCTTTGAGGACTTTTTTCATCTGGGAAACAATAAAAAGTCACTTGGGGTGAGATCAGGTGAACAGGGAGGGTGGGCACGTGGGGGCACACTGTTTTTAGTAAAAAACAAGACAAAGCAAAAACTACTGAACACTCAGTGCAGTGTGGGCAGGTGCACTGGGAAATCATCCATCATGAAATGGGCAAACGTGTTGAGAGTCTCACCCCCAAAATTCACTGAAGTCAAAGGCAGTCTTTCACAACAACGCCAGGTTTTATACTGATGTCACTGGTTTCCTAGAACACCCACCTAGCGGGGGAAGCTGGTACTACAAGAGGCCCACTCACCGCAAGAATAATTCAGGTGTTTTGGGTCCGCTTTGGGGTTGCATTTATTGTATCTGTATATACAAAGTCCACAGCTAACATCATACTGGATAGAGAAAATTTAAAATCTTTTTTTATAAAAACTGGTCACCACTCTTATTTAACATAGTACTGAACATCTTCACCAGAGCAATTAGGAAAGATAAATAAAGGGAATCCAAATTGGAAAGGAGACAGCCAAATTGTCTCTCTTTGCAGATGACATGATCTGATATATGGAAAAACCTAAAAACTCCACAAAAAAGCTCTTAAAACTGATAAACAAATTGAGTAAAGATGCAGGTTACAAAATCAGCATACAAAAATCAGTAGCATTTGTATACACCAACATCAAACTAGTTGAAAAAGAAATCAAGAAAGCAATACAATTTATAATAGCTACCAAAAAAACCCTAGGAATAAATTTATCCAAGAAGGTGAAAGGTCTTCACAGGAAAACTATAAAACACTGATGAAATAAATTAAGGCATACACACAAAAATGGAAAGACATTCCATGTTCATGTACTGGAGCAATTAATATTGAAATTACCATACTACCCAAAGCAATCTACAAATTTAATGCAATTCCTGTCAAAATACCAATTATATTCTTCATAGAAACTGAAAAAAATCCTATAATTTGTAAGGAGTCTTGAAAGATTTTTAATAGCCAAATAAATCCCTAGAAAAAATAAAAAAACAGGAAGCATCATACTATCAGAATTCAAAATACTATGCTACAAAGCTATAGTAACCAAAACAGCATGATACTGATGCATTAACAGACATAGACCAATGAAATAAAATTGAAATTCCAAAAATAAATGTATATATTAACTAACAACTGACTTTTGAAAGATGTTAAGAACATTAATTAGGGAAAGAACAGTCTCTTCAATAAATTGTTCTGGAAAAACAGATTATCTATACACAGAAAAGTGAAACTAGACATATTTATCACTTTACACAAAATCAATCCAAAGTAAAGAATTAAATATAAAACCTAAAACTATAAAATTACAAGGCAATAACATAAAGGAAACACTTTAAGACATTGATCTGGGAAAATATTTTATGAATAAATCTCAAAAACACAGACAATAAAAGCAAAAATAGACAAGTAGGATTATACTAAAATAAAAATCTTCTGCATCACAAAAGAAACAATCATTAGAGTGAAAAGAGAACAGAATGGAAGAAAATATTTGTGAACTATTCATCCAACAGAGATTAATATCTAGAATATACAAGAAACTCAAATAGCTCAACACCAATATAACCTCTAATAATACAACTAAAAATGGGCAAGCACATCAAAAAGTTAATACACTATGATTAAATAGAATTTAACCAAGTGATGCATGGTTTAACATACACAAGTCAATAAACATAATGTATCAATAGAAAATGAAGAGCAAAAACCATATGATCATTTCAATAGATGCATAAAATTTTTTTAAATTTAACATCCCTTCATTATAAAAGGTCTCATCAAATTAGGTATAAAAGAAACAAGTGATCTGAATAGACATTTCATTAAAAAAGAAATATCTATGACCAGCAAATACATTGCAAATGTTCAACATCATTAATCATCAGGGAAATGAATAGCAAAACCAAAATGAAATATCATCTCACCTCAATCAGAATGACTATTATTAATAAAACAAAAAATAAGAAATTCTCGTGAGTATGTGAAGAAAAAGGAGCTCTTATATACTGCTAGTGGTAATGTAAACTAATACAGCCATTGTGGATAACAGCATGGAGGTTCCTCAAAAAACTAAAAGTAAATTTACCATTTGACCCCACAATCACACTATTGGGTATTCTACCAAAAAGAGACCAACAGTTATATCTTTACTGCAGGACTATTCACAACAGCAAAAACATGGAACCAACCTAAGTGTTCATCCATGGTGGATGTGATAAAGAAAATGAGGTACATATATATCATGGAATACTACACAGCAATTAAAAAAAAAAAAACCGGAGACAGGGCAAGATGGCGACGGCATAGGTGAACTGGTGAAATTCTCTGAACATGAGTTCCCAAAAAGGCTATTACTTCTCTTCCCCCATCCCCCAACCCACCACCAACCATGCTGGTGCCAGGCCCGGGAACTTCCCACACAAGGCCAGATATTGTGCACCCCCCACCACTGCTGCTGTTCTACTCATGTGTGGAAGTCTGCAGTCCCAGTCCCCTCCAGATCCCTCCCTGGCTGCATTGTCTCCAGCCCGACACCCAGCACCCGGCACCGCTGGTCACACAGGGAGGCTCTGGGCGCCTGCCCCTCAGAGACTCTGGTCCCTTTTCTGGCTGAAGTACTCTGTAGGGGGCCCAGTGCCACTCTCACTGCTCACCGCCTTCCCTTTGGAACTTTGGAGCTCTGGAACTCCGGGTCCACCCTGGCTGAGGCACTCAGCGTGAGACCCAAGCCGGAGGACCCAGACAAGCGGAGAAAAACAGATCTGTTTAAACTGCCTCACCATTCTCCAGGCAGAGACTTCCATTGCCCCGCCCACCTATCAACAAACTTTACCTCATTTCCTAAGGCCAGATATTGCAGCATGCGGGGGAGTTTTGGGTCCCTGCTCCCTCCGGCCCTCTCCCCGGCTCCATTGTCTCCAGCCCGACACCTGGCACCCGGCACCACCGGTCACACAGGGAGGCTCTGGGTGCCCGCCCCTCAGAGACTCCGGTCCTTTTCCTGGCCAAGGTACCCTGTGGGAGGTCCAGAGCCACTCTCGCCGCACACTGCCTGCCCTTTGGAGCTTTGGAGCTCTGAAACTCCGGACCACCCTGACTGAGGCACTCAGTGTGAGACTCCAAACCGGGTGACCCAGACAAGTGGAGAAAAACAGATCTGGGTAAACTACCTTGCTACTCTCCAGGCAGAGACTTCCATTGCCCCGCCCACCTATCAACAAACTTTACCTCAGTTCCTAAGGCAACAACCCGAAACAGGAGACAAAGCCCCACCCCTACGCTGCAACGAAAAACAAAAGGGAGAGGCTGGAATCAGAGATCACAGAAGTGACTCTAGTCTGATCGCTTATTTTGACTTATGATTTTATCATTGAAACTGTTGGTTTAGATCACGTTTTGTGTTTACCTTCTGACTTAAACTGTTTCTTGATTTTATTGGCCTGTCTCTGTGAAATTATCAGTATTCTTTAGGGAGTCTTTCTTACCTGTCTTCTTCACTTCTTCCCGGCCCTGTGTCTCTCTCTCTCACCTGATAGTTGGTATGTATATCTGTTTTCTCTCTCGCACTTCTCTCTTTCTAACTCCCTATTGAGCCCCCTTCCTCCATTATTTTCCTCTTTGATATGCCCACTTTTTAAATCTAGGGACCAAGGCTGCATACTGCTGAATAGACAGACTGTAAAGCAGAGGGAAAAGTGAACAAAACCAGAAGACCCTCATAAGGAAGAACAGGTCATTGCAGAAGAGAAATAAAAGCAACCCCACCTTCCCTCAAAAACAGAATTGAAGAGGCAGAGGGAAAGGGGGGAGAGGGAGAAAAATCTACAGAAATGAAGAAAAACCAAAAGAAGAGTATGGGTCTCTCCCAGACGCCTGGGAGAGCAGACATTGAGAAAACTGACTTTGGAATGCAAACAATGAAAAGTCCCCAGAATGAAGGGTCTCAAAATGCAAATGTAGATATCAAAACAATAATGGAGAGATTAAAAAGAATTGAGGAGACACAAGAAGAAACTAGGAAGGAGCTGATATCTGAGATAACAGTAATAAAGAATACTGTGAATGAAATAAATAACAAACTGATAAGCATGGAAAGCAGAATTACCCAAGCAGAAGAAAGAATCTCAGAGCTTGAGGACCAAAATATAGAAATAACCCAAACTCTTAAAAACACAGAAAATAAGCTCAAAAAGACAGAACAAAACCTTCAAGAGATGAGTGACTACCTCAAGAGGCCTAACCTAAGAATAATCGGACTCCCTGAGGCAGAAAGAGAAACAGAGACCACATTGGAACAAACTTTCCATGAGATCATTCAAGAAAACTTCCCTTATCTAATCAGCGATGCAAAAATTCAAACACAAGAGATTCAGAGAACCCCCACAAGACAACAAATGAGAAGACCAACTCCTAGACACATAATAATTCGCCTAAATAAAGTAGACACAAAAGAAAAAATCCTAAAGGCAGCAAGAGAAAAAGGCCAGATCACCTACCATGGAAGACCAATCAGAATAGCAGCAGATTTATCTACAGAAACCCTGCAGGCTAGGAGAGCTTGGAGCCCTATCTTCAAAGTCCTAAAAGATAAACAATTTCAACCAAGAATAACCTACCCGGCCAAGCTAAGCTTCATCAGTGAGGGAGAATTAAAATCTTTCCCAGATATCCAATCCCTAAGAACTTATGCTGCCACCAAACCATCTCTACATGAAACACTTAAGAAAGTACTAAACACAGAAGAAAAGGAAAAAAGAACAACATTGTTCACAAGAGTACAGGGAAAATAATAAAATATACACGAACCAACCCCCAAACCAAAAGAAAGACAAAAAAAAAAAGAAAGAAAAAAGAAAAAACCAAGTGGAAGAACAACAAATCAATAAGAACTCCATGATAGGGACGAACTCTCACATTTCAATAATTAGTCTGAACGTGAATGGACTAAACGCACCACTGAAAAGACATAGAATGACAAAATGGATAAAATATCACCAGGCAACAATATACTGCCTTCAAGAGACCCATCTCACTAGAAAGGACATACACAGACTCAAAGTAAGAGGATGTGAAACAAATTTTCAGGCGAATGGAACACAAAAGAAAGGAGGAGTCGCGATCCTAATTTCAGACAAAATACCTTTTAAGCTATCAAATTAAAAAAGATACAGAGGGCCACTACATAATGATAAAAGGTTCACTCCATCAATAAGAAATATCTATCCTAAACATATATGCACCCAACATAGGTGCGCTAACATTCATAAAGCAACTTCTAGGAAAACTAAAGAAAGACATTGATTCTAACACCATAATAACTGGGGACTTTAATACACTACTCACAACCTTAGACAGATCATCAGGACAAAAAATCAGCAAGGAGATCCGGAACCTCAATGAGACTCTGGACCAAATGGACTTAATTGATACCTATAGAACACTCCATCCAAAGACCACAGAATACACATTCTACTCATCACCACATGGAACATATTCTAAGATCGACCACATAATTGGACACAAATCAAGTATAAGCAAATTTAAAAGGACTGAAATTCTACCATGCACCTTCTCGGACCACAGTGGAATAAAAATAAACATTGACACCAACAAAGTCCCCCCAAAACCCACAAAGACATGGACACTAAACAGCATGATGCTAAATAACTCCTGGGTCAATGATGACATCAAAACAGAGATCAAAAGATACCTGGAAACAAATGAAAATGAAGAAACATCTTACCAAAATCTCTGGGATGCCTTAAAAGCTGTAATAAGAGGGGAATTTATATCCCTACAAACACACATGAGGAAAATGAAAGGAACAGAAATTAACAACCTAACAAGCCACCTAAAGAAGCTGGAAAAGCAAGACCACAAAAACCCTAATTTCAGCAGAAGAGTCCAGATCACCAAAATAAAAGCCCAAATCCAGGACATAGAAAACAAAAAGATAATAGAAAAAATCAATGAAACAAAAAGCTGGTTCTTTGAAAGAATAAACAAGATCGATGGTCCCCTAGCTAGACTGATGAAGAAAAAAAGAGAAAAAAACCAAATAAGCACAATCAGAAACACAAAAGATGAAGTCACATCTGACCCTGAAGAAATACAAAAGATCATTAGAGACTACTACGTACACTTGTATGGAAACAAACTTGAAAACCTTAAGGAAATGGAGGACTTTCTGACATCACACAACCTACCTAAGTTGGAACAAGAACAGATTGAGACCCTAAATAAACCAATAACAATCAAGGAAATCGACTACGTAATAAGAAATCTTCCTACACAAAAAAGCCCTGGACCAGATGGCTTTCCAGCAGAATTTTACAAGACATTTAAGGAGGAGCTGATACCAATCCTACTGAAGGTATTCCAGGCGATTGAAAAAGATGGAACGCTCCCCAAATCATTTTACGAAGCCAACATCACATTGATACCCAAGCCAGGTAAAGATCCAGCAAAGAAAGAGAACTACAGGCCAATATCTTTGATGAACATAGATGCTAAAATTCTCAACAAGATCCTAGCAAACCAGATTCAGCAATACATCTCAAAAATCATCCATCATGACCAAGTAGGCTTCATTCCTGGGATGCAAGGCTGGTTCAACATTCGTAAAACCATAAATGTTATTAAATACATTAACAGATGTCAAAACAAAAACCACATGATTATATTATTAGATGCAGAAAAAGCTTTTGATAAAATCCAGCACCCTTCTTGATAAAAACCCTTGAACATCTAGGCATACAGGGAACATACCTCAAAATAGTAAAAGCCATCTACGAGAAACCCACAGCAAGCATATTCCTAAATGGACAAAAATTAGAACCATTTCCCCTGAAAACTGGAACAAGACAAGGATGCCCACTCTCACCCCTCCTGTTCAACATAGTATTGGAAGTCCTGGCTTGAGCAATCAGAGAAGAGAAGGCAATCAGGGGTATCCAAATAGGAAAAGATGAAGTCAAGTTATCTCTCATTGCAGACGACATGATTGTATACCTTGAAAATCCTAGAGAATCTGTCAAAAACCTCCTTACACTGATAAAGACCTTGGCAAAGTCTCAGGATACAAAATAAATGTACAAAAGACAATCGCATTTCTCTACACCAATAATAAACAAACTGAAACCCAAATAAAAAACACAATTCCATTCACAATAGCCGCAAAAAAAATGAAATACCTTGGCATCTTCCTAACCAGAAACGTGAAAGACCTTTACAAGGAAAACTACAAAACACTGCTCAAAGAAATCAAAGATGACACAAACAAGTGGAAAAATATCCCATGCTCATGGATCGGAAGAATCAACATTGTGAAGATGTCCATCTTACCTAAGGCAATCTACAAATTCAATGCAATACCCATCAAATTACCAGCAACATTCTTCTCAGACCTAGAAAAAACAATGCAGGAATTCATATGGAAACACAAACGTCCAAGAATAGCCAGAACAATCCTCAGCAAAAAAAACAAAGCAGGTGGTATCACACTGCCAGACTTTCAACTTTACTATAAAGCTACAATCATCAAAACAGCTTGGTATTGGTATAGGAACAGGAATATAGATCAATGGAATAGAATTGAGATTCCAGAAGCAAAACCTCAATTTCTCAACCATCTCATCTTTGACAAAGCCTCCACCACCTACCACTGGGGAGAGGAGAAACTATTCAGTAAATGGTGCTGGGAAAACTGGCTGACCACATGCAGAAGATTGAAACAGGACCCCTATCTAACCCCATGCACAAAGGTTAATTCCAAATGGATCAGAGACCTAAATGTAAAACCTCAAACCATAAGAACCTTAGAAAATGAAGGAAAAACCCTCATGGAAATCGGAACTGGCATCCAATTCCTGAACAAAACCCAAAACCCACAGCTCATAAGAAAGAAAATAGACAAGTGGGACCTTATTAAACTGACAAGCTTCTGCAAAGCCAAAGAAACCATCAAGAGAGCAGGGAGACAGCCTACAGACTTGGAAAAAGTATTTGCCAACTCCAGGTCCGACAAAGGCTTAACATCCTGGATCTACAAGGAACTCAAGTGTGCTGAAAAGAAAAAAAACAAACAACCCCATTATAAAATGGGCAAAAGATATGAACAGACACTTCACGAAGGAAAACATCCGAGCAGCCAACAAACACATGAAATGCTCAACCTCACTAATCATCAGGGAGATGCAAATCAAAACCACACTGAGATACCACCTAACCCCAGTCAGAATGGCAATTATCAACAACTCAAAAAATAACAGCTGCTGGAGAGGGTGTGGTGAAAAGGGAACACTTCTACACTGTTGGTGGGAGTGTAAACTAGTGCAACCTCTGTGGAAAGCAGTGTGGCGATTCCTAAAAACTCTAAATACCAACCTCCCATATGACCCCGCAATCCCCCTACTGGCAATATATCCTGAAGAACACAAATCACTCTATAAAAAAGATACCTGCACACGCATGTTTATCGCAGCATTGTTCACAATAGCAAGAACCTGGAAACAGTCATGCTGTCCGTCAAAAGAGGACTGGATTAAAAAAATGTGGTACATATACACGATGGAATACTATACCATAAAAAAGAACAAAATCATGAATTTCGCAGCAGCCTGGATGGAACTAGAGTCTATAATACTGAGTGACCTCTCACAGAAACAAAGATCCGAGTATCACATGTTCTCACTCATATAATGGACCTTAAACATCCAATGCAATACTATACGAAAATGACTGACCGTACTGGGAAACTATGGTGGGGGAGGGAGATGGGATTAACAGTAGCAAATATCTGTCTGGGTACGGGGAAACATCCTATATCAACAGGGTGCCTGAATGAAACGCAATTGTATACCTAACCCTTAACTGTACCCCACAACTTCACAATAAAAAAACAAAAACAAACAAACAAACAAAAAACCCTGTCCTTTGTAGTAAATATGGATGCAGCTGGAGGCCATTATTCTAAGCAAACTCTCAAACACACAAACAAAGCAAATACTGCATGTTTTCACTTACAAGTAGAAGGTAGACACTGAGTACACTGGGACATAAAGATAAGAGTAATAGACACTGGAGACTTTTAAAGGGACTCTTATAGGGAGGAGGGAGGGAGGAGGGTTGAGAGTTGAAAAACTACCTGTTGGGTACTATGTGCACTATTAGGGTGACAGGTTCAATAGAAAACCAAACCTCACCATCACGCAACACATCCATGTAAAAAACTGGTACATGTATCCCTTGAATCGAAAATAAAATATAAAATACAATAAAGCAAAATAAAAAATAGTTAAAGGATATGAACATTTTTTCAGAATAAGTTATACAAGCAGCCAAAAACAAAAAGAGAAAAAAATCTTGAACATCACTGATCATCAGCAAAATGCAAATTAAAACCACAATGAGATATCATCTTAAACAAGTTATAATGGCTTCGATTTAAAAGTAAAAAAAACAGTAGTTGTTCGTGAGTACACCGAGAAAAGGGAACTCTTATACACTGTTGGTAGAAATGTAATTTAATACAGTCTCTGTGGAAACAGTATGGATATTTCTCAAAGAAGAAAAACTGACACTACCCTTCGATCCAGCAATCCCACTTCTGGGAATCTGCCCACAAGAAAAGAAATCATTATATAAAAAAGATACCCACATACTTAGATTTATTGCAGCAATATTCACAATAGCAAAGTAATGTTATCAAGCTAAGTGTCCATCAACAAATGACTGGATAAAAAAATGTGGTAAATTGAAATGATGCCTTTTACAGCAACATGGACGGTACTAGATGCCATTATCTTAAGTAAAGTAACTGAGAAACAGAAAATGAAACACCAAAATGTCTTATTTTTAATTGTAAGTTAAATGATGTGTACACATAAATGTAGAGTAATAGACATTTGAGTCTCCAAAAGTTGGGAGAGTGGGAAGAGGCAATGGATGAGAAATTATCTCTTGGGTACAATGTACACTATTTGAGTGATGGCTACAGTAAAAGTTGACTTCACCGCTATGCAATATATCCGTGTAACAAAACTGATTCTGTACCCCCAAATCTATTTTTTAAAGTTTGTTTAAACACTGCTTTAAAAAACCAAAATAAACAATGTACATACCTTTAAAAAGAACTCTGTGGGATTTCTACATTCAGGAATGCTGAAAGGGGTATGATGTTATCACAAAAAATACAGAATCAGACATAAGTAGTAACATGACAACAAAGAGAGGGATCTGGTAAACATACTGTAGTAGTTTAAAACAGGGACAGTCTACCTGGATTGAGTCCTAGCTCTACTATTTTTACTTGTTGTTTGACATTGAGCAAGTTACTTAAAACTAAATCTACCTCCTCATCTTTATACGTACAGAGAGGACACCAGTGGTACCTAATCCAAAGGCTACTGTAAGTATTAAATACACTAAAGCACACAAAGCACTTAGGACAATGTTTGGCACACAAGAAACACTCAATAAATGTTGGCTAGTATTATTTCCAGAGTGAGGGGGAGAATTCTTTTTAAAAATTGGGCAACAATTGAGGGAAAAAACAAAGACAAACAGGCTTAAAACAAATGTCTTTTCAGTATGCATCTTTTCAAATCTATCCTTTCTTCTTAATCCACACTGCCCCAGAGGGCCTCACCTTGGTCCTTATCGTTTTTCACTTGGTCTTGCTGCATATGAGGTGGTGTAAGTAGGACAGGAGTTGCAGAATAGGAAGTAATCCTGTTTGCCTGAAGCATTAAGCTAATTAAGGGTCAGGCTGGAGAAGGGTCTTGATTGCCTGGTGAAGCAGTTCAGACTTGGTCTTTAGACAATAGGGATTTCTAAAAAAATTTGCAACAGAGAAGAGTATTGCAGAATTGTGTTTTAAGGAAAATTACCTTATTGGTAATTTTAAATCTAGGTGTGACAAATTATTTAAGAGGTTTTCCAATAATCCAGATGATTAGTGCTTGACTAGATATTAAATATAAACTACACGTAATATCAAACAAGGAAGGAAAAAATACAAGAGATATTGAGGAGGTTAATGTAATTTTGCAAATTAATCTGTTTATTCTTCAGTATTCACTGAACACCTACTATATGCCAAGCATAGTACTTAGCACAGGGAAATACAACAACATTCATTCAACAAATATTTATTGTGCATTTGTTTGTATATGAATAAACAAAAGTAGGGGTGGACTAAGATTGTAATTGAATTGCAAAGAACAGAAAATACTTCTAGAACCCTAGCAGATCAAAACAAAAAAAGCTCATAGACGTCCTCCAATGTTAACTAATTTTCCAATTTCATAGAATGAGATTCCAGAGTGGTCAAGTGACTAATCAAGGGGCTAATAAAATGGCAAAGTCTTAAATCGTAAACAGGTATGACCTGATATGCAGTCCAGCACTCTTCCAGGTTTGGAGTTGGAATGTGATCAGCAAGAAAGACCACAGGGAGGGAAAAAGCAAATGGAAACAGCAAGATACTGAGGGATTCAAAGAGGAAGTTTTAAACCAGATAAGGGAAGCTTTGTTTTTTTTCTACATTCATAACCTGAAAGTTTTGTAAATCTCACAGTTAAAAAAAAAAAGCAACCGAAAGAACGTCAGAAAGCCAAGTAATAGTAAACGATAAGAAGGTTGAAAGAAGTGCATGCTAGAGTCGCATCTCCAGTCTGAAAAGGAAATAGGTGATCTAACCCCTAATAAACAGGCCAGAGCATTGAGATTTCAACATCCATGCATTGCTTAATGACAAAGTTATATTCTGAGAAATGCATTGTTAATCAATTTTGTCATTACGTGAACACCATAGAGTATACTTACAAAAATCTAGATGTTAGAGACACCTAGGCTATGTAGTATAGCCTATTGCCTCTAGGATACAGACCTGTACAGTATGCTACTATACTGAATACTGTAGATAACTGCAGCACAATGGTAAGTGTGTATCTAAACATATATAAACATAGAAAAGGTACACTCAAAATACAGTATAATTTTTTTAATGCACCCCTATATAGGGCACTTACAGGGGAGCTTGCAGGATTGGAGGAGCTTGCAGCTCTGGATGAATCAGTGAGTGGTGAGTGAATGTGAAGGCCTAGGACGTTACTGTACACTATGGTAGATATTATAAATAGTGTACGTTTAGGCGACACTAAATTCATAAAATATATTTTTCTTTCTTCCATAATAAATTAACCTTAGTTTACTGTAACATGTTTATAAACCTTTAAATTATTTTAATTTTTTGACTTTTTTGCAATACCTCTTAGCTTAAAAGACAAACACACTGTACAGCTGTGCAAAAATATTCTCTTTTTAATGTCCTTATTCTACAAGCATTTCATTTTTTATTATTTGTTAATTTACTTTTTAAACTTTTTTGTTAAAAACGAAAACACAATCACACACATTAGCCTAGGCCTACACAGGGTCAGAATTATCAAGGCGTCATTAGGCGATAGGAATTTTTCAAATCCATTAATAATTTTATGGGCCCACATTCGTATACGCAGTCCATCATTGACAGAAACGACATTATCCGGTGCAAGACTACTTGGCTAGGACAGAACCTGAGTAACGAAAAAGTTGTACTCCAGCGCCCTCTGCTGAATTCCAAAGACTGTCTCACCAGTTCTTGGTGACGCGAACAGTCCGATAAAAAAACTAAAATGGCGGTGACGCCCCCGCGCTTTATGCCGAAGAACTTGACGGGAAGTACACCGGAGCATCGAGTTGAGGTTAGATCCCATGATACAGACTGTTGTTGAGGTTTCTGGCCTCAAAGATGTGAGAGCAACTTTTTGTGAAAACACTTCTGGAAGTGTGAAGACGTCTGTAAGGCATAGGTATGGCAATGTTGTTGTCATTGCTGTGTACCTTCCGGTAGGCGGCAGTAAAAATCAGTATGAGAGTCGCAGTCATTCACTAGTTTTTCTACAACGGGCTGTTATGACAGGGCTTGAGGCAGGGACTATTAATAAGGACCTTATGGACACTTAGGCTCAACCTCCTAATGCTGACTTTCATTTTATAGTTGAGGAAAGACATCCTCAGATGGTTCTATATCCTTCTTGGGTTTGCTTTAGAGCTAGGACTTTTCATCTGAAAGCCCCTAGGTGAGTCACATGATGAGGGATTGTGGCAAAAGTGAAGGTCAGAGAGTGAATTCCTTGAAATAGTATATAAAAAACATAACATGTAAGTTTCTGCGCGTTTTGCTGGAGAGAGGGTCTACAATCTTCAGCCAATATTCCCAAAGAAGTTGGTGAGTCCTTGCATTAGGGGACAAGGCTTTGAGCCAAAACAACATAGCATAACGATAATGCAGAACTCTAGAACCAGACTTCTTTGTTTTACCACTTTACTCTGATTATCTCTTGCTATGTGATCTTAGATAAGCCACTTAACCTGTTTGTGATTCAGTGTCTTCACCTATAATATGGAGATATTAATGGTGTCTAACTCATAGGGTTGTTATAAAATGAGTTAATGAACTAACAATTGTTGTAATTGTTTATTAGCTAAAAATAATTTAATGGCTTCCCCATGGGTTCAGTAGCCCTTGGGAGCATTATGACACCTCATATTGTTACGAACACTCTCAACATCCATTCTCTCCTTTGACCTTAGTTATGATTTTGTGAGATTGATTTACATGCAAGGAAAGTTGAGACAGAGACAGAATAAATAAGATGTATGAGTTTGTCCAGGTAATCAGTGACAAATTTGGGATTCTAGAACAAGATCTGCCAGATTCTTGGCCTAGTGATCTTTCCATTTTGTCATGATGAACTATTGATACGGACCTTATGGACACTTAGGTTCAACCTTCTAATGATGACTGTCATTTTATAGTTGAGAAAAGACATCCCCAGATGGTTCTGTGTCCTTCTTGGGTTTAAACACATGTGACAGGGAGCAGATTATAGACTGGGAGAACCTAATCTTATTTATAGAAGGATAACATCATTATCATGATGTTGCCTGTTAACATTCAGATTTGTTCAGGTTTTTCACATGTTAAAATAAAGGGAAAGTTTTCCTTGCCACTATTTTTTCTCCAGCTATCACCTTCTCTCTTTTTCCCTTCTCAGAAGGTTTTGAGGAAGAGGGCTTTTTATTCAGGGTTTTGAAGATTACACTTTCGCTTCACCTATCAATTCACTTCCTTAAGCATTTTATCTGTGTCCTTATTGGCGCAGCCAATGGGCACTCTTCAGTCTTTGTCTTACCTGACCCATGCTCTACTTTTAAGCCTGTTGACTCTTGGCCTCTAAAGTATCATGCTGTTTTCATTTTTCTTTGGCTTCTCTATCTTTCCCTTCTCCTTTTCCCACTATAGTTTATTTTTCCTCTGCCTATTCCTTACGTGTTGATGTTCTACAAAGATACATTCTTGGCCCTTTCCCCTTCTTATGTTACACTAATTCTCTGGATAATCTCATCCTCTCACTAAGCTTCAACCAACACCTGGAGCTAATGGCTATTAAATTTATGTCCACAGTCCAGGATGCTATATATCATCAAACTGCCTACCATATGTCTCATAAGCACCTCCAACTCCCTCTAAATCTGAATCCATAATTTTCCCTTTGCTTCAGATTTACTGTGCTGCCATACAACTTAGTAACCAAAGCCAAAAACTCTTGATTGTTCCCTCTTCTTTAACTCCTACATCCCATGTCATCAATTTAACCATTAATTTACCAATTTATAACTAAGAAACTATTTTGATCTCAGCATTATGATAAGTGTTAAAGAAATATAAACCTAGTGCCTACCTTCATGAAGCTTTCATCCCAGTACCAAACCCAATGTTAAGCTATGACTTATACACCAAATACATTATATTTTTGTTTTAAATTTTATTTTATTAAATTAATAGACTTTGTTTTTAGAGTAGCTTTAGGTTTGCGAAAATGTTGAGCAGAAAATAGAGTTTCCATATACTCTTTGTCCTGCGTTACACCCTTAGGTTTCTTTAACATCTTGCATTATTGAGATACATTTATTACAACTGAAGAATCAATATTGGTACACTGTTTTAACTCAAGCCCATATTTAACATTAGGTTCATTTTTTTGTATTGTAAGGTTCTATGAGGTTTTCCAAATGCTTAAAGTTATATATCTATCATTGCAATGATAATCCAGCATAGTTTCACCACTCTCAAAATCACCTACTCATTATCTCTCCAAAACCCCTGGCAACCACTGATCTTTTTTACCTTTTCTAGAATACCACATAGTTGGAATCATACAGTATGTAGCATTTTCAGACTAAGTTATTTCACTTAGCAATATGCATTTAAGATTTTTCTTTCTCTTTTTTTTTTGTCTTTGTCTTTTTGTGGCAATCGTTCATTTCTTTTCGTAGCTCAGTTATATTTTATTGTATGATGTATCAGTTTGTTTACTCATTCTCCTATTGGGGAATATCTTGGTTGCTTCTAATTTTTGGCCATTATAAATAAAACTGCTATAAATATTCATATGCAGATTTTGTGTAGACATACATTTTTAATTTATTTGAGCATATATCTAAGAGCATGGGTGCTGGGTTATATGATAAGTCCAATTTTAGTTTTGTTTATTAAACTGTTTCCCACAATGGCTGTATCAATTTTTTATGATTTAAATTTTAAAAATTTATTTACAATTTTATTTTAAAGATGTAGGGTACAATTCAAGGTTAGGTACATAAGTGGTCATCATATAGGTGAAGTTTGGGTCTCCTATTGGTCCTCAGTCTGTATCATTTTGTATTCCCACTAGGAATAAATGAAGGTTCCTTTTGCTCATTCTCATCAGCATTTTGTATTGTCAGTGTTTTTTACTTTAACTATTCTAATATATGTGTAGTACTATCTCATTTCTGTTTTAATTTGAAATTCTAATGCTAATTAATTGCAATTTTAAACTCTGAAAATGAGAAGAGTAATGAGCTGATATGACAGCACATAGCAAAGAACCTGACTTTGGGATTATGGAAGGCATATGATAAGGTGATATTTGAACTAAAGGTTGATCAATAAATAAGAATTAATTAAGTAATGAGAAATAAGAGATTTCTGGCAGCGAGAAGGGTGACATACTTGAGGACCAAAAATAAGGTCAGTATGTGGTTGACACTTATGGAGCAGAGGATAAGATGACATGAGACAAGGCAGGGCTACGTAGGCCGCTGGAGTAATTTGAACTTTTTCGTAAGAATAATGTGAAGCTACTGAAGTATTATAATCAGGTCTAATAATTTCTTTTTGTAATTGTTCAGGATATAACCTCCTTTTTGAATTATTTTCTCATTCCTTCTGACAGTTTATTCTCTTCCTCTATTTCTGTTTTGTACATACTTCTGTTGTTACATGAAACATACTATATTGTAATTATTTGCTGACATGCTTGTCAACACTAGTAGACTGCGAGTATGGGAAGGTACTGGCCATTCCTTTTGTCTCTTTATCATCTCCAGTGCCACCCATAGTAAGTGCACCAACAAGAGCACATATATATTGTTCAGGGCATGAAGACAAAAAGTGAGAGAGAAAAATAATTGAGAAATTTGAATATATCAATGTTAAAATTAAATGAGATAAACTTTACACCATTCCCTTCTCAGAGAGGACTTCTGAAGGTGTTTCACATTCTTTCTCTCACTAGCCTCATAATTTCTCTCACGGTCCCAGCAGAAACAAGTTCTAGCCCTAATGCTGTAGAATTCCCCAAAGCACTTAAAACTTCCCTAAGGGCCTGTGAAATCACAATCATCCTAGAGTTTACTCCAGCTGTTTTTTAACCAATTGATATTCACCACCTGTCCATCTTACTAGGAGAACAAGGACCTAATTTTTTTTTTTTTTTTTTGGATTTAGACTCTATCATATTCAGTGATCTATCCCAGGAGCAAAGAACAGAGTACCACATGTTCTCACTCATAAGTGCACCCCGAACATTTATCATAATATTACATGAAAGAGATTGGCAGTAGTGGGTCACTACCAGGTGAGGAGGGGGGCACATAACATTAATAGGGGTATCTGATCCCAAACCAGGTGAAGTGAGGACCAATGGAAAACCCAAATTTCACCTGTACGATGACCACTTATGTACCTAACCCTGAATTGTATCCCACACCTTTAAAATTAAAAAAATAAAAGAATTCCACCTCTTTGTCATTCTCTAGTACCTCTTAAGTGGCAACACATGGATTTTTTTAAATGATGTCCTATAATTCTTGTAAGTTTTATTCATTACTTCTCATTCTTTTTTATCCTCAGACTATATATTTTTAAATAATCTGTCTTGAAGCACATTGATTCTTTCATCTGATTGATCAATTCTGCTGTTGATATTCTTTATTGTATTTTTCATTTTTTATTGTACTTTTCAGCAAGGAAGCTTTTTTATTATTTAAATTTCTTTTTTATTATTTTTTTAATCAGTATTTTTTTATTATCGTTTTGTGGGGTACAGTTAAGGGTTAGGTGTACAATTACGTTTCATTCAGGCACCCTGTTGATAAGAGGTGTTTTCCCAGTCCCAGAAAGATATTAGCTACTGTTAATCCCATCCCCCCCCATAATTTCCCAGTACCGAGGGACCTAAATTTATGCCCCACTGGATCAAGTACCACTTTTTCTTGTTTTTCCTGAATCTACCCCCATTCAAGCATCCCCACCTTCCAAAAATTCTGAATATCATTGAAAAGACAGAGGTCTCAGAAGGCTACATTTCTCTTTCAGTGTGTGTTTATTTATTTTTATTGCTAGTTCTGGTCCACTCCAAATGTAATTGTGCTTATGGGGAGTGTTAGTGCCCAGATTAAATAACCTGAATTGTTTTCTCAATTTATATTTCATGGAACATTGCACCCAAAATGACCAAAGAGAAGACAGTGTTGCATTCTGTGTATATACACACACATACATAGATATATCGAGAGAGGGAGAATATGAGAATATGAATTATTTAAAGTATGTTATTATGTTGTCATCAAAGTACTGGAATTGGGAAACTTGAGTTATGATTGTGAATCTGTTATTAATTCATTTATTCACAAACATATTAAGGTCTTATAATGTGCCAGGCATAGTACTATATTTTATAAAGAACAAAAAAATCTAGTAATTTTTATTTATCAGCATTCTGTGTTTTGTCAATCTCAACAAGTATCTAACAGGCTTAGAGAACTTCATCCATCCATCCATTCATTCATTCAGAAGTTGATCACTGAAAACCTATTGCATGTTGGGTTATATACTGAAAATAAGTGATAGTGTCCAGCAATATACTGAAATTACTGAATAATTGATAGGTAATGTACTTAAAATTATAGTGAATACTGAAGATAATGGTGAATACTATAAAAATATAATAATAATAGTGAATACTGAAAATAATAAGTGATAGTGTCAGGCAACATACTTAAAATAATAATAAGTGATCATCAAGAAAGTTATATCATTTTTCTCAGGCCAGAGAACTAGTTTTACTTCTACCTGAGAAGAAAAAGAATCAACTCATTTAACAGATGGAGAAGAGGCCTAAAAAATTACATAATGATGTTACAATGTATCTATTGCCTTTTTCATGACCTGCAACTCCCTGAATTTTTCCTTTTCTCTTAACAACATAATTTTCTACCACAGAACTTACAGTAGGGGATTTCTGGGTCTGCCACTGCCAATCTTAGCTGTTGTAGGAAATGGACATTGCCAATTATAATTATTTACCAAATAATCTTTGTCCTTGAGTCTCCTGAACCACCTTCTGCTCATTCATGAACTAGGCATAGTGCTAGATAACAACTGGCTTTCCAAGATTTAAGTATATGACTCAACTGTGAAGTAGTGACACAAGTCATGAAGATCAGCCTGATTTCAGTAGTTCCAGTTCTCACAGGGATAGCTGGCCTTGTCAGGAACTAGCTTCCTTGAGAATTGGGTACAAATGCAGTTTCCCCATGATGAGATCTTATTGTCTCAGGATATTATAAGGCTAAATTTGGTTGGGATACAACAGGGTAAGATATAATCAAATAGCATTTTAACTCCTAGAACACCACAGCTAAGATTTTATTAAGGAAATTAGTTATTGAAATAGTTAAGGTAAAAAATAGAGACTGAACCATAGGTCAATTATAGGAATTATTAGCCATCTTTATCATCTTGGAATTCTCTTAACCCAGGACTTCTGATACCTTGCATATGTCCTGTTGATTATGACAAAATGTAAACTGGATGCAATGTAGTTAGGAACTTCATTGTCATGTTCTTTCCTTACATTGCATTGGAATATAACGCTCTTTTGGAAGCAGTTTGGAGTTGCAGTGATGAGTATCTGGATTCACTGAGCCAAAACCTATTTTAAAAATGACTGTGGTGTACCTAAGTTAATCATATTGTATACCTGGAGATGGGTACTGGCCCCCCAGAATTCTCATAGGTCTCAGAACATTTATTGGGAATCTTCTTTGCCAACTTCTCTTGATTAGTAGTAGAAGACTGGAATGTCTATAAAGATTCTTGGGTTGTGTCAATTAAGCAGGATAGACTGGCACAATCAATTCCTGATGTCTATCATGCAGGAGGGAGAGTAGAGACATGGATGCCATATATTCACCTTACCTTCCTAAGAGAATGGAGGACAGGGGAAAATATGAGTTCCCTTTAATTTCTCTAATACTTCCCCTTAAAATAATTGCTTCTTATCTAAAAACTCACTTTCTATTTTGTTTGTTTTGAGCTGCTAGTATATTTTTTACTTTAGCTATGTTTCACCTTGTCGACCTTATTTTTTACGCCTCCAGTTCTTTCCTTTCTCCTAAAGCTTTAGGTTGTTCTAACACTTTCTCTAATGAAACCATAGAGTAGCTAATAAACTTTAGTACTGTTAACATTCTGGATCTAACCTCTCAGGGAAATTTATTATTAGAAAATATTCTCCAATACCTAGAAAAGTGGCCAGGATAATAACCACATGCATGAAGCACTGTTTAACAGTCTTTCCTGCGAGAATATACCATTGTAATTTGTCCAGTGTTATTAAAGAAGGGTACAAACTCTGTGATGTTACGTATTTGTATTTGTGCCCAGTAGGGAAACTAACCCCAAAGTTGACTGTGTACTGCTCAGTATAACATTCATGTTGGTGAGTCATATGGGGATCCTCTTAAAATGCAGATGCTGGTTCGGTAGTTCAGAGAATGGGATTAAACGGTACATTTCTTTTTCCCTTCTATTTATAGTTAATAAACAAAATATTTATACATATAATAATTTTACATATTTATGGGATAAAAAGCAGTATTTTTAAATACAAATTTTCCATATTAAATTTAATAACTTTCTAATTTTCTTCTACATTATATGAAAAAGCAGTATTTTGATACATGTATGCAATGTGTAATCAAATCAGAGTAGTCAGCGTATTCATCACCTTACTATTTATTTGTGTTGCGAACATTCAAAATTCTATCTTCTAACGTTTGGAAATGTATACTAAATTGTTGTTAACCATATTTGCCCTACAATGCTACAACACACTAGGACTTATTCTTTTTATCCAGCTTTAATTTTGTATCTGTTAACCAAACTTCCTCTATTCTCCCTGCCACTCTACCTCACCAACCTCCAGTAAACTTTATTCTACTCTCTACTTCTATAAGCTTAAGTTTGTTTTTTGCTCCTATAAATGAGTGAGAACATGCAATATTTACCTTTCTGTTCCTGACTTATTTAACTTAACAAAATGTCATTCAGGATCATTCATGTTGCTGCAAATAATAGGATTTTATTCTTTTCTGTGTCTGAATAGTCCTCCATTGTGTGTATATGCCATATTTTCTTTATTCACTTATTTATTGATGGGCACTTAGGTTGATAATGTGTGTGTTGACTCTTGTGAATAAAGCTTCAGTAAACATGAAAGTGCAGGCATCTCTTAGACATGCTGATTTCCTTTCCTTTGTATCAATATCCAGTACTAAAGTTGTATCATGTAGTAGTTCTATTTTTAGTTTTTTTCAGACAGCTCTATACTGTTTACTCTAATGGCTGTACTAATTTACATCTCCACCAACGATGTGTAATATTTCCCTTTGTTCTGAATCTTTGCCAACATTTATGATTTTTTTCTTATTGATGATAGCCATTCTAAATGAGTAAAGTGATATCTCACTGTAATTTTGCTTTGCGTTTCCCTGAAGATTAATCATGTTGAACATTTTAAAATATATTTGTTGACCATGTGTATTTCTTATTTTGAGAGATATCTATGCAATCTTTTGCATATTTTCAACTGAATAATTTGTTTTATGTTGTTATGTTATTGATGAGTTGTCTCAGTTCCTTGTACATTCTGGATATTCTTGCCTTTCAGATGAATAGTTCACATATATTTTCTCCATTCTACAGATTATCATTTCACTCTGTTATTTCTTTTTCTGTGCAAAGGTTTTTAGTTTGATACAGTCCTATTTGTCTTTAAAAATGTTTTTTCCAGTGCTTTTGAAGTCTTACCCCCAAAATGTTTGTACATACCAATGTTCTGAAGTATTCTATTCCCACTATGGTTTATTCTAGTAGTTTCATAATTTGGGATCTTTGGTTTTAGCCTTTAATCTATTTTGAATTAATTTTGTATATGGTGATAGATAGGGGTCTAGTTTCATTCTTCTGCATATGTTTATCCCAGTTTTCTCTGCACTGTTTATTGAAGATGTCCTTTCCCAAATGTATGTTGTTGGCATGTTTCTTGAAAATCACTTGGCTGTAAATATATGAATTTATTTTCAGGTTCTATTCTGCTCCATTGGTCTGTTTGTTTTCATACCAGTATCAAACTCTTTTGGTTACTGTAGTTTTGTAATACATTTTGAAGTCAGGCAGTGTGATTCCTCTAGCTTTGTTCTTTGTGCTTGGAATTGCTGTGGACAACCAGGGTCTTTTCTGTTTCTACATATATTTTAAGATTTTTTTTTCTATTTTTGTGAAGAATGCCATTGATATTAGGAATTACATTGAATCTAGAGATCACTGTTTGTAGTATGGTCATTTTGACAATATTAATTCTTTTGACACATGAACATGGGATGTCTTTCCATTTTGTGTGTTGCTTTCAATTTCTTTCATCACTGCATTATAGTTTTGATTATAGCAATCTTCTACCTGAATTTTATTTGAGTAAATACAAGGAAGTTAGAAGACGATGAGCAGTATTTAAGCACTGATTATATATTTGATATGTTAATATTTTAGATGTGATACTATTTGAGATAATGTAATAATTTTTAAAGTAGTATTTTGTTTAGAGATGCATACTAAAATATTTTGTAGATAAAGTAATTTGATTTCTAGCATTGGCTTCAGATTTCTATGGAAAAGGGAAGAGTTAGGTGATGAGCTATGGTAGTTCAGTATACTATTCTATTTTTTTGTTTGAAATTTTCCTAACAAGGTATTTTTAAAAATCATTATGTTATCTGTCATAAAGTAAACACTCTTTTCTACATTTTCTTCTTCAGGTTCTCTTTTTTCTTCGCTTCACAGCCAAACTTACAGAAATAATTGTCTATAACTTTTTGTGTCTATATTTTTTCCCTTTCCAGTGATTCAAGATTTGCTTCAGTTTGGCTTGTTTTTATCATTTTGGTGAAACTTTTTTTTTTGTTCACTGTGGTTTGTGTGATCCATGAATCAAAGATCATTATGGTTGCCTCATTATATAATCTCTATTTTTTCTGATTCCATGTTGTCTCTCCTGGTTCTACTTCTGCTTCTCTGTCTATTGATCAGGTTTCTTCACTGGCTCCTTTAATTCACCCTTTCCCCTGCACAGAGTTTAGATTCTCTAGGGTTCTGACCTAGCTCCCTCCTCCTCTCACTTGACAACTAATTAAAAAATCTCAACCATGCCACAGCTACTTATCGATAAATGAAGTATTTCTATCTACCTTGTAAGTTCCTCATCTGTGCCTACTAAACATTTCTCCTTGGTTTTCAGGCACTTCAATGTCAATATGTTTAAAACTAAACTTTTCATTTTCACAAACCAACTCCCCACTTCTCCAAAAAGCCTCATGCTCTATTTTCCCCTTTAATTGATTGGCAGCCTTCTCATTCTAATTGCCCTCTTATTCAAGTCAGAAATTATAGACTTCCCTTGAACCCACTCTAGATACCTGCTGTTTATTCCTTCATTCTGTCTGCAGATTCTATTTAGATAATCAAATATATAATTTGAAAGGTATATATGAAGCCAAATTAAAAATGATAAAATAGATTGATTCATTTCTATCTTTCACAGTTTACACTTATTCATGTTAGTCAAAAGCATTTGGAAAGCATGTTCTACTTAGGAGAACAAGGCATTGCTTAAATTCAGGAGTCATCTTATATTCAGTTATGTATGGTATTTGTGATGTCCATTCATAAGATCTTAGGCTTTAACAGCCTTTTTTTCTTGTCAGACAGTTGAAGTAATCTCCTAATTGGTTTCTATTATCTCACTTTCACAGCATCTATTAGAGTCATCTTCCAAATGTTTATTTTGTCATTTTGCTTACCTACTTTAAACTTTTATGTGCCCCTGGCTTCTACAAAGTGATTTCCATTTACTTCGCAGTAGTACCTCTAATAGCAAAGTACCGTGAACTTTTATTTCTATAAGTTTAGTAGTGTGACCTGACGTGGACATCTTGGAGGCATGAGATTTCTTTTAGGTCTTGTGTTTCATCATAAAAAATTAGCATGAAGTTTGTATTTTGTTTACAATATCATTGTATATGATAGAATATTAAAATAGAGTCCATTGTTATTAAGTAACAATGTCATGTCAAAAAGACATGGCAGATAAGTTGTCATATTCCCCAATAACATTCCCATGCATGCTGGGGATCCTTATGCTTTAATTTAAGAATAATGACCTAAAAATAAAGTCAAACTTATCAATTTGATAACTAGGCCCTCTGTGACATATGGCTCTGTCCAACTTTATTTCTTAACATTCCATACCTCATTCTGCTTCCAGACGTCTATGTTTCAAGCACTATAGACAAGGTTAAATCTTTGATATACTTTACTATGAACAGGGCAAGGGTCTTTGTGGACAAAGAAGAGAGAGATCTGAAGATATGCTATCTTCATCCCATAAATGAACTTCTGCAAGGCCCATGACTTGAGAATCAATATGAGTAGATAAAGAGCTGCTGCGATTGATTCAGTTATATGTTCCAAACAGCAACAGAATGGTCTGGTTCCATTATCAGTATGGAGACATCTTTTCAAATCTCTCATTTATGGATAATAGTGTGAAAGTTCACAAGAATGAAAGGCAGATCAGAGTGAACTTGATAGGACAAGCTCTAATGAATGTTCAGGCAGTGGGAGTTCTACAAGGGAAGGCGTGTAGACTCTGATTATTGCAGTGAATGGACTAAAAGATCATGATCCCATGTTCTACAGTCCAATTAATTCTGTATTTTGGGTACTCAGAAAGTAGATGAAGGCGTTTTTGACTTTATCTATGTATTTATTTCTCTGCTGACAGTGTCTTTATTTATTAAATGTTTACTATTTATCGGGTACTTTAGCATATATATTTTACATACATGATATTTATCATATACTATACTATTTTCTTTCTACAACTTTCTTATGAAAAAGTGTGAAACGTTCAGGACAGTTGAAAGAGCAGTCCAAAAAACACCATATACACCACTAATTGTTAGCATTTTGCTTCATGTACACTCATAAATTCTCTCTTTCCTTCTTCCAATCAAATCAGTGTGTGTGTGTGTGTGTGTGTGTGTGTGTGTGTGTGTGTGTGTGTGTGTATTTGTAGTGGTGGTTATTATGCTTTTCACTGAGATGGTTAAGAGTTAGTTGTACGACCAATATACTTAATAGACACCTACATATTATTCCACCCAATGACTACAGAATATACATTCTACTCAACACCACATAAAATGTACTCCAAGATCAATCACATCCTTGGCCATAAATCAAGCATAAACAAATTCCATAAGGTTGAAATATCATCATGCACCTTCTCAGACCACAGTGGAATGAAAATAAATATCAGCACCAACAAAATTTCCCCAAAGCCCACAAAGACATGGACACTAAACAGCATGATTCTGAACAACTATTGGGTCAACACTGAAATCAAAGAAATTAAAAGATTCCTGGAAACAAATGAAAATGAAGAAACATCTTACCAAAACTTCTGGGATGCCATGAAAACAGTTCTAAGAGGGGAATTTATATCTCCAAAAGCACAAATAAGGAAAATGGAAAGACTGCAAGTTGAGAGCCTAACAAATCACCCAAGGGAGCTAGAAAAAGAAGATTGCCAAAATCTTAACTTAAGCAGAATAATCAAAATCAGCAAAATAAGAGCCCAAATATAGGACACAGAAGACACAGATATCATAGAAAATATCAACAAAACAAAAAGTTGTTTCTTTGAAAGAGTTAACAATTTGATGGCCCCCTAGCCAGAATGACCAAAAAAAAAAAAAAAGAGAGAGAGAGAGAGAGAGAGGAAAAAAACCAAGTAAACACAATCAGAAATACAAAAGACCAAATCACAACTAGCTCCAAAGAAATACAAAAGATTATCAGAGATTACTGTGTACACCTATATGGAAACAAACTTGAAAATCTAAATGAAGTGGAGGACTTTCTGACATCACACAACTTCACCAGGTTGAAAAAGAAGAAATTGAGACACTAAATAAACCAATGACAACCCAGGATATTTACTCTGTCATAAGAAAACTACCTACCAAAAAAAAACCAGGACCAGAAGATTTTCCAGAAGAATTCTATAAAATGTACAAAGAGGAGTTGATACTAATCCCATTGAAAGCATTCCAAGCAATGGAGAAAGATGGAATTCTCCCCAAATCATTTTATGAAGCTAACATCACACTGATACCCAAACCAGGTACAGATCCAACAAAAAAGAGAATGATAGGCCAGTAGCCCTTATGAACATAGATGCACAAATCCTCAATAAGGTTCTAGCAAATCGAATCTAAAAGCACATCTCAAAAATCATCCACCATGACCAAGTAGGCTTCATCCCCTGGATGCAGGGGTGATTCAACATTCGCAAGGTCATAAATATAATTGAATACAATAAAGATGAAAAAAACAAGAACCACATGATTGTTTCATTAGATGCAGAAAAATCTTTTGCTAAAATCCAGCATACCTTCTTGATAAAAACCCTCAAACACCTAGGTATAGAAGGAATATGCCTCAAAATAGTAAGTGCCATCTACAATAAACCCACAGCTAACATATTGTGAAATGGACAGAAACTGGAAATATTTCCCCTGAAAAGTGGAACAAGACATGGTTGCCCAACTCACCTCTTTGGTTCAATATTGCATTGGAAGTCCTGGCTAGGGCAATTAGACAAGAAAAAGAAATCAGGGGTATCCAAATAGGAAGAAAGGAAGTCAAGTTATCCCTCTTTGCTGTTGATACGATTCTATACATTGAAAATGAAAAAAATCTATCAAAAACCTGCTTGCACCGATAAAGGACTTTGTCAAAGTCTCGGGGTACAAAATAAATGTGCAAAAGACAGTTTAATTCTTATACACCAACAACAAGCAGCAGAAAAGCACATAAAAAGTGCAATCCCATTCCCAATAGCTACAAAAAGAAAAAGAAAAAAGAAACACCTCAATATATTCCTAACCAGAGAAATGAAAGACCTTTACAATGAGAACTACAAAACACTGTTCAAAGAAATCCAAGAAGAGACAAACAAATGGAAAAATATTCCATGCTCATGGATAGGAAGAATCTACATTGTTAGGATGCCCATTGTACCAAAGGCAGTCTACAGATTCAACGCAATACCCATTAAATTGTCAACATTATTCTTCTCAAACCTGGAAATGACAATACAGAAATTCATTTGGAAACATAAATGACCACGAATAGCTAAAACAATCCTTAACACAAGAAAGAAAGCAGGAGTTATCACACTTCCAGACTTCAAACTTTACTATAAGGCCACAGAAATAACAGCCTGGTTTGATACAAGAACAGGTATATAAACCAATGAAAGAGGATAGAGATTCCAGAAGCAAAGCCTCAATTTCTCAACCAACTCATTTTTGACAAATCCTCCAACAACAACCTCTGGGAAGAGGAGAATCTATTTAGTAAACAGTGCTAGGAAAACTGGCTGATCACATAAAGAAGATTGAAACAGGAGCCCTACCTTTCACTATACACAAAAATTAGCTCTAAATGGATCAAAGACCTAAACATAAAATCTCAAACTATGAGAATCTTAGAAAACACAGGAGACAACCTTATGGAAATTGGAACTGGCAACCAATTCCTGATCAAAGCCCTAAGTGTCCATACCATAAGAAATAAGATAAACAAGTGGAACATCACCAAACTGATGAGCTTCTGCAAAGTAAAAGAAACCATCAAGAGAGCAGAGAGACAGCCTACAGTATATCTGACAAAGACCTAACATCTAGGATCTACAAGGAACTCAAGCGTTCTGAAAAGAAAAAACAAACAGCCCCATTAAAAAGTGGACAAAAGACATGAATAGACACTTCTCAAAAGAAGATATATGGGCAGCCAACAGTCATGTGAAAAATTGCTCAACCTCACTAATCATTAGAGAAATGTAAATCAAAACCACATTGAGATACCACCTAATCCCAGTAAGAATGGCCATCATCAATAAAACAAACAACAGGAGATGCTAGAAAGGATGCGTAGATAAAGGAATGCTTCTACACTGCTGGTGGGAATGCAAAGTAGTACAAGCTCTTTGGAAGAGAGTGTGCTGATTTCTGAAAGAACTAGAAAATTGATCTTCCATATGATCCAGCAATCCCCCTATTGTGAATATATCCGGGGACCCCAAATAATTCTACAAAAAAGATACCTGCACATGCATGTTTGTTGCAGCTCTAGTCACAATAGCAAAAACATGGAATGAATCATACTGCCTATTGAAGCTGGACTGGATTAAAAAAATGTGGTACATACACACAATGGAATATTATGCAGACATAAAGAAGGACAAACATATGGACTTCGCAGCAACTTGGATAGATTTAGAGTGTATTATACTCAGTGAACTCTCACAGAAATGAAGAATAGAGTACCATATGTTCTCATAAGCAGACCTTGAACAATTATCATAATACTATGAGAAGGGGATTGGCAGTAGTGGGAAACTGGCAGGGGAAGGGGGGTGGTATTAGCAGTTGAGGAAAACTGCTAGGGGAAGGAGGAGCACACCTCACCAACAAGGGTACCTGCATAGTGAACATTTGCGTGCCTAACACTGAATTTTACCCCACTTTTTTAAAATTAAAAAAGTAGTTGTAGACATCATAATATTTCACTTGTATGTTAAAATATTTCAGCTTGTATATATGAAGAATATGGGCATTTTCCCACATATCCTTAATATGACTGTTACAATTGGGAGAGTTAACATTGACATAACATATCATCTATATTCAAGTCTCCTCAACTGTGCAATAACGTTTGTTATACTTGTCTTTTTCCCCAGATCTAATATTCAGTCAAAGGTCATGCATTGTATTTAGTTGTCATATACACTTATTCAAAACAACTTCCCAATCTTTCCTCTCTGTGGCACTGTCACTTTTGAAGAATTCAGTCGAGTGTTTGACAGAATACACCACAACTGGGATACATCTGATTGTTTTCTAATGATGAGTTTCTGGTTAAACGTTTTTTACCAAAATACTGCATTGGATAATGTGTTTACAGGGGTGTATAACATCAGAATGCATAGAGACATACTATTAATAATATTAAGTTTGATTGTTGTTGTGTTAGATATCTTTTTCAGAAAAAAATTACCATGGTCTTAGCAATTTAAAGCAATATTCATTTTTTTTATGTCACAATTTCCATGAGTTAGGTGTCCAGGGACAGCTTTACTAAATCCATGGCTTTTTTGGGGTCTCATGAGGATACAATTAAGATATTGGCCAAACCAGTACTTTTACTTAGGTCTAATTAGGTTAGGTCTGGCCACTTACTGCTTTTAAATATTTCATTTAATTAGGTTAGGCTCACCAAAGATAATCTCTCTTTTGACTAACTCAAAATCAACTTATATTTGCAAAAATTCCTATAGTCATATAGTTCCTTTTTTAAATTGGCAAGTAAAAATATACAGATTTATGGTATATAGCATGATGCTTTGAAATAAGTATACATTATAGAATGACTCAATTGAGCTATTTAACATATGCATTAACTCACATACCAGTTATTCATAGGGAGAGCACTTAAAATCTACTTTCTTAAGCAATTTTCAAGTATGCCATGTGTTGTAATTAACTATAGTCACCATATCGTACAAAGTAGCTCTTAAATTTCCTGTCTATTAAAAATTTTGTATCTTTTGACCAATATCTCCCCAACCTTACCTGCTTCCTTCACTTCCTGGTAACCTCCACTGTACACTCTGCTTCTATGAGTTTTACTGTTTTAGATTTCGATTGTATGTGAGATTGTGTCCACTTATTATTCTGTGCCTGGTTTATTTCACTTATTATGTCCTCTAGATTCATCCACAAGATTTTTTTTTCTTTTTTTAAAGGCTAAATAGTACTCTTTTGTGTATATATACTATATTTTCTTTGTTCATTCATCTGTTGATGAACACTTAGGTTGATTACATATCTTGGTTATTGTGAATAGTGTTGAAATGAACATGAGCATGCAGATGCCACTTCAACATATTGATTTCATTCCTTTAGACATATAACCAGTAGTGGAATTACCAGATCATATAGTAGTTGGTAACATAATTCTATCTCATCATATTCACAAATTTTTCCCACACTCAAATAGAAGGAATTATACAAGGGTAAGGGTCATTGAAGGAATTCTGCCTATTGTGGTGTTCACCATATCTCTTTATTATCCTTCCTTCATTTGTAATTAATAACTAATCAGTGAGTTATACCTTGTTTTACTATCCTTTTTCTTAATAGTCTTTTATGCAATGCTTTTAACATCTATTGATGGTTCTTTCCTCAATCAATTAGTACTATGGTGGTTGTCAAGTGGTAATTTTCTAATTCTACCATTTAAAAAAATATTTGCTAGTACTAATTTTTCTGTTAAAAAAAGAAAGAGAAAGAGCTATACAAGGGGAATCACAAAACACTAATGAAAGAAATTGTTGATGACACAAACAAATGGAAAAGCATCTCATGCTCATGGATTAGAGTAATCAATATTGTTAAAATGATCCTGCTACCCAAATCAATCTAAAGATTCAACTCATGCTCATGGACTGGAGGAATTTATGTTGTTAAAATGACCATACTACCCAAATCAATCTACAGATTCAACTCATTCTCTATCAAATTGCCAATGTAATTTTTCACAGAATTAGAAAAAAAATCCTAAAATTCATATAGAGTCAAAAAAGATCCTGAATAGCCAAAGCAACATTAAGCAAAAAGAACAAAGCTGGAGGCATCACATTACATGACTTCAAATTATACTACGGCTTTACTATAGTAACCAAAACAGCATGGTACTGGTGCAAAAGTAGACATATAGGCCAATGGAGCAGAATAAAGAACTCCAAAATAAAAGCAAATACATCCAACCAACTGAGTTTTGCAAATCAGACAAAACATACATTGAGTAAAGGACACCCTTTTCAATAAGGGGTGCTGGGAAGATCAGCTACCCACATGCAGAAGAATAAAACTGAATTTTTATTTCTCATCATGAACAAAAAGTAGCTTAAGAAGGATGAAGGAGGTTTGAGAGGAAGATGGCAGCCAAGCCAGTCAGACTATGTGAGTCCCAGTGTGAGTGAGTGAGTGTACTGAAAATTCTGTGTATATGTTGGTGAGTAAGTGGGCATGGGAGTGACTGACTGAGTGAGGACTAGGGAGCTAGCAGCCAGGGCTCTCCTGGTGCCACAGCTGCTCAACTTGGACCCTAGTGCTTCCCAGGAGGCAGAAGTTGAGTGCTATTTTTTCTTTAACTGAAAAAAGTCTTCCTGGGAAGAAACTCCAAGGAGAGACCACCAGCTCCAGGCTCTGCTTCACCACTCAGTGGGGGAGACTGCTGGCTCCGGGACCTGCTTCACCACTGCATCTGACCTGATACCATCAGCAAGGACTTTGGAGGAAGCCCAGAGGTAGATCCTCACTGGAGAAGATGAAAGAGGCACCCTGCCACCATCTTGAAAACAGGGCAGAAAAGTTCTATGACTTGCTCACCACAGAACAACAGACCCACTCTCTGTGACCAGCAAATTAACTACTCAGGGGTTGATGATGACCCAGAGGGAATATTTTGAAAACACAAGCTTTGGAGGGAAAGGACAAATGTTGAGTCTCAGGTGCCCCACTCCCTACCCTGATTCAGCCTCGGGACAAAGGGTGCAGCCAGAAAAGGATGAGGAAGACCTCCAAAGAGATCAGTGGTGAGTCCAGGTCTGACACCATCCCCTCATCCCCTGCAATCTTCTGAACATAAGACCTACACAGCTGAAGCATAACTAAGAGGGATGAACCCAAGCAGAGCCTGGACATCAGCCAAGATAAGAGGACTCCACTCTAGGATAGACCTGACTGAAGCATCCTCCACCAGTACCTGTGGAAGAGAAAATCCCATGCCACTCCCCCAGATGGGATCCCCCTGACCATATGAGAGTGGGAGGGGGGTCTGCAGCCCCACCCACCCTATCCACTGCCCCCTCCTTCTTCCCTGGTCCAGACACTGGGGAGAAAATGAATAAGGCCAGGCTCTGCAGGAGACAGAAGAGGGGCAGTTGACAGAAAAAGTATGAAATCTGTCATAAGAGGGCAGGATTTTAATTTTTTGTTTTTAGAATTTTTTGCACGTTTGTTAGTTTTTCTAATTTTTAAAATTTTTTCCTTTGTGCATTAATGTGTATGTGGGGTTTCAGTCTACATTCCCCTCCTTTTTCTCTCTCTTCTTTTGTTTTTTGTTTTCTGTTTATGTGTGTATGTGAATGATTGAGTGTTCATCTTTCAGTTCTTTATTTGTTGGTTTGTTTCTGCTATTTTGTTCTTCAATAAGGGGTGACACAAACAAATGGAAAAACATCTCATGCTCATGGATTGGAGGAATAGATATCATTTAAAAGACCACACTACCCAAATCTTCTTTGTAGTTTAATGTGGGTGTGTGGATACATGTGTGAGGGTTCAATCTGAATTCTTCTTTATTTTCTTTGTTTTTTTTTTTCACACTTCTTTCCCTTTTTCTACTCCATTCATTTTATATCGGGCATGGGTGTATGTGTGAATTTCCTGATTTTCGTTGTTTTTTTTGGTTTTCCATTGTTGTTATTCCAGCATGTTTTGGTGTGTGTGTGTGTGTGTGTGTGTGTGTGTGTGTGTGTGTGTGTGTCTGAGGGTGTGTGTTGAATTGTTTTTTCCTTTCGTTTCTGCTTTCATTGTTCTGTGTTTCTCTTTATCATTTTTTAATCTATAAATTTTTTAAAAAAATCTGTCCATCTTTCTTCACTCTAATTTTCTCTGTTTTCCTCATTGCTGTTACTATATCTTGGACTCAGGAGGTACACAGAGGTACCCATTTCATTGTCATATAGAGTGGTGATGGGGAGTGAGTCTCAGGGAGTCCATACTACAATCAGTGAACATTGTGATTTGCAAATAGTTTCTGATTCCTAACTTCCCATCTTCTACCTTATCCAATTCTCAAAACTACAAGATACAGCAAAGCTTCCCACCCACGGTCCTGTTTTAAGACAGAACAAATCCAGAGCCCAGCTCAGGAAAGAATAGAGGGCTGAGAAAACATCACAAGTGAAAGCCTATCCCACTGCCAATGAATAATGGAACTAAAGTGGAGAGAGAGAGAGAGAGAGAGAGAGAGAAGAGAGATCTGTCACAAATGAGGAAAAAACCAATGGAAGACCAAAGGTAATTTCCAGTGTAACAAAGAGAAAACTCCTGAAAAATCAGACCTCACAGCCCAAAAAACGGAAGTCATCAATGACTGGCCCAAGAATACAATAAGGATTTGGAAATAGTTGGAAAGAGTGAATAAGACTCAAGAAAGACAAGATGCAACACTGAAAGAACTTGTAACAGAAATTTTGGCCATAAAAAAATGTCATCCAGGAAATAAATAGCAAAATGACAAGCATGGAAAGCAGAATTAATCTAGCAAAAGAAAGAATCTCAGAACTTGAAGACAAGAACATGGAATTAAACTGACCTGTAAAAAACATAGAAAGAAAACTCAGAAAGAAAGAACAAAGCCTGCAAGAGAACTGCAATTATTTCAAGAGGCCAAACCTATGCCTGATTGGTAGCCCAGAATAAAAAAGGGAAATGGAGAACAACTTGGAGCAAGTATTTCAGGAGGATATCCAAGAAAATTTTGCCCATTTCACCAGAGATGTGACCAGCCAAACACAAGAGATACAGCAAACCCCCACAAGACATCAAATGAGGTCAAACCCTAGTCACATAATAATTTGCCTACATACAATAAGCACAAAAGAAAAAATCCTAAAGGCAGCAAGAGAGAAAGATCAGATTACCTACTGGGAAAAACCAATCAGAATAGCAGCAAACCTATTGGCAGAAACACTACAAGCAAAAAGGAACTGGAGTCCAATATTCAGAGACCTCAAAGAAAAACAGTTTCAACCCCAAATTTCCTACTCAGTGAAGATCAGCTTCATCATTTATGGAGAATTAAAATACTTCCCAGGCATCTAATCCCTAAGAGATTAGGCAACTTCCAAACAAAGCTCTACAGGAGATGTTTGAAAAGACACTAAGCAAAGAAGAAAGAAAAAAAGAGTGACTACACACTTCCCAAGAAAATAGGAGAGCACAGAATCAACAGAGAATACATCGCAGAAGCATACTTGTAAACACACACATACATCAACCTCAAAGCTAAAAGAAAACAAGCAAAAAAAGAAAAGCCTTTATAAGAACCTCATGATGGGAATAAATAATCACATTTCAGCCTGAATATGAATGGACTAAAAGCATGACTGAAAGGACACAGAATGGAAAACTGGTTAAGAAACCATGACCCAATTATTTGCTGCATCCAGGAAAATGATCTCACCACAAGAAATGCACGCAGACCTAAAGTTATAGGATGGAAGACGAGTTTCCAGACAAATTGATCACAAAAGAAGGCAGGAGTCGTGATCTTAATATCAGACAAAACAACCTTTAAGCTATCAAAAATTTTAAAAGATATGAAAGGACACTGCATAATGATAAAATGTTCAATTCGTCAACAAGAAATATCCATTCTAAACATATATCCACCCAACACAGGAGCACCAGTATTTATAAAGCAACTACTAAGTGAACTATAAAAAGATTTTGACTCTAACACTATTATAGCTGGAGGTTTGAATATCTCACTAACAACCCTAGATTAATCAACAAGGCAAAAAATCAACTAGAAAATCCAGAACCTCTACTTGATGCTCCACCAAATAGACTTACAAACAGAATATTCCACCCAACAACCACAGAATATACATTCTACTTACCACCACAGGGAACATACTCCAATTTATCACCTCTTGGTCATAAATCAAACATAAACAAATTCCACAAGGTTGAAATATTGCCATGCACCTTCTAAGACCACAGTGAAATAAAAATAAATATCAACACCAAAAAAATTTCATCAAAGCCCACAAAGACATGGAAACCAAAAGAGCATGATTACTGAGTCAACATCAAAATCAAAATAGAAATTGAAAGATTCCTGGAAACAAATAAAATGAATAAATAGCTTATGAAAACCTCTAGGATACCATGAAAGGAGTTCTAAGAGGGGAATTTATATCTCTAGGGACACACATCAAGAAAATGGAAAGATTACAAGTTGACAGCTTAACAAATCACCTAAGGTAACTGGAAAGACAAGACAACCAAAATCCTAACATTAGCAGAAGAATTTAGATCACCAAAGTAAAAACCCAAATATGGGACATAGAATACAAAAATATCATAGAAAAAAAATCAACAAAACAAAAGGCTAGATCTTTGGAAGAATTAAAAAGATTAATGGACCCCTAGCAAGAATGACCAAGAAAAAGCCCAAATAAACACAATTGGAAATAAAAAGATCAAAACACAACTGACACCAAAAAAACACAGATTATCAAAGATTAATATGCACACCTGTATCAAAACAAACTTGATAACCTAAATGAAATGGAGGACTTTCTGACATCACACAGCCTCCCAAGGGTGAAGCAAGAAGACATTGAGACACTAAATAGACCAATAACAACCCAGAAAATTGACTCTGTCATAAGAAAATTGCCTACCAAAAAGCAGCACTGGACTAGACAGCTTTCTAGCAGAATTTTACAAAATGTACAAGGAGGAGCTGATACCGATCCTGTTGAAAGTATTCAAGGCAGTTGGAAAGATGAAATTCTCCCCAAATCATTTTATGATGCTAACATCACACTGATAACCAAACCAGGTAAATATCCAGCAAAAAAAGAGAACTACAGGCCAATATCCTTATGAACACAGATGCAAAAAATCCTCAACAATTTTCTAGCACATCAGATCCAACAACACATTTCAAAAATCATCCACCATGACCAAGTAGGCTTCATCCCCAGGTTGCAGGGCTGGTTCAACATCCACTAGACCATATATGCAATTAAATATATCAACAGATGCAAAAGCAAGAATCACATGATTATATCATTAAAAGCAGAAAAAACTTTTGATAAAATCCAGCATCCCTTCTTGAGTAAAACCCTCAAACATCTAGGTATATAAGGGACATTCCTCAAAATAGTAAGCATCATCTATACTAAACCCACAGCTAGCATATTACTAAAATGGGCAGAAAGTGGAAACATTTCCCCTGAAAACTGGAACAAGACAAGGCTGCCCACTCTCATCTCTCTTGTTTAACATTGTGTTGAAAGTTCTAACTACAGCAACTAGACAAGAGAAGGAAATAAGGAGTATCTAAATAGGAAAAGAGGAAGTTAAGTTATCCCTCTTTTCTGACAATATGATCCTATTCCCCCCAAATCCAAGAGAATCTGTCAAAAACCTGCTTGCACTGATAAGGACTTTGGCAAAGACTCGGAGTACAAAATAAATATGCAAAAGAGAGTTGCATTCTTATACACCAACTACAAGCAGGCAGAGAACCAAATAAAAAGCGCAATCCCATTCACAGTAGCCACAAAACAAAATACCACAGCATCTTCTTAATCAGAGAAGTGAAGGACATTTACAATGAGAACTACAAAACATTATTCAAAGAAATTCAATAAGTTGTGTTGGGTGCAGTGGCTCACGTCTATACTCCCAGCACTTTGGGATGTCGAGATGAAAAGATTGCCTGAGCCCATGGGTTCGAGACCAGCCTGGGCAACTTGATGAGACCTCATTTCTACAATAAATACAAAAATTAGTCAGGCTTGGTACCACACACTTGTAGTTACAGCTACTTGGAAGACTGAGGTGGGAGGATCACTAAGCCTAGCAGGTCAAGGCTGTGGTGGCTGTGAGCACACCACTGCGCTCCAGCCTTGGCAACAGAGTGAGACTCCAACTCAAAAAAAAATAAACAAACAAAAAAGGAAATCTAAGTAGACAAAAACAAGTGGAAAAAGTTTCATTGCTCATGGAATGGAAGCATCAACATTGTTAAGATGTCCATCCCAACAAAGGCAATCTACAGATTCAACACAATACCCATTAAATTACCAACATCATTCTTCTCAGACTGGGAAATGACAATACAGAAATTCATATGGAAACATAAACGACCACGAATAGCCAAAACAATCCTCAGCAAAAGAAACAAAGCAGGAGGTATCACACTTCCAGACTTCAAACTTTACTATAAGGCTACAATAATCACATCAGACTGGTACTGATACAAGAACAGGCACACGGACCAATGGAACAGATTGGAATTCCCAGAAGCAAAACTCCAATTTCTCAACAAAATTATCTTTGACAAAGCCTCCACCAACATCCACTGGGAAGAGGACAACCTATTCCATAAATGGTGCTAGGAAAACAGAGTGATCACCTGCAGAAGATTGAAACAGATCCCCTGCCTATCACCATACACATAAATTAACTCTAAATGGATCAAAGACCTAAACATAAAGCTTCAAACTATAAGAGTCTTAGAAAATGCAGGAGACACTCTTATGCAAATTGGAACTGGCAATCAGTTCCTGATCAAAACCCCAAGTGTCCATGCTATAAGAGATAACATAGACAAGTGGGACCTAATCAAACTGACAAGCTTCTGCAAAGCAAAAGAAATTATCAAGAGAGTGGGGAGACAGCCCACAGAATGGGAAAAAAATATTTGCCAACTGTATATCTGACAAAGGCCTAACATCTAGGATCTACACGGAACTCAAACGTGCCAAAAGGAAAATACAGACAGCTCCATTAAAAAGTGGGCAAAAGACATGAATAGACACTTTCCAAAAGAAGATATATGGGCAACCGATAGACACATGAAAAATGCTCAGCCTCACTAATCATCAGAGAAATGCAAATCAAAACTGCATTGAGATATCACCTACCTCCAGTAAGAATGGCCATCATTAATAAAACAAACAACAACAGATGCTGGTGAGGATGAGGAGAAAAAGGAACACTTGTACACTGCTGGAGGGAATGCAAACTAGGCAACCTCTTTGGAAACCAGTGTGGCGATTTCTGAAAGAACTAGAAATTGACCTTCTATATGACCCAGCAATTGCCTTATTGAGAATATACCTGGAGGAACTCAAATCATTCTACAAAAAAGATACCTGCACATACATGTTTATTGCAGCACTATTCACAATAGCAAATTATGGAACCAAAAGTGCTGCCCATTGAAAATGAACTACATAAAAAAAAATGTAGTATGTATACCTGGTGGAATATTATGCAGTAATAAATAAGGACAAACATATGGACTTTGCAGCAACTTGGATGCATTTAGAGTCTATCATACTCAATGTTCTATTACAGAAACAAAGAACAGAGTACCATATGTTCTCACACTTAAGCAGGCCTTGAACAATTATCATAATACTGTAAGAAAGGGATTGGCAGTAGCGGGAAACTTCCAGGGGGAACACACCTCATCAACAAGTGTACCTGCATGATGAACATTTGTATACTTAACCCTGAACTGTACCCCACATTTTAAAAATAATTTTTTAAAAAGACAGATAAAAGGCATAAATATAAGACCTGAAACCATAAAAATTCTAGACAAAAACCCAGGAAGAACTCTTCTGGGCATTGTCCTAACAAGGAATTTATGTCTGAGACCCAAAAAGCTAATGCACCAAAAATAAAATAAATAAAATGAACTTAATTAAATAGAAAACTTCTGCACAGCAAAATAAATAATCAACAGAGTAAGTAGGCAGCTTCCAGAATGGGAAAAAATATTCGCAAACTATTGATCTGACAATGGACTAATATTCAGAACTTATAAGGGATTCAAACAAATCAACAAGAATAAAGCAAATAACCCCATTAAAAAGCAGGTAATTGTTTGGGCACAGTGACTCAGCCTGTAATCCCAGCACTTTGGAAGGCTGAGGCAAAACATTGTGAGTCTGGTGATTTGAGACCAGCCTGGACAACTTGGTGAGTCCTTGTCTGTACAAAAAAATCACAAAAACTAGTCCAGCACGGTGGTGTGTGTCTGTAGTTCAAGCTATTTGGAAGACTGAGGCTGAAGGATTGCCTGAGCCTAGCAGATTGAGGCTGCGATGGCCATAAATGACCCACCCACTCCAGCTTAGGCAACAAGAGTGAGATTCCAACTCAAAAAAAGAAAAAAACAGGAACAAAAAACAAAAACAAACAAACAAAAAAACCAGGCAATTGCCATGAACAGATATCTCTCAAAAGAAGGCATATACATGGCCAAAAAACATGAAAAAATGTTCAGCATCACTAACCATCAGGTAACTGCAAATTAAATTTATAGAGATACAACCTTACCCCAATCAGAATGGTCATTACTAAAAAGTCAGAAACAACAGATAGCGTAGATGCAATGAAAATAGAATGCTTATACACTGTTGGTGGGAATCTAAATTTGTTTTGACATGTGGCAATTGGTTTCCTATAGAAAACAAAATGATGATTTCTCAAAAACTAAAAGTAGATCTGTCATTTGATTCAGCAGTCCCACTACTGGCTATGTGCCCCTCTCCCCCAAGAAAAAGGAGATCATTACACAAAGAAGACATTTGCACTCATATGTTTATTGCAGTATAATTCATAATTGCAAAGTTGTGCAATCAAACTAAGTGCCCATCAATTGATCAGTGGATAAAGAAAATATGGTGTGTTCATACCATGGAATGTTATTCACACATTAAATAAATGAAATAATGCCTTTTGCAGTAACTTGGATGGAACTGGAGATGATTATCCTAAGTTTATTGACTCAGGTATGGAGAACCAAATATTGCATGCTTTCACTTATAAGTGGGAGCAGAGGTGGCGTGAGAAGAATGAGGGATGAAAAATTACCTATGGGTGCGATATGCACTAGTGGGGGTGGTTGGTACAATTAAAGCCCAGACTTCTTCACTACTATACAATTCATCCATGTAACCAAAAACCACTTGTATCCCTAAATCTACTGAACATATTTCTTAATGAAAGCAAAATTTCCTTTCTCTTTCCATTTCAAGTGTACTATTTAAAGGTGACTATCTTCACATGCTTGCTTACCGTTATAAAGATCTTTTGTTAATAGATCCAGCCATAAGAGTACATTCATCTGACCATTGTTAACCTTTGGGGTTGCTGTTTCCCATTTAGGACAGATGGTATGATACTCCCAGATGATTAGGTTTGGACAATAATCCTAGAGGCAAGAATCTACAAAGACTTATATAGGCAATGGTAATCTTCCACCTTGATTTTGAGCAGTAATCATAGGGCTCAAGACCAGAAAATCATAAGGTACAGAGTCAGTGTAGTGTGCTAGCTAGAATTTCCCCCATAAACTGGCCAGGTCGTTTCACCCCGTCATTGGCAAGTTGGCAGGGAGGACCTGGGAAAGTGGTTAACCTGATCATAACATAGAAAGAGCGAGCTCATTAACCAACTGTAATACTTGGCCAGGATAAGGCGGTTTTCCGGTTTATTTATTCTGAGAGTGAAGCATAGAATTTGGTCTCTTCAGGGAACAAATTTGGGCTCTGGTCTTGGGCATGTGACAAAATCCAGTCTCTCATATTGCTCAAATCCCACCCATCACCAAGCCATTTAATCCCAGGGCAGACACCTGAGATTTATTTGAATGATACAAGGATCTTCTAATGCATATTCATTATTAACTAAACCCATGAGTTGAATGGTGTCTTCTTCAGACTTCACAAGGAAGAAACTTCTTTCTTCTTCACAAGGGAGAAGCTGAAGTGGTATGCATACAACTTGTGCCGGTGGTGTTTTTGGGTCACTATATGTGCCTCCAGGGGACTCAGTCTTCCATTCATAGGGAGAAATTGCAGAGCCACTAACCAGTTCACTTTCCAAGGAATGCCCCTTTTCCATCCCAGTTTGCCCTTATTTAAAAAATAAACTTTTGGCCTTACTAGACTCTGGTGTGGCCATGTTCTCTTTGAGCTATGGCTGTCACCATGTTTCCTGGCTTTGGCCCCCTTACCTACCCTAGGAAGGCAAATCTCCTTTCTCTCTCTCTCTCTCTCTTTCATTCTCTAATTTACTTTATAACTAAATTATATTTTCTAATCTAAAAAATTTTAAAAATAAACTTTTAAAAATTAAAACTGCTGTTTTCATTAAAATTCACACAATGTTTTTTAATCAAAACATTAATATATACTCATCATAAAAAACTTGAAATAGATGATAAAGGAAATAAAAATCATTCATAATCCTATTGAAACAATGACAATCATTGTTAATGCTTAGATCTATTTCCTTGCAATCTATTTTCCATACATAAATACATAATACATAATGTGTTTGCACAGTTGAGTTTATATGATATGTATGATTGTGTAATTCTTATGTAACTTTTTATCAGAAATGTAGTCTAACTTTATTTTTAATACTCCATGTAAACATCATTTTACTGGCTGCACAATATTTCATCACATCATGATTTATTTAAACTTTTCCAGTTATTGAGTATTGACATTCTTTTAATGTGCTACTGAGAAAAGCCTCACCACTGTAATAAACATATTGATGCATAAAGATCTATCTATATATTTTCTGCATCACTTTTATTGAGGTATGATTGACATACAAAAAGCTGTACACTTTTAAAGTATATAATTTGATGAGTTTAGACATAAGTTTATACCATTAACTCATCACCATAGTCAATACCATCAACACATCCCTCATCTTCGAAAGTTTCCTGTCACCCTTTATCTTTTTGGTGCTTCCTCAGGATAGAGCCTCAGAAGGGAATTACTAGATCAAATCTCATCGATATTTCTAAAATTTTTGATTACCTTCCAGAATTTTCCTTCCAGAAAATGGGTGCCAACATGATTGCCTTGTAACAAAGTAAGAAACCTGAAACAGTCTCTTCTTGGAACTCAGAAAGTGACTATTATGCTCAAAGGGCCCTGGATCTTTTCTGGCAGGAACAGTGTAATATCAGGTTGATAGCATTTTATATTTTCCCAAGTGTCATCTAATAACATTATACCAGGAATAGTATATTTTTGAAATTTCTAGACAGCCTAGCCTATTCATAATTCCCAAACTTGTTGTTTAATATCCAATGTGTCCTAAGCTTCCACCAGTTTTCATTTTTTGAGGAATTTAAAATTGATTTTTATTTTTCCATTTTCACTGTCTTCTAAGGATACAGTTCATTCCATCATTTCCTGAATTTCTAATCTTGTATCTCTTCCCAAGATGGCATATAGCAGACCCTTTGCCATCATATTAATATGAGTTCCCTATCAAAGTTAATATTGCTTATAAACACTTTAAACTATCTTAGCAAGCCTCAGTTAGATACATCAACACCATACATAAACAAACAGCCTAAATGTGGTATAGGGCAATAAAAATAGGTTTACAGAAAATCTTTTTCTTATTCAGATTCAAAATGCAAAAGGTTGCTCAGTGTTGTATAGTGGATTGGAAATCTGTTTCTAAGAGACCAGAGCCCACTGGTTACTGTTTTCACAGAGTCATCAAACCACAAACTTCAGTCTTTCCAGAATAATGTGGCTGATGCATTCTTGATTATTCTGGTTCCTGGCATAATACATTCCAAAGCACCAGTGAGCCCAACGGTTTCAAGCCAAGGTCTGGTCAGAAGTTGGAAATAAATTGAATCTTCTTATTTAAAATTTCTAATTATTTCCTTTTTATGTATCACTTAGCTCCAGAAAGTGTTAAAATTCCCTCTCTTTTGCATTATTTCTTCTGCCCCTGATCATCTTACTTTGGTGATAGCTGGTTCATCTAATTTCTTAACAATTAGACCCAGCTCTGTCTAACTGGTGCAGACCAATTCTGGCTTAAGGCAAGAGGTGCCAAAGAAGTATCCCCTTTTTCCTTCTCTACCATAATTGAAGGACAATTTTTAAAAATCTATGTGTGGGGGTAGGGAGGTTTAGCATTGAGTCACTTTCATTATTAGATGGATCCAGGAACAGTGAGCTTTTAGGGAATTATAAAGTAATCTTGTGCTGAAGGTGAGAGCCCCGTATGGACAGGCGCCCACATGTTACACCCTCTTCTCTGCCCCATTATAAGAGTAATATTGAGGGCATATTCTTCAGGTCCAGGAAACTCTCATTGTTCCCAAAAAGTAAGTTCGTGTAAGGGACCAGAGATACATGCAAAACCAAAATGTAGTCAAGTCAGGGCCCCAAATGCAGAAAGAGAAAGTATGAAAGAATCCTGAGTTCTGGTGGGATCAGAGCCAGTGGATTAGTATCAGAGTAGAGAGCCATGAATTTACCAAATAGATGAAGAAGAAAATAGGAAGTTTGAAGTGTCATGAATGTCATCTGTAATTGATACTTGCATCTGTGGTGCAAACATGGCATAAACAACAGCATTCTCTAGTCCAAGAAGCCTTTTCATGAACCATAGTTCTTAACAATGGCCAAGAGATCCTTTTTTCCATCCTGAGAATTGGAGAAATCGGGAAGAGCATAAAAATGTTTTCTGCCCTTTTTACATGGACTGCTTTGTGCTAGATGCTTTCATTAATTTTATCAACTTGATGAGGTAAGTTATTAACTCTATTTTATAGATGAGAAGACAGAGCTTCCTGACTCTCAGGCCGGTGTTCTTCTGCTTGTTAGCCATCATGATTTAGTGGTCTTCAACTTTATTGTAAATGTTCCAGTCTTTCTTCCCTATACTAAATATCAGTCATTCTATGTGACACCACTCTAGTCTGTTTATATCAGTGAAAAATGCACATCTTTCTTCCTATTTCTGACTAAATCATTTTTGTTAATACTCCTGTCTCTGCGTGCTCCATGAAGATTCTCCTGCTCTGACTCATACCTGTAATTTAAACTCTGCCACTTGTGTGGCAAAACTAGGCATGATCAGCCTGATAATAATGATAATGATGGCATATTTTAGTTTTTGAGTACCTGCCATGTGCCAGGTTTATGTCAGGGTTTTAACATGCATTATTTCATTTATTTATTACTCCAGCTTTGTAAGCACTATTATTATCTGAAGTTTACATAACAGAAAAAAGTAGCTTGCGTTTATATCACAAGTCTTATCTAGCATGACTCTTCCCTCTTTCACCCTGCCCTAACCACATGGCTTTATTGCTGTTCCTCAAACAGATCAAATATGTTCTCACCTCATGGTTTTTATATTTGTCTAGCATGCTACAAAATTGGCTTAGGAGTAAATGAGTATTCATAAAATAAATAAATAAAGCTAAGTGTTTTCCAAGTTTATGTGACTTTAGTGATCTTTGGCTTTAAAATTATTGATAAGCTTTAAAATTATTTATAAAATGAAAATATTATTATATATTGTAGAACCTTGATGGATGATTTTGACTGATTTTGTGCTGCAAAGTTAGGGAAAGTCGACATAAAGTTGCATCTCACATCTAGGTCAAGTGCCCAATCACATTTCTGACCACACTTGGACTTCGAGTTGGACCACTGACACCTGCCTGTGATTTAAGAAGACACCTGGGGTCTAGCAGGTCTCCAGAGAAATAACTAAGGGATACATCCACCAGAGACATCAGACCAGGCCAAACGTCATGAACTCTAAAATAATACTCATCTTTATACTTGCCACTGTGTTATCTTTATGTCTCTTGTAAATGCTAAGCCAGATACAGGAAAAGAAAAAACCTGGATCATGAAAGCTTGTAATATAAATTCAATCCAGAATGTTTTTTTCCAGACTAAACTCTAGGCCTGACTCCCTCTTGCCTTTACAAAATTGACTATAAAAACTAGTCAAACCATGTCCTTTTCCCATAATCCAATGTCACTGATATGAAAACTATTATCACTAAATGAACAGTTCCAGAAATATGCTTCCTAGCTCCATGGGACCTTGCCAAGTAAATGGAATAGACAACCAAGGAATGAGCCTTTCTAGCAATATGGGACTTCCTGCAGTTAAAATATTATTACTACTAGTAATATTTAGCCAATGGGGAAACTGAAATCTAAACTGTGACCTTTTTATTATACTCAAATTCCTAACTTAAAGGCTTGGGAAGTCACTGCCTAATAAAACTCTCCAGAAAGGTTTTGCATTTCCCTATTACACTGTTTACTAACTTCGTTTTCCAACCTTACGCTAGCATAACATCATATAACAGAGAGAAGAGGTGGTTCAAATGTTCAAATTGAGGGAATTCAATAACCCTATAATAGATATCATGGTTTCAACTGACAGTGGGGAAATGATATGAAAACCCACTCTTACTTGTCCATATAGCTTTAATACTTGAAAAAAAGGTAGAAATGAATAGCCCTGCACATACTTGCATTCTTGAGAGATAGCAGAAAAAGTGTTTTCTCATCTCCTACACATTCCTTATAAGTCACTTTAAGTAATTCCTAAATCCTCTGTGGGCTGTGCTCATTCACCTGATAGAAATGAATCATTATTCACTTCTTTTTATTAGTAGTCACAGGTTAAAGGATTTATAGTAACATGTTACCATATGTTTTATCATTTGTATGTCCTTTTGCCTTGTTATAACTATTGATTAATTAAAATTTACAATGAATAATGTCTTACTTTGTAATAGACTTTGTTAACTCCCTTCCTCTGTGGTAAGCTTGATTGATTCCTCTGCCTGGAGTTACTGATAAGTGAAATTATGGGCTACCCCTAGTAATTGGCACCAAGAAAATGTGAACTACAAATGTCATTATCAACAAAATGCAGCTATAACTGAAGACCTGTATAATTCTCTATTAGCCACATAATTTGACATTAATTTATAGCAACCAGCAAACCTGGGCTTATAAATATGAGCTGTGAAACCTAAGGGGTGGGCAGGCTTGAGCAAGAAATGCCAGGTTCTGACTCCCTGAATTCTGAATTCAGAAATAAACCTCTTTTATCAGGTTCCCTGCCTCCCAATTTCTTATCAGCTATGAGAGTTAGCAGCTGAATGTTCCTCAGGCCATAACACCACCATACCCATCTATAGTAGTTAGAGGCCCTACATATTTACTTGGGCTACCATATATTGGGATGCATTCAGCTCCAGTATCCACTAAAGCCAATATTTCATATTTACTTGGGCTACCATATATTGGGATGCATTCAGCTCCAGTATCCACTAAAGTCAATATTTTTTGTATATTCTTTGGGATCCAGTATATAGTGAGCTCAGTGTGTGACCTCCAATCTATGAAGGAGACTTGCATGTCCTCTATGTCTTAAGTACCTCCTTAGGCAAAAGACCAGGGCCATGGCAGAGGGCTGTAATCCTCAGGGGAGCACTGGATTCAACCTGAGGGGAAAGCAACCATTTTGTGTACTCCTCCTTCATTAAATCTTGTAGCCTCAAGGGATAGAATTCTTTGCTACTAGGGGTCCCTTCCAATATCTGGACCTCAGCATTCTTTTCCAGTATAGGTTGGTAATACTTTTCTTTGAGAAGTTGTTTTCACAATTCCACCAAAACCACATTGGGCTATTTATCTGTCTTGTTCAGATCCACCCTTGCCTTAACCGAATCTATCCAGATTTGCTTGTAGGTCACCTTTATGGGACTTTCCACCCCTTTTTCCTACTTTGGATTCTCTTTCACCTTTTGTACTCCTCACTTCTGCCTAATCAAATCTGTTTCTCCCAGGTCAGCAATAGTTCGCATGTCCCCCTGCATCATCACACTTACTACTGAAGATAGCACAGATAGCACAGTTCCTTAAAAGAAGGGCAGGGATGACTGCAGCACTTTATCTTTTAAAAATTTTATTTTATTAGAGGAATGGGGGTACAAGTGAGGATTAACTACATGAGTAGGCTGCATGTGGGTAAAGTTTTGGCCCTCACTCTTCCTGGTAATCAACCAAGTACCCTTTGTGTTGTCACATTCTCCCCACCTTCCTACCTCCCTCTCTTCCTTCCTCCCCTAGCAGTGCCCAGTGACTGCCAATCCTTCCCTTGTGCTAATGTGACTAATGTTCAAGGTCCATTTATGAGTGAGAATATGTGATATTCAGTTCTTTGTTTCTATGATCGTTAGTTTGGTATGATGTTCTCCAACTGCATCCAATTTGCTGGGAAGTTTTCTTCTTTATGGCTACATAATACTCCTTCATATATGTGTACCACATTTTTTTATTCAGTCCATTTTCAATGTGCAGTAGAGCTGGTCCCATGTTTTTCCGATTGTGACTAGCATGGCGATAGACACATGTGTGCAGATATCTTTTTTGTAGAAAGTTTTATGTTCCTCCAGGCAAATTCCCAGGAGAGGGATTCCTGGATCATATGGAAAATCAATTTTCAATTATTTTAGAAATTGTCTCAGTGCTTTCCATAGAAGTTGAAGTAGCTTGTACTTCCACTAACAATGCACATGCATTCCACTTTCTCTGCACCCACACCAGTATCTGTGATTTTTTGACTTATTAATGGTAACCAAACTTAATGAAGCTGAGTGGTATCTCATTGTAGTTTTGATTTACATTTCTATGATTATTAGTGAGGCAGAGCATTTTTCCATGTGTCTGTTGTCTGTTTGTTGCCTTTGAGAGGTTTCTGTTCATGTCCTTTGTCCACTTTTTAAAATGGGTTTGTTTTATTTTTTACTTAATTTTAGTCCCTTTTAAATCTTGGATGTTAGGCCTTTGTCAGATGCATAATTTGCAAATATTTTTCCATTTTGTGAGTTGTCTCTTTACTCTCTTGATGGTTTCTTTTACTGTACAAAAACTTTTCAGTTTGATGAGGTCCCCCACCTGCCTATCTTAGCTTTTATGACATTCCCTTTTGGGGACTTGGTCAAGAACTCATTGCCTACTTCAAAGTGCATAAGGGTGTCCTGCATTTTCTTCTAAAATTCTTAAAGTATGAGGCTTTAAATTTCAGTCTTTGATCACTTCGAGCTGATTTTTGCATTTTCATTCTTCTGGACTTGATTATCCACTTTTCTACCCTGAATTTCTCTCAGACTGCCACTCTGTCTCTTTCTTTCCCTTTACTGTTCAGTACCTCAACAGAGACTCACCTCAGTCTCTCCATTTCCTCATTCTACAACTTGCTGCATTTCACCTTATGCTCACACTATTCCTCTGAGAATTATCTGGTAGGAATAATGAACAACTCCCTTGTTGCTGGATCCAGAGGTCTCTTTGCAGCAACCTTGCTTACTTGATCCCTGCCTCATGGTCTTTGACTCTGTTATCCACTCTCTTGGTTTTTGCCATAACTCCCATGCCTGCTTCTTCTCTTAATTCTCTGATAGTTCCTTCTCAATCCCCTCTATAGTGTTATCTTTTTCACACACCTAAAAGTTTGTTGTGCCTAGAAGTTTTACCTATTGGCTCTCTTATTTTCTCAGTCTACATGTGTACCTTGAAAAACCTTATCCACTGCCAATACTGCACTTATAGCAGTGTTTAAACATGCAAGCACTAAAGCAAGACTGACATGAATTTAAATTCTGTTTCTGCCACCTACTGGCTGTGTGAGTTACTTAGCTTATTCTAAGCCTTGGTTTCTCATTAGTAAAAAAATAACTGATATACTTACTAAATCATAAAGTATCTGTGAGTATAAAATGATAAATATTTGAAAAGTGCTAGACACAAAATAAATACTTAATAAAATTTTAATATAGCAATTCTAAAATCATAGCTCAGCTTTCCCAACCTCGACTTCAGTTCCATATAACTGACTGCCTAATCGGCATGTTTACCTGTATACCTTAAGAAAACTCACTCTGTCTAAACCTACCCTCATAGTTGTTCCCTTCAATTTTGTTTTCCATCATGTGCTTTGCTCTTGGTGAGTGACACCACTGTTTATCCAGTCACTCAAGCTATAACATAAACCTGTATGTTTTAATCTTTTAATTAATAGAGTAATCTTTTTTTCACCCTCCATATGTTCAACTAGCAACTAAACTTTACTTTTTTTCATTGTTAATGTCTGTCTTATCTATGCCCTCCATATCTGCCCTGCTGCTACCTTATTTAAGAATTTCAGCCTGGCATGGTGGCTCATGACTGTAATCCTAGCACTTTGGGAAGTGAAGGTGAGAGGATTGCCTGAGCCCAGTGGTTCAAGACCAGCCTGGACAGCTTGGTGAGACCTTGTCGCTATACTAAATTAAAAAAAATCCGGTGGGACTTCCAGCAAGATGGTGATGGGGCACCTTGGTCTATGAGACACTCTGAGAAAGAGAACACAAAAAGACTCTGACTCTCTCCCCAGGAGCTGCAGATCCCATCGTCGGCAGTGTGCTCTTCACATAGAGCTCGGCCGTCGCCACCGCTGAAATATCACTGAGGTCTGGGCGGCCACTGCAACCACAGACTCTGCCACCACTGCTGCAGAGTCGGCCATCACACCACCCATGCCTGAGGTGGCCCATGACTTCAGACCATGAAGCTCTTTCAAGTAAGATCTGCTGAGATCGCCACCACCACTACTGCCACCTTGACGTCCCACCAGGCTGTGGGTCTCCTCCCGTGTGCCGTGAGGCAGCGGCTCCCATTGCAGGCTCCCTCCCATTAGGATCGAGCAGCTGCAAATAAAGATCATCTGGAGCAGTGAGATAGCACCACATGCTGGCGATTTAAGGTAACAACTCTGAAATGAGAAAAATAGAAGCTTGATAAATAGACACAGGCCAGATCTGAGTGGTGAACTGGGCGGTGATGAACTGAGTGGTGATCTGAACTGCCCTTCACAGCAGGCCAGGGGTAACTGACCCTAACTGTGAGCAAATTTACCAGCCTGAAAAGACAGCTAGAAATCAGAGCTGAAAGGACATTGGACTTAAATGAAAAGTCTCAGAGTGTGCTTGATTGGTTCTGTTAATTTACTGACTTGATTCTATTCCATTTGTTTTGTTCCTTTTTTTTCTTTTCTTCGGTCTGTAAACCCAATCTTTGTATAGAGGAGTAAAAAACCAATAAGGAGGTTGGTTAGCTTGTATGTTGGCATCATTGTATGTTTTAGGGGTTTTTGTATGGGAGTTGGTTAGTTTGTAGCCATGGTTTATTGTTTTTATCTGTTTCAGTTTTTGTCTCTCTCTCCATTTGTGGTACACTCGTCTGTTTTCCCCTAATCCTCTCTCTCTCCACCCCCCTCTTCACCCATTGTCCACTCCATTCTCTTCCTTCTGTTAGCCTTATTTTATTTCAGGGAGTAAACCTACAACCCCACTGCACAGATTCCAAGGCAGGAAAGTGGGTTTCAGATTATCCATACACCTGTTGGTGGATATGGGGATCTTTAGACAGATTTTGAATCACAGAACTGCAAAAAGGACCACCCCCAACCTACAGTCCCACTGCAGAATTGAACAAAGTAAGAGGATATGCATAAAGAAGAATAGGATATTGAACAAATAGAAGTAAAAGCAACCCCTCTACCCCTGAATAACAGAATTAAAGAAGACGGTGAAGTGGAGGGAAAGAAAATCTGCACAAATGAATAAAAACCAAAAGAAGAATATAGGTCTCACACAGACCCCTGGGAGGTCAGACACTGAGAAAACAGACTTCGGAACACAAACAATAGAAGAGCTCCCAGAATAACTGGTCACATGCAACAAACCCAGACATCAAGACATTAATAGAGAGAATTAAAAAAGTTGAGGAGAGAGAAGAGGAAAATAGGAAGGAGCTGATGACAGAAATAACAGCAGTAAAGAATACTGTGATGGAAATACATAACAAACTAATAAGTATGGAAAGCAGAATTGGCCAAGCAGAAGAAAGACTCTCAGAGGTCGAAGACCAAAACACAGAACTAACCCAAACTGTCAAAAACATAAAAAAGAAGCTTACAAAGACAGAAAAAAAACCTTCAAGAGATGAAGGATTGCTTGAAGAGAAAAAACCTAAGAGTAATTGACCTTTCTGAAGCAGAGAGTGAAACAGAGGCCACACTGGAACAAACATTTCATGAAATCATTCAAGAAAACTTCCTTCATCTCATCAGTGATGCAAAAATTCAAACACAAGAGATTCAAAGATCCCTGCAAGACAACAAATGAGAAGACCAACTACCAGACACATAATAATTCACCTAAACAAAGTAGGTATAAAAGAAAAAATCCTAAAGGCAGCAATAGAAAAAAGTCACACTACCTACTAGGGAAGACCAATTAGAATAGCAGCAGATTTATCTACAGAAACCCTCCAGGTTAGGAGAGCTTGGAGCCCTATCTTCAAAGTTCTAAAAGATAAACAATTTCAACCAAGAATAACTACCCAGCCAAGCTAAGCTTCATCAGTGAGAGACAATTAAAATCTTTCCCAGATAGTCAATCCCTAAGAACCTACACTGCCACCAGACCACTTTTGTAAGAAGCACTTAAGAAAGTATTGAATACAGAAGAAAAGGAAAAAAGAACAGCAACATTCTTCACAAGAGTACAGGCAAAAGATTAAAAACACACACGAACAAACTCCAAAACCAAAAGAAAGACAACACACAAACAGGAAGAACAACAACAGCTTTGTAAGAACATTATGATAGGGATCACCTCTCACATTTCAATAATTAGCTTGAATGTGAATGGACTAAATGTACCACTGAAAAGACATAGAATGACAAAATGAATGAAATATCACCAGGCAACAATCTATTGCCTTCAAGAGACTCACCTCAGTAGAAAGGGAACTCACAGACTCAAAGTAAGAAGATGGGAAACAAATTTTCAGGCAAACAGAACACAAAAGAAAGGAGGAGTTGCAATCTTAATCTCAGACAAAATACCCATTAAGCTATCAAAAATTTAAAAAGATACAAAAGGCCACTACATAATGATAAAAGGTTCAATCCATCAACAAGAAATATCCATCCTAAACATATATGCATCCAACATATGAGTGCCAACTTTCATAAAGCAGCTTCTAGGTAAACTAAAAAAAGATATCGACTTCAATACCCCACTCACAACCCTAGACAGATCATCAGGACAAAAAAACAGCAATGATATCCGGAACCTCAATATGACTCTTGACCAAATGGACTTAATTGATACCTACAGAACACTTCATCCAAAGGCCACAGAATATACATTCTACTCATCACCGCATGAAATGTACCCTAAGATCAACCACATACTTGGCCATAAATCAAGCATAAGCAAATTTAAAAACATCAAAATTTTGCCATGCACCCTCTCGGACCACAGTGGAATAAAAATAAACATCAACACCAACAAGGCTTCCCCCAAACCTACAAAGGCATGGACACTAAACAGCATGATGCTAGACAACACCTGGGTCAATGATGAAATCCAAACAGAGATTAAAAGATACGTGGAAACGAATGAAAATGAAGAAACGTCTTACCAAAATCTCTTGGATGGTATGAAAGCTGTAGTAAGAGGTGAATTCATATCTCTACAGACGCACATGAAGAAAATGGAAGGATCACAAATTAATAGCCTAACAAGTCACCTAAGGAAGCTGGAAAAGCAAGACCACCAAAATCCTAACTTCAGCAGAAGAATCCAGATCACAAAAATAAAGACCCAAATCCGGGACATAGAAGACAAAAAGATAATACAAAAAAAATCAATGAAACAAAAAGCTAGTTCTTTGAAAGGATAAACAAGATCAATGGTCCCCTAGCTAGACTGACCAAGAAAAAGAGAGAAAAGGCCCAAATAAACACAATCAGAAACACAAAAGGTGAAGTCACATCTGACCCTGAAGAAATACAAAAGTTTATTAGAGACTACTATGTACACTTGTATGGAATCAAACTTGAAAACCTTAAGGAAATGGAGGACTTCCTGACATCACATAACCTGCCTAGATTGAAACAAGAAGAAATTGAGACCCTAAGTAGACCAATAACAATAAAGGAAATTGATTATGTAACTACCAAAAAAATGCCCTGGCCTAGGTGGTTTTCCAGCAGAATTCTATAAAACATTCAAGGAGGAGCTGCTACCAATCCTCCTGAAAGTATTCCAGGTGATTGAGAAAGATGGAACTCTCCCCAAATCATTTTATGAAGCTAACATCACATTGATACCCAAGCCAGGTAAAGACCCAACAAAAAAAGAGAACTACAGGCCAATATCTTTGATGAACATAGATGCTAAAATTCTCAACAAGATCCAAACCAGATTAAACAACACATCTCAATAATCATCCATCATGACCAAGTAGGCTTCATCCCTGGGATGCAAATCTCATTCAACATTCATAAAACCATAAATGCATTAAATACATCAACAGACATCAGAACAAAAACCACACGATTATATCATTAGATGCAGAAAAAACTTTTGATAAAATCCAGCACCACTTCTTGATAAAAACCCTCGAACATCTAGGCATACCTGGAACATACCTCAAAATAGTAAAAGCCATTTATGAGAAACCTATAGCTAGTATACTCCTAAAAAGACAAAAATTAGAACCATTTCCCATGAAAACTGGAACAAGACAAGGATGCCCACTCTCTCCCCTCCTGTTCAATATAGTATTGGAAGTCCTGGCTAGAGTAATCAGAAAAGAGAATGTGATCATGGGTATCCAAATAGGAAAAGAGGAAGTCAAGTTATTTCTCTTTGCAGACGACATGATTGTGTTCCTTGAAAACCCAAGAGAATCTGTCAAAAGCCTCCTTGCACTGATAAAGGACTTTGGTAAAGTCTCAGGGTATTAAATAAACGTGCAAAAAGCAATCACATTTCTTTACACCAATAACAGACAAACAGAAACTGAAATAAAAAGCACAATCCCATTCACAATAGCCACAAAAAATAGAAAAGAAATACCTTGGTGTTGGGAGCCAACATCTATAGCTACATGGCTGAGGCCTGTAAAGGCCCATCTGGAAGATCGCCTCTGATATAGGATATCAGTTATACCTATAATATTGGCATGTGATTAGTGACCACTGTGCATACATGGCAGTAAGACTTATAAGTAAAATCTCTATACGCCTGATGAAAGGTTATACAGCAGAATGACCTTGTCCTTTCTAAATCTTACTTCTTTCTAGATATTTTTCAAACTTCTATTTTCTTGGTAGACTGGTAAGTCAACTCTTAAGCAGTTTCCCCTAGAGCTAAGATTAGAGACTAACTTACCATCATAGGATTATTGCCTGTTTCGGGCCAGGCAGAAACTATTGCTCTTGTCCCATTATAGGCTATGCATTTCCTTGTCTTTGTTTTATTAAATACCAAAAACTGTCTGCACTCAAAGCTATTAACTTGGCGACTATGCCTTTGTTTCATACCGAAACTCTGTCTGCCTCTGTTTACCTCAGCCCGAGGCCATGTGGCCATCCATTTCCTTACTCAGGAGTGTGAAAGCTACTATATGATTTCTAGAGTAGACTTGTTAGTTAGGATAAAATATAATTTATACACTTATAGTTACATTTTAGAGTATATTTGAGCAAATTTATGCTTACTGTTTTGTTTCTTTTGGCTACATTATTTAAATATAATAGTTACCATATGATTTATAAAAGAATTAAGGATATAGCATAGTATTAAAGGTCAATCATTACAAAAATTAAAGTTTAGACATAGGAAATTCATTTAAGTCATGGTTAAAGTTTTATAATTTAAGAATAAGTTTTGATCATTATAGAATTACAGGACACTACATTAAGCCATAATAGATTAATAGAATATCTGAGTCATTTAAGTAAACTTACAGATTATAGTATAGTGTTAAATTGATACTATTAATCATTAAAAATATTAGGAGTCAGTAAACTTAGATTTAACTTAGAAAAGTTTTTGTATTAATCAGGGTCTGGAACAAAGAGTATAATGTGAATGATTTATTGAACATTGTGGAGAACACTTTGAACAATCTGTATTAAAATTGTATACCTGTAAAATTAATGTAAGTTTTGTGAAACACGTCATGTATCATGGAATTGTAATTGTTTGCTTGAAATTTGCAAGTCTCGTGATGCGTAATTTGCATAGGAATGTGTACGCCCCCAAAGTGATTGACACACTAATGGAGGGTATAGAAAATGGTATATAAGTTGGAAGGAGTCCAAATAAAATTTGGCTTCAGTCCTGATCAGACTGTTCCCAGAAGAAACCACCTCTGAGTGGTCTCTTCTCGCCATCTGGATTCTCCGTTGCGGTCCTTACCCAACCCTCAGTCAGGGCTGGTCCCTGACACCTTGGCATCTTCCTAATCAGGGACAAGACCTTTACAATGAAAACTACAAAACACTACTCAAAGAAATCAAAGATGACACAAGCAAGTGGAAAAATATCCAATGCATTGGAAGAATCAACATTGTGAAGATGACCATCTTACCTAAGGCGATCTACAGATTTAATGCAATATCCATCAATTTACCAGCAACATTCTTCTCAGAGCTAGGAAAAACAATACAGGAATTCATATGGAAACACAAATGACCAAGAATAGCCAGAACAATCCTCAGCAAAAAAAAAAAAAAAAAAAAAAGTAGGTGGTATCACATTACCAGACTTCAAACTTTACTGTAAAGCTACAATAATCAAACAGCTTGATATTGGTACAGGAACAGGCATATAGACCAATGGAATAGAATTGAGATTCCAGAAGCAAAACTTCAATTTCTCAACCAACTCATCTTCGACAAAGCCTCCACCACCTACCCCTGGGGAGAGAAGAATATATTCAGTAAATGGTGCTGGGAAAACTGACTGTCCACATGCAGAAGACTCATACAAGACCCCTATCTATCCCCATACACAAAAATGAACTCTAAATGGATCAGAGACCTAAATGTAAAACCTCAAACCATAAGAACCTTAGAAAATGCAGGACACACACTTATGGAAATTGAAACTGGCATCCAATTCCTGAGCAAAACCCAAAATGCACGGGCCATAAGAGATAAGATAGACAAGTGGGACCTCATTTAACTGACAAGCTTCTGCAAAGCCAGAGAAACCATCAAGAGAGCAGGAAGACAGCCCACAGACTGGGAAAAAGTATTTGCCAACTCCGTGTCTGATAAAGACCTAACATCTTGGATCTACAAGGAGCTCAAACGTGCTGAATGGAAAAAAACAAACAACCCCATTACAAAGTGGGCAAAAGATATGAACAGACACTCACAAAAGAATACATTCGAGCAGCCAACAGACACATGAAGAATTATTCACCCTCACTAATCATCAAGGAGATGCAAATTAAAACTACACTGAGATACCACCTAACTCCAGTCAGAATGACCATTATCAATAACTAAAATAATAACAGTTGCTGGAGAGGGTATGGTGAAAAGGGAATTACTTCTACACTGTTGGTGGGAGTTTAAACTAGTGCAACCTCTGTGGAAAGCAGTGTGGCAATTCCTAAAATCTCTAAATATCGACCTCCCATATGACCCCGCAATCTCCCTACTGGTAATATACCCTGAAGAACTCAAATCACTCTATAAAAAAAGATACCTGCACACATATGTTTATCGCAGCATTGTGTACAATAGCAAGAACCTGGAACCGACCATGATGTCCATCAAAAGAGGACTGGATTTTAAAAATGTGGTACATATACATGATGGAATACTACGCAGCCATAAAAAAGAACAAAATCATGAACTTCACAGCAACCTGGATGGAACTACAGTCTATAATACTGAGTGATCTTTCACAGCAACAAAGATCTGTGTATCACATGCTTTCACTCATAAGTGGACCTTGAACATCTATTGTAATACTACAAGAGAAGGATCGACAGTGGTGGGAATCTATGTGGGGGGACAGGGAGGGCAAGAGTGTTGGGATTAATGGTTGTCAATATCTGTCTGGGGTTGGGGGGGACACCCCTTATCAACAAGGGTGCCTGAATGATGCATATTTGTATACCTATCCCTTAACTGTACCCCACAATTTTTAAACTAAAAATATGTTTAAAAAATAAATAAATAGATGTAATTATTACCCCCCCCAAAAAAATCGCTGGGTGTGGTGGGGCATGCCTTTAGTTCTAGCTACTTGGAAGGCTGAGATGGAAGGATCACCTAAGCCCAGCAGGTCGAGGCTGCGGTGACCATGTGCGTGCCACTGCACTCTAACCTGGGTGACGGAGTAAGACTCCAACTCAAAAAAAATTGCATCTACATAGTCTTATAATTGGTTCTCTCTTCATCTACCTAGTCTTTTACTTTGTCTTGCTGTCTCCTTCAGCCTTGTTCCTCTTTAGTCCATTCTCTGAACTACTCCTATATTGATCCTGTACTGACTTCCTGATGATTACAGCATAAAGTCCATATTCTTTAGTGTGGACCATGAGGCCCTCAGTGGTTTCACATGTTGATATCAAACAGCTTATACTGGTTTCTCTACTGGAAATATCTCCTCAACTTGACCTTCAAATAAGCATGTTTTAAATGACCAACATTTAGCTTCAGGCTCACCTCTTCCAAGAAAATTTCCATGAGTGATTTATCCCTTCCTCTAATTAAAATGGACTTATCTCTCTTGTGTTCCCCCATTTTACTGACAAATATTTACTTAAATATTTAAATATTTTCTTAAATACTTTGTCTCACATATTAACATATATATATCCGCCTTCTCTTACTTATCTGTAATCCCCTTAAAGGCAGAGATCTTGTTTTTACTATTCTCTGTTTTCACTCTATTTTGATTCACTTTTTATCATAGCACCCTGTACCAAAATGTTGTTGGCTAAATGAATGAACGTACAAGCAACTCATTAGCTGTATTAATAAAAATGTGGATTATTAGTTGGAAGAAAGATGATCCTCCTGTTCCTATTACATCTTTATTTTGCCATAGTCAGACTATTATTTAAAGGGGAGCCCTGATTAAAAGATTTCTCAGATCCCTCACTTCTGAGAGTTTGCAATTCTACCTTTGTCCTCAATATTATGGGGCTACCAAAGTATGAGATACAATGTGCACTTCCAGTGAGCTTAGAATATATCTGAGCAGATAAGCTTAACATCTAAGAAAAGTTTTAGTAACAATACAATAAGAGTGATAAGGCATTATGGCTAGTCATCAGATTAATCATACAGCATCAATAAAAATTCAGAGGAGGGGGTATTTAGCTAATGACTGGAGAGGTTAGACAAGGCTTCCAAGAAGGACTTGATTTGGATTTAACATATTGGAAGGCACGAGTAATGTAGTAATAACAGCATAGTAACAGTACAACAAATAATTTAATAGTGTGAACCTTATAGTTCAACTTTTTTGCTTTAAGCTTAGCTCTCCTACTTACTAACCACATGACTTTGGGCAAGTGACTTCACATCACTGAGTCTCAGCTAATTTTCCATACATTTAGATGACAATCATGTTTGTCTCATATTGTGGAGAGTCAATAAGATATTGTATATAAATGGCTTAAAAGAGTACCTAGCTTATAGTAAGCACATAATGAATCAATAAACACTGTTTTTTTAAAATCATACCTTACATATACTGAGGGTTTTCATTGCAAAACTATTTTGTAATTATCCCCAGTGACTCTATGAGATCAGGGAAGGGATTATTATTCCCATTTGATATATGATAAAACTGAGGCTCAGAGAAATCAAATGAATTATCAGAGATGAGTTAATGGAATAGTCAAGCCTGCCTTTGGCTATTGGTTGGTCCTTTATACCCAGTGATTTCAGTTTCTCAATAGCTATTTTATTCATGTCTGGGAGATAGAGCAGAGTTGGGTCCAAGATGAGGAACGGGTAACTGGGAAGAAAAATTATTGAGAAAAAGTCATAAATATTAGGATTTGATGATTATTAAGGATCACCCATTTTAGTAAAGAAGGTTTAGATCTTGCCTTCTAGGACATGAAAGAGGTACAACAGAAAATTCATCCCACTAGGATAAAAATCAGTTGGGGAGATATAAAAGCAGTCCAGGCCTTACCTTCCTTGTCAGTCATCAAGGCAATCAGAAAATCCTAAGAGGGTTGAGTCAATTTCCTGAGAAGGAAAGAACTTTTGTGAAAGAATTAACAACGCGTAGCAAAACTGTTTCTGATTGGTCAGCATGGGTTCCTATTGTAACTCTCTGGGTTCAGTGTTGTGCATTTCATATCTGGTTGTCACAATGAGACAAATGTAAATAATTACACTTTTCTCATTCATATTGCTCATCAGAATCCTCTTCCAGAAAAAAAAAAGACATGTTTACAATAAATTATTTTTGCAGGCTCTACTTCAAAAGGGTCCTCCCTCTTTGTTTCTATGCAAGGCTTCTGTCAGGCCACACACAGGAAAACAACCTCACTATTTATTTCTGAATCACCTCTCCATTTTACCCATCCCCATCTCCATCTCTCTCTCTCTCTCTCTCTCTCTCTCTCTCTCTCTCTCTTACTCACACATGCATGCTCTCACACGCAAATGCACACACAAACACACACAGACAGACGTACACAGCGTTCTAAGGCTACTTCTCCATGATAACCATGGGTGTGATTTCCTAACACCACTGCCTAGAACATTTGTTTTAAAAATCAACAAATTTGCCAAGTGCCTATCATAAGCCAGGTATTGTGCATTTTAAAATAGTACCTCTGTAACAAAACTTCTTTGGAAGATATTTTTAATCTCTATTTTTCAGATGAGCAAACTGTGGCTTGTAAAAGGCAAGGGAAGCAATGGAACTAGAAATCAATGCCAAGTACCTCTGGCTCCAAGGTCACCTGCTGTGTACATTCAAGCATGTCTTCATGGATAAAAAAGAACACCAAGCATGCTAAAACTACATATGTCTTAATTAATTTTCACAACAAATTGATGATTTAACTAGATCTGGTTTTTTTTATTTTACAAATAAAGAAACCAAGATTCATACTCACGTCTACAGGACATACATTAAAATTGGAACAATGAATAGGCAATTAGCATGGCCCTTATATAAGCAAACACATAAATTTATAAAATATATTTTTTTATATTTGTACAAGAAAATGATGATTAACAACATGAATGAATAACTTTTATACTCAATATCTTGAATTAATCTCACTTACATAATATTGAGTACAAAAAACACAGCATATGATTCCATTCATACAAACTTTAAAAACAGGCAAAAGTAAGCTATAGTGTTTGTATAGAGAAAAGAGTAATTACCTATTATTACATATCCTCATTCATATTCCTTTCCTCCTTACTTCCTTGTCTGTTTCTTTATGTGTAATATATCATAAAATAAAATTTCATTTTTCTAAGTCCCAAGGAAGGGCCTGGGACTTTCCTGACAGAAATTTTGCAAGTTCCACCTTGTGATAAACCCTGAATACAGGCATGAGGATTTTGAGAGGCCCAAAATAGGGTAGGGGGTGGGCAGTTACATGGACAGTTACCCTGGATGGCCCTGCTGTGGGCCAAAAGTGAGTTCACAGGGACAAAGTAGGTCTTTACAAAGGGTATGTAACATGACCAAAAATGCCTCATGACTCATCATACTCTAAATTCCTGTAATGAAGAACTCTGGGATCCCCGGAGAGACCAAAATGCTATTGTTGAAACTTCATAAATATAAAATCTTTTTTTCTGCTGGTTGTTTGCTTGTTTTTTTTCTCTTTTAATTTTTATTTTGAAATTGTGGGGTGCAGTTCAGGGTGAGGTATACAAATGTTCATTGTGCAGTTACCCTTATTGATGAGGTGTGCCCCCTCTTCCCCAGGTGGATATTGACTACTGTCAATCCCAGCTACCCACCCCCAACTCCCTCCCTGCAGTTTACTGCTACTTTCCATCCCTTTCCTACAGTAATACCGTAGTTGTTCAAGGTCCACTTATGAGTGAGAACATGTGATACTCAGCTCTTTGTTTCTGTGAGAGATCATTCAGTATTATAAACTCTAATTCCATCCATGTTGCTGCAAAGTTCATGATTTTGTTCTTCTTTATGACTGCATATTATTCCATTGTATATATGTACCACATTTTTTAATCCAATCCTCTTTTTATGGGCAGCACGGTTGGTTCCATGTGCCAACAAACACATGAAAAAATGTTCAGCCTCCCTATTCATCAAGTAGATGCAAATTAAATTTACACTGAGATACCACCTAATCCCAGTCAGAATGGCCATCATCAATAACTCAAAAAATAACAGATGCTGGAGAGGATGTGGCAAAAAGGGAACACTTCTACACTGTTGGTGGGAGTGTAAACTAGTACAGCCTCTGTGGATATTAGTGTGGCTATTCTCAAAAGTTCTAAAAATATAAACTCTTATTGCCGTTTTAGTCCAGGAGTTGTAGGGACCAGAGAATACCTGCTAGTAGTGTGATATACTGGAAAAATAACAGAAGTTGTGTGTCTGCTTGACTGGCTAAGCTGTGTAATCTTGAGCCAGTCATTTCCTTTCTCTGATTCTCATCTTCTTCATAAATAAGGGTAATGAAGGGCTTAGCACACATATAATAATCAGTAAAGTTAAAATGGGATAATTCTACTACCTAACTTACAAAGTTATTTTAAGAAAGTACTTAGCACATAGTAGGTGAACAATAAATACATTTCCTTCATTTTCTTTACTTTGTGGCTCACACTAGATCTCAGAAGATAAAACAAAAATCTCAATGCCTGATGACTTGAGAGGACATATGCTAGTTTATTTTGGGGAGAACATCCTCCAAAGGTTGCAAATTTATCATTGTCAAAAGAATAAAACACTTCTGAAAACATAGTATCAATCTACCATTTGCTTCAGGTTCTCTTTTGTATGGGGGTATAGAAATACAGAGTGGAGATCTACCTGGCAATATACCTTCATCAAAACAATATTTTGTTGCTTCAGAATCTGCTTTGGGTTAATGCTCCCTACCCACAAACCACTGTAGCACACAACCACAGGACCTCAAAGGAATGAAATGCTAATAACATTGGAGCAAATACTCTTAAATATATATTTAAATAACTTGATAATCTCTTTTGGCTAGTGTTGATTGGTAAAAGGATATTCCATGCTGGCTATTAAAAGTCAGTGTAACGTAAGAAACTGTAAAAATACCAGATGACTTCATTGAAATAGATGTGACTTCCCAAAGATAATTATGACTGCCTTCCTTTTATAGCACTAGGGAAGTAACAGCTATTGCTTTTACTGTGCCTGATGGACCATGCCATTACTCCCAACCACAGAACCAGTAGTTAGACATGCTAAAATTAACATAAAGGGCTTTGGTTTCATAGCCAGAGTGATTTGTGTTTAAATTGTTGATATGGCACTTATTCTCTGGATGAATCTGAGCAAGTCATTTTCTCTCTCACAGTTTCAGTTTTTTAATCTCTCAGACAGGAATAATAATAGTACTTAATTAACGCAAGTATTTTGAAGACTTAATGAGAATATGTTATATAAAACTTCTAGTACCGTACTTCACATCAATTATGCATGCTGATATTAATTCCCTCTTGCATTGCTCACTAAAGCATCTACCTTATTTCAGAGAATGAATTTTAGCTGCAGTTGTGAACATTCCCAGTGCGCAGTTGATCAGACCCTAAAGTACTGCAGCATGCTCGGTTTCAAAATGGTTTAGGCCTGCATTCTTATTTAGATTCACTAAACCAGGGTTCAGAAAACTGGCCAGCTGAACCATATCCAGTCTGAGACCTGTTTTGATATGGCCTATAATCTAAAAACAGTTTTGCCATATTTAAAGCGTTATAAGGAGCAGAAAAAAAGGATGAAGGAAAAGTAAAATAGACAATATGTGACCTACAAAGCCTAAAAATACTTACTATCTGGCTCTTGACCAAAAAATTTGCTGAAATCTGCACTAGTCTCTAGTGTAGTGGGAAAAGCATGTGTAGTGGATAGTCTGTGGGAGTTGCTTTTTAAAATTTGCCCTTTATTTTTTATTTTTCTTCTTCTTGTAACAGATTTTCCCCAAACTATATGCCATGTGCTCAAGGCCTGGCCAGTAAAACACCCTACTTCCTCTGGCGCCCATAGTTGGTCCAATCCAAGCAGGGCCAATCTGAGTCCTTCACTGAGATATGTGAATTTTAGGAAATAGAAGCTTTTTTCCATTGAAGTTGCCCTAATGAGGCTCCTGGACAAAACCTATCTGAAGTAAGAGAGCATGAAAGAAACTTGCATTAAGAAAAGCAAAGATGAGAGATAAGCAGAGAAAAACGTCCTAACAGCTTTGAGTCTCTGGTTCTAGTCACCAAACTCTTGGTTCCTGCAGCTCTTAGTTCAAATTCCATCAGTTACCCCAGTACTTCTTAGATTATTTCAGCAATTTCTTCCTAGAATAAAGCCAATAAATGCCTTTTTGTTTAGTTGGTCTTGCCCAAGTTAGACTGAGTTGATTTTCTGTCATTTATAACCAAAAGCTTCCTGCTAGTATAGAACACAGGTTTGAAATTCAATATACCTTGAGTCAAATCAATATTCTATTTTCTAACTATATGGCCTTTGGCAATTTGCATCATGTCATCAGGGCCTCAGTTTTCTCCTCTGTAAACTGGGATGATAAAAATATCTACATAGTAGAATTATTGTGAGATGTAGATAATATAGACGTATTAAAATAAGATTAACAGTGCAGGGTGCAATAGGTGTTCAGAAAATGTGAGTTTCCTTTTCCCAAAGTCAGGATCTAATAAGTCAGCTGACCTGTAAATAGGGCAAGCCTCTACAATTTCTAGCTTCTTAAACATTTTTGGATGACTTCTGAGAATACACTTGCCAGACCTCCACCCTATATATCAGACCCTGGATTCACCAGCTAATATGGCAGGGGTAGTTTAGCAGTTTGATTTTAATAAACCCTGAAACACTTTTGATCCTTCTTTTTTTTTTTTAGTTGAAACTTGTGGTATATTTTAAATATATACATTTAACAAATTACTGCTTTTTAATAAAGGATGCCCATACAATATAACTTGTATGAACTCTTCCTAAGCAAATAAAGGATACAGTAAAAAGAAATTATACACTATAGGCTGTGTGATCCAGGAAAGGGATACAATGCAAACAACTTCTCCCTCCCATGCCACAGTGTTTCTCTGACTGTACCTGTAATCTCTTCAGCAGATGGTATGGAAAGTCTAAATTTAAGGCCCTTTAAATTAGAGGCCTGGGCCCAATGGCTTTATGACTGTGGGAAGGATCCTGGAGTTACCCTGAGCTGAGTCTTCAGGGAGTTTTCTAGAGCAGTTCTCATTACTATATTGTTGCTGTGAGCATGTTTTCATCTTAAAGTCTGTCTTCCTTCATTCTGCATTCTTTTCCTACTATAGCCCAAATCAACCAATAAATCTCTCTCTCTCTCTCTCTCTCTCTCTCTCTCTCTCTGTTTTTTGATATAGGAGTCTGGAATTTTTTTGTCCCAAGCTTTCATTCCTCCCACTTCTGCTGCTCTCTGTACTTTGGCCCCTGTCCCTCCCTGTGCTCTGAAATGGTTCTTACACTGGTATAGTCTGGCTTGCATGGTTAGGTATGATCAGGAAACAAAAACCCTTTAGTGGTTTTTGTTTTGAAAGGAATAACTTTAGGTCTTCCAAGTAGACAAGGAATTAAAAAAGGAGAATTAGGCCAGTACTGTGGCTTATGCCTGTAATCCCAGCATTTTTGGAGACTGAGGAGGCAGATTGCTTGAGTCCAGGAGTTAGAGTCTTCTTAAACCAAGCCAGTGTCCCCTTGCCTCACCAATCCACCCTCCTAAAGTACACTTTGTAAATCTCCCACGTTTTCAAATCAGTGAAATAAGTTTGCTCAAATCTTTTCTCTGTGAATGGTATGAAAAGGCACTATGGCCTCCCCACATGGAGAAAAAACAAGATAAAAACTCCTTCAAGTAAGGAGATTAATTAGCTATAAGAATAAACTCCATTAGTCTTAAGAGAAAGCTAGATGGAAAAAGAATAAGCAAGAAGCCTCAAGTTTTACACTTGCACTGATGTAGCTCATATACATCAGAAGGGAGCTCCCATTTGGCGAGGTGGGATCATGGAAACATTTTACTTTGGACTACCGGGCTGAAACCTGAGAGTAGAATCCATGTAGCCTGTGATAGGAGAATGTGTAGAATGCTTGTAAGGGACAAGCTAACCCAGGCTCAAACTTCTCCTCAAAAGTACATGGGTTATCCTGCACAGAAAACAAGATTAAGAACAGTAGTCCTTTCACCCTCCCCTCACCTACACTGGCGAGAAAATCAACCTATAAGTGTCTAACTGGGCCTAGCATCTCGACTAGCCATGTAAGGGGTAAGGAGAGATAGTGATCAACTCAAAGGCAAGGCTCTCTACTTGTCAAGTTGCCTGAGGCTTCTGACTTTTTAAGTGAGCTTGAAGCAGAAAATATGGGATTCCAAAGTATGCTTATCAAGTAAGATAGTAAGGGCTATCTAACATCTCAAAGATAAACCAGGCTCCCCTAGGATGTGCTTCACTGATTAAGTTATGTTATTGGACTGGCATAGAAAACAAAGCAGTAAGGACATTGCAAGAGAGAAAAACTACAGATCAATCTTTCATGAACATAGATACCAAAATATTAAGTAAAACATTACCAAATATAACCCAACTTAACACAAAGGAAAATGTATCACAAGCAAGTGGGGTTTGTTCTATGAATACAAGCGTGGTTTAACATTTTAAATCATCAAAACAAAAAAGAGAAAATTATATGACCATCTTAAGAGATGCAGATAAACATTCTTAAAATATTCAACACCGCTACATGATAAGAAACTCCTAGCAGAGTAGGTATAAAAAGGAACTTATTTAATTTGATAAAAAATATCTATAGAAATCTACAGCAAGCATCATATTTAGTAGTAAAGTGTTGAAAACCTTCCTCCTGAGATCAGGAATAAGTAAATACTGCCTGCTATCACCATTTCTATTCAACATTATACTTAAGTTCTAGCCAGTAAAATAGAGTAAAAAAAAAGAAAAAGAAAAAGCATAAAAATTAAAAAGGAAAATATAAAGCTATTATTGTTCTCAGAGGACATATTTGTATATGTATAAAATCCAAAAGAGTTTACAAATTATTATAATTAATATTTTTTACAATGTCAGTATACAAAAGTCAGTTATATTTCTACATACCAGCAAAATATAGAAATTTAAATTGATTTAAGAGACTTCATTGATATTAGCATAAAAACTATCAAATACCCAGGAGCAATCTAATGAAAGAATTACAAAACTCTATACTAAAAATGATAAAAACATGATTGAAATGAAATAAAGCCTAAATAAATGGAGAGGCATGCCATGTTCATGGATTGAAAGACTCAACAGTATTAAGATATTATTTCCCTTCAAATTAGCATATAGATTCAACACAATCCCAAACAAAAATGTTTTTGGTCAAAATTGTCAACCTCATTCTAAAAAATCATATAGGATTTCAAAGCTCCCGAAATTACCAAGCCAATCTTGAGGAATAACAAAGCTATAGATTTAAACTACCAGATTTAATGACTTATCCTAAAGCTATAATAAATAAGACAGTTTAGTACTGGCAAAAAGATAAAGAAACTGACCAGTATAGCATAATATAAGAACATAAACAGATCCAAATATACATAGTCAACTAATTTGTGTTAAAGGTGACACTGCAGTGCAATGAAGAAATAATGGTTTTTTCAATAAATTGTGCTATTCCAATTGGATTGCCCTATGAGGAAAATTGTATCTTAACCTTTATGACACCATACTTGGAAATCAATTCAGGACATATTGGGAGAACTAAAGGTAAAGGGTAAAACAATAAAACATTTACAGAAAAATGTAAAATATTTATATGACGTTGAAGTAGACAAGATTCTTAAAGCAGAACACAAAGCCTCATTTTTTAAAAAAATTCTGACCCTTGTTTTATTATGTGGCTCTTCTGGTGTTTTGTTTTGTTTTGTTTTGTTTTGTTTTAATATAAAGATGTGGGGTTAGGTATAAAAATGTTGGTTATGCAGGTACCCTTGTTGATGAGGTATGCCCCAACCTCCCCTAGCGGTTTCACTCAACTGCCAATCCCACCCCCCTCCCCTGACAGTTTCCCACTACTGTCAATCCCTTTCTTATAGTATTATAATTGTTCAAGGTCTGCTTATGAGTGAGACTATATGGTACTCTGTTCTTTGTTTCTGTAATAGATCACTGAGTATGATCAGTTTTAAGTCCATCCAAGTTACTGCGAAGTCCTTTCGTTTGTCCTTCTTTATGGCTACATAATATTCCATTGTGCTTATGTACCACATTTTTAAAATCCAGTCCAGCTTTGATGGACAGCACGGTTGGTTCCATGTTTTTGCTAAGGTGAATAGAGCTGCAACAAACATATGTGTGTAGGTATCTTTTTTATAGAATGATTTGAGTTCCTCCGGGTATATTCCCAACAGGGCAATTGCTGGGTCATATGGAAGGTCAATTTCTATTTCTTTCAGAAATTGCCACACTGTCGTCCAAAGAGGTTGCACTAGTTTGCATTACCACCAGCAGTGTAAAAGCATTCCTTTTACTCCACATCCTTGCCAGCATCTGTTGTTTGTTTTATTAATGATGGCCATGCTTACCGGGGTTAGGTGGTATCTCAATGTGGTTTTGATTTGCATTTCTCTGATAATGAGTGAGGCTGAGCACTTTTCACGTGTCTGTTGGCTGCCTGTATATCTTCTTCTGAGAAGTGTCTATTCATGTCTTTTGCCCACTTTTTAAAGGGGCTGTTTGTTTGTTTCCTTTTGGCATGTTTGAGTTCCTTGTAGATCCTAGATGTTAGGCCTTTGTCAGATATACAGTTTGGCAAATATTCTTTCCCATTCTGTGGGCTGTCTCCCTGCTCTCTTGATGGTTTCTTTTGCTTTGCAGAAGCTCTTTAGTTTGATGAGGTCCCACTTGTCTATCTTATTTCTTAAGGTATTGACCTTTATGGTTCTGAATAGGAATTAGTTGCCAGTTCCAATTTCCATAAGGGTGTCTCCCGCGTTTTCTAAGATTCTTATAGTTTGAGGTTTTTCATTTAGGTCTTTGATCCATTTAAAGTTAATTTTTGTGTATGATGATAAATAGGGGTCCTGTTTCAATCTTCTGCATGTGATCAGCCAGTTTTCCCAGTACCATTTACTGAATAGGTTCTCCTCTCCCTAGTGGTTGTTGTTGGAGGCTTTGTCAAAGATGAGTTGGTTGAGAAATTAAGACCTTGTTTCCAGAATCTCATCCTGTTTTGTTGGTCCATACACCAATATCAGGCTGTTTTGATGATTATAGCGTTATAGTAAAGTTTGAAGTCTATAAGTGTGATACTTCCTGCTTTGCTTCTTTTGCTAAGGATTATTTTGACTATTCGTGATTATATTTTCATGTAAAATTCTGTATTGTCACTTACAGATCTGAGAAGAGTGATGCTGGTAATTTAATGAGTTTGTGTTGAATCTGTAGATTGCATCTAGTAGGATGGACATCTTAACAATGTTGATTCTTCCTATCCCTGAACATGGAATACTTTTCCATTTGTTTGTGTCTTCTTGGATTGCTTTGAGCAGAGTTTTGTAGTTCTCATTGTAAAGGGTCTTTCACTTCTGTGGTTAAGAAGATACCAAGGTATTTGTGGCTATTGCGAATGAGTTTGTCCTTTTTTTGGTTCTCTGCCTGCTTGTTCCTGGTGTATAAGAGTGCAACTGTTTTTTTGCACATTTATCTTGTACCCTGAGACTTTGCCAAAGTCCTTTATCAGTGCAAGCAAGTTTTTGACAGATTCTTTTGGATTTTCGAGGTATAGGTTCATATCATCAGCAAAGAGGGATAACTTAACATCTTCTTTTCCTATTTGGAAAGCTATGATTTCCTCCTCTTGTCTAATTGCTCTAGCTAGGACTTCCAACACAATGTTGAACAAGAGGGTTGAGTGTGGGCAGACTTGTCTTTTTCCAGTATTCAGAGAAAATGTTCCCAGTTTCTTTCCATTTAACAATATGCTAGCTGTGGGTTTCTGTAGATGATGCTTACTATTTTGAGGAATTTTCTTCCTATACATAGGTATTTGAGGGTTTTTATGAAGAAGGAATGCTGGATTTCATCAAAAGCTTTTTCTGCTTCTAGTGATATAATCATGATTTCTTGTTTTTGCATCTGTTTATGTATTTAATTACATTTATGGTCTTGTGGATGTTAATCCAGCCCTGCTTCCTGGGGATGAAGCCTGCTTGGTCATGGAGAATGATTTTTGAGGTATGTTGTTGAATCTGATTTGCTAGAATCTTGTTGAGGACTTTTGCATCTATGTTCATAAGAGATATTAGGCTGTAGTTCTCTCTTTTTTTAATCTTTACCCAGTTTGGGTATCAGTGTGATGTTAGCTTCACTAAAAGATTTGGGGAGAATTCCATCTTTCTCCATATTGCCTGGAATATTTTCAATAGGATTGGTATCAGCTCTTTATACGTTTTGTAAAATTTTGCTGGAATACCATCTAGTCCAGGGCTTTTCTTTTCTTTTTCTTTTTTGTTTCTTTTTTAGATAGTTTTCTTATGACAGAGTCTGTTTCCTGGATTGTTATTGTGTTATTGGTCTATTTAGTGTCTCAGTGTCTTCTTGTTTCAACCTTGGGAGTCTGTGTGATGTCAGATAGTCCTCCATTTCATTTAGCATATTAAGTTAGTTTCCATACAGGTGTGCATAGTAATCTCTGATAATCATCTGTATTTCTTCAAGGTCAGTTGTGATTTGATCTTTTGTATTTCCAATTATGTTTATTCTTTTTCTCTCTTTTTCTTGGTCATTCTGGCTAGGAGTCCATCTATCTTGCTAATTCTTTCAAACAATCAGCATTTTGTTTTGTTGATTTTTTTTCTATAATATTTTTGTCTTCTATGCATCCTGTATTTGGGCTCTTACTTTGTTGACCTGAATTCTTCTGCTAAAGTAAGGGTTTTGGTGGTCTTGTCTTTCCAGCTCCCTTAGGCGATTTGTTAAACTGTTAACATGTGATCTTTCCATTTTCTTAATGTGTGTTCTTAGAGATATGAATTACCCTCTTAGAACTGTTTTTCTGGCATCCTAGAGGTTTTGGTAAGATGTTTCTTCATTTTCATTTGTTTTCAGGAATCTTTTAATTTCTGTTTTGATTTTGGTATTGCCCCAGTGGTTGTTCAGCATCATGCTGTTTAATGTCCATGTCCTTGTGGGTTTGGGGGAAAATTTGTTGGTATTGATATTTATTTTTATTCCACTGTGATCTGAGAAGGAGCACAGCAATATTTCTACTTTATGGAATTTGTTTATTCTTGATATATGGCCGAGGATGTGGTCAGTCTTGGAGTACATTCCATATGGTGGTGAATACAATGTATATTCTGTGTTTGTTAGTGGAATATTCTATAGGTATCTATCAAGTGCTTTTGTTCAAGCATGAAGTTGAGGTTCTGGATTTCTTTGATGATTTTTTGCCTTGATGATCTATCTAGGGCTGTTAGTGGGGTTTTCAAGCCTCCAGTCATAATAGTGTTAGAGTCAATATCTTTTTTTTGGGGTTAGTAGTTGCTTTATAAATGCTGGTGCTCCAGTGTTGGGTCTATATATGTTTAGGATGGATATTTCCTGTTGATGGATTGAATCTTTTATTATTATGTAGTGTCCTTTTGCATCTTTTTAAATTTTTTATAGCTTAAGGTTGTTTTGTCTGCTGTTAAGATTGCTACTCCCACCTTCTTTTGTGATCCTTTTGCCTGAAAACTCATTTTCCATCCTTTAGCTTTGTATCTGTGTGCATCCCTTGTGGTGAGATGGGTTTCCTGGATGCAGCAGATAGTTGGGTCATGGTTTCTTTTTTATTTTTTAGATTGGAAAATACAGTTTCTTTAGAATGCAAATCAGAGAGAGAGATAGAGATAGAGAGAGAGACAGAGAGAGAGAGAGAGAGGAGATTCATTACCCCAAGGTGGGGGTGTGATTAAAGCTAGGCCATGGTTTCTTACCCAGTTTGTCATTCTATGTCTTTTCAGTGTTGTATTTAGTTAATTCACATTCAGGCTGATTATTGAAATGTGATTGCTTCTCCCTGTCATGAGGTTCTTTAAAGTTTTTTCTTTGTTTGTTTGCTTGATTTCTTTTAGCTTTGTGGTTGGTGTATGTGTGTTTTTCAAATTTGCTGTTGCAATGTGTTCTGTGCTCTGCTGTTCTCATAGAAAGTGTGTGGTCATTCTTTTTCTTTCTTTATTCTTTCTTTATTCTGTGCTTAATACCTTTTTAAGCATCTCCTGTAGAACTGGAGAAGTCCACAATTTTATTAGTCATGAAGGAAATACAAATTTAAACCATAGTAATGTCACACTGGACAATCATCAGAATAACAAACATTTAAAAAGAAGAAAAATACTAAGTTTTGGTGAGGATGTGGAGCAGCTGAAACTTTCATTTACTGCGGTGAGAGTGTAAATTGGTGTGAACACTCAAGAAAACTATTTGACAGTACCTACTAAAACTGAACATGAGCATACCCTGTGACCTAGTAATTCTGCTCCTAGATATATAACCAACTGAAATATGGTCATCAAAAGACATGTTCAAGAATGTTCATAACAGCACTATTTGTAATAGTCCAAACCCAGAAAATCCTTTTATACACAGCAGCATGAAAATGGATAAAATGAGTAAATGAATAATAACATTCTATAAGGAACACTCTACAGCAATTAAAAGAAAACTTCTGTAGATATGTGCAACAATAGGGAATATTCTTACAATCAAGCTAAGAAAGCCAGACAGAAACAAATGGATACAAGCTTATGCTTCTATTCATATAAATCACAAAACAGTTAAAACTAATCCATACTGTTAGAAGTCTTGATAATGGCTACCCTTACTGTGGCTAGTGATTAGGAAAGAGCAAAAGAAGCTCTTGGGAGTGCTAGTGTTCTTTATATACTTTGATCAGGTTACTGATTACATAAGAATATTTAGTTTGTGAAAATTAATTGAGCTGTACAATTATTGTGCATGTTTATGCATGTATGTTATGGTTTCGTAGGGGAAATTTTACAAGTAAAGTAATTAATGTTTTTTAGGGCTGACATAAAAAATTATCATAAACTTGGTGACTTAAAACAACAGAAATTCATTTTTTCAGTTTTGGAGCTTAGACAAATATCAGAAATCAAGGTGTTAGCAGGGATGCACTTCTTCTGAACGTTTTAGGGGAAAATCCTTCCTTGTGTCTTCTAGCTTATGGTAGTTCCAGATGTTTCTCAGCTTGTGGTTGCATAACTCCAGTCCCTGCCTCTGGCTTTTCATGTCATTTTCCTTCTTGTTGTCTAGTTTTTATTTATTTTTATTTTAAAGATGTGGAGTACAAGTCAGGATTAGGCACATGTGGTTTATGATCCAGTACTGTTGGTGATGACATGTGCCCTCCCCTCCCCTGGCAGTGTCCTGCTACTGCCAATCCCTTTCTTGTAGTGTTATGATGAATGTTCAAGAGTACATGTGGTATTCAGTTTTTCTTTTCCATGATAGATCCTGAGCATTATAGATGCTAAATTCATCCAAGTTGCTTCAAAGTCCAGAATTTTGTCCTGTTTTATGGCTGGATTATATTTCAGAGTGTGTATATATCACTTTTTTAAAAAATCCAGTCCTTTTTTGATGTGCAGCATGTTTGGTTCCACATTTTTGCTATAGGGAGTAATGCTGCAATAAACATGCGTGGTCAGGTTTTTTTTTTTTGTAGAATGATATGAGGTCTTTCAGGTATATTCCCAGAAGAAGGATTGCAGGGTGGAATGGAAGGTCAATTTTTAGATATTTTAGAAATCACCACTCTGTTTTCCACAGAAGTTTTAAGTTCACACTACCACCAATAGTGTAGAAGTGGTCCCTTTTCTCCCCGTCTCCAGCATCTATTGTTTATCAATTTATTAATGATGACCATCCTGACTGGAGTTAGGTGGTATCTCAGTGTGATTTTGATTTGCATTTCTTTGGTGATTAGTGAGACTGCGAGTTTTTTCATTTATCTCTTGGCTGTTTGTATGTCTTCTTTTGAGAAGTATTTATTCATGCCTTTTTTATTTAAAAGGTGTAGGGTACAATTGAGGAGCAGGTATATAAATGGTCGTATTCATGTCTTTTGCCCCTTTTTTATAGAGCTGTTTGCTTTTTTCCTTTTGACATATTTGAGTTTCTTGTAGATCCTGGATGTTAGGCCTTTTTCAGATAAACAGTGAGTAAATATATTTTTTTCCCATTTTGTGGGATGTCTCTTTACTCTCTTAATGGCTTATATTGCTTTGCAAAATATTTTCAGTTTGATGAGGTTCCACTTGTCTATTTTATCTCTTATGGCATGGGCATCTGGGATTTTGATCAGAAATTGGTTGCCTAGTCCAATTTCCATAAGGATGTCTCCCACATTTTCTAAGATTCTCATAAATGAGTTTTTATGTTTAGGCCTTTGATCCATATATTAGGTGTCCTTTTTCATTCTTCGGCATGTTGTCAGCCATTTTTCACAGAACCATTTCCTGAATGGGTTCTCCTCTCCCCAGCAGCTGTCATTTGTGACTTTGTCAAAGATGAGTTGGTTAAGAAATTAAAGTTTTGTTTCTGGAATCTCTATCTTGATCCATTGGTCTATATGCCTGTTCTTGTACCCAATACCAGGCTGTTGTGATTATTGTAGCATTATAATAAAGTCTGGAAGTGTGATACTTCCTGCTTTTTTTTTTCCTGAACATTATTTTTGCTATTAATGGACATTTTTGCTTCCATCTGAATTTCTGTATTGTCATTTCCAGGTCTGAGAAGAATGATGTTGGTAATTTAATGGTTATTGCGTTGAACCTGTAGATTGTCTTGAGTAGGATGAACATCTTAACAGTACTGATTCTTCCAATTCATGAGCATGGCATATTTTTCAATTTGTTTGTGTCTTCTTTGATTTCTTTGAGCAGTGTTTTGTAGTTTTCATTGTAGATGTTTTTCACTTCTCTGATTAGGAAGATGCCAAGGTATTTCATAATTTCTGTGGCTATTGTGAATGGGATTGTGTTTTTTATTTTGTTCTCTGCCTGTTGTTTGTGTAAAAATGTGACTGTCTTTTGCATTTTGATTTTGCACCCTGAGACTTTGCCAAAGTCCCTTATTAGTGCAAGGATATTTTTGACAGATTATCTTGGATTTTCAAGGTATAGATGAAATCATCAGGAACGAGGAATAATTTAACTTCCTCTTTACCTATTTGCATACCCCTGATTTGTTTCTCTTTTCTCTAGCCAGAACTTCCAAAACTATGTTGAACAGGAGGAGTATTGTGTTAAATCTGTAGATTGCCTTGGTTTGGATGGCCATCTTAACAATGTTGATTCTTCCAATCCGTGAGCATGGAGTATTCTTCCACAGGGACAGCCTTGTCTTGTTCTGGTGTTCAGGGGAAATGCTTCCAATTTCTGTCCATTTAGATGTTGTTTGTGAGTTTTTCATAGATGGCTCTTGCTATTTTGAAGTATGGTCCCTCTATGCATAAGTGTTCAAGGTTTTTATCAAGATGGGATGCTTGATCTTGTCGAAAGCCTTTTCTGCATCTAATGATATAATCATGTGGTTGTTTTTACATCTGTTGATGTGTTGAATTATGTTTATGATCTTGTGGATTTTTTTTTTTTGAGTTGGAGTCTCACTCTGTCGCCCAGACTGGAGTGAAGTGGCCGCTCCTGGCCACCGCAGCCTCGCCTGCTGGGCTCCAGCGATCCTTCCGCCTCAGCCTTCTGAGTAGCCGGAATTACAGGCATGCGCTACCATGCCTGGCTGATTTTTTGATTTATTATAGAGATGTGGTCTCGCTGCCCAGGCGAGTCTCGAACCCATGGGCTCAGGCAATCCACTCACCTCAGCCTCCCAAAGGCACGGGATTACAGGCTGAGCCACCGAGCCCAGCTGATCTTGTGGATTTTGAACCAGACCTGCAACCTGGGAATGAAGCCTACTTGGTTATGGTGGATAATTCTTTAGATGTGTTGTTGGATCTGATTTGCTTGAATCTTGCTGAGAAATTTTGCACCTATGTTCATCAGGGATATTGGCCTGTATTTCTCATTCTTTGCTGACTCTATGGCCAGATTGGGTATCTGTGTGATGTTACCTTCATAAACTAATTTGAGGAGAGTTCCATCTTTTTTCAATTGCCTGGAATACTTTAAATAGGATTGATATCATCTCCTCCTTGGATGTTTTGTAGAATTATACTGGAAAGTCATCTGGTCCAAGGCTTTTAAAAAATTTTTGTGGCAAATTTGATTATAATGGAGTAAGTTTCCTTGGTTGGTATTAGTCTATTTAGAATCTTAATTTCTTCTTGTTTCAACCTTGGGAGGTTTTTTGATATCAGAAAATCCTGCATTTCACTTAGGTTCTTGAGTTTATTTCCAGACAGGTGTGGATAGTACACTTTGATAATCTTTTGATTTCTTCAGTCAGTTGTGACTTGATCTTTTGCATTTCTGGTTGTGTTTATTTTGGCTTTTTATCTTTTTGTCTTGGTGAATCTGGTTAGGGGACCATCAATCTTGCTTATCCTTTCAAAAAACCTGCTTTTTGTTTTGTTGATTTTTTTCTATGATATTTTCATCTTCTAGGTCCTGTAGTTGCATTTTTACTTTGGTGATCTTAATTATTCTGCTGAAGTTAAGGTTTTAGTGGTCTTGCCTTTCCAACTACCTTAGCTGATTTATTAGGCCATTTACTTGTGGTCTTTCTATTTTATTGATGTGGGTGCATAGAGCTATATATTTCCCTCTTCAGACTCCTTTTATGGCATCCCAGATGTTTTGGTAAAATGTGTCTTTGTTTTCATTTGTTTCCAAGAATGTTTGAATTTCTATTTTAATTTGTGTTGACCCAGTAGTTACTCAGCATTGTGCTATTTGGTGTCCATGTCTTTGTGGGTTTGGGGGGGGGAGATCTTGTTGTTTTAAATATTTATTTTTATTCTACTGTGTTCTGAGAAGCTGCATGGTAGTATGTTGATCTTATGAAATTTGTTTATACTTGATTTATGGCAGAAGAAATGGCTGATCGTGAAGTATGTTCCATGTAGTGATGAGTAGAATGTGGTTGTTGGGTGGAGTGTTCTCTAGGTATCTATTAAGTCCATTTGGTCAGGCATCAACTTAAGGTTCCAGATATCCTTATTGAATTTTTGCCTTGATGATCTATCTAGGGTTGTTAGTGGGGTGTTTAAGCCCCCAGTTATGATAGTGTTAGAGTCAATATCCTTTTTTAGTTTACGTAGTAGTTGCTTTATAAATTCTGGTGCTTCTGTGATGAGTGCATATATGTTTAGGATGGATATTTTTTGTTGATGGATTGAACCTTTTGTCATTAAGTTGCATCCTTTCGTATCAATTTTAAATTTTTGATAGCTTGACGGTTGTTTTGTCGCATATTAAAATCGCGACTACTGCCTTTTTTGTGTTCCATTCACCTCAAAGTTTGCTTTCCATCCTCCAACTTTGAGCCTGTGGGAGTCCTTTCTAATGGGGTGTGTTTCCTGGAGGCAGCATATTGTTGGGTCACATGCTTATTTATTCAGTTTGCCATTCTATGTCTTTTCAGTGGTGCATTTACTCTAATCATGTTTAAGGTGATTATTTAAATGTGAAAGTTTATCCCTGTCATGAGACTCATAAATCTTTTTTGTTTATTTCGTTTTATTTAACTTTTGGGTAGATATGAGTGTGTTTTCAATTTTGCAGTTATGATGTATGTTCTATTGATTCTGTATTTTCCTCTACTCTAGCAAAGTGTGTGGTCATTATTTTATTTTATTTTATTTTATTCATTTTCCTTTCTTCTCTGCTTAATATTTTCTTAAGCATCTCCTGCAGAGTTGGTCTGGAAGCAGCCTAATCTCTTATGATTGGATATCTGGGAGGATTTTAATTATCTATAGCTAATGATGTTTAGCTTATCTGGGTGGGAAATTCTTGGTTGGAATTGTTTATCTTTGAGACCATTGAAGATTGGACTCCAGTCCATTCTATGCCTGTAGGGTTTCTGTAGATAAGTCTGCTGCTATTCTAATTGGTCTTCCCCAGCAGGTAATCTGACCTTTCTTGCTTTCTTTAGGATTTTTCTTGTGTAAGCAAATGTTATAACAAAATTACTATGTGTCTAGGAGTTGATCTTCTCATTTGATGCCTTGAAGGGGTTCTCTGAAATGCTTGCGTTTGGATGAAAGGAGGAAGTTTTCTTGGATAGCCTCATGGAGTTTGTTCCAAAGTATTCTCTGTCTCCCTTTCTGCTTCAGGTATACTGATCAGGCCTAAATTTGGCCTCTTAATATAATTGCATGTCTCTTGGAGTTTTTATTGTCTTTTTAAGCTTCCTTTCTATGTTTTTAAAAGATTGAGTTAGTTCCATATTCTGATCTTCAAGTATTGAGATTCTTTCTTCTGCTCAGTTAGTTCTGCTTTCTATGCTTGTCAGTTTGTTATTTATTTTATTTATGGTGTTCTTTATGGCCAAAATCTCTTTTATCATTTTATTTATTTTTTTCTTCTTGCTTCTCCTTCTTTTTGTTTATCCTCTTCAAGCATTTCTTGATCTCTGCATTTGTGGTCTGAGACCAGTCATTTTGGTCACTCTTCATTGTTGGAGTTCTGAAGTCTGTATTCTCATGCACTATATCCCTTTAGAACTCTGGGGGTTACCTGTGGTTTTCCATTGATTTTTTTTTCATTATTTGTGACAGATTTTTCTTCTCTTTAATTCTGTTCCTCAGAGTGAGAGGGAATACTTTCACATGCTTAATTAACCTTCTATTCTCTCCTAGGTAGAGCCTCCAGATTTGTTCAATTTTGAAGCCATGCTGGGGATGGGAGGGTGTGTTATCTTTTTGCAGTTTTGAGATTTGAATAAGGTGTAATAGGTTGAACTAAGATTCAGAAGCTATCTGGAGTTCACAATATTTGCTGACTGGCTTGTGGGTCCCCTGGGACCCAATTCCCACCACCTATATGACCATGTCATGGGAGCATATGCATACCCCCTGAAAACAAAATGACATGAGAAAGAAAGAAAGGAGAAAAAAGATGAAGAGAAAGAAGAAGTAAAGGGAAACCAAACAGACAAACAGATAAATACACTGAGCCTGCGGGTTCGAGACCCGCCTGGGCAGCAAGACCTCATCTCTACAATAAATCAAAAAATCAGCCGGGCGTGGTAGTGCATGCCTGTAATTCCGGCTACTCGGAAGGCTGAGGCAGAAGGATCGCTGGAGCCCAGCAGGTTGAGGCTGCGGTGGCCGGGAGCGGCCACTGCACTCCAGTCTGGGTGACAGAGTGAGACTCCAACTCAAAAAAAAAAAAAAAAAAAGGAAAACAAAAACAAAGGTACACTCACTCTCATATATACCCACACACAAAAGAAGAGGAAGGAAAAGGGTCAAAATAAATCAAAATACACACACACACACACACACACACAACAAGATAGAAAATAGAAACAAAATCATCAAATACTTTTGTGAGTCTTGTACTCACTCCTATGGCTATTTCTGGAACTTCAGCTTCCTTAATTAATTAATTTATTTATTTATTTATTGCCAGTGTGTTCCAAGCACTGCTACTCTTGGCTTACCCTGGGAGGGAACAGGCTTCAGCCTAGGGACCTTCACCCCTGCTCTCAATGGGGTCAGAGGCACTCTGCATAGCTGTGTTTGGTTCTCTCCACACATGTTGATTAGTCCACTCTCCACATGATCAGATGCCCCGTGGATTGCTGGGGGAAGGGGGCTAAATCAGTCTAACATTCAACCTTAAACATCTGCAATTAGGTCTCTCAGTCTGATTGTACATGTAGTCCTGGGAATAGTCCAGTGTGGGATGTGAGGTGGCTGGGGTTCCACACTGGTCCTGTCTCTCCATATATAATGTACCTGGGATGTCCTCTCTGGGCCAATGGTGATTGATACCAGAGAGGTGTAGCACTCACCCCTCAGTCTCAGGATGCAGGCTGGTCAGTGATGGGCAGGTAAAATCATGTCTCTGCCCAGGTTTTGGAATGAAGGTAATGGTAATGATCCATGTCTTCTCCTCCTGTGGGACACAGCTTCTGATTGCTTTCTCTGTGGCCTCCACTGTCAGTGATGAGTTGTCTCTGCAAATGGTGGTGGTGTGTTGGGTGCCAGGTGTCAACTGGCAGCCGATCTCTGTGGTCTCTTCCTGAGAAATGCCCTGAGAGTGGCACTTGTTCCTGCATACAGAGGGTGCTAGATTCAGAGCAGTGGTGGATAGCAACCACTTTAGCAGGGGAACCCCAGGCACTTGTTCCCATATTCCAAATCAGTCAGCCACTCACACACCCACTTTTACACACACATGCATGGAGAATTTTCCTTATGCACACTCACCCATGCAGAGACTCATACACTCTGACTGGTTTCACTGCTATATTGTTGGTTTCTGGCATCAGTGACTTCTAAACCCTGAGGCTCCAGGTTCAGTTTATTCCAATTCAAACCTCTAAACATTTCCTGGAATCTGAGGTAGCCCATTATAATTCCTAGAATCTCCCAGTACCTGCGGGTCACTGGGTGAGAGACATTGTGGCTGAGCCACCTGGTCTTTCTGGAGAGTAAGACACAGTCAAGAAGAGTAGGCAGTAAAGAAGGAAACCAGTTTCATGCAGTGGTGCCAGAGACAAAGGCCCCACCAGATACCAGTATTGCTGTCTCTCATAAGGACACTTGTCAATAAATTTAGGCCTATCTGGACAATTTTGGTGTAATCTCATGATTCTTAACGTTATTACATCCACAAAGATACTTCCCTTTTGTGGTACCACCATTTGACACACTATAAATAAGAAGATATTTAAAGAGAAAACATTTAATGAAGAAAGTCTTTTATTATCTGAGGGCCTCTTGCTCAGTATTTTAGAATTTACTATTGCTTTTCTTGTCTCCTAAATTTAAAAAAAAAATGTTGTCTCCTAAATTTAAAAAAAAACATTGTCAAAAGGACTATGTATTTGGTGACTTAATTGAGGGGACTGACTAACCTGAAACTAAAACCCTAGAGGATATTTGGAACCAGGACTAATTAAGCAATTGGGGATCTGACTAACTTCCACACTCTCAACAAATTTCTTTAGAAAGCAGTGATCCCATCATGTAGGTTGTCTTGTTTTTATGGTCCCCTGTGACCATCCGTATACTTTTTTCTCTCTGAAACTGATCCGAGTCCTACAATGTGGTTGGCATGGCAGTTAAAAGGAAAGATGGTTTTTATTCAGCAATTCTCTGCAAGAACGTTTTTCTTGGTATAATGGTATTTTCTGTTGCACAGAAGACTTATGTTTTTTTGTTAGGTTACGGTGAGCCAGAGTGGCTGCATTTGTGAAGAAAAACATGACATTACTAAATAAGTTCTTGTAAATACTGAAGTTCTGGCTCACAGGCTAAAATAGGCATCACATGGGTATGCAATTACAGATGAGCCAAATACCTATAAGGGTGATGCTGTAGCCAAGAAAGAGACACCAGAATCAAGTTTTGCTCTGTTTTCCTATTCAGTACTTCCCATTGGTAGTTAATAAGCATCTCATACCTGACATGGCCAAAACACAACTCTCACTCAGATCTGTCCTTAACTTTTTGTTATCTATCTCAGTAATTATTCACCTTACAGCTAATTACTCAAGCCAAAAACTTAACAGTCATCTTTTATTTGTGGTTTATCACATGCATTCTGTTGGCATGTCAGGCCAACTCCACACTCAAAATACAATGTCTTCTGAATCTAACTACTCATATTCCTCATAACTTCTGCTATCAATTTGGTCCAAGTTTCTATTGCATATCATCTAGATTATTGCAACAGTACCCTATTTGTCTTCTTACTTTCACTTTTCCCCTTAGAATCCACCCACAGAAATCAGAGTAATATTTTTTTTTTTTTGAGTTGGCGTCTCACTCTGTCGCCCAGACTGGAGTGCAGTGGCCGAACCCGGCCACCGCAGCCTCGACCTGCTGGGCTCCGGCGATCCTTTCGCCTCAGCCTTCCGAGTAGCTGGAATTACAGGCATGCACTACCACGCCCGGCTGATTTTTTTTTTTGATTTTTTATAGAGATGAGGTCTCGCTGCCCAGGCGGGTCTCAAACCGGCGGGCTCAGGCAATCCACTCACCTCAGCCTCCCAAAGGCGCGGGATTACAGGCTGAGCCACCGAGCCCAGCTCAGAGTAATATTTTTAAAATAAAAATATATGGCAGGGTTGTAAGTGTGAGTTTTCCTGTTTTCCTGACTTTGATAATGATGGCATATTTAAGGAACCAAAAAAATGGAAATAAGGTAAATTAGATGAAAACAAAGAGGAGGAAAAAGGAAGAGGAGGAAGAAAAGGAGGGCCCTTACCCTCAAGCCAAATAGTGGTTGCTTCAAGACAGGAAAATCACTCAAAGCAATTGTAAGAGCCTTAAAAACTATTATTTTATTCCCCAATATGGAAAGATAATTGAGTTCCCTGTGCATCCAGTGGTCACTCCAAAAATGGCTAAACTTGAGCTGCTTTGCTGAGTCCCTATCCAAGATGGCTTGCTAAAAGGAAAGTGCTTCTGAGCAGCAAGAGACAATGTGATTTACAGGTGGAAATGGCAGCTACGAGAGGTAGGAAGAGGATGAACTAGAGTTGAATATTTCATAGTAAGAAACTAAGAAGTAAGGAAGCTTCTAATAACTCATAGGTGAACTTTTTGAAATCAAAGAATATCAGTATCCAATTATCCTTAGAAACAAGGACACCAACAGAGAGAACCATAAGTGTGAGCAGTTAAGAGATGTTTGCCCTCACTTCCATTTTTTTTTTCATTTCCCCAAGACCAGAGTAGTTGGGTTTTAAAAAAAAGAAGTGGGGAAAGTATCTCCAGAACTTGACATTTCCTCTACAAACACACACACACACACACACACACACACACACACACACACACACATTCACACACACACACACACACACACACACACACACACACCAATTCTGTAGTGCTGGAGAAGGAGGCAGAGGAAGAAGGAAAGAACATTCTACATCATCTTTACAATTTAGGTCACTTAAGCTACAAAATTGGCCTGTGATACAGAAAGGAAAGCTTTGAATCTAATATGCAAGTATTATTTTAGATTGTGTTGACTTTTAATAAGAAATGTAACTAGTTAGTTATAAAATCTACTCAAGATATCCTGAAAAGATTTGTTACACAGCAAAGAAATAGGATTTGACATGGCATAAAAAGGTATTGAAGAAAAGCAAAACTGTTTCATACTTGTACTCCGCTGAATGGCACTGTTCAACAAATATGTTGCACATAAATCAAATCATGTCACTTTCTTAAACTCTTCAAATGCATTTCATCTCACTCAAGATAAAATAAAAATTCTTTATCATGGTAGACAAAGCCTATTATGATCACTCACCTTCTTATGCACTATGCCAAAATTACACTTGCTTTATTGTGTTTATTTAACCCAATTGACTTATTCTCACCTTTGAAAATTGCTATTTCGTCAGTCTACAACCTTCTCTCCTAATCTCACAGGACTGATTCCTTATGATTAAAATATCAGCTCAAATATTACCTGCTGGGTGAAGTCTTTGTGGACTACCCTTTTTAAAATGGCCTCTTTAGCCCTCTCCATCTACTTATACCTACCATTTTCTTTATATTATTGGTCCACTAGTCAGTATCTCCTCTCTAGAATAAGTTCTGTGAGAACTGGAAACTATTTTTCCCTCTTATTCACTGTTGTATCCCCAGCACCCAGCACAGTGGTTGGCATACAGAAACCACTAAATAAGTACTTATTTATTGAAAAAATAAAATGCCTATAAAATCATAGCATGAAATCTATGAAATACAAAGAAACTTTGAGATCTTTCAGTTAAATTCCCCATCGAATGCTTAGTTTACAACTATAGCATTACTAGCCAAGTTGATTATTTCTAACTTCGAACACTCTAAGAAAAAGGAATTTAGGACTTCTGGCAAGATGGTGATGGGGCAGCCTGGTCTATGAGACCCTCCACAAAGGAGAACACAGAGGGTCTCTGGCTCTCTCCCCGGGGGCTGTGAATCCCAACGTCAGCAACCTGCTCTTCACACGGAGCTCAGCCATCACCACCGCTGGGGCATTGCGGCAGTCTGGACAGCAACTGCAGCCACAGACACAGTAGCCACCAGCACCACCACAGCCTCCATGGAAGCCATAGTGCATTGCACCAACCGTGCCTGAGGTGATCCACAACTTCAGTCCTTGAAGCCCCAGCAGACAAGATCTGCTGGGATCGCTGGCACCTCTGCTGCCACCGTGACATCCTGCCGGCCATGGGTCTCCTCCATGTGCCCTGAGGCAGACTCCCATCTACAGCCTTTGCAGGCTCCTGTCTGGCTCCATCCCCTCTGGGCCTGCAAGATAGCACCACCTGCTGGCGATTCAAGGTAACAACACCAAAATGGGAAAAACAAGCTTGAAAAACAGACACAGGCAAGATTTGAGTTGTGAACTGAGTGGTTATGTGAACTGTCTTTCACAGCAGGCCAGGGGCAACTGACCCTAACTGTGAACAAATTTACCAGCTTGAGAAGACAGCTAGAAATCAGAGCTGAAAGGACATTGGACTTAAATGAAAAGTCTCAGAGTGTGTTCGATTGGTACTGTTAGTTTAATGACTTGATTCTGTTTCTACTGTTTTGTTCCTTTTTTTCTCTTCCTTTTCTTCTCTTTTCTCCTCTCTGTAAACCATATGTTTGTATAGAGGAACAGCACACCAATAAGGCAGTTGGTTAGCTTGTATGTTAGCAACATTATATGTTTTACTTTTTTTGTATGGGAGTTGGTTAGTCTGTAGCCGTGGTCTATTGTTTTTATCTGTTTCAGTTTAGGTCTCTCTCTCTCCATTTGTTGGTACACTCGTCTGTTTCCCCCCTTACTCCTCTCTCCATCCCCCACTTCCCCCCACTGTCTACTCCATTCTTTTCCCTCTGCTAACCTCATTTTATTTCAGGGTATAAACCTACAGCCCCACTGCATGAACAGATTCCAAGGAAGTGGGAAGGGGGTTTCAGATTATCCATATATCTGTCGGCAGATACCAGGACCTGCAGATAGATTTTGAATCACAGCTTCCCCTTAAGTAAATCTCAAAACTGCAAAAAGGACCACCCCCCACCTACAGTGCAACTCCACAATTGAACAAAGTAAGAGGGCATACATAAAGAAGAATGGGAGATTGAACAAACAGAAGTAAAAGCAACCCCTCTCCACTGAATAACAGAATTAAAGAAGATAGTGACGTGGAGGGAAGGAAAATGTAGAGAGGGAAAAAAACCGCACAAATGAAGAAAAACTATAAGAAGAATATAGGTCTCACATAGACCCCTGGGAGGTCAGACCCTGAGAAAACAGACTCCAGAACACAAACAGTGAAGAACCCCCAGAATGACTGGTCACATGCAACAGATCCAGACATCAAGACATTAATAGAGAGAATTAAAAAAATTGAGGAGAAACAAGAGAAACATAGGAAGGAGCTGATGTCAGAAATAACAGCAGTAGGAATACTGTGATGGAAATAAATAACAAACTAATAAGCATGGAAAGCAGAATTAGCCAAGCGGAAGAAAGAATCTCAGAGCATGAAGACCAAAACACAGAAATAACCCAAAATGTCAAAAACATAGAAAAGAAGGTCAAAAAGGCAGAACAAAACCTTCAAGAGATGAATGATCACTTCAAGAGACCGAACCTAAGAGTAATTGGCTTTCCTGAGGCAGAAAGAGCAACAGAGGCCACACTGGAACAAACATTTCATGAAATCATTCAAGAAAACTTCCCTCATCTCATCAGTGATGAAAAAATTCAAACACAAGAGATTCAGAGAATCCCTGCAAGACAACAAATGAGAATACCAACTTCCAGACACATAATAATTCACCTAAACAAAGTAGGTATAAAAGAAAAAAATCCTAAAGGCAGCAAGAGAAAAAGGACAGACTACCTATGAGGGAAGATCAATTAGAATAGCAGCAGATTTATCTACAGAAACCCTCCAGGCTAGGAGAGCTTGGAGCCCTATCTTCACAGTTCTAAAAGATAAGCAATTTCAACTGACAATAACCTACCCACCAAGCTAAGCTTCATCAGTGAGGGAGAATTGAAATCTTTCCCAGATATCCAATCCCTAAGAACCTATGCTGCCACCAGACCACCTCTACAAGAAACACTTAAGAAAGTATAGAACACAGAAGAAAAGGGAAAATGAACAACAGCGTTCTTCACAAGAGAGCAGGTAAAAGATAAAAAACACACATGATCCAACTCTAAAACTAAAAGAAGACAACACACAAGCCGGAAGAACAACAACTCTGTAAGAACATTATGATAGGGATAAATTCTCACATTTCAATAATTAGTTTGAATGTGAACAGACTAAACGCACCAATAAAAAGACATAGAATGGCAAAATGGATGAAATATCACCAGGCAACTATCTATTGCCTTCAAGACACTCACCTCACTAGAAAGGACACTCACAGACTCAAAGTAATAGGATGGGAAACACATTTTCAGGCAAATGGAACACAAAAGAAAGGAGTAGTTGCGATCTTAATTTCAGACAAAATACCCTTTAAGCTATCAAAAATTTAAAAAAGTATAGCAGCCCACTACATAATGATAAAAAGTTCAATCCATCAACAAGAAATATCCATCTTAAATATATATGCACCTAACATAGGAGCACAAGTTTCAGAAAGCAGCTCCTAGGTAAACTAATAAAAGATATCGACTCCAATACCATCATAGCTGGGGACTTTAATACCCCACTCACAACCCTAGACAGATCATCAGGGCAAAATATCAGCAATGAGATCCGAAACCTCAGTGTGACAGTTGATCAAATGGACTTAATCGATACCTACAGAACCCTCCATCCAAAGACCACAGAATACCCATTCTACTCATCACCGCATGGTACATACTCTAAGATCGACCACATACTTGGCCATAAATCAAGCATAAGCAAATTTAAAAGAACTGAAATTTTACCATGCACCTTCTTGGACCACAATGGAATAAAAATAAACGTTAACACCAAAAAGGTCCCCCAAAACCCACAAAGACATGGACACTAAACAGCATGATGCTAAATAACTCCTGGGTCAATGATGAAATCAAAACAGAGAATAAAAGAGACCTGGAAACAAATGAAAATGTAGAAACATCTCACCAAAATCTCTGGGATGCCATGAAAGCTGTAGAAAGAGGGGAATTTATAACCCTACAAATGCACATAAAGAAAATGGAGGATCACAAATTAACAGCCTAACAAGCTACCTAAGGAAACTGGAAAAACAAGACCACAAAAACCCTAATTTCAGCAGAAGAATCCAGATCACCAAAATAAAAGCCCATATCCTGAACATAGAAGACAAAAAGATAATACAAAAAAGTCAATGAAACAAAAAGCTGATTCTTCAAAAGGGTAAACAAGATCAATGGTCCCCTAGCTAGACTGACTAAGAAATAGAGAAAAAAAGCCCAAATAAACACAATCAAAAACACAAAAGATTAAGTCACATCTGATCCTGAAGAAACACAAAAATCATTAGAGACTATTATATACACTTGTATGGAAACAAACATGAAAACCTTAAGGAAATGGAGGATTTTCTGTCATCACACAACCTGCAAGGTTGAAACAAGAAGAAATTGAGCCCTAAATAGACCAATAACAATCAAGGAAATTGACTACATAATAAGAAAACTACCTACAAATAAAGCCATGGACCAGATGGCTTTCCAGCAGAATTCTACAAGACATTTAAAGAGGAGATGATACCAATCCAACTGAAGGTATTCCAGGCCATTGAGAGAGATGGAACTCTCCCCAAGTCATTTTATGAAGCTAACATTACATGGATACCCAAGCCAGGTAAACATCCAACAAAGAAAGAGAACTACAGGCCAATATCTTTCATGTACATAGATGCTAAAATTCTCAACAAAATCCTAGCAAACCAGATTCAACAACACATCTCAAAAATCATCCATCATGACCAAGTAGGCTTCATCCCTGGGATGCAAGTCTCATTCAACATTCATAAAACCATAAATGCATTAAATACATCAACAGATGTCAAAACAAAAACCACATGATTATATCATTAGATGCAGAAAAAGCTTTTGATAAAATCCAGCACCCCTTCTTGATAAAAATCCTCGGACATCTAGGCATATGGGGAACGTACCTCAAAATAGCAAAAGCCATCTACAAGAAACCCACAGCCAGCATACTCCTAAATGAACAAAAACTGGAACCATTTCCCCTGAAAACTGGAACAAGACAAGGTTGCACACTCTCACCCCTCCTGTTCAACATAGTATTGGAAGTCCTGGCTAGAGGAATCAGAGAAGAGAAGGCAATCAGGAGTATCCAAATAGGAAAAGAGGAAGTCAAATTATCTCTCTTTGCAGATGACATGATTGTGTACCTTGAAAACTCAAGAGAATCTGTGTAAAACCTCCTTACACTGATAAAGGACTTTGGCAAAGTCTCAGGATATAAAATAAATGTGCAAAAGACAATTGCACTTCTTTACACCAATAATAAATAAAGAGAAACCCAAATAAAAACCATAATTCCATTCACAATAGCCACAAAAAAATGAAATAACTTGGCATCTACCTGATCAGAAACATGAAAGACCTTTACAATGAAAACTACAAAACACTGCTCAAAGAAATCAAAGATGACACAAATAAGGGGAAAAATATCCCATGCTCATGGATTAGAAGAATCAACATTGTGAAGTTGTCCATCCTACCTAAGGCAATCTACAGATTTAATGCAATACCCATCAAATTACCAGCAACATTCTTCTCTGACGTAGAAAAAACAACACAGGAATTCATATGGAAACACAAACGACAAAGAATAGCCAGAACAATCCTCAGCAAAAAAATAAACCAAAGCAGGTGGTATCACATTACCAGACTTCAAACTTTACTATAAAGCTACAGTCATCAAAACAGCTTGGTATTGGTACAGGAACAGGCATATAGACCAATGGAATAGAATTGAGATTCCAGAAGCAAAACCTCAATTTTTTAACCAACTCATCTTCAACAAAGCCTCCACCACCTACCACTGGGGAGCAGAGAACCTATTCAGTAAATGGTGCTGGTAAAACTGGCTGCCCACATGCAGAAGACTGAAACAGGACCCCTATCTATCCCCATACACAAAAATTAACTCTAAATGTATCAGAGACATAACTGTAAAATGTCAAACCATAAGAACCTTAGAAAATGAAGGACATACCCTCATGGAAATTGGAATTGGCATCCAATTCCTCAACAAAACCCGAAACCCACAAGCCATAAGAGAGAAGATAGACACATTGGACCTCATTAAACTGACAAGCTTCTGCAAAGCCAAAGAAACCATCAAGAGAGCAGGGAGACAGCCTACAGACAGGGAAAAAGTATTTGCCAACTCCAGGTCTGACAAAGGCTTAACATCTTGGAACTCAAACGTGCTGAAAAGAAAAAAACAAACAACCCCATTATAAAATGGGCAAAAGATATGAACAGACACTTCACAAAGGAAGACATCCGAGCAGCCAACATACACATGAAGAAATGCTCAACTTCACTAATCATCAGGGAGATGCAAATCAAAACCACACTGAGATACCACCTAACTCCAGTAAGAATGGTAATTATCAACAACTCAAAAAATAACAGCTGCTGGAGAGGGTATGGCGAAAAGGGCACACATTCTACACTGTTGGTGGGAGTGTAAACTAGTGCAACCTCTGTGGAAAGCAGTGTGGCGATTCCTAAAAGCTCTACATATCAACCTCCCATATGACCCCGCAATCCCCCTACTGGGAATATATCCTGAAGAACTCAAATCACTCTGTAAAAATGATACCTGTGCACGTATGTTTATTGCAGCATTGTTCACAATAGCAAGAACCTGGAAGCAACCATGCTGTCCATCAAAAGAGGACTGGATTTTAAAATGTGATACATATACACGATGGAATACTACTCAGCCATAAAAAAGAACAAAATCCTGAATTTCGTAGCAACCTGGATGGAACTAGAGTCTATAATACTGAGGGTCCTCTCACAGGAACAAAGATCTGAGTATCACATGTTCTCACTCATATAGTGGACCTTGAACATCCAACGTAATACTATAAGAAAATGACTGACAGTGGTGGGAAATTATGGGGTGGGAGGGGAAGGGAAATGGGATTAACAGTAGTAAATATCTGTCTGGGGATGGGGAGACACCTCTTATCAACAAGAGTGCCTGAAGGAAGCATATTTGTATACCTAACCCTTAACTGTACCCCACAACATCATAATAAAAAATATTGATTATAAAAAAAAGAAAAAGGAATTTGTTACATCTTTGGGCTGCCTGTTACATCCATGGACAGCTTTGTGAAAGGGTTAGATAAGTAGACATATATTTCCTTATTTCTCCTTCTAATTACAACTAAATACTCTGGACTTGTATATAAAACAAGCATAAGAAGTCTTCAAATGTGGAGAGAAAAAAAGAAGATTGGCTAGGGTCTTTGGGACCTAAGGAATGGCAAGTAGTGAGTTTTGACACAGTAGTGAGTTCCTTGGGTTTTCTTTTTGCATCACATATCCCAAACTGGATACTGGGTAAACCAACAACTCAGAAATAGCATAGAAAATGACATATAAAAATTTCCAAGAAAAGCTAGCCAAGATATCAAGAAAAGATCAGTTTGGTAAGAAAAAAATATATATATACAAATGATAGTTCTCTTACAACAAAGCACCACAGACGAAAACTGGCTCCCCACCTCACTTATGCTGTCAATGGTTGAATGAGAATCCTAGAATTTCATCTTTACCAGGCCCTAATGATGTGTCCCCAGCTCTCTTCCGCCACTGTGTGTGCACTTTGATTTTAGAAGTCTAGGGGAGGAGCCCAAACTTTTACTATCACCCAGTGGTTTTGAGCCTCCCCACCCTCTCACCACTGTGTTGCCAGTGGAAACCTTGCGTGTAGCCTTGTCTCCACACATTTCAAACAGAAATCTTCATTCTTTTCCCTGAGTCAACACTAAACAAGTCTGATCTTCCTAATTCCTCATGACAGGTCCTCTGATGCCTGAAGATAGCAACTGATTTGTTTCCTATACCATCTGCCTCTCAAGTTTTCTCTTCAGAAGGCTTAATAGTCCCTGTTAGTATGGTGATTTTCGATAGAACATGAATTCATGTTCCTTTCCCATTTGAGGATTTCATCCTGTGATACACTCTAATTTGTCAATAGAACTTTCAAAGTATGACATTTCAGATTTGATGTCAAACCTTAAATAGGAAGTTAGGAAAAATTGAGATGCTTTGGCTGTATTATTACTAAGCATTGGTTGATGTTCATTTCTAATGTAGTAATTAAGACAGGCCAATTTTATTGATCTCCCAGAACTCTAGGTTAAAGAAAACACAGGGATGATGGAGGGAATGATGTGGAGAGTGGGGAAGACACATCTAATGTGGGCATTGTAGTAAGGCCTGTCATTTGAATTCATTCAAGTTATTTTTCAGGTAATGGAAATGAGTGGCTTCAGAAGCCTAGAATTAACTTGTTCTCATCAGTGAAGGTGATTATGAAGAAGTTAGATTAGGGAAAACATAGATAAGATTCCAGCATCAGATGGCATTAGATAGCCTTTAAGTTTGCTTCTAGCCTTAACATTCTGATTTGATGATTCTAGCTATCATATGTCATCCTTGTGCCCCATTATTTTTACTTTTCTAAATTCATGTACAAGACAGAGCAGATTAGTCAACTTCTGGTTATTTAGAATGTCTTTGATACTTGACCCCAGTTACTCTGTCAGTAGTCAGGGCTTCTGAATCAATGTGTTCTGAGACTCTGGACAATCCAATAAGCAGGTTAAGACTTAGTACGTGCCAAATCACACACTTAATTCTCCACCCCACAAAACATGCTCCTCTCTCAGTTTTTTTTTTCATATGAACTAATGGCAATACCAATCACTCATGTACTGAAGTCTAAAATATAAAATGTCATCTTAGATTTCTTTTTTTTTACTTCATGCTCAATACCCAATCCATCAGTAAATCATCTACACCCTACCTCCAAAGCAAATACAGAATCCAGTCATTTCTTACTACTTTCATCCAAGTCCAAACCAACATTGTCTGTTGCCTGGACTCCCGTAATAGCCTCTCAGCTTATATTCTCATGTCTACTGTCACTTCCTAGCCCCTTAAATTAATTGCTCACAGAAAAAACAAGACCATTCTCACCCCATACCTTTGCATTGTTAGATTTTCCACTTCATCCAGGTCACTGCTCAGGTGACAGTGGCTCAATGAGGCTTTCCCTGAAAATCCTATCTAAAACCCTTCATTATATATGCCTTTTCTATATTTTCTTTTTCTTCCCAGTGCTTGTCAATATTTCACATTATATTGCATGGTTTTGAATCACTTGTTTATATTTGCCTCTATTCATAATAATAGGTACCCTATTATTAAGAAATATTGTGGATAAGAGTTATTCTAGAAGAGATGGTATTCAAGCAACACTCAGGAATACTAGATAGCATCATCACTGGATGTTATTGGCTGTGGAAGAATCTGTGGACCAGCAGCTGTAGAGAATCAGCTGACCATGTGATGACTAATCTCTAACTACCCACCACCTCTACCAAACGGCTCATCTGAAGGACAGCAAGTAGCATTCCTAAGAGATCTAAAAAGAGACTCCACTTCTTTCAATAAAAAAATATGAGGTAGAAAGATGGTAGACGGATAGTGACGATTATTGAGTATTTACAAACACACCTGATTATCACAAAAGTTCTATAAACTCAGCAGCACTCCAATATTTTAGATGAAGACACTTGCCCACAGTCACACCGTAGGTGGAGAACTCATGGTTGGAACTCAGTACTCTCCTTAATATACCTTAATCCCATTTCACTATTGACTAATGAGAAGGAAAATGCTGTACTTGAATCGGAGCAACATGAGAATTAGTAGTGTTTTCGTGTTAGAGAGAGATTTATAGGTGGATCGGGAGGGGGTGAACCACTGAGCTTAGTAGAGGGCTGAGGTCTCCAGATTTCTCTGGAGAGACCTTTTCTTCAAGGCTTAGTATTTATTTCACCTGTGGCCTCTATACCTGAGCCTGTATCCATTTCCTTATATCACTCATTAGAATTACTTCAGAACAGACTATGAGGATCCCAGCTTGCCTGGTTACCCATGAGGGACCAACTTAAACTTACTAAGTATAAACATAGCCAAGGCCTGCAAAAACCCTTTTGGGGAGAAGTCTTGAGTGTTGAATGGTGGCTTGAAATGAATCTAAGGTTTGAATTCTTCCCTAAAAGAATCACTCTGAATCCAGATAGGCTGGCAGACACTGGGGAAAATGGCCCTGGCTGCCTAACTCCAAGCTGACAATGTTATATTAGTGAAAATAAGTGGAAGAGACTGTTATCTGGAGCCCTGGAGACTGAACTGTCCCTCTATCTATTAGGAAACCATTCCTTATATCAAGCACACATCTGTCTCCCTGTATATTCTACCCACAGATCCTCACTTTGCCTCTTTAAATCATGTAAATCTCATCTGTTCTTGCCCCTCAGATACTGGCAGAACATGATAGAGGCTTCCTGAATCTTCTCAAACCAAACACAGAGGGAGGGGATTTGGCAGTGTAAAGGTTGTCTGGGTATCTCATCAATACTAAAGAGAGTAATAATTTTAGTACCTGTCCTCTGGACACTAGATAAATCTCATATGCATATGAACCTTTTTATTATAATTCTGTATTTTCTAATATTGCCAATCACCATGCTTTTATTATTTTTTGTCTTTTTTCTGTTTATGTACAGTCACATGCTACATGACATTGCCTTCAACAGTGAACAACACATGTGGTGGTCTTATAAGATTACAATGCAGTTCAAAAATCCCTATCACCTAGTGTTGTCATAACCAGTGTAATATAGTAGTACCATTATTTTAAAATACATTTAGTGTAGCCTAAGTGTACAATGTTTATGAAAGTCACAGTAGTGTATAGTCCTTTACATTCACTCACCACTTATTCATTGATTCACTCATAACAGAGCATCTTCCTGTAAGCTCCATTCATGTCCTACAGAAAAGGACCATTTTTTAAACCATTCATATCATATTTTTACTATACTTTCCCTATGCTTAGATATGTTTGAATACATAAATACTACTCTATCACAGTTGCTTACAGTAATCAATACAATAATATGTTGTACAGGTGTGTAGCCTAGGAGCAATAAGCTATATATAACTCTATGATGTTCCTACACTGGTGAAATCACCTAATGACACATTTCTCAGAATGCAACCCCATCAAGTAATGCATGACTGTATTTACTTATTTCTTTATTTTATTTGTTTATTTTTTGCTCCAGGCATATCATCATGCAGATTCATTTTCAGAATGAAGTGAGTTTTTAAAACCTTAATATTTTGCCCAAATGCTACTGCAGGGCCTTGTGACCCTTGGCCTGTAAGTGAGGTTTGACAGTAAAGTCTCTAAACCTTCTATTGTATCCCCAATTAATTGGATAGTTATTGTTTATTTTTTATTTTTATTTATTTATTTTTTTGAGTTGGAGTCTCACTCTGTCACCCAGACTGGAGTGCAGTGGCACGCTCACGGCCACTGCAGCCTCGACCTGCTGGGCTCCGGCTATCCTTCCACCTCAGCCTTCCAAGTAACTGAAACTACAGGCGCGCACTACCACGCCTGTCTAATTTTTTGATTTATTGTAGAGATGAGGTCTTGCCAAGTTGCCCAGGAGGGTCTCGAACCTGCGGGCTCAGGCAATCCACTCACCTCAGCCTCCCAAAGCATGGGATTACAGGCTGAGCCACCAAGCCTGGCGGATAGTTTTTCTTTTTTTTTTAAAATTCCCATCTGGTTGTTTGTTGTTGAAAATCATCATGATGCAGCACAGAAAAAGAGCTTTGGGGATCGCCTTAGAAAATTCAGACCTGAATCTCAACTCCTCAGCCTAACAATACTTGCTTGCATGGAAGTTACTTAATTTTTCTTCATTATATTTTTTCATATTTGGTAGGGTATAATTGAAAAGTAAAAATTGCTTGTATTATATTATACATATGATGTTTTAACATGAATATACACTGAAGTGATTAAATAAAGCTAATTAATGTATCTGTCACCTCACATACTTCTAATTTTTTTGTGTCTGGTGAGAACATTTAAGATCTACCCCCTTAGCAATTTTCAAGTATACAATACTTTATTATTAACTATACTTACCCTGCTTTAAAATAGATCTCCAGAACTTACTCATCTTGCATAACTGAAATATTGTACTCTTTGACCAACATCTTCCCATTTCTTGCATACTCTCAACACCTGGAAACTACTAGTATACTCTCTGCTTCTATGACAGCAACTATTTTAGATTGCACATATAAGTAAAATTATGCAATATTTATCTTTCTGTGCCTGGTTTATTTCACTTATCATAATGTGCTCAATATTCACCCATGTTGATATAAATAACAAGATTTGCTACTTTATTTTTTTATTTTTTATTTTTTGAGTCAGAGTCTCACTCTGTCATCCAGGTTGGAGTGCAGTGGCACACTCATGGCCACTCCAGCGTCGACTTGCTGGGCTCAGGTGTTCCTTCTGCCTCAGCCTTCCAAGTAGTCGAAACTACAGGTATGTGCTACCACATTCAGTTAATTTTTGTATATATTGTAGAGATGAGGTCTCACCAAGTTACCCAGGCTGGTTTGAATCCCCAGGCTCAGGCAATCCTCTCACCTCAGCCTCCCAAAGTGCTGAGATTATAAGCTTGAGCCACTGCACCCGGCATACTTCTTTATTTTATAACTGAATCGTATTCCATTGTGTATATATACATTAGTTTTCTTTTTCCATTCATCCATTTTGGACTCTTAGGTTGATTCCATATCTTGGTGATTATGAAAAATGCTGCAATGGACATAGGAATACATATATCTGTTCAACATACAATCATGCCTCATTTTATTGCAGTTTGCATTATTGCTGTATGCAGATGCTATGTTTCTTACACATCTAGGATTTATGGCAAACCTGAATTGAGTGATTCTGCTTTCCAACAGTACGTATATACTTCACGTCTCTGTGCCCTATTTTGGAAATTCTTGTAATATTTTGATATTTTCATTATTATATCTGCTATGGTGATCTGTGAATCTGTGATCAGTGATTTTTTTTTTTTTGAGTTGGAGTCTCACTCTGTCGCCCAGACTGGAGTGCAGTGGCTGCTCCCGGCCACCACAGCCTCAACCTGCTGGGCTCCGGCGATCCTTCTGCCTCAGCCTTCTAAGTAGCCGGAATTACAGGCACGCACTACCACGCCCAGCTGATTTTTGATTTATTATAGAGATGAGGTCTCGCTGCCCGGGCGGGTCTCGAACCCGTGGACTCAGGCAATCCACTCACCTAAGCCTCCCAAAGGCACGGGATTACAGGCTGAGCCACTGAACCCGGCTGATCAGTGATATTTTTTTGAGCCGGAGTCTAACCCTTTCATCCAGGCTGGATGCAGTGGCATGATCACAGCTCACCACAACCTCGACCTCCTGGGCTCAGGCAATCTTTCTACCTCAGCTTCCCAAGTAGCGAGGACTACAAATGCATGCCACCATGACTGACTGAGTTTAAAACATTTTTTTTGTAGAGATGATGTCTTGTTATGTTGCCTAGATTGGTCCTGAACTCCTGGGCTCAAACAATCCTCCCACCTTGACCTCCTAAAGTGCTGAGGTTATAGGCATGGGTCACCATGCCCAGCCTGTAATCAGTGATGTTGCTATTGCAATTGTTCTGGAGGACCACAAATCATGCTCATATAAGACAGGTAACTAAATCAACATATATTTTGTGTATTCTGACTGCTCCACTGACCATCTGTTTCTCTCTCTCTCTCTCCCTCTCTCTCTCTGGGCCTCTCTATTCCCTGAGAAAAAATAATATTGAAATTAAATCAGTTAATAAATCTAAAATGACCAAAAAGAATAGTCACACATCTCTCACTCAAATCAAAAGATAGGAATGATTAAGCTTAATGAGAAGGCATGTAGAAAGCTGAGAAAGACTGAAAGATAAATGTCTTGCACCAAACAGCCAACATTTAAATGCAAAGAAAATATTTTTGAAGAAAATAAGAAGTGTTACTCTAATGAACACATGAATTATGACAAAGAAAAACAGTCTTATTCCTTATTGGGAGAACATTTTAGCAGTCTGGATAGAAGATCAAAGCAGCTACAACATTTCTTTAAGCCAAGACCTAATCCAGAGCAAGGCCCTAATGCTATTCAATTCTATGAAGGCTGAGCAAGAAGCTGCAAAATAAAAGTTGGAAGCTAGCAGAGGTTGGCTCATGAGGTTTGAGAAAAGAAGCCATCTCCATAACATAAGAATGCAAGGTGAAGCGGCAGGTGCTGATGCAGAAGCTATGTAGAAAGTTACCCAGTAGACCTTGCTAACATTATTAGTGAGACTGCACTGGTAAAGCAGTGCAGCAGTTTTTCCCCAGCTCATCACCCTTCCTGCCACTGCTCTCCTGCCCACAGGCAGACAAAAGGAAAGAGGTCAGGTAAAACAAAAACAATAAAAACTGCCATCCCAGAAGTAGCAACTTTATCTAATAAGAAAATACCAAAAATAGATAATAAAAATAGAAGTGTCTATCCTCACACATGTGGAAGATCCAACCAGAAAACACCAACATTCATCAAAGCCTTAATGAGTCAACACCCAAAAAAGGTGTCCTAAATTCCCCCAAAATAGAATCCATCCAGAATGACATGTCCCCAATGGCATACATAGAATTTAGACTATGGATGGCAAAGACACTCAGTAAGATCCATGAGAAAGTGGACACACAAATCATCCAGGCCATGACACCACAGGAAGTGAAAGCTCACCTGGCCATTCTAAGAAAGAACCAGACTGAACTACTGAAGTGAAGAATCCTCTCCTGGAATTTCAAAACACAAGAGCAAGTGATAACAGCAGAATCAGTGAGACAGAGAAAAGAATCTCAGAGTTTGAGGATTAAATTATTCAACCAACACAATATGACAAAAAAGGAGAAAAGGCTTAAGAATAATGAATAATGCCTATGAGAGGTTTGCGATTATGTAAAGAGATGAAATCTACCATTGCTTATCATTCCTGAGAAAGAAGGTGAAACTAAGAACACTCTGAAACAAGCCTTCCAAAATTTCCAAAGCATCTCCCCCTAGTTCACTGGCAAGATGGCGATGCAGACAGAAGAGATTCAGAGAAATCCTGTGAGGTATTACACAAGAAGACCATCTATAAACACATAATAATCCATCTTGCCAAGTTGAACATAAAGAAAAAATTACAAAGGCAGCTAGACAGAAAGGACAAACCACCTACCAACAAAGACCCATCAAAATTGCAGTAGAATTCTCAGAAGAAACCCTACACTCTAGAAGGGTCTGGGGTCTCATCTACAACATTCTTAAATAAAAGCAATTCCACCAAGAATTTTCCACTCCACCAAGTTTAGTTTCATTAATTCAGAAGAAAGAAATTCCTTCCCAGGCGCCCAGTCTCAAAGAGAATATGCCACCTCCAGACCAGCCCTTCAGGAGATGCTTAAGAAAGTTTGACGCACATAAACAGAAAAACGGTTCCACCCAATATAAAAGCATATAAAAGCACAGAGTTTACAGACCATACAAATCAACCACAAAACCTAAAACACAAAGCAGCCTCTTAATAGCAATATGACAGCAACAAACCTCCACATATCAATAATGAACTTAAACATAAATGATCTAAACACGGCATTCAAAGAGCATAGAATGAATTAAGGAGCATGACCTGTCTTTCTGCTGCCTTAAGGAAATCCATCTCACTACAAGAGACACAGAAGAGCATTATATAATGATAAAGGGGCCAATTCAGCAATAAAATATAACAATTTTAAACATATATGCAATCAACATTGTAGTAGTTAAATATATAAAGCAAATATTAACAGAACTGAAGGAAGAAATAGAAATGCAATAACAGTAGGTAACTTCAATATCACACTTTCAAGAATGGATACATCATTCAGGCAGAAAATCAGTAAGGATACATTTGATTTAAACAACGCATTAGACCAAATGAATGCAACTGACATATACAGAACATTTCATCCAAAAGCAGCAGAATATACATTCTTTTCAGTGCACACAGAACACTCTCCAGGATAGATCATATGTTAGGTCACCAAAAAAGTCTTAACAAATTTAGAATGATGAAATTACATCAAATGTCTTTTCTGATCATAATGGTATGTGACCAGAAATTAATAAGAAGAGGAAAATGAGAAAATTCATTAACATGTGAAAATTAAACAACACACTTTTGAACAATCAATAGGTCAAAAAAATCTTGAGGAAAAAAATGGGAACAAAACATTCAGTATGCAGTGAAAAAACAGTTTAATGAGGAAAGATTTTAACAGTGAATGACAACATTAAGAGAAAAAATCTGAAATAAACAACCTGTGATTGTTATGTCTTAGTGATGAATTGACCCGTTTATAGTTATATGATGCACTTCTGTGTGTCTTGTAACAGTTTTGGCTTAAAGACTATTTTGTTTGACACCAGTATGGCTACTCCTGTTCTCTTTGGGTTACCCATTGAATATAATATATTTTTCCATCCCTTTATTTTTATCTTATATGTATCCTTAAAACTAAAGTGAGTTCCTTCTAGGCAGTATAAGTTGAACCTTGTTTTTTCTAACTATTCAGTCACTTTATGCCTTTTTTTTATTTGAGAAAGCAGGATTTACTCGGAGGACAGAAAAGCTCCCACAGAGGGAGGGAACCCGAAGAGGTTGATATTTTAGGCCTTTTTTTTTTTGAGCTGAAGTATCACTCTGTCCCACAGACTGGAGTGCAGTGGCCACTCCCGGCCACCACAACCTTGACCTGCTGGGCTCCTGTGATCCTTCCGCTCAGCCTTCCAAGTAACTAGAACTATAGGTGTGCGCTACCACGCCCAGCTAATTTTTTTTTTTAATTTATTGTAGAGATGAGTTCTTGCCAAGTTGCCCAGGTGGGTCTCAAACACGTGGGCTCAGGCAATCCACTCACCTCGGCCTCCCAAAATGCAGGATTACAGGCTGAGCCACCGAGACTGGCTAGGCCTTTTTTTTTTTTAATATCTATTTACAATTTAAGTAATTATTAATAGGTAAGGATTTACTACTGCCATTTTGTTAACTGTCTTCTGATTGTTTTGTAATTCATTTGCTTACTGCTTTCTCTTTCTTTTGATGTCTTCTTTTGTGATTTGAACACTTTTAGTCATTTTTTTTATTCCTTTCTCTTTATTGTTTGTATATCTAGCATGTTCTTTTTTCTTTTTTCTTTTTCTTTTTTTTGGTTTGGTTACCATGAATCTTAGATTATAATCTTTTAACAGTCTATTAAAATAGATTAAAATAGCTGATAACAACTTAACTTCAATCACATACCAAAATTCTACACTTTAACATCTCCTTTCACATATTATGTTATTAATGTCACAATTTATATCTTTTTATATGCAGTCTGGCAATTAAGTTCATGAACTCATTCTAGAATAAGTGCTATATATTTCATTGCTGAATATCAGTATGGTCACCCTCAAAATACCCCCTTTGGGAAGCTATACACTGAAACCAGTGCCACCCGTTAAATCAGTTTTGGAACTCTTTCTAGAATGGCCATCAGTGTTATTGTCATATTACCCTTGATGTCCTGCATGCCAACAAAATGTCTTCCTTTCAATTTTTCCTTTATCTTTGGGGGGAAAAAAGTCATTGGGGTCAGATCAGGTGTGTAGGGAGGGTGTTCCAATACAGTTATTTGTTGCTGGCTAAAAACTCCCTCACAGATAGTGCTATGTGAGCTAGTGCATTGTCATGTTACAAAAGTGCCTTTGAGATCATTTTTGCATGTCAAGATTTTCAGTTACCATTTTCTTGTCGCTCATTTGATGTTTCTTTGGTGTGCTGTGATTCTAACAATCAGTCAATGATTTTGACATAAAATTCAATGAATGTTTGCAATATTTTAGTCTGTTTGGCTCATTATAGGTCATTCTTTGTTTTTAAATTTTTATTATAAAGATGTGGAATACATTTCAGGGTTAGGTATATAAATATTGAACATGCAGGTACCCTTGTTGATGAGGTATGCCCTCCCTCCCCTAGCAGTTTCCCTCTGCTGCCAATCCCACCCTCCTCCCCTGACAGTTTGCCAATACTGCCAATCTCTTTCCTATAGCATTATAGTTGTTCAAGGTCCGTTTATGAGTGAGAACATATGGAACTCTGTTCTTTGTTTCTGTGATAAATCACTGAGTATGATTGACTCTAAATCCATCCAAGTTGTTGTGAAGTCCATATATTTGTCTTTCTTTATGTCTGCATAATATTACATCATGTATATGTACCACATTTTTTTAATCCAGTCAAGCTTCGATGGGCAACACGGTTGGTTCCATGTTTTTGCTATTGTGACTACAGCTGCAACAAACATACGTGTGCAGATATCTTTTTTGTAGAATGATTTGAATTCCTCTGGGAATATTCTCAATAGGGGAATTCCTGGGTCATACGAAAGGTCAATTTCTAGTTCTTTCAGGAATCGCCACACTGACTTCCAAAGAGGCTGCACCAGTTTGCATTCCCACTAGCAGTGTAGAAGCGACCTTTTTTCTCCACATCCTTGCCAGCATCTGTTGTTGTATGTTTTATTAATGGTGACCATTCATACAGGGGTTATATGGTATCTCCAGGTGATTTTGTTTTGTATTTCTCTGATGATGAGTGAGGCTGAGCACTTTTTCATGTCTGTTGACTGCCCGCATATCTTCTTTTGCGAAGAGGCTATTTATGTCTTTTGCCCACTTTTTAAAGGGGCTTTTTGTTTTTATCCTTTTGGCACGTTTGAGTTCCTTGTAGATCCTAGATGTTAGGCCTTTGTTAGATACACAGTTGGCAAATATATTTTCCCATTCTGTGGTCTGTCTCCTTGCTCTCTTGATGACTTCTTTTGTTTTGCAGAAGTTCATTAATTTGATGAGGTCCCACTTGTCTATTTTATTTCTTAAGGTATTGACCGTTAGGGTTCTGAATAGGAATTGGCTCCCAGAACCAATGTTCATAAGGGTGTCTCCTGTGTTTTCTAAGATTCTTATAGTTTGAGTTTACATTCAGATCTTTGATCCACTTAGAGTTAATTTTTGTGTATGGTAATAGGTAGGAATCCTGTTTCAATCTTCTGCATGTGGTCAGCCAGTTTTCCCAGCACCATTTACTGAGTAGGTTCTCCTCTCCCCAGTGGTTGCTGTTGGAGGCTTTGTCAAAGATGAGTTGGTTGAGGAATTGAGGCTTTGCTTCTGGAATCTCTTCTTGTTTCATTGGTCTATGTGCCTGTTCTTGTACCAATACCAGGTTGTTTTGATTACTATAGCCTTATAATAAAGTTTGAAAGTCTGGAAGTGTGATAACTCCTGCTTTGTTTCTTTTGCTAAGGATTATTTTAGCTATTTGTAGTTGTTTATGTTTCCATATGAATTTCTGTATTGTCATTTTCAGGTCTGGGAAGAATGATGTTGGCAACTAAATTGGTATTGCGTTGAATCTGTAGATTGCCACGGTAGGATGGACATCTTAACAATGTTGATTCTTCCTATCCATGAACATGGAACATTTTTCCATTTCTTTGTCTCCTTTTGGATTTCTTTAAGCAGTGTTTTGTAATTTTCATTGTAAAATTTCACTTCTCTGGTCAGGAAGATGCCGAGGTATTTCATTTTTTTGTGGCTATTGTGAATGGGATTGTGATTTTTATTTGGATCTCTGCCTGCATGCTGTTGGTATAAAGGAATACAACTGTCTTTTGCACATGTATTTTGTACCCCGAGAATTTGCCAAAGTCCTTTATCAGTGTAAGCAAGTTTTTGACAGATTCTCTTGGATTTTCAAGGTATAGGATCATATTCATCAGCAAAGAGGGATAACTTGACTTCCTCTTTTCCTATTTGGATACCCCTGATTTCCTTCTCTTGTCTAATTGCCTGAGTTAGGACTTCAAACACAATATTGAACAAGAGGAGTGAGAGTGGGCAGCCTTGTCTTATTCCAGTTTTCAGGGGAAATGATTCTAGTTTCTGTCCATTTAGCAATATGTTAGCTCTGGGTTTGTTATAGATGGCACTTACTATTTTGAGGTATGTTCCTTCTATACCCAGGTATTTGAGGGTTTTTATCAAGAAGGGTTGCTGTATTTTATCAAAAGCTTTTTCTGCGTCTAATGAGATAATCATGTGGTTCTTGTTTTGACATCTTTTGATGTATTTAATGACATTTACGGTCTTGCAAATATTGAACCAGTCCTGCATCCTGGAGATGAAGCCAACTTGGTCCTGGTGGATATTTTTGGGATGTGTTTTTGGATCCGATTTGCTAGACTCTTGTTGAGGATTTTTGTATCTATGTTCATAAAGGATATTGGCTTGTAGTTCTCTTTTTTTGTTGGATCTATCTTTACCCAGTTTGTGTATCAATGTAATATTAGCTTTGTAAAATGATTTGGGGAGAATTCCATCTTTCTCAACTACCTGGAATACTTTCAATAGCATTGGTATCAGCTCCTCCTTGTACTTTTTGTAGAATTCTGTTGGAAAACCATCCAGTCTAGGGATTTTTTTTTAGGTTGTTTTCATATGACAGAGTCAATTTCCTGGGTTGTTATTGGTCTATTTAGTGTTTCAATGCCTTCTTGTTTTAACCTGGGGAAGTTGTGTGATAACAGAAAGTCCTCCATTTCATCCAGGTTATCAAGTCTGTTTCTATATAGGTGTACCTAGTAATCTCTGATAATCTTTTGTAGTTCTTCAGGGTTGGTTGTAATTTGATCTTTTGTATTTCTGACTGTGTTTATTTGGGCTTTTTCTCTTTTTTTCTTGGCCATTCCGGCTTGGGCCCCATCAGTCTTGTTAATTCTCTCAAAGAATCAGCTTCGTTTTGTTTTTTGATGTTTTCTATGATATTTTTGTCCTCTATGACCCATATTTGAGCTCTTATTTTTGTGATTTGGATTCTTCTGGTAAAGTTGGGGTTTTGGTGCTCTTCTCTCTCTAGCTGCCTTAGGGAATTAGTTAGGCTCTCCACTTGTGATCTTTCCATTTTCTTGATGTGTGCTTGTAGAAATATAAATTCCTTTCTTAAACCTGATTTCATGGCATTCCGAAGGTTTTGTTAAGATGTTTCTTCATTTTAATTTGTTTCCAGGAATGTTTCAATTACTTCTTTAATTTCAGTGTTGACCCAGTCATTGTTCAGCATCATGCTGTTTAGTGTTCATGTCTTTGTGGGCTTTGGGGAAATGTTGTTAGTTTTGATATTTATTTTTATTCCACTGTGGTCTGAGAATGTGCATGGCAAGATTTCAACATTATGAAATTTGTTTATGCTTGATTTGTGGCCAAGGATGTGATTGATCTTGGAGTATGTTCCATGTGGTGATGAGTAGAATGTATATTCTGTGGTTGTTGGGTGAAATAATCTGTAGGTATCCACTAAGTCCATGTGATCAAGTGTCAAGTTTAGGTTCTGTATCTCCCTGATTTTTTTGCCTCAATGATCTATCTATAGCTGTCAGTGGGGTATTTAAATCCCCTACTATAATAGTGTTAGAGTCAATATCTTTTTTTAGTTTATTTAGTAGTTGTTTTATAAGTGCTGGTGCTCCTGTGTTGGGTGCATATATGTTTAGGAGGGATATTTCTAGTTGATAGATTGAACCTTATATCATTATGTAATATTCTTTTGCATCTTTTAAAATTTTTGATAGCTTAAAGGTTATTTTGTCTGATATTAAGATTGCAACTCCTGCCTTCTTTTGTGATTCATTAGCCTGGGAACCGTTTTCCATCTTTTAACTCTGAGTCTGTGTGCATCCCTTGTAGTGAGATGAGTATCCTGGATGCAGCAAACAATGGGGTTATGGTTTCTTATCCAGCCCACGATTCTGTGTCTTTTCAGTGGTGCATTTAGTCCATTCACTCAGGTTAATTATTGAAATGTTGGGGTTTATCCCTGTCATGGGGTTCTTATAGAGTTGTTGTTTCTATTTATTTGTTGTCTTTCCTTTGGTATTTGGGTTTATTCGTGTGTGTTTTCCATCTTCTCCCTGTACTCTTGTGAAGAACATTGTCGCTCTTTCCTCCTTTTCATCTGTGTTTAATACTTTCTTAAGTGTTTCTTGTAGAGGTCATCTGGAGGCAACATAAGAACTTAGGGATTGTATATCTGGAAAAGATTTTAATTCTCCCTCACTGATGAAGTTTGACTTGGCTGAGTAGGTTATTCTTGGTTGAAATTGTTTATGTTTGAGAACTTTGACTATTGGGCTCCATACTCTCTGGCCTGAAGGGTTTCTGTAGATAAATCTGCTGCTATTCTAATTGGTCTTCCCTGGTAGGTAGTCTGACCTTTTTCTCTTGCTGCCTTTAGGATTTTTTTCTTTTATACTTTCTTTGTTAAGGCAAATTATTATTTGTTCTGGGCGTTGGTCTTCTCACTTGTATTCTGGCAGGGGTTCTCTGAATCCCTTGTGTTTGAGTTTTTGCATCACTGATGAGATCAGGGATGTTTTCTTAAATAATTTTGTGGAATGTTTGTTTCAGGATGGTCTCTGTCTCTCTGCCTCAGGAAGTCCAATTACTCTTAGGTTTGGTCTCTTGAAGTAATCGTTTATCACTTGAAGTTTTTTTTTCTGTCTTTTAAAGCTTCTTTTCTATGTTTTTGATAGTTTGGATTAGTTCTGTATTTTGATTTTCAAGCTTGAGATTCTTTCTTCAGCTTGGCTAATTCTGCCTTCCATGCTTATTAGTATGTTATTTATTTCAATCGCAGTATTCTTTACTGCTGTTACATTAGTTATCAGCTCCTTACTATTTTCCTCTTGTCTCTCCTCAATTCTTTTTATTCTCTCTATTATTGTCTTGATGTCTGGTTTTGTCGTATGTGACCAGTCATCTGGGGTTCTGCATTGTTTTTGTTTCTATGTCTGTTTCTCAGTGTCTGACCTCCCAGAGGTCTGTGTGAGACCTATATTCTTCTTCTGGTTTTTCTTCATTTGTGCAGATTTTCCTCCCCACTGCTCTCCCCCCCATCTTCTTTAATTTTGTTGTTCAGGGGTGGAGAGGTTGTCTTACTTCTGTTGGTTCAATCTCCTATTCTTCCTTATGTATATCCTCTGACTCTGTTCAATTCTGGAGCTGGACTGCAGGTTGGGGGCAATCATTTTTGCAGTTTTGAGATTTAATTAAGGGGAGAGCTGTGATTCAAAATCTATCTGCAGATCCCAGTATCCACCAACAGGTTTATGTATAATCTGGAACCCACTTACCACTGCCTTGCAATCTGTCTGTGCAGTGGTGTTATAGGTTTACTCCCTGGAAGCAAAATGAGGCAAGAAAATGGAAAAGAATGGAACAGGGAGTAGTGGGAAGAGGAAGGTGGAGAGAGAGAAGAGTAAGAGGGAAAACAGACAGACGTATTGACTAACAAATGAAAAGTGACACAAAGACAGTTACAAGTAAAAAGAAAAACAACAAACAAACAAACCAACAAACATATAAAAAAATGAAAACATACAATCATACAGACATACAAGCTAGCCAATCTCCTTATTGGTGTACTATTCATCTATACAAATTTGTGATCTAAAGGGAAAAAACATAGAATATAATAAAGTCAGTAAACTAACAAACCAAAGCAAGTATGAAAACTTCATTGATAGCAGTGAGAAGAGAGAGAAAAGGGAAAAAATGATGGGTAAGACAAACAAAGAATTAAAAAAAATTAAAACAAGGGAACCATGCACACTCTGAGACTTTTCCTTTAAATCCAATGTCCTTTCAGTTCTGATTTCTAGCTGTCATTGCAGGCTGGTGGCTGGTAGTTTTTCACAGTTAGGGTCAGTTTCCCCTGACCTGCTGTGGAGGTCAGATATGGGCTGCCTGCTAAATCTGCCACTCAGATCTGGCTTTTGTCTGTCTAGCAAGGGGGAGGGGCTTCTTCTCCTCCCATTTTGATGGTGTTACCTTGGCTCCCAAGCTGGGAGATGGACCAAGTTGGGTGGAGCTGGTCTCATGACTCCAGCTTATATCTTTTTCCACTGCAGCCTGAGACTGCTGGGCAATGCAGGCCAGCTTAGCACTGGGATACTCCAGTCAGACTGGGTGGAAGTCAGAGGTTGCTCAGTGTGGGAGGGAGTAGGCAGTGGTAGCAGTGGTGGCAGCCTCCACTTCAGCAGTGCGTGGGAGGAGCTCCACAAGCCTGGCTCTGTGGGGAGGTGGGGCATGGCAGTGGCATCAGCGGTGATGGTTTCAGTTGTGCAGTACTTGGAGGAGGCTTTACAGGTCTGGGAGCCGAGGGTCACCTCAGGCAAGGGCGAGGTGATGGTGGTGGTGGCAGCAGCAGCAGCTGAGGCAGCGGCTGAGGCAGGGGTTACAGGATATTCTGCTCTCTTTTCATCAGTGTCACTTTCTCTCCCCTCAGAAAAACATTTAATCCATTTATACACTGCCATTTTCTTCATGGCATTATCCACATAAATTTGGACTTACATTTCCCTAATTTTGATTCCACTCTTCCCAAGTTTAACAAGAAATTTGTTATGTAATATTGTTCATTGCTCTAATTTAAAATCCAACATTCTCACAATGGCACACAAAAACATGCAACAATAATGAACTTCACTCGGCAAGATAACCGCCACATGTCAACATGAACACAACTGTGAGACACTGATATACCAAGGTTATGAAACCTTATTGAGTTGTTTGTACAGTGCTTCCAACATGAGCACACAGTGGCAAGTTTGTGAACTTGATTGTCAAACCTCGTATAGTGTAGCCATTAAAAATTGTTGTAGTTATAGTTATTTTTATTCTTTTTGTCTTCTAATTTTTATACTAGAGTAAAAACTGATTTATATGTCATTATTACAGTATTACTGTATTCTGGATTTTACTGTATTTTTACCTTTACAGTGAGTTTTAAAGTTTCATAGATTTTCATGTTGCTAGCATCCTTTTGTTTCAACTGAAGAATTTCCTGTAGCATTTTTATAGGGCAAATATAGTGGTTTTTGCTGGGATATTCAGTTATAAACTTGTAGGGGTTACTTATTATGTGATGTGTTTTCTAGCTGTTTTAAAAATTATCTCTTTGTCCTTCACTTTTGAGAATTTGATTAAAATGTGTTTTTGTGAAGATCTCCTTATATTGAATTTATTTGGAGTTCTTTGAGCTTCATGGATTTGGATGTTCATCTCTCTCCAGATTTGCAAAGTTTTCTGCCATTGTTTTATTTCAATAAGCTTTCCTCTCTTTCTCTTTTTCTACTATTTCTGGGACTGCATTGGTTCCACTACTCTTCACAGATACTCAAATCCACAGATGCTCAATTTCTTTGTATAGAATGATGTACTATTTGCATATAACATTCACTATCCTCTCATATGCTAGAAATTATCTATATATGTTCTCATAATACTTAATGCAATGTAAATACTATGTCAATAACTGTCATACTGTAGTTTTATTTGTATTATTTGTATTATTGTATTGCTATTTTTATTGTCATTTAAAAATATTTTTGATCTGCAATTGGTTAAATCTGTGAATGCCAAACATGGAAATAAAGGGCTTACTGTGTATTGGTTCATTTATGGTGTCCCATAAGTTCCTCAGGATTTCATTACTTTTTCTCTTTCTTTCTTTCATTCTTTCCTTCTTTCTTTCTTTCCTTTCTTTCTTTTTTCTTTCTCTCTCTTCTTTCTTTCTTTCTTTCTTTCTTTTCTTTCTTTCTTCTTCTATTTGTTGCTCTATGAGTAATTTCAAATGACCTGTCTTTGAGGTCACTTATTTTTTCTTCTGTTTTATTGAGCTTGTTGTTGAAGTTTTCTATGGAAATTTTTAATTCAGTAATTGAATTGTTATTTGGTTCTTTTTTATGCTCCCTGTCTCTTTGTTAAACCTCTCATTTTGTTCATGTATTGTTTTTCTAATATCATTTAGTTGTTTATTAGTATTCTCTTATATCTCGGCAAACTTCTTTAAGGTGATTATTTTGACTATTTTGTTAGGGGCTTAACAAATCTCCATTTCTTTATGGTTGCTTACTGTACTTAATTTTGTTTCTGTTATGATGTCATATTTCCCAGATTATTCATAATCCTTGTGGCCTTGCACTGGTGTCTTCACATTTGAAGGAGTAGAAACCTATTACAGTCTTTATATGCTGGCTTTGGTAGTGAAATCCCTTTACCAGTCATCCCATCCAGAGATTCTGGATGAGCCATCTGGGAGGGTCCACAGGCAGAATTGATGTTGAAGTACTCAGGAAGGCTGACTTTGGTGCCTGAATCAGCAGGTTGTAAGGCCTGGAGCCTGGGTCCACTGGGGAACGCCTAGTGCAAGGTTCCACTGTGGTAAACTTGCCAATTGGATCCACAAAAAATATCCTGGAGCCTGGGTCCATTGGGATAGACTTGGAATTTGAGTTTATTGGGACAGGACTGTGTCCTGGGCTGTGGGGGCCATCCTGGAACCTGGGTTTGTGGGAGGTGGTTCTGGAGCCTATGGCTGTGGGGCTGACTAAGTGCTGGAGTCTACTGAGGCAGGTCTAGTCCCTGGGTCCATTGAAGTGTGTGGCCATGGGGACTGGCATAGAGCTTGGGTTTGTGGGTGCTGTCCTGGTGCATGGTGCTTTGCGGGTCAACCCTGGAGCTGGGCTCCATGGGTTTTTTTCTGACACTACCATAAACCCAGAGGCAGGGTATATGGGTATCAGTATGAATTCTGATGCTGTCAAGACCAGCCTAGTGCTGGGGCTGCGCTGGAGTATGGGGTGGGCCTGTAACCTGAATTGATAAAAGCTGGCTTGGAGCTGGCATGGGTTGCAAGTGCCAGCCTGGATCCTGGTACTACAGAGGGTGGCCTTGCTGAGGGGTGGTGCTGAAGCCTGGGGTCATGGGTGCTAGCCTACAGCCTGTGGCTTCAGGGACTTAACTGATATTGGAGTGGGCCTGGAGTCTCATTCTGTAGGTGCCTGCCTGCGACCATGGGAGGCAGCCAACCCTAAGTTTTACTGGAATACACCAAATGTTGTGGTTCTTTGCAAAATCAAGTACTCATTTTACTTTCCTTCATCCACATGAAGGATACCTCTCTTGACACTATTCTGCTCAGACTCAGGAAAGGGATATGTATAATACAGGACTTACTTTCCCACCCTTTTGGATGTGTCTTTTCTATTTCTGTGCTATATCCAGGTGCTGCAACCTGTCACCTGGATTTCTTTACACCTGTGAGGGTACTTTTGTGCATGAAGAGTTCTCAAATTGATATTTCTACAAGGATGTGAGCTAGAATGTTTTATTCCACCATCTTGCTGATGCAACATTCCACTTAATGTGGTTTTTTTTAAATTATAAAAATGAAAGAGAGTAAATCATGAAAGTACTCTGAAAGGGTTAGCAAAGTTACTTACATAAATTGTGTGGAACAGTGCCTGTATATAGTACGCATCCAACTGATGGTAATTCTGCCTTTTCTAGTTTGTAAATTGACATAATAATAGTTACACTTTCTCGGGAATATAGATTGAATGAGATACATGTGTACAGAACTTTAAAGGGCTATGCCCCACATTACTTTAAAGTAATATTATAAACAAATACATGTGTACAAGAATCAGGTTGCAAAGCCTTCTGGTAAGTATATGCTGAGCTTTGGAACCTACATCTGCTTAGGTAATATGTAGAGTAGACACAGGAGTTTGGCTTTCGCCTCAGTGAAAATTATACTTGTGGTTTAAGACAGGTAAAAACCAACAAACATAGGATGTAGTTTCTATAAAGTAATAAAAAGATACGAGACTAATAAGTTAAGGTTGGACTAACTCTAGATACATTAATTGGAGAGGAGATATTTTCGTCTGTTTGGGGATGGTATAATAAAATACTACAAATTGGGTTGCTTATAAACAGTAGAAATTTATTTCTCACAATTCGTTTTTTAAATTAATTAATTTATTATAAAGATGTTGAGTACAATTCAGGGCTAGGTATACAAATATTGGTCATACAGGTACCCTTGTTGATGAGGCACGCCCCTCCCTCCCCTAGCAGCTTCACCCAACTGCCAGTCCCACCCTCCCAACTGTTTTCCACTATTGCCAAGCACCTTTCTACAGCATTATAATTGTTCAAGTTCACCTTATGAGAAAGACCATGTGGAATTCAGTTCTTTGTTTCTGTGATAAGTCACTGAGTATGATCAGCTCCAAAACCATCCAATTTGCTGCAAAGTCCATATATCTGTCCTTCTTTATGGCTGCATAGTATTCCATTGTGTATATGGAACACATTTTTTAAATCCAGTCCACCTTAGATGGGCAACACAGTTGATTCCATGTTTTGTTATTGTGAATAGAGTTGCAACAAACATACATGTGCAGGTATCTTTTTTGAAGAATGATTTGAGTTCCTCCGGGTATATTCCCCATAGGGGAGTTGCTGAGTCATATGGAAGGTCAATTTCTAGTTCCTTCAGAAATCGCCACACTGTCTTCCAAAGAGGTTGTATTAATCTGCATTCCCACCAGCACTGTAGAAGTGTTCCTTTTTCTCCACATTCTTGCCAGCATCTGTTGATGTTTGTTTTATTAATGATGGCAACTCTTACAGGGGTTAGGTGGTATCTCAGTGTGGTTTTGATTTGCATTTCTCTAATGATGAGTGAGGCTGAGCACGTTTTCACCTGTCTGTTGGCCACCCGTATATCTTCTTCTGAGAAGTGTCTATTCATATCTTTTGCCCACTTTTTAAAGGGGCTGTTTGTTTTGTTCCTTTCGGCGCATTTGATTTCCTTGTAGATCCAAGATGATAGGCCTTTGGGAGATATACAGTTGGCAAATATTTTTTCCCATTCTGTGGGCTGTCTCACTGCTCTCTTGATGGTTTCTTTGGCTTTGCAGAAGCTTGTCAGATTAATGAGGTCCTACTTGTCTATCTTATGTCTTATGGTGTGGGCACTTTGGGTTTTGGTCAGGAATCAGTTGCCAGTTCCAACTTCCATAAGAGTGTTTCCTGCATTTTCTAAGGTTCTTACAGTTTGAGGTTTTACATTTAGGTCTTTGATCCATTTAGAGTTAATTTTTGTGATAGATTGGGGTCCTGTTTCAATATTCTCCATGTGTTCAGCCTGTATTCCAAGCACTATTTACTGAATGGGTTGTCCTCTCCCCAGTGGTTATTATTGGAGGTTTTGTCAAAGATGAGTTGGTTGAGAAATTGAGGCTTTGCTTCTGGAATCTCTATCCTGTTCCATTGGTCTATAAGCCTGTTTTTGTAGCAATAACAGCCTGTTTTGATTACTGTAGACTTATAGTAAAGTTTGAAGTCTGGAAGTATGATACCTCCTACTTTGTTTCTTTTACTAAAGATTGTTTTGGCTATTCGTGGTCATTTATGTTTCCATGTGAATTTTGTATTGACATTTCCTGGTCTGAGAAGAATGATGCTGGTAACTTAATGGGTATTGCATTGAATCTGTAGATTGCCTTTGGTGGGATGGACATCTTAACAATATTGATTCTTCCTATCCATGAACATGGGATATTTTTCCTTTTTGTGTGTCTTCTTGGATTTCTTTGAGGAGTGTTTGGTAGTTCTCATCGTAAAGGTCTTTCATTTCTCTGGTTACAAAGATGCTGAGATATTTCGTTTTTTTGGTGGCTATTGGGAATGGGATTGTGCTTTTTATTTGGGCCTCTGCCTGCTTGTTGTTGGTGTAGAGAAAAGCAACTGTCTTTTGCACATTTATTTTGTACACTGAGATCTTCCCAAAGTCCTTTATCAGTGCAAGCAGGGTTTTGACTGGTTCTCTTAGGTTTTCAAAGTATAGGATCATATCATCAGCAAAGAGGAATAACTTGATTTTCTCTTTTCCTATTTGGATACACCTGAATTCCTTTTCTTCTCTAATTGCCTGAGCTAGGACTTCCAACACAATATTGAACAAGAGGGGTGAGAGTAGGCAACCTTGTCTTGCTCCAGTTTTCAGGGGAAATGATTCTAGTTTCTGACCACTTAGCAATATGCTAGCTGTGGGTTTAACATAGATGGCACTTATTATTTTGAGGTATGTTCCTTCTATACCTAGATGTTTGAGGGTTTTTATCAAGAAGGAATGCTGGATTTTATCAAAAGCTTTTTCTGCATCTAATGAGATAATCATGTGGTTCTTGCTTTTAAATATGTCGATGTATTCAATGACACTTATGGTTTTTCAAATGTTGAACCAGTCCTGCATCCTGGGGATGAAGCTTAATTGGTCATGGTGGATGATATTCGAGATCTTTTTTGGATCTGATTTGCCAGAATCTTGTTGAGGAATTTTGCATCTATGTTCCTAAGGGATACTGACCTGTAGTTCTCTTTCTTTGTTGAATCTTAACCCGGTTTGGGTATCAGTGTAACGTTAGTTCATAAAATGACTTGGGGGAGAGTTCCATCTTTCTCAATTGCCTGTATTACTTTCAATAGGATTGGTATCATCTCCTCCTTGTATGCTTTGTAGAATTCTGCTGGAAAGCCATCCAGGCCAGGGCTTTTCTTTGTAGGTAGTTTTTGTATGACCGTCAATTTCCTGGGTTGTTACAGGCCTATTTAGTGTCTCAGTTTCTTCTTGTTTTAACCTAGGGAGGCTGTGTGATGTCAGAAAGCCCTCCATTTCATCTAGGTTTTCAAGTTTGTTTCCATATAGGTGTATCTAGTAATCTCTGATAATCTTTCGTATTTCTTTGGAGTCAGTTGTGATTTGACTTTTTGTATTTCTGTGTTTATTTGGGCTTTTCTTTCTTTTTCTTGGTCATTGTGACTAAGGGTCCATCAATCTTGTTAATTCTTTTTGTTTTGTTGATGTTTTCTGTGATATGTTTTCCCCTATGTCCCATATTTAGGTCCTTATTTTTGTGATTTGGATTTTTGGGTTTTGGTGGTCTTCTATTTCTAGCTCCTTTAGGTGATTTGTTAGGCTCTCCACTTGCGATCTTTCCATTTTCTTGATGTGTGCTCATAGACATATGAATTCCCCGCTTAAAACTCATTTCATGGCATCCCAATGGTTTTGGTAAGATGTTTCTTCATTTTCATTTGTTTCCAGGAATCTTTCAATTTCTTCTTTGATTTCAGTGTTGACCCAGTCATTGTTCAGCATCATGATGTTTAGTGTCCATGTCTTTGTGGGCTTTCAAGAAATGTTGTTGGTTTTAATGTTTATTTTTATTCTACTGTTGTCTGAGAATGTGCATGACCAAATTTCAACTGTATAGAATGTGTTGATGGCTGATTTATGGTCAAGAATGTGATTGATCTTGGAGTATGTTACATGTGGTAATGAGTAGAATGTATACTTTGTGGTTGTTGTGTGGAATAATCTGTAGGTATCTACTAAGTCCATTTGGTCAAGTGTCAAATGTAGGTTCTGGATCTCCTTGTTGATTTTTTGTCTCAATGATCTATCTAGAGCTGTCAGTAGGGTATTTAAGTGCCCTGCTATACTAGTGTTAGAGTCAATATCTTTTTTCAGTTTATTAAGTAGTTGTTTTATAAATGCTAGCGCTCCTGTATTGGGTGCATATATGTTTAGGATGGATATTTCTTTTTGATGGATTGAATATTTTATCATTATGTAGTGCTCTTTTGCATCTTTTTAAAATTTTTGATAGCTTAAAGGTTATTTTGTCTGATATTAAGATTGCAACTCCTGCCTTCTTTTGTGATCTACTGCCCCAGAAACTCATCTTCCATCCTTTAACTCTGAGTCTTTGTGCATCCCTTGTAGTGAGACGAGTCTCCTGGATGCAGCAAACAATGGGGTTATTGTTTCTTATCCAGTCCACCATTCTGTGTCTTTTCAGTGTTGCATTTAGTCCATTCACATTCAGACTAATTATTGAAATTTGGTGATTTTTCCCTGTCATGAGGTTCTTATAGAGTTGTTATTGTTCCTGTTTATTTGTTGTCTTTCCTTTGGTTTTTGGGTTGATTCATGTGTATTTTCCCTCTTTTCCCTGTACTCTTGTAAAGAACATTGTCATTCTTCTCTCCTTTTCATCTGTGTATAATACTTTCTTAAGTATTTCTTTTAGAGGTGGTCTGGAGGCTGCATAGGTTCTTAGGGATTGGATATTTGGGAAAGATTTTAAATCTCCCTCACCAAGGAAGCTTAGCTTGGGTTGGTAGGTTATTGTTGGTTGAAATTGTTTATCTCTGAGATCTTTGAAGATTGGGCTCTAAGCTCTTCTAGCCTGAAGGGTTTCTGTAGATAAATCTGCTGCTATTCTTATTGGTTTTCCATGGTAGGTAGTGTCACCTTTTTCTCTTTCTGCCTTTAGGATTTTTTATTTTATACCTACTTTGTTTAGGCAAATTATTATGTGTCTGGGAGTTGGTCTTCTCATTTGTTGTCTTTCAGGGGTTCTCTGAATCTCTTGTGTTTGAATTTTTGCATCACTGATAAGATGAGGAAAGTTTTCTTGAATGATTTCATGAAATGTTTCTTCCAGTGTGGTCTCTGTCTCTCTTTCTGCCTCAGGAAGTTCAATTACTCTTAGATTCGGTCTCTAGAAGTAGTTGTTCATCTCTTGAAGGTTTTGTTCTGTCTTCTTAAGCTTCTTTTCTATGTTTTTGACAGTTTGGGTTAGTTCTATATTTTGCTCCTCAATCTCTGAGATGCTTTCTTCTGCTTGGCTAATTTTGCATTCCATGCTTATTAGTTTCTTATTTTTTTCCATCACAATATTCTTCACTGCTGTTATTTCTGTTATCAGCTCCTTCTTATTTTCCTCTTGTCTCTCAATTTTTTTATTCTCTCTATTAATGTCTTAATGTCTGGGTTTGTTGCATGTGACCAGTCATTCTGGGGGTTCTTCATTGTTTGTGTTCCAAAATCTTTTTTCTTCAGTGTCTGACATCCCAGGGATCTGTGTGTGATCTATATTCTTCTTTCAGTTTTTCTTCATTTGTTCAGATTTTTCCTCCTTACTTTTTCCTTCCCCCCCTCCTCATCTTCTTTAATTCTGTTATTCTGGGGTGGAGGGTTTGCTTAAACGTCTGCTTGTTCAATCTCCTATTCTTTCATATATATATCCTCTTGCTTTGTTCAATTCTGGAGTTGGACTGTAGGTTGGGGGCAGTCCTTTTTGAAGTTCTGATATTTAATTAAGGGGGGAGCTGTGATTCAAAAATCTCTCTGCAGATCCCAGTATCTGCCAACAGGTTTATGGATAATCTGAAACCTATTTCCCACTGCCTTGGAATCTGTCCATGCAGTGGGTTGTAGTTTTACTCCCTGAAAGCAAAATGAGGTTAATAAAGGGAAGAGAATGGAACAGGCAGTGGGGGGAAGAGGGGGATGGAGAGAGAGAGGAGTAAGAGGAAACACAGAGAGGCGTACTAAATAACAAATGAAAAGAAACACAAAGACTGAAACAAGGAAAAAGAAAATAACGACTACAGACTAACAAACAACCATACAAAAAAACTAAATCATACAATGATGCTAGCATACAAGCTAACCAACTGGTGTGCTATTCCTGTATACAAAGATGGGGTTTACAGAAAAAAAGGAATAGAATAAAGTCAGTAAACTAACAGAACCATGCAAGCACACTCTGAGACTTTTCCTTTAAGTCCAAAGTCCTTTCAGCTCTGATTTCTAGCTGTCTTTGCAAGCTGGTAGATTTGTTCAGTTAGGTCAGTTGCCCCTTGCCTGCAGTGGAGGGTGGTTCAGGTCCGGGCTCCCTGCCCAATCTACCACTCAGATCTGGCCTTTGTCTATTTATCAAGGGGAAGGAGATTCTGTCTTTCCCATTTTGATGTTGTTACCTTGGATCCCAAGTGGGTGGTGCTATCTCACAGCTCCAGATTATCTTTATCCACAGCAGCTGGAGACTGCAAGTTAACGGAAACCTGGTGGGGGAGAAGTTGGAGCTTGCCCAGTACGGGAGGGAGCAGGTAATAGCAGGGGTGGTGGCAGCCACTGCTTCATGGTGAGTGAAAGGAGCTCCATGAGCCTGGCTCCAGGCAATGTGTGGACAGTGGCAGTGGCAGCAGTAGCAGCAATTTCAGTAGATTGTGCTTGTGGGGGCTTCATGGTCCAGAACCTTGGGTTGCCTCAGGCATGGGTGGGGCAATGGCCCTATGGCCACAGCAGTGGCTTAGACTGCTGAGGTTGTTGAGCGACGGCTGTGGCTGAGCTCCATGTGAAGATCAGGCTACTGACAATGGGAGCTGCAGCCCCCAGGAGAGAGCTAGAGTCTTCATGTGTGTTCACTTTCATGGAGCGTCTCACAGACCAAGCTGCCCCATTGCCATATTGCTGGAAGTCTCAATTTATCACAATTCTGAAGGCTGTGAAGTCCAATATTAGGGCAGCAGCAGATTCCATGTCTGGTGAGGGCACACTTCTTAGTTCATAGATGTATGTTGTCTCCTTTGTGTGTCCTCACATGGTGGAAGTGGTAAGGGATCTATGTGTTGTATATGAATCTTCTTATAAGAACACTAATCTCATTCAGGAGAGCAGAGAGCCCTCATGACCTAATCACCTTCCAAAGGACTACCTCCAGATACCATCCCACTGGGGATTAGGTTTCAAAATATAAATTGTGGGAAGACACAAATATTTAGATCATGGTAGGAGAAAAGATTGACAACTGTAGTCATTGTTATCATTATCATCCTAAGAGATCTCAGTTATTCAGCTTCTCTATCTGGAACTGAGTTTCCCCTTTTTAAAAAACATATATTTTTTTAATTGTGGGGTACACTTAAGGGTTAGATATTCAAATATGCATTGTGCACTTACTCTTGTTGATGAGGTGTGCCCCCCATCCCCAGACAGATATTGACTACCATTAATCCCACCTCCCTTCCCCTCCCTGCCCCCCCCATAGTTTCCCACCACTGCTAAACCTTTTCTTATAGTATTACAATAGTTGCTCAAGGTCCGCTTATGAATGAGAAAATGTAGTACTCAGATCTTTGTTTCTGTGAGAGATCACTTAGTATTATTAACAATAATTCCATCTAGGTTGCTGCAAAATTCAAGATTTTGCTCTTTTTTATGTTTGCATAATATTTCATTGTGTTATATGTACCACATTTTTTAAATACAGTCCTCTTTTGATGGACAGTGTGGTTGCTTCCAGGTTCTTGCTATTGTGAACCATGTTGTGATAAACATACGTGTACAGGTATCTTTTTTATAGAGTGATTTGAGTTCTTCAGTGTATATTCCCAGTAGGGGGATTGCGGGGTCATATGGAAGGTCAATTTTTAGAGCTTTTAGGAATCGCCAAACTGATTTCCACAAAGACTGCATTAATTTACACTCCCACCAACAGTGTAGAAGTGTTTCCTTTTCACCACATCCTCTCCAGCATCTGTTATTTTTTGAGTTATTGATAACGGCCATTCTGACTGGAGTTAGGTGGTATCTCAGTGTAGTTATGATTTGCATCTCCTTGATGACTAGTGAGGTTGAACGTTTCTTCATGTGTCTCTTGGACAGTAGTATGTCTTCTTTTGAGAAGTGTCTGTCCATATCTTTTGCCCACTTTGTAATGGGGTTGTTTGTTTGTTTTCTTTTCAGAACATTTGACTTCCCTGTACATCCTAGATGTTAGGTCTTTGTCAGACATGGAGTTGGTGAACACTTTTTTCCAGTCTGTGGGCTGTCTCCCTGCTCTCTTGATGGTTTCTTTGGCTTTGCAGAAGCTTGTCAGTTTAATGAGGTCCCACTTGTCTAAAAGACCTTTACAGGAAAACTACAAAACACTGCTCAAAGAAATCAAAGATGACACAAACATGTGGAAAAATATCCCATGCTCATGGATTGGAAGAATCAACATTGTGAAGATGTCCATCTTACCTAAGGAAATCTACAAATTCAATGAAATACCCATCAAATTACCAGCAACATTCTTCTCAGACCTAGAAAAAACAACGCAGGAATTCATATGGAAACACAAACGTCCAAGAATAGCTAGAACAATTCTCAGCAAAAAAAAAAAAAAAGCAGGTGGTATCACATTACCAGATTTCAAACTCTACTATAAAGCTACAATCATCAAAACAGCTTGGTATTGGTATAGGAATAGGCATATAGATCAATGGAATAGAATTGAGATTCCAGAAGCAAAACCTCAATTTCTTAACCAACTCATCTTCGATAAAGACTCCACCACCTACCACTGGGGACAGGAGAACCTATTCAGTAAATGGTGCTGGGAAAACTGGCTGACCACATGCAGAAGATTAAAACAGGACCCCTACCTATCCCCATGCACAAAGGTTGACTCCAAATGGATCAGAGACCTAAATGTAAAACCTCAAACCATAAGAACCTTAGAAAATGAAGGACATACCCTCATGGAAATTGGAACTGGCCTCCAATTCCTGAACAAAACCCAAAACCCACAGGCCATAAGAGAGAAGATAGACAAGTGGGACCTTATTAAACTGACAAGCTTCTGCAAAGCCAAAGAAACCTGAGCAGGGAGACAGCCTACAGACTGGGAAAAAGTATTTGCCAACACCAGGTCAGACAAAGGCCTAACATCTTTGATATACAAGGAACTCAAACGTGCTGAAAAGAAAAAAAACAAACAACCCCATTATAAAATGGGCAAAAGACATGAACAGACACTTCACAAAGGAAGACATCCGAGCAGCCAACAGACATATGAAGAAATGTTCAACCTCACTAATCATCAGGGAGATGCAAATCAAAACCACACTGAGATACCACCTAACTCCAGTCAGAATAGCAATTATCAACAACTCAAAGAATAACAGTTGCTGGAGAAGGTGTGGAGAAAAGGGAACACTTCTACACTGTTGGTGGGAGTGTCAACTAGTGCAACCTCTGTGGAAAGCAGTGTGGCGATTCCTAAAAGCTTTAAATTTCAACCTCCCATACGACCCTGCAATCCCCCTACTGGGAATATATCCGGAAGAACACAAATCACTCTATAAAAAAGACACCTGCACACGTATGTTTATCACAGCATTGTTCACAATAGCAAGAACCTGGAAGCAACCATGCTGTCCATCAAAAGAGGACTAGATTAAAAAAATGTGGTACATATACACGATGGAATACTACACAGTCATAAAAAAGAACAAAATCATGAATTTGCGCAACCTGGATGGAACTAGAGTCTATAATACTGAGTGACCTCTCACAAAAACAAAGGTCCAAGTATCACATGTTCTCACTCATATAATGGGCCTTGAATATCCAACCTAATACTATAAGAAAATGACTGACAGTAGTGGGAAACTATGGGGGGGGGGGAGATGGAATTAACGAGCAAATATCTGTCTGGGGATGGGGAAGCACCTCTTATCAATAGGGTGCCTGAATGAAACGTATCTGTGTACCTAACCCTTAACTGTACCCCACAACATCATAATAAAAAATATTGATTATAAAAAAAATCTTATCTCTTATGACCCACATGTTTTGGATTTTGCTCAGGAATTGGATGCCAGTTCCAACTACCATAAGGATGTGTCCTGCATTTTCTAAAGTTCTTATGGTTTGAGGTTTTACATTTAGGTCTCTGACCCATTTTGAGTTAATTTTTGTGTATGGGGATAGATATGGGTCTCGTTTGAATCTTCTGCATGTGGTCAGCCAGTTTTCCCTGCATCATTTACTGAATAGGTTCTCCTCTCCCTAGTTCTGGGTGGTGGAGGCTTTGTCGAAGATGAGTTCATTGAGAAATTGCGGTTTTGCTTCTGCAATCTCAATTCTATTCCATTGGTCTATGTGCCTGTTCTTGTACCAATACCAAGCTGTTTTGATTATTGTAGCTTTATAGTAAAGTTTAAAGTCTGGTAGTGTGATACCTCCTACTTTTTTCTTTTCTTTCTTTTTTTTTTGCTGAGGATTGTTCTGGCTATTCTTGGTCATTTGTGTTTCCATATGAATTCCTGTATTTTTTTTTTTTTTTTCTAGAGCTGAGAAGAATGTTGCTGGTAATTCGATGTGTATTGCATTAAATTTGTAGATTGCCTTAGGCAAGATGGACATCTTCAGCATGTTGATTCTTGCAATCCATGAGCATGGGATGTTTTTCCACTTGTTGGTGTCATCTTTAATTTCTTTGAGCAGTGTTTTTCAGTTTTCATTGTAAAGGTCCTTCACATCTCTGGTTAGGAAGATGCCAAGGTATTTCACTTTTTGTGGCTATTGTAAATGAAATTGTGCTTTTAATTTGGGTTTCTGTTTGTTTATTGTTGGTGTATAGAAATGCAATTGTCTTTTGTACATTTATTTTATACCCTGACACTTTTTCAAAGTCCTTTTATCAGTGCAAGGATGTTTTCGGCTGATTCTCTTGGATTTTCAAGGTATGCAATCATGTCATCTGCAAAGATAGATAACTTGACTTCCTCTTTTCCTATTTGGGTACCCCTGATCGCTTTCTCTTCTCTGATTGCTCTAGCTAGGACTTCTAATAATATATTGAACAGGAGGGGTGAGAGTGGGCATCTTTGTCTTGTTCCAGTTTTCAGGGGAAATGGTTCCAATTTGTGTCTGTTTAGGAGTATGCTGGCTGTGGGTTTCTCATAGATGACCTTTACTATTTTGAGGTATGTCCCACATAGGCCTAGAGGTTCCAGGGTTTTTATCCAAAAAGGATGCTGCATTTTATCAAAAGCTTTTTCTGCATCTAATGATATGATCATGTGTTTTTTGTTTTTATGTCTGTTGGTGTATTTAATTACATTTATATTCTTACAAATGTTGAATCAGACTTGCATCCCGAGGGTGAAGCCTAATTGGTCATGATGGATTACTTTTGAGATGTGTTGTTGAATCCAGTTTGGTAGGATCTTGTTGAGAATTTTAGCGTTTATTTTCATGAACGATATTAGCCTGTAGTTCTCTTTCTTTGTTGGGTCTTTACCTGGGTTGGGTATCCATGTGATTTTAGCTTCGTAAAATGATTTGGGTAGAGTTCCATCTTTCTCAATCACCTGGAATACTTTCAGTAGGATTGGAATCAGCTCCTCCTTAAATATCTTATAGAATTCTGCTGGAAAGCCATCTGGTCCAGGGCTTTTTTTAGTAGGTAGTTTTCTTATTACATAATCAATTTCCTTGATTGTTATTGGTCTATTTAGGGTCATGATTTCTTCTTGTTTCAACCTAGGCAGGTTGTGTGATGTCACAAAGTCATCCATTTCCTTAAGCCTTTCAAGTTTGTTTCCATAGAAGTGTACATAGTAGTCTCTAATGATTTCTGTATTTCATCCGGGTCAGATGTGACTTCATCTTTTGCAATTCTGATTGTGTTTATTTGGGCTTTTTCTTTCTTCTTTTTGGTCATTCTAGCTAGGGAACCATCGGTCTTGTTTATCCTTTCAAAGAACCAGCTTTTTGCTTCATTGATTTTTTTCGTATTTTCTTTTTCTCTTCTATGTCCCGGATTTAGGCTTTTATTTTGGTGATCTGGATTCTTCTGCTGAAGTTAGGGTTATGGTGTTCTTGCTTTTCCTCCTTCTTTAGGTGACTTGTTAGGCTATTAATTTGTAATCCTTCCATTTTCTCATGCATATTTGTAGAGATATGAATTCCCTCTTACTACAGATTTCATGTCATCCCAGAGATTTTGGTAAGATATTTCTTTATTTTCATTTGTTTCCAGGTATCCTTTAATATCTGTTTTTATTTCATCAGGGGTTGTTTAGCATCATGCTATTTAGTGTCCACGTCTGTGGGTTTTGGGGGAACCGTGTTGGTGTTGATGTTTATTTTTATTCCACTGTGGTCCAAGAAGGTGCTTGGCAAATTTCGATCCTTTGAAATTTGTTTATGCTTGATTTATGGCCAAGTATGTGGTCGATCTTAGAGTACGTTCTATGCAGTGATGAATAGAATGTATATTCTGTGGTCATTGAGTGGAGTGTTCTGTAGGTATCAATTAAGTCCATTTGGTCAAGAGTCACATTGAGTTTCCAGATCTCATTGCTGATTTTTTGTCCTAATGATCTGTTTAGGGTTGTGAGTGGGGTATTAAAGTCCCCAGCTATGATAGTGTTAGAGTTAATAACTATTTTGTGTTTAACTAGAAGCTGTTTTATTAACGTTGGCGGTCCAATATTGGGTGCATATAAGTTTAGGATAGATATTTCTTGTTGATGGATTGAACCTTTTATCATTATGTTGTGGCCTTCTCTATCTTTTTAAATTTTTGATAGCTTAAAGGGTATTTTGTCTGAGATTAAGATCATGACTGCTCCTTTCTTTTGTGCTCTGTTTGCCTGAAAATTTTTTTCCCATCCTCTTTCTTTCTTTGAGTCTGTGAGTGTCCATTCTAGTGAGATGAGTCTCTTGAAGGCAATATATTGTTGCCTGGTGATATTTTATCCATTTTGCCATTCTATGTCTTTTCAGTGGTGCATTTAGTCCATTCACCTTCAGTCTAATTATTGAAATGTGAGAGTTGATCCCTATTATAAGATTCTTATAGAGTTGTTGTTGTTGTTCCTGTTTGTTTGTTGTCTTTCTTTTGGTTTTGGGGTTGGTTCATGTGTGTTTTTAATGTTTTTTCCTGTACTCTTGTGAACAGTGTTTTTGTTTTTCTTTCCCTTTTCTTCTGTGCTTAATACTTTCTTTTGTGTTTCTTTTAGAGGTGATCTGGTGGCAATGTAACTTCTTAGAAATTGGATATCTGGGAAAGATTTTAATTCTCCCTCACTGCTGAAGCTTAGATTGACTACGTAGGTTATTCTTGGTTGAAGTTGTTTATCTTTTAGAACTTTGAAGATAGGGCTCCAAGTTCTCCTAGCCTGCAGGGTTATTGTAGATAAATCTGCTATTATAATTGCTCTTCCATGGTAGGTAAGCTGACCTTTTTCTCTTGCTGCCTTTAGGATTTTTTCTTTTATATCTGCTTTGTTTGGGTGAATTATGTGTCTGGGAGTTGGTCTTCTCAGCTGTTGCCTTGCACGGGTTCTCTGAATCTCTTGTGTTTGAATTTTCACATCACTGATGAGATGAAGTAAGTTTTCTTGAGTAATCTCATGGAATGTTTTTTCCAGTGTGGTCTCTGTCTCTCTTTCTGCCTCAGGAAGTTCAATTACTCTTAGGTTCAGCCTCTTGAAGTGATCGCTCATCTCTTGAAGGTTTTATTCTGTCTTTTTAAGCTTCTTTTCCATGTTTTTGACAGTTTGGGTTAGCTCTATATTTTGGTCCTCAAGCTCTGAGCTTCTTTCTTCTGCTTGGCTAATTCTGCTTTTCATGCTTATCAGTTTGTTATTTATTTCATTCACAGTATTCTTTGCTAATGCTATCTCAGTTATCAACTCCTTCCTAGTTTCCTCTTGTCTCTCCTCAATTCTTTTTAATCTCTCCATTAATGTTTTGATATCTGGGTTTGTAGTTTGAGACCAGTCATTCTGGGGGCTCTTCATTGCTTGCATTCCGAAGTCAGTTTTCTCAGTGTCTGACCTCCCAGGGGTCTGTGAGATATCCATATTCTTCTTTTGGTTTTTCTTCATTTGTGCAGATTTTTCCCTCCCCCTTTTCCTCCCCTTCTTTAATTCTGTTTTTCAGGGAATGTGGGGTTGCTTTTACTTCTTTTTTTTCAATCTCCTGTTCTTCCTTATGAAGGTTCTCCCAACTTTGTTCACTTTTGAGGCTGGACTGGGGTTGGGGTTGTACTTTTTGCAGTTTTGAGATTTAATTGAGGGGGAAGCTGTGATTCAGAATCTATCTGCAGATCCCAGTATCCACCAACGGGTGTATGGTCACACTGGAACCCACTTTCCACTGCCTTGCAATCTGTCCATGCAGTGGGGTTTAGGTTTGCTCCCTGGAACAAAAGAAGGTAAGAAAGAGGAAAATAATGGAAGAAGGTGGGGTCAAGAGGAAGTTGGAGAGAGAGAAGAGTAAGAGGGAAAACAGACATACATACCAACTAATAAATGAGAAAAGACACAAGGCCAGAAAATAGCAAAAAACAAACAGGCAAAATTCCCTAAAGCATACTGGTAATCACACAAAAATAGTCCAGTAAAATCATGCCTTTTGATGTGCTTTTCCCCAACACAAACAAGTGGTCTAACTCAAAAAGAAAACAAAAGTGAACAAAGCAAACAGTCAAAACAATAAAATCAAAAATCAAAACAAGACACCAGACTAGCTCTGTAGTCTTCCCTGAGTGTCTAAAGTCTCTTCAGCTCTGATCTCTAACCTCTCCCCTTTGTTCTCTTTGCAGGCAGATAGATTTACTCATAGCTTGGACTGGTTCCCTTGGCTTGCTGCATTAGAGGTCTGCCACAGGACTCAATTGTCTGTGTCTGATTAAGAATAGGGGAGGGCCTTCTATCTTCTGTTTGGTGAGGTTACCTTAGAAACCAAGGTGGAGGATGCTTGTAGATGGGAAGGGCAATGTGAATCTCTGGCTGGAAAATGGCTGTGTTGGGCAGCTCCTCTTTTGCCAGTCCTTTCTCTCCACCCGTCCTTACCCTCCACTCATCCGGGTCCATGGATGATCCACCGTGATGGGCTATGGTGGTACGTGTCTGGCATCAGGCACCGGGAATCAGCAATATGGCTGGGCGCTGCATTTGGTGCACTGCCAGTGGCTTGGGGTGGAGGAGGGAGCCAGGAATTTTCCCAGCCAGAGACAAGAGCCAAGGGTGGCTGTTCAGCACCTCCTTAAGATGTATTGTTCCCTTACACAACCATGGGATCTTAGCTCCCAAGTTGGAGCTTCAGCAGAGCTGGGTTTGTGAGTCACTGAAGTTCTCTGTCTGGTCACAGGGCTCCAGCTGTTCTCTGGTCCTGCTGTAGTCAGGGGTGAGTTGGTGGAAGTGGAGTGCCAGACTACTGGGCGCCTCTGCCAGAGCGAGGACTGGAGATCCAAAGGGCTGGTGGCAGGTGGTTGCAGTAGTTTTGGGCCCCACGCAGGGCACTTCAGCCAGAAATGGAGCTGGTATCTCTGAGGGATGGGCGCCTAGAGCCTCCCTGGGTGATGGTGGCTTGAGATGGGACTGGGTGGGGACCCAGAGCCCAGGACAGGGACCCAGAACGCTGAGGGGTGAGCACTGGCTGTGGCTTTGGGTGCTTGCTTCAGCCCGAGCAGCAGCACAGAGCTCCGAGTCACTGGCACTGGGGGCCTGCGTGGGCAGCGGTGACCTTGGACCTGGTGGGGTGCCTCAAGAGGGAATGGAGCCTGTAGTTCTGAGGGGTAGGAGTGGAGGTCCTCCATGGGCTGCCACAGCCCAAGACTGGGCTGGGTGCCCAGCCAGGGAGGGAGGTGGCAGCAGTTGAGTGCTGGACAGATCAGTGTAGCCAGCAAGGGAACCCAGATCTCCACAAGGCAGTATCTGAGGACCTCCACAGGCAGTGGTGGGTGGCTGTGGGCCAGGTGAGATGGTGTAACCAGGGAGGAAGCTGGGAGCTCCACTTGGTCGGCCCCGGGGCTGCTTGGGGTGGAACCCCAGCTGCAGAGGGGCTGCGGTAGCCAACCGTGGGGGGACCAAGGGTCTCCAGGCATCAGACTGGTGTGGCTGGTGGTGAGTGGGGGGGTGAGGGAAGGAAAGTAAGAGTCTTTATGGGAACTCACTTTCGGAGAACCTCACAATCCCACCTGTGCCGTCGCCATCTTACCAGAACTCCCTAGTTTCCCTTTAATTAACATTTAATTAGCATTCCTCTGTAATCTTTCAGAAACCTTGTTTTATTTCCTATTACAGGTGAGGTCACTGAAGTTTAGAAACTTACTTGTCCAAGGTCACACAGCTTATAAGCTGGCAAGTACCAGATCTAGGATACCAATCAAGAATCTAAAGCCACTCTACTTCTGTGCCATACCTTTACTTACTAGAGAGCTACAATATGATGTGAGGTGTTTAGTATCACATTCTGGAATTCATTCTGAATTAAGCCTTTACTTGTTGTGTGCCCTTGGGCAAGTCAGTGAACTCCTCTGATCCAGAGTTTTCTGCTGTATAAAATAATATCTACTTCAAAAATTTGTTCTATAGAATAAATGTGTTCAGGTGTATAAAGTGATGTGAGGCCCTAGCCTCATCAAAAGTTCATGCAGTAAAACAAGGGAGACTATCCAGTGACACTCTCTGAAAAGGAGGGGTTAGAAAAATTGAAGGAAACCAGGAGACAGAGGTATTTTTTCCCCAATACAAGAAAGAGCATTTAAAAAAAAAAAAGAGTCACTAACACTGGAAAAAGCTGCATATAAATCAAGTAAGAAAATGAGTGAGAATATTTCTTCAAATTTGGCAGTAGAAAGGTCCTCTGTGGCTTCAGGGAGAACACATGGGGGTATAAGCCAGATTAAAATAGGCTGGGGAGCAAATGAAGAGTGTAGACATGGAAACAGTGAGTGGAGAGGACATTCACCAGAAATTTGGCTAAGAAATCTTGGAAGAAATTTGAAGTTGTGACTTGAGGAAAAGTCAGTGTAGAGAAAAATTTGATTTTATTTTGCAGTGGAAGGGATTCAAATATGTTGTGGGGAAAGAAGGTGGGCACCAGAAGGAAGCTAAGTAATAATGAAACCAGAGGGAGTGGGGATAATTGATGAATAATAGGTATATCGAGGACAAGGGAGGAGAATAAGGTCATTTTCTTCTCTTTCAAGAAGAAAAGTCAGCATCGGTGAAGAGAGAGAGAGAGAGAGAACTTTATAGGTATATGCAGAAGAGATGGAAGAACTAAATGCTTAATAGCATCTGTTTTCTTGATGAGAAGACAGGGGTTTGTTTTCTTTTAACTAAAAATTAGGTGCCAAGGTAGAGACTTTAGGGAAAAGGTAGATTTAGAATAACTCTTCAGAGAGAATGAGAAGATCCTCAATTTGGAAGCAAAGGGGACTGTACTCTTGAGTATGACAGCAAGTAATTTAGGTAACAGCTATTCTTGAGAGGCCTGGATCAATTGCCATCTATTGGTTTGATAAGTTACCTATTATTTCTGATCCTCCATTTTCTCATCTATAAAATAGTGGTGATATCATAGTATTCACCTCATATGATTATTGTGACAATTAAATGAGATGTTGCATGTAAAACATTTACAGAGACTGGCATAGAGTTGATTAAGCACTTAATCAAGTGTTGATTATTATTCTTATTTTGGGTGTGGTCTGGTGGTTCACCTCAGGTTTGAGAGCTTATTATAGAAAGATAAATTTAAATGTTAACATTGTTCTTCTTGGGTGCACCCATTCAGTCATTTATTGATTTATTTATTATATATATATATATTAGTATGTAAAATACCTAAAAAATATTGAGATTCTATACATTCTAGGTACTATTTTGAATTTGGGAATTAATCAGTGAAATAACATGCAAGATTCCTGCCACATAGGTTCACACTTGAATGAGAGCAATTAGAATCAGTCAAGAGGGCCAGTGGGGATAGAGAGGGACACTGGAGCACATTTACACTTGAGGGGCAAGTATAGAAAAAGAATCCAGAAAGTGCTAGAGAGAAAGCAGTAAAATCAGAAGACATATGCGCCATGTACACCAAAGGAAGAGAGTCAGGAAGAAAAGTAGCCAAACAATTTTGGATGTTTTAGATAATTCAAATAAGAAGACAGGAAAATCCATGAGTTTGATGGCAAGGAATAAATGGGAGACATTGAGAAGAGCAGAATATAGTGAGTTTAGAAATAAAGAGGTGGTGGTAATGATATGAAAGCAGTGAATTTTAGCTCAGAATGAAAAGACAGCATTTAGGGAAAGGAGCTAGAGAAAGAGAGACTATAATGCTATAAGAGGAAACACAGTAGAGCAGACAGGAGTGAACACAGATGAAGAAGACAGGAGGGACAGAAAGAAGCCCAGGACAAGAGAAAGCTCTGAGGTAAGAAACAAAGATGAGCTTGGAGGTAGAGAGATCAGAAGCTGTTTAGAGAATTCAAGCTTGGTGCCCTTTTACATTCTCAGTGAAACTGGAGGTGAAGTCATCTGCTAGGAGTTTGAGAGCAATGCTGGGTGCTTGACTAAGAGGAGTGAGTTAGAAACAGCTATCAAGGACAAGTGGAAGGGAAGATGATTAAAGATGAAGGAAAAAAAACCTGTAGAACTATGCTAGGATCCCATAGAAGATTGAAAATTCACAGGGCTAGAAGTAACTTTTTTTTTATATCTCAACTTTCTAATCCAGAAGACTCAAGCCTGTATATACCATTGCATCAGACATCTACAGCCAAGGTTATCTACCTACATCCCACAGGCTAACTAAAGGGCACCAGAAGCTGATTTTGTATTCAAGGACACCTCTAGGGATCCTGAAGTTCACAGGGGCTGCCCCACAGGCCTTAGCATCCCCTGGTGCTTCAACTTCTGTTTCTGCTCCCTGTTCCCAGTCTTCAGAGGAGCTGCAAGGGCCCCCGATCTGCCTGGATAAACATGAGGCTCTCCCATGAAAGGCCATCCTGCCTGTGTTGGACACTAGAACTAGAGGCTATTCAGGTGTCTCTGAAACACAATTAAGGCCAATATTCTCCTTAATAACCCTAGGTAACCTCTGAGAGAAAGCTGAAGGTTGGCAGCTTACTTACTGAGCCCCAGAAGATCCTCTGTAGCCACAGAGATAGGCAGGGTGAAGGCTGGTTCTGTCTGCTGTCAAGTTAGGATGATTCCAGAAGCAAAATGTAATCAGAGAAATCCTTTACCTGGAAGTACTCAGTTTGGGGTTCATGAAGTAATTCCTGGCCATACTTAGAGGTGGGATTAGGAAAAGCCCCCAAAAAATCAGCTGACCCAACTTCAGTTCTGTTGCCTAAGCAAAACTGACTCTACAAGTGGCTCCCTGATAGAGGATAGAGCTGAGAGCCTTAACCTTACCCACTGCCACACTACACCTCAGATCCTTGGGACTAGTGAAGAAAAGCTTATCTAACCAGTGGAGTCTGAAAGACCTTGGCAATTTCATTAGCTTATATTAGGTAGGTTATTCAGGAAAGTCCTCTTTGATGAGGTGACATTGGAGCAGCGATCTGGAGAAGGTGAGGGAAGGAATCATGCAGATATCTGGGGAAAGAGTTGTTCAGACTGAAAGAATAACAAGTGCAAAAACAGAGTCTGAAACATTCCTCGAATATTGGAAGAAATAGCAAGGAGGCCATTGTGATTGCGTACGGTGGTCAAGTAGAGTGGTAGGCGATGAGATCCGAAATATATAAACAGGTAGGTGAAGGTGGGATAAAGTGAAATAGATTGTAGTCTACTATAGACCATAGTTAAGAACTTTGGCTTTTATTCTGAATAAGAAGCCAGTCAGTAGAATGGTTTGGAAAAACAAGGACTGATACACATTTTCAAAGGATCACTAAGACTACTATGCTGAGAATTGACTGGAGTAGGGTAAACACAAGAGCAAGGAGAACCATTGGAGGCTATGGCAATAATTAAGGAGATGTGTAATGGTGGCTCACATCAGAGTAGTTGCAGTGAAGGTGCTAAGAAGTTGTGGGATTCAGAGTATATCATAAAGGCAGAGTTAATCAGGCATACTGGTGGGTTGAATGTAAGGTGTTAAAAAAAGAAGAGGTGAGTATGATTCCAATGTTTTTGGCCTCATAGGTTGTTATGAGAATGAAATGAATTAATCCATGTAAAACATTTGAACAATGCCTGTCAAGTGCTCAGTGAGGGTCACCTACTATCATATTATTATTGAACAAGTTATGGTGGAGGGCAGTAGCTTTATGTTTGCTGCTTATAGTTGTTTTCCAAAAAAAAAAAAAATCTGGCAGCAGCTTAATAAATATGAGGTTTCCCAGGTACCTTTATCTTCATGTATTTTCAGGCAGAATTACAGGGAGACTCTTCATCTGTAAAATGGGGATAGTAATCTTTACCTCATAGTACTGTTGAAAACTATAACAGGGCTTGTGGGTGGTCTACAGATGCTTGGTAAATGTTATTCTTGCCCACCTGTTAGACCCTTATGACAGAAAGTATGGTATGTGGCCCAGCAGCATCAGTTTCACCTGGGAACTTTGTTAGAAAATTAGAATCTTGGTCCTCCCACCAATGACTAAATCAGAATTTGTGTTTTAACAGGATCTCTGGGTGACTTGTGTGCACGTTAACATGTGATAAGCACTGCTCTAGAGTTTCACGGTCATCTAGTTTAACAATCTCTTCAAGTTACACATGCAGAAAGGCAGACTAGAGATAGGAGATTTACCTGATTTTACACATAGAGTTTGTATCACCAAGACTCCTAAATTTCAAGCTAAGGTTCTTTCTACTACCCTGTAGTTTCAGGACTGTATGTAACTCAGCTTCTCTGGGTGACACAAAATGAAGAAAAAGCAAATGGTCCTTCTTCTAAGAACAGGCAGAATTAAGAAATACATAGGGTAGCTGTTTTCATTTTAATCTCACGGATGATATCAAGGGCCCTAAAATGTGTATATATCTATATTTAATAAACACTTGTATGCAATTATGTTTCAGAAATTGCTCTAATCTCCTTATGCATATTGATACTGGTCTGTATATTAACTCATATAATCCTCAAAATAATCCTATGAGAGAAGGAGCACTATTGTCCCCATTTTACAGAAGAGAACTCTGAGCAACCGAGTGGTTAAGTAACTTGCCTATGGTTACATAGCTAGTAAGGGGGAGATCTAGGATTCCAACTCAGGCAGTTTTTCCTCATTTTAGTCCTGAGCCCACAGTAGCAGTCTAAGTAGCCACATTCTTGTTTCAGCTCTAACCAGGGGACAGATATGGAGTTCATTCAGGATTTTTTCAACATCAGCTCTGGTCCTATTCAGCCTTTTTTCCATGAAAGGCTTTTCAGTCCCTGTACTGGGACTTCACCCTGAACTCCTGGCATACAGCTTCCGCTCAGACCAGGAAGGGTACCTCAGAGACTGATAATAACACATTGCTTGGTCCCCTTCCCCCATACTTTGGTTAAAGCTTTTTTTTTTTTCTCACTCTTCAGTGCCGTTTTCTCATTCTCATCTTTTAATCCCAAACTACTGAAGAGCATTTGTCTTCTCTGGCTGTATATTATCTTTTTACTACTTCTTCCTGCCCTCCACCATTGCCCTTTTATCCTGTACCTCATAATTTGGCCTTTCATTCTATACTGTGTGCTATTCTCTGACTTTGCAGTCTGTTTTATCTCCCCAACTCCTCTACAAGTTCTTCAAGGTAAGGGACTAGTAATATTCCAGAACTTTCACTGCTTCCTCTGAGATAAGATTCACAAACTTCCAAAGTGTCATTGCTGGAAAGGCCCTTAGAGACTGTGTAGTCCAACCCCTTAATTGTGCAGAGACCTAGAGGCCCAGAGATGAAGATGGGGTGGATCAAAATAAGAGCTGAATTTAGCATCCAGTTTTCCTTCATTTTAAATAGTATTTTCCCCGTTTCATGTCTCCTCTCCTTCTCCTGTCAAAATCCTACCTACACTTCTGAACCAAGGGGTATGAAAAAAAGGCAGAGCCACTGCTGCGGTATGTGTTCTATGTGTTTGAAATTTTTTTACTTTTCCGCACTAATTCTCTGTCAAACTCCAGGCCTTCGAACTCATGCACAAACTTTGACAAGCTGAGCTGCATTCAGCTGTGAAAGTCACGAGAAAAGGAATCTGCACGGTGCCTTAACAACTTGATCCTCCCTCCATACCCACAGACTGGGCTGGACCTAACCTTTTGGCCTTCCTTCCTCTAGCTCCCCCCGCCCCCACCCCCTTCAGTCCCAGGAGCTTTGCAGCTCCTGTCTTACCAGTGGCTTGATCACTGTTTACCCTCGCTGGGTTCCTCTCAGGGGCGGGATTTCTTTATGTAGCCACGCCTAGACACTCCAGTAGTCTAATCAGTGCTCCAGGAACCTCACGGGGGCGGGGGGGGGGCGGGGAGCGGGAGAAGTAGGCTGAGAGTATGGGTTTGGGTTGTTGTTGTTACACGTGGGTGTGAAATGAGTGGAGCGGAACTTTGCAACGGATTTCCTCAACAGTGAGTGCGGTATGCAGACTAAGGGCTGAGGGATGGAAGCTGAGGGGGAGGGCAGCGTGGTGAGATGTCTGCTCTGCGCTGAGATGTTTGTTCAGGAATCCCATTGTTCTGTCAAGATTCATCTGTTACAAGGTAAGTGTGTGGGAACACCCTCTGGTGTGGCAAGGTGGCTGGGACCTGCGGCACCTAAAAGTGAAGTACAGAATCTGGTCAGGATGACCCTGCTATGGTGCTGCAAAGTCAGAACGGTTGGGAAGCACCCCCCCCCCCGCCGCCGCCCATCTGTCAGTTCATCCATTTGTGTCCAGAAAGAGCTGTCTGAAGTACCTGGGACTCAGGATGATATCCCTAGATTCTTGGCAAGCCATTTCCTGCCTGTGTAGGCGCTTACTGGACTCTGATGGCCGCTGGGAACATGCCCGGACAGGTCCCACCGCCTTGAGCATCTGGGGTTGGAAGATAAAGAACAGGAGATCAGGGGGAGGAGAGGGCGGATCAGACACGTGGAACAGAACTGCTGGCCTACCCAAGTGGCCCCTGGGCAAGTCAGAGCTTGTGTAAAGAGCACACTGGCTCTGTTTGGGGACTTTCAGTCTATTCCTATCCCCCTCCCCCGTGTTTCATTTGATCTTTTGCTCCTGGAAGCTGAGCCCAGGGCAGTGATATTTTGATCCTGCCTCACCCCAAACGCTGGCCAAGGCCCTGGCAGCTGCAAGAACTTGGGGGCAAGAAGAGACCGGCCAGAGCTGGTGCTGGGAAAACAGACTACAGGGTTTGATTTGAACAGGTATTGGCAGCATTGGCCAATGTCATGCAGGGTGACTGAGTCAGGAAATTGTGAAGCATCTCCCTTAGATAGCTCCCCTGTCCCCTCCCCCACCTCAACGACCTTCAGTTCAACTTAACAGACTCACTGAGTACCTACTCTGTGCCACCATGTGTAAGACAGAAAGATATCTAAGTTGTGCCCACTGAAGCCTGACAGTCTTATCATGGGTATAAGAACACACATACAAATTACATTTAAAAGATTCAGTCAAAATGCTCTAAAGTTGTCAAGTAAGCATCATATCAAGTTGAACCAGACAAAATCAGAAAAGGTTTTTTTTTATTGTTTTTGAAATTGTAACACTTTCAGTGCTCCAGAGCCAGACTACATGGGTTCAGGTCCCATTTCCACCATTGATTAACTTGTGTTGCCATAGACAATTACTTCTCCCTCTCTGAACTTCTGTTAACTTCTGTTATTTTTCCCTGTGTGCCAAGTACTTTCAAATTTTGTTAAGATGAACTTAAATTTTCCAGGCTAAAATGAATAATAATAGCACCTATCTCATCAGGTTGTTGTGAGGATTAAATGAGATGATCCATGCAAAATACTTGCACATGCATAGCACAGTGACTGGCCCAAAATAAGCACTCGATAAATGTTAACTATTAAGATAGACCACGAAACACAGATAAGATTTCAACAGGTGGAAATAGGAGAGAAGGCAGAGAAAGAAACAGGAACAACTGCTTACAAGCAAGGAAGCTCAGGACAAGTGAAAAGAACACCAGCTGAGCTGGATTTTAGATTACAATGGGGGGAAGAAAGTGGAAGTTAAAGTTGCCATGGTAGATTGTTGGTAAACCACAAAAAATTTAGGATGCTAGAAATTCGATTTTGTTTGTCAGAAAATGAAAAACTATTGAAGGTTTCTAAGCTAAAGAAAAAGTCAGATCTGTGATTGAGAAAGAATAATTTGGCAAATGTGGGCTAGCCAGATTGGAATGGGAAAGCACAAGAGGTGAATATACCAGTTGCAGAGAGGGTCCAAGGCCTGGAACTGAGGTGGTGGCTATGGGAATAAAAAGAAGGCAATGCATTTACTTTTATTTATTTTTTTACACTTTTTTTTTTTTTGAGTTGGAGTCTCACTCTGTCGCCCAGACTGGAGTGCAGTGGCCGCTCCTGGCCACCGCAGCCTTGACCTGCTGGGCTCCGGCGATCCTTCCGCCTCAACCTTCCACGTAGCTGGAACTACAGGCACGCGCTACCACGCCCGGCTAATTTTTTGATTTATTGTAGAGATGAGGTCTCGCCTGCCCAGGCGGGTCTCGAACCCGTGGGCTCAGGCAATCCACTCACCTCAGCCTCCCAAAGTGCCGGATTACAGGCTGAGCCACCGAGCCTGGTGGCAATGCATTTAAAAGGCATCACAAAAGTTGAATCTGTAGAATTTATGTCACACAAAGACTGAGGTACTACTGCATTTATTGTTCTTCCTTACAAATAGTAAGCCCAGTGAGAAATGGTGAACTTCTTCGAGCCTCAGTTTTCTACCTTGAAAAAAGGGAGAATAGTAGTCATATTGTAGTCTTGTTGGGAGGATTAAAATAAATAATCCCTGTAAAAGATCTGGTATAGTGCCTGACATCTAGTAGAATTTAATAATTTTCTTTTTATGCCAATTGACTAAAATTGATAAAAAAATATTTTTACCAGTTTCTGCTTAAACACTTATAGAGGGAGGAGCCTTACTGCTTTTCTGAGAGAGGAAACCCTTGCCTGTGAAAGGTTCTTTCTTTTGTTAAGATGAACTTAAATTTTCCTGTATCTTGCCCCCAAATGTCCTAGTAATTCTCCCTGGGGCCACTCAGAGCAGTCTGCTCTTCTTCTTCCATGATAGTTTTTCAGAGATCCGATGACCAGAGACCAGCTCCCCATTTATCTTCTGTTCCTATGCCAAACAGCTTAGCTAATTCTACAGTTTTTAATATGACATGGTATTCTGTCAAATATGACTTAGATTTTGAACTACATAAATTGGAGAACACTGCAAAAGGAATACGATTGGTAAATGTGACAAATTTTTTTGTAATTCATTACTTTAAAAATTTTTTTCCCCTGTGTGCCAAGTACTTTCAAATCTGTCCTCCCACTGACTCTTTACCCCAACTGAGGAAAGTGCAGATTTCCCTGTTTTAATTGTACAGGTGGACAAACAGGCCCAAAGAAAATGAAACTTGCCAGAGATTGTTTAGTTAATTAGTACCTGAGCCAGAACTGGAAGCCAAATTGTGTTTTTTCATTTTCTAGAGCTGTTTGGGTTTAAGGTGATGACTGGGCAATTAGATCAATTCTGGCACTAAACAAGAATGCAAGAGGAGGTGGAATCTTCAATTGCCTTTCATCAGTTATGTCTTCTTTGAAAGAATTCTTCTCTTTAGATGTCTTCTTTACCTGCTCCACTTGACTGTCTCTTGCAGAGAGTGAGACATCTTTTGGAACCATTCCTCGGTGCTAAAACATATTGAAGCAGAAGCTGTTTTTCACTGCTTTGTTTCTAGAGACTGGCTCTACCTTTGTATTCTCCCCTTGGGAGCAAAACGGGAAAGGATGTTGATCAGTTTCACCATCAGTCTGTAACAAAAGAATACTATTATTTTGTGTACATAGAAGATATGAGGATGACCTATGTCTGCCTTTGATTAGAGTTAACTGTATATATTTTCTGTGTTTCCCACCAGGCATAGTCTCTAAAAGTGGAGAACATGCTTTATCACTTCTGGTTTTCCTCTTGCCACTAAGTTCTAATAGAATGCCTAGCATAGAAGATACTTGTCAAGTGGTTTTTGGGTGACCAGAAATCCATCCTACTAATCCTGGGATGACAACAATTGTGATATTCCCTCAAATTATCCAAAAGACATCATGACATTCTCAAAAATAAATGAACAAACATGCAATATATGGTAGAATCAAACAGTAAAATGTCCTACTTTCAGGAGGTTGTTAGTCACCGTCATAGATAAGCCAAAAAGAGTGACCACCACTACTTCTCTTCGATGAGCCACCTCTCCTTGCCCACCCTTTGAAATTGTTCCTGTTGAGGGTAAAATGAGCAGATATTGGGTTGTAGGGCTTAGGAAAAAAGAAACTGGAATCTTGGTAATATAGACACTGAGTAATCAGTCCTAAAGCTAGGCCCTTTGCTCTCTTTATATATGGAAAATAGACAAGCTACTGGGCCTTTAGTATGGAGACTTGGATTATAGTTCTAGCTCTGCCACTGACTATTTTCTGAGACTCAGTTTCCTCAACTGGATATTCAGGGAATGAGTTTAAGTTGTCTTGAAGAAACCTTTTGGGATTTCATGATTTTATGTTGCCAATTATCTGATAGTTTAATGTTTAACCAGTTAGCAAAGAGGAGAAAAAAATAAATCATAATGGAATGTGCTGTCTTGTGAGTACTGAGATGCCTGTTATGAAAGGAATTCAAGTAGAACTGGGTGGTATTTCTTTCCTGGGCAACAAGTAGCTGGGATTAAAATAACCTTTAAACTCCCTTTTGACTAAGATTGTCAGAGTCTGAAAATGGTTTCACAGAATGTGCATTTACATATAAGATCATAGGCTTCTTGTTACCAGTTTTACCTTTCCTCCACAACCCCACAAAGTCCTAAATCTTTCTCTTTTGGGGGGAGCATCATAAAAAAGAAGAAGAAGAAGAAAAAAGCAAGAAATATTTTGGCAGTAGTATATCATCCTGTACAGGTAGGCCTCATTCTATAGGCCTCATTCTATTTCCCCAGTCTTTTTGTAAGAACATGGGCCTGGGTTGTGTTTGAAAATGCCCACTGCTTTGTATCCCTGTGCTTTGTATTACATGGACTGTGCAGAAAAACAGAATACTTGATTGCTATGAAAAAAAAAAGGACTGTTCTTATTGACATCTTCAGAAAGACACAGCTATTCCAGATTGCGTGATAAATTTTAACAGAATGGAGAGAATGTGGGGCAAGACCAGCAAACATGAATAGAACTCAGAAATGGAAGCACTTGACTGTGTTTTATCAACTTCCCAGCCCTGCAAAGAAATCATACCATGAATTCAATTTCAAACTGGGACCACATAGCCGAAAACTTTCTTGAGAAGTGAACATCTTCATTCCCCACTCCCAGTACTGATAGTGGGATAACTAATTTTTTATGATACCTTAATTTTATGGCATCTTGTGGTGGTCGATACACAAATAAGTGATTCACTTTCACTAGGGCAACAGCAGAGCAAAGTAAAGGCTTTGGATATTAGCTGAGTATTGGTCTGACCTGTGGCTTGTCTCCAGTGCCCTTTGTACCTCAGCTGTGAGTGGGATAGCAACGACAATCATAGCAACTTCTCATATGTGTAGCACAATCTAGAGTTTCCAGAACAAAAAATAATCTTACATACATTATCTCATTCTTCCCTTGAACATCATCCAGGGGAATTTCTGTGCCTTTGCTCCCACTTGGAAAGATTGTTTCAACAATGATTGAAAGGATATTTTCCCCTCAAAATCAGTCCAGAGTTTGATAGTATTACTATTTCTTTTATTAATTATATCTCTATATTGGGGCTACACAGTCCTTTTCCCCCCTCCCTTTAACAATTAATTTTCAGCAGTTGCTAAACACTGAAATATTTATATTTATATTTATAAGCAAATATTTATATTTTTTAGTTTTTTTTTCTTACTCAATGAACAGTCTTCTAAATTTTAGTTGTCTTCTGAGGTTTGAGCTTTATTTGTTGTGAATGTGTGTGCATGCACACCCATGTTTTGAAGGTATAATAATTATACCCATATGGTTAGTATTTGCTTTTGGTTGAATGGAAGTGGTCCATTTCCGTTGATTATCAATTCTATCTATATGGTGATAATGGCCTTTATAAAGTTTTTTTTTTCTTTTTCTACCTCATCTGGGGCATTACCTCTTGCACTGCACACTGGAATAAAGAACAAGGTTAATAGGTGAGACTAATTTTGCACAGCTTCATTTTTTTCTGTTGATATGCTTATATCAGATTGCTGGACAAGATGTTGCTATCTCTAACAGTTAAAATTATTCAGCCACTGTGGAAATGGAGAAAGAAACCCACTAAAAACTCTAGGAACCACCTGTGATCTTTGAATTATTTCTATTCCAGGCATAGATTTTAGCATACTTGAACAAAAAAGACAATTTACAATTATCACATTCCCACAAAATAAAATAAAAATGAAGCATCCTCACTTCTGACATTCTCCATTTCCTAGTAGCAAGAGTTGACACTATTGCTGACTCCTTACTTCTTCAGATTTTATCCTATACTACCATATCCATGTTATATTCTTTATTCCCTGGTTTCTCCTTCTCAGTTGCTGCTGGTTATTCTTCTTCCTGCTTCGAATATGGGTGTCCCTCAGTATTTTGTTCTTGGCATTCTACTTGATTCATCTAAACAAATCTCTGCCATGATTTACCTAGGCCAGTGGTTTTAGTCTAGTGCATAGGGTTTTTTTTCGTCGCTGTTCTTGTTTTTTTAAGTTCCGCAGATGATTCTGATGTGCAGCCATAAGAAAGGATTGTTATTCTGGTCTTTGTATGCATTTGCCTCATCTCCAGCTCCAACCTATGTTCTACATATTATAATTGCCTGCTGGGTACAACCACTGAAGTGTTCCTGTGTCTCCTCTATCTCTCCATACTTAGAGTGATTGAAAAACAGTGCATTGTCTTTTTGTTCTACCAAGCAACACCCTTTCACAGTCTTTATGATCCTGGGGTTTTTCTAGTTTCTTAGACAGGAACTCTCAGAATCTTTTCTAACTCTTTTTTTCCTCTTGGTTCTCACTTTGTAAAGTCTGTATCTCCCACCATCATTTCCTTTTTATTCACATTGTAGTCACCCTTGTCCTGACTCATGAAGGCTTATATAGTAACTCTGTCAATTTGTTATTTAAAACATAATCAATTTAATATGCAGAAAATGCTTTTTTTTTTGTCCGCTTAAAATATCACCTAAGAAAAATAAAAGTCAGCCGGGCTTCGTGGCTCAGCCTGTAATCCCGCACTTTGGGAGGCTGAGGTGAGTGTGTTGCTTGAGCCCGCAGGTTCAAGACCTGTCCGGGCAACTTGGCGAGACCTCATCTCTACAGTAAATCAAAAAATAAAGCAGGGTGTGGTAGCGCGCGCCTGTAGTTCCAGCTACTCGGAAGGCTGAGGCGGAAGGCTGAGGTGGAATGATCGCTGGAGCCCAGTAAGTCGAGGCTGCGGTGACCGGGAGCTGCCACTGCACTCCAGTCTGGGCGACAGAGTGAGACTCCAACTCAAAATAAATAAATAAATAAATAAATAAATTAAATTAAATTTTAAAAAAAGAAAAAGAAAAGCCAAGGCTAGGAGAATCTCCATTTCTTGTTGTAAAGTTCCATACTCCCTTGGAAAGCATCCCAGACTCATAGGTCCTAAATTACCTTTCAGTCTAACTTTGTGTCTTACTGACTAAATAAACTTAGGGTAACCCTTTCTCTCTATGCCTTGTTTTGTTTTTTTTTTAATCTGTTACTTGGTGATAATAATCACTAGCTTCCTTCTAAGGTTATCATGAGGATCCATTGAACTAACTGATGTAAAACCCTTTACAGACTGTGAAATCTTGCATTCAGGAAGAAAGTTATTTCCATTATTCTGTAGATTTTTACTATTTGCTCATTCAACACATATTTATTTAGTGCCTACTGCGTGTCAGGCACTATTGTAAGCCTGTAGATGAGGCAGTAAACACAGTAGGCACCAGAGTCTCATGGTGCTTACATCTGATATGTCCAAAGGTCATGAGTGCTGTGAAAAAAAATAAAACAGGAAAGGGGGTAAGGGAGTATGGAGAGAAGGTACAAATGTAGAAGAGTGGTCCTAGATGCCTTAATAAGAAGATAGTATAAAAACAAAGAACTGAAGAAGATGAAGGAAATATCCATGTGATGTGAATATCTGGGGAAGAATATTCCTTTGAGTGAACAGCAGATGTGAAAGCCCTAAGATGAGAGCATACCTGGTTAGTTTGAAGAGCAGCAAGGTGGATGGCAAGGCTGGAATGAAGAGAGTAAGGGGAAGCGTAATAGAGCATAAAGTCGAAGAGATAATGGGGGAAGTCGAAGTAGGCATATCATCTAATATCTAAGACCTCACTGGTCATTTTCTTTCTCCCTTCCTTCCTTCCTTCCTTTTTTCCTTCCTTCCTTCCTTCCTTCCTTCCTTCCTTCCTTCCTTCCTTCCTTCCTTCCCTCCCTCCCTCCTTCCTTCCTTCCTTCCCTCCTTCCTTCCTTCCTTCCTTCCTTGTTCCAACATACAAACTCTTTATTATATACCATACATCACTATGCACATTTTATGTTTGTACATACCCATTTCTTGATGGGGTTATGTCCAAATGCATTTGAAACTTAAGTTTTATTATGATTGAAAGAAAGAGCCACTGATAGATTTTGAGGTGGAAATGTCATGCTCTAACATGTTTTAAAAGAACCATCTTCTTTTATCTTTATCTCCTATTCTTACTAGAAAAAGAAATGGGTAGGAACCAGCCTACTCCTCCACCAGATTCCCTGTGAAAGTTGGGAGTGGGAACAGAAAAACTTGTTTTGTGACTGCACCTTATATTCAGGTGAAATGGAAAAGGTCAGAGACAAAAGAGCCCCTGGAATAGTAATTTTCAACATTGGTTAACTGTGTAAATTCCATGTGCTCGTGCCACACTCCTGACTAATTACAACAGAATTTTAGGAATGGGACCCATTTATCAGTATTTTTGGAGCTCTCAAGGTGTAGCCAAGACTGAGAACCACTGTTTTAAGAGATTGGTCAAACTAATTCCCTCATGGTACAAATGGGGACTTTGAGTCCAGCATTGGTCAGGCTTATTCTCCTGATGGCTGGTCCTGGGACCATGTACCATACTGAACTAAAAAAGTAAATGCAAAGTACACAAATAGTGACATAGGAGGAAGATAAGCTGTTTGATAGTTTGAAAGTAGGTTATAGAAAAGAGAAAGCAGCCAGGCTCGGTGGCTCAGCCTGTAATCCCAGCGCTTTGGGAGGCCGAGGTGAGTGGATTGCCTGAGGCTGCGGGTTCGAGACCCACCTGGGCAACTTGGTGAGACCTCATCTTTACAACAAATTAAAAAATTAGCCGGGCATGGTAGCGCGTGCCTGTAATTCCGGCTACTCAGAAGGCTGAGACAGAAGGATTGCCGCAGCCCAGCAGGTTGAGGCTGCGGTGGCCGGGAGTGGTCACTGCACTTCAGTCTGGGTGACAGAGTGAGACTCTAACTCAAAAAAAAAAAAAAAAAAGAAAAGAGAAAGCTGGGATGGGGTGGTTCTGGGTCATGTCAGAAAAGAGGAGACTGAGAGCCAGCACCAAATGGTAAAACAACATCTGGATTATAGGTCAAACATCTGGAAATGATGAGGACACTATACACTAAGATTAGAAACTTAATTTGCAAAGAAAGGAGGATTCTCAAGGCTGTTGAACAATTGCTTTGATTTTTAATCAATTCTGTGCATGTGGGTGGATGGACTCACAGGAGAGGAACGGGCAGGGCATGGACCAGCTGTTGTCTTCCTCACCCTTTTTAATCCCACACCTCCTGCACTGTCCAGACAAATAACCTAAAGTCCTGAGTTCTTAATTTAGGACTGTTGTCCTGTACTGCTTACCCATACTAGATAGAGAAAGCATGTTTCATCCCACAAGCATGTGTGCAAATTGAGAACAGCAGCAGCCGCAAGCTGCAGCCAGAAGCAGCTGCACCCCAGCAGCCTGAGTACCTCACATCCCACAGAAAGTTAGCCAGCATCAATTATTCAGGGCACAGTGAGCCAATGTGGGGATTACTATTAATGTCAGCCTTATTGCTTCTCTTCTACCCTGCCTGAATTCTTTTCCTTCTAGGCATTTGGGGGAGAATTAGGACAAGGGAATGGGCAGGAAAAGCAACCATATGACAAAAGCAGGCCAAATAAGACTCTCTAGTTGTTTATCCACTTGTCAGCCCCTTTGATTAAAGTTATATATATATTAAACTTACAAGATAAATTTGGGTGAAAAGTTAAGGGAAACAAATTATAGTTGAAAACTTGTATAAAAATATCCACAGTAGCTTTTAGAAAGTTTTATTTGGGGGTTAATTTAGGCAACATCTATTGGAATAATATAGCGTAGTTCACAGTATTTTTGTTTTGTTTTGTTTAATTTTTGTTATTATAAAGATGCAGGGTACATGTCAGGGTTAGGTATATAAACATTGATCATGCAGGTACCCTTGTTGATGAGGTATGCTCCTCCCTTCCCTAGCAGTTTCCCCCAACTGCCAATCCCCTCCCCGACAGTTTCCCACTACTGCCAATCTCTTTCTTATAGCATTATAATTGTTCAAGGTCCGTTTATGAGTGAGACTATATGGTACTCTGTTCTTTGTTTCTCTGATAAATCACTGAGTATGATTAACTCTAAATCTATCCAAGTTGCTGCGAAGCCCATATATTTGTCCTTCTTTATGGCTGCATAGTATTCCATTGTGTATATGTACCACATTTTTTAATCCAGTCCAGCTTCAATGGGCAACACTGTTGGTTCCATGTTTTTGCTATTGTGAATAGAGCTGCAACAAACATAACTGTGTAGGTATCTTTTTTTGTAGAATGACAAGCTGAAAAACCTTCTTTTAAAATGAGATATAATTCACGTAGCATAAAATTCACTCTTCAAAGTGTTTAATTCACTAATTTTAATACACTCACAAAAGTTATACATCTACCACTACTATCTAACTCCAGGCAATTTTCATCAGCTTATAAAGAAACCCATACCCATTAAACAGTCACTTCCCATTTCCCCTTGCCCCCCAGCCTGTGACAACCACCAAATCTACTTTCTATCTCTATGGATTGCCTATTCTGGGCATTTCATGTAACTAGAATCATAGAACATTTGTCCCTTTGTGTCTGACTTCTTTCTCTTAGGATAATGTTTTCAAGGTTCATTAATGTTATTGTATATGCTAAGTACTTAATTCCTTTTTCTGGCTGAATAATATTTAATTGTATAGAGAGATCACTTGTTATTTGTTCACTCATCAGTTAATGGGTATTTGGGTTTTTCCCACATTTTGGCATTATGAATAATGCTTTTGTAACATTCATCTACAAATTTTTGTGTGGACATGTTTTTAATTATCTTGGTTTATATATACCTAGGATATCATGATATGTTTCACATTTTGAGGAACTTTAAAACTGTTTTCCAAAGTGGTGGCATCATTTTACATTCTTGCCAGAAATATTGAGGGTTCCAATTGCTCAATATCCTTGACAACACTTGATTGCTTTTTAAAAGATATTATAGTCACCTTAGTGGATGTAAAGTGGTATTTAATTGTGGCTATTATTTGCATTTGTTTTATTGCAGATGATACTGAGTGTCTTCATGTGTTTATTGGCCATAATGTGTCTTCTTGGAGTAATATCTATTTAAGTACTGTATCCATTTTTTTTTAGAAACAAGGTCTTCCTCTGTTGCCCATGCTGAAGTGAAGTGGCATGATCATGGTTCACTGCAGCCTGGAACTCTTGGCCTCCAGTGGTCCTCCTGCCTCAACTTACCGAGTAACTAGGACAACAAGCACATACCAATATGCCTGGCTTTTTATTTTATTTTATTTTTTGGTAGAGACTCAAGGTCTCACTATTTTTCCCAGGCTCTGCATCCGTTTTAAAATTAGGTTATCTTTCTATTTTTGAAGTGCATAGGTTTTGTATATATTCTAGGTTTAGACACATGATTTACAAGTCTTTGTCTCTCATTATGTGGATTTTTTCATTTTCTTGATAGTGACCTTTGAAACACAAAAGTTTTTAAATTTTAAGTTTTAAATGGTATTTATATTTTTTTCTTTTGTTTCTTGTGTTTTTGGTGTTGTATCTAAGAAATCTAATCCAATGTAACACGGATTTCTACAAATAATTTCTTATAAGAAAAAATTAAAAATTGTGGAATTTGTGTATCTTCTTACAAAAAAAAACTTTTATCAAAGTTTTATAGGTTTCTTTCTTACCTTTAGTGTTTTAGTCCATCTTGAGTTAATTTTATATATTATGTGAGGTAGGGATCCAGCTTGATTTTTTTTTTTTGCATGTGGATACCCAGTTGCCCCATCACTAGTTTTTGAGAAGACTATTCTTTACCCGTTGAATTTTCTTGACACTCTTTGAAAACACTTTATTGAGCAAAAGAAACTGGAAACAAAAGCACTCATCTTGTATGATTCTAATTAATGGGAGGCTTAAGGACAAATAAAACTAATCACAGTGATAAAAAGCAGAGTTTAATTACCTGGGGAAGGGATGGTATTGACTGGGGAAGGGGCATGAAAGAGCCTGCTGAAGTAATGGAAAGCTTCTGTATCTTTATCTGGATGGTATTTACATGAGTGTATACATATGCAGCGATTCATCAGTTCACTTAATCTTTGTGTTCCTTACTGTGTATATGTTGTACTGTAATCAGAAATCAACAAAAATCCCAGCATGGTGCCCACATTAGGCTTTTAGAGCACTTCCACATTACCTCATCTGATATTCAAACTACTCCTAAAAGCTACACAGTATCCCAGGCAAGTTGGAGGCAGTATTTCAGGGCGTAGCTTCCAAACAGTACAACTGAGTGGGTAGAAGGCTTTGGTAGAAGCAAGCCCCATCATGTGTTATTCTCGAGAGAGTGGAAATAAGGGGCACCTGACATTTCCCTTCCTCCCTCCCCAACCACTGCTAATGTAAAGATGTAATGAGAACACAATCCCAAGTCATAGTTAGGGTAAAAAATATTTTCTTGAGCAGCCACAATTTTAGGTTGTGAAGGTGAGAGGGATTGTTCTGTAGAAAATGGTGTGCTGTTTAATAAAGTCCCTGATAACATTCTCACTTATTTGTAAACATAATTTTATTTCATTTCAGAAGCAATTGTCTCAAAAAAGTTTCCAAACCTATGTTGAATAAGTGCATCTTATAAACAGGATATCTTAATTAAAAAAAAAAAATCCAGTGAACATCGAGGACAATATTGCTTTTGGCCAAGATGTCTTAGTTACTGAGGGTATTGTAGGGAATTCAGTCCTTAAGCCTCAGGTTACTGGTGGCTGTAGTTCATGAGGAGGTACTTGCTATAATGGTACTACGTCTCAAACATGGGCTTCATGCTCCAGCTGGGATGGGTCAATAAAGAAGCTTAAGTGCCTTTCCCTTTTCTTCTCCACAAATCCCAAGTGTGATAAGTGTGCACTCCTTTTAATATTTCCCACTTCTCTTAAAAGAAAAAGGAAAGGGAGTCTACTAATTACCAAGTATTTCATATGTATCTAGCACTATAGTAAGCTCGTTAACATGTATTATTATATTTAATTCTCTCAATTACTATGCAAGGTATTATTTTTAAAATCTCCATTTGTAGATAAACTGATGCTGAGAAAGATAAAGCAATTTACTCAAAGATACACAACTAGTAAGCTGCAGAGTTAAGATTCAAGCCCAAGTATATATGCACACAAGAGCATTGTACTTTTTTAGTATAGAGTTAACTACCACTGTTTAGAAAGTCATTATCTGAGAAATAAATAACCTAGGTGGCTAAACACACATGCATTGTTAACCATAGTCCAGGCAACATAACCTGTCAGTAAGCTAACAAATAGCAAGCACTGTTGAGATATCCACTCTGTGCTAGGTGCAGTACTAGGCACTGGGCCTGAAGTGGTCTCTATTCTTGGAAACTTTATAGGTTTGTCTAACATTAGATGAGGAATGACAGATTACTTGATGGGTACAGTGTACATTATTTGGGTGATGGTTGCACTAAAAGCCCAGACTTCACCACTAAAAATAGGCATGTAACAAAACTTCATTTCTATCCCTTACATTTATTAAAATAAAAAACAAACAAAAGGCAATTGTGTCTGCTGTAGGACACTGCTGATCGGGAGAAAATTAATATAAATTCTGACTTTGTCCCTGGATAATGACATTTAACCCTTCTTAGACAGTTTTAACTATATGCTCTGACTTCTTTAGAACAATCCAGGGTATGTGGTTTTGTTCTCTTTAATAAAGGCAATTTGTTAAGCTTGTAATGAAAGATAATTTTATTTTTATGCTTTGAATAAACAGTGCTACCAAAATATAGAAAAAACCCTTTGTTCATTCCCTAGGACCTGATGTGGGAATTTGGCAAGAAGCCTGCCTTGCCAAGACAGTTTTCAAAGTCATGGTTAGAGGGGCATGTTAGAGTTCATGCTGCAGATGTTTATTAGGTAGGTGGGGTTTTGGAAACCAAATAAAATAGGATATCTCAGACCCACAAAGACCACTAGGAGCTTCTGTGGAGATTTTTTTTAACTTTATTTTATTATAAAGATGTGAGATACAAGTAGACTACATAGGTAGTCTACGTGCAGGTGAAGTTTGGGCCACCAACTCTTCCTCACTTCCACTGGTTTAGTATCAGAGACCCTTAGTGATGTTATGAACTCCACCTACCCTGCCACACAGTGCCCCACTACTGCTGATCTTTCTTGTGGTATTGTGACCCACTTATGAGTGAGAACATGTGGTGTTCAGTTTTTTGTTTCTGTGATAGATTACAGAGTATGATGGACTCTAAATTTATCCAATTTGCTGTGAAGTTCATAATTTTGTCCTTTATGGTTGCATAATACTCCACCATGTACATGTACCACATTTTTAAAAATCCAGTCCACTTTCAATGGGCAGCAGGGTTGGTTCCATGTTTTTGCTATTGTGAATAGTGCTGCAATAAATGTGCGTGTACAAGTATATTTTTTTGTAGAATGGTTTGAGTTATTCTGAGTATATTCCCAGGAGTGGGATAGCTGGTTCATAAGGAAGGTCAATTTCTAGTTCTTTTAAAAATCTCCACACTGTTTTCCAAAGAGGTTAAACTAGTTTGCACTCCCACCAACAGTGTAGAAGCGTTCCCTTTTCTCCTCACCCTCGCCAGCATCTGTTGTTTTTCTTCAGTGAGATTGGTCATCATTTTATATATATATATATATATATATATATATATATATATATATATATATAGAGAGAGAGAGAGAGAGAGAGAGAGAGAGAGAGAGAGAGAGAAACAATTGTAAACTTTTTTTTGTAGGTACTTTAAAAATATATTGTATAGTATTATATTTTGTGGAACCTACTTGAATGATGTAATTTTTCAATGTTTTATTTTAAGATGTCAGTTTGGATAATGTACCACAAATTATGTTCTTTGTAATCCTGTACGTCTGTGACAAAACACTTCAGAGATCAACTTATATGTGTGAGCAGGTACATAGATTTAGAAAAAAATGTTTAGGAGTTGTGAGAGCAAAAACATTATAAATTATTGACAGAAATAGTCTGCTCAATACTCTGGCCTTGATTTTCACATCTTAAATGATTTATCCTGCCTCTGGTACGCATTTCTTTGACATTATCTTAGATTTAGCAACTACCAGAATCTTGACCAGTACTTAAAACTAAATTCACAATTTTAAGCATCCCACCTTCTGCCCAATACCACCTCTTGGTCTAGCTCACTGTATCCTTTACTCTGACTGAATGGTTTTTCAGCACAACTAAGACCTCCAAAATGTTTCCACCAAAGCCAACCACCCTTTCGCCTTTTCAGGTTGGCTTCAGCCTCTGTCTGACTCAGATTCCATGGTGCACCTTGGTAATCACCCACTTGCATGCCTTCTCAGATCACTTACTCCTATCCCTCCCTCAACCCTGTTTATTTTATTTTTTATTTTAAAGATGTGGGAAACAATTCAGGGTTAAGTACATAAGTGGTCACTGTACAGGTGAAGTTTGGGCCTCCTATTGGTCCTCGCTTTGTCTGATTGGGGATCAGGTACCCTTATTAGTGTTATGTGCCCTTCCCTCCCCTGGGAATGACCCACTACTGCCAATCCCTTTCATGTAGTATGATGATAAATGTTCAGGGTCCACTTATGAGTGAGACCATGTGGTACTCAGCTCTTTGTTTCTGTGATAGATCACTGAGCATGATGGACTCTCCAAATCCATCCAAGTTGCTGTGAAATCCATAATTTTATCCTCCTTTATAACTGTGTACAATTCCATTGTGTGTATATATATACCAACAATTTTGTTATCCAGTACACTTTTGAGGGGCAGCACGGTTGGTTTGATGTTTCTGCTATTAATAGTGAACACTATAATAGTGCTGCAGTAAACATGTATGCCCAAGAATGTTTTTTTGTAAAATGACTTGAGTTCCTCCAGGTATATTCCCAGAACGGGAATTTCTGGGTCATATGGAAGGTAGATTTTAAGATCTTTTAAAAATCATCACACTGTTTTCCACAGAGGTTGTACTAGTTTACACTCCCACCAACAGTGTAAAAGCAGTACCTTTTCTCCACATCCTTGCCAGCATCTGTTGCTTTTTGATTTATTAATCATGGCCAATTCTATACCTAGAAAATCCAAGAGAAACTTTCAAAAACCTTCTTGCAATGATAAAGGACTTTGGCAAAGTCTCAGTGTGCAAAATCAACATGCAAAAGACAGTCACATTCTTATACACCAATGACAAACAGATAATCAAATGAAAAGCACAGTCCCATTCACAATAGCAAAAGCAACAACAAAAAATAAAGTACCTTGGCATCTTCCTAACCAGAGAAGTGAAGGGCCTTTATTACAAAACACTGCTCAAATAAATCAAAGATGACACAAACAAATGGAAAATATTCCATGCTCATGAATTGGAACAATCAACATTGTTAAATTGTTCATCCTACCCAAGGCTATCTACAGATTTAATGCAATGCCCATTAAATTACCAACATCGTTCATCTCAGACCTAGAAACAACAATACAGAAATTCATATGGAAACATAAATGACCACAAATAGCAGAACAATCCTCAGAAAAATAGATAAAGCAGGAGGTATCACACTTCTGGACTTTAAACTTTATTATAAGGCTACAGTAATCAAAACAGCCTGATATTGGTACAAGAACAGGCATATAGACCAATGGAACAGGATAGAGATTCCAGAAGTAAAATCTCAATTTCTCAACCAACTCATCTTCAACAAAGCTTCTACTAACAACTTCTGGGGAGAGGTGAATTTATTCAGTAAATGGTGCTGGGAAAACTGGCTGACCACATGCAGAAGACTAAAGCAAGACCCCTACCTATCACCATATACACACAAAAAATATATTTTAAATCAACAAAAAACCTAAATGCAAAACCTCATACTATAATAACCTTAGAAAATGCAGGAGACACCCTTATGGAAATTGGAATTGGCAATTCCTGATCAAAACCTCAAATGCCCATACCATAAGAGTTAAGATAGACAAGTGGGACCTCATCAAACTGAAAAGCTTCTACAAAGCAAAAGAAATCATCAAGAGAGCAGAGAGACAGCTCACAGAGTGGGAAAAAATATTAAAATATTTACCAACTGTATACCTGTCAAAAGCCTAATATCCGGGATCTACAAGGAGCTCGAATGTGCCAAAAAGAAAAAAAAAAACAAATAGCCCTATTACAAAGTGGGCAAAATATATGAATAGACACTTATCAAAAGAAGACATATGAGCAATCAGCAGATACATGAAAAAATGCTCAGTCTCAATAACCAACAAAGTAATGCAATTTAAAATCACACTGAGATACCACCCAATTCTAGTCAGAATGGCCATCATCAATAACTCAATGAACAACAGATGTTGGAGAGGATTCAGGGGAAAGGGAACATTTCCACGCTGTTGGTGGGAGTGTAAACTAGTACAACCTCTTTAGAAAACAGTGTGATGATTCCTAAAACATCTAAAAATCATCCTTCCACACAACCCAGCAATCCCTCTTCTGGGCACCTGGAGAAACTCAAATTACTCTGTGAAAAAGATGCCTGCACACACATGTTTATTGCAGCATTATTCACAATAGCAGAAACATCAAACCAACCGTGCTGCCCCTCAAAAGCGTACTGGATAAAAAAAGTGATACACTTACATGATGAAATATATGCAGCCATAAATAAGGAAAAAATTATGAACTTCTCAGGAACTTGGAAGGACTTAGAGCCTATAATACTGAGTGATATATCACAGAAAGAAATAACTGAGTATCACACATTCTCACTCATAAGCGGGCCCTGAAGAATTATCATGGTACTATAGGGAAGGAATCTACAGCAGTAGTGGAAAACTACCAGGGGAGGGAACAGGGGCACACTTCATCATAAGGGTACCTGATCTCAAACCAGGTGAAGTGGGGACCAATATGTGGCCCAAACTTTACCTGTACAATGACTATTTGTATACCTGACCCTAAATTGTGCCCCACATATTTAAAAAAAAAAAAAGAACTCTCTCCAATTGGTCACCGTTAATAAGTCTAAAAAACTACAGATACTGACGAGGGTGTGGAGATTCTAGATAGCTGTATCGGAAGCTTATTTCAAGAGTAGGGCCATTATTTGGTTCCTGCCAGTGTTTTTCTGTTTTTGTGGGTCAAAAAAAGGATACAATAGAGGTTTCCAGAGTTTCTGAACAGTATGTTGACACTTCCCACGGTGCTCAATTACCTTGTCATGAGGGTTGTGAAACCGCTGATGGTTTTTGTCTTCAATGAGAAGGGGAGAGGAACATAAGGATGACACCCTGAGCCAGTAAGCAAAACAACACAGAAGGGAATATGTTTATCTTGTGTAAAACTGAATTTTGTATCCTACTTTCTTCTGAATGAAAAAGAATGGCCCAGCTGATGGTGGCAAATGGTGCACTTAAGCTGTAATGTCAGCCAGAATGATTTACCCCCATCTCCAAAGAAGACTTTTGAGTAGAGAAACATTGGCCTCTCAAGGTGCATATGCACATTCTCCTCTCTTCTGACAGGAAGTACACATTTAGAACTTTTGGTATTTTGAGAAACTATTTGAAATTTGAGTAAGAGAATCTCACCTAACCTTTCTCTTTGAGCAGGACAAGCCCCACCTGTCAATTACTTGAGCCTCCCTCATTAAAATTCCTTTTTGTAGAAGACTACTTTTCTGCATACTTTGTATAGTTCTTCAGAAACTTCAGGATGGTTTGATGGACTTTTGCTCATTTAATTCTCTCAAGAGCTATATAAGGTAGATGAGGAATGCACTGTCCCTTTTGTTTCAATCAAATAACTGAGGCCAGAAAAAATAAAATGATTCATCCAAGACCATAAGCTGAAATGGGAAGAGCCAGATAGAGGAACCAAAATTCCAGTTGACCTCGCATCTTTCCAGTTTTAGCACTAAAAGTCCCATGTCCCAAGAAACTTCTTAATCTTGAGCAACAAATTTATTGACTACTCTATAGCCAGGATTAGAATTCACATCTCCCAGTTCTCAGTCTAATGCTAGTGATACTGCCCTATGCCACATGTCTTCCAAAAACTATTATCTGAGTAATGCTTCCCCTTCTCTACACCTTAGTGCATCAACATATTTCTACATACTGAGTCATACTCCTCTTCCATTCTGCCTAGGACAGGAGCAATGGCAGCCAGTGGTCCTCAGAAGTACTGAAGACTGAAGACGCTGTTGACAAAGGAAAAGAGGTTTCAGCTTTCTCATCTGAAAAATAAAGATGATAATCCCTATACTGCTTAACTTACAGGGATGCTGTGTAGATCAAATAATAATAGATGGGAAAGTGCTTTCTAAACTGTTAAGAGCTAGTCACAGGTGAGAGACAGTGATTATTCTCTACTCCATGGACAGAAGTCAACTCCTTGTCTTATTCTCTTTACCAGTTCAGTTCCTTGTGTAGCCACTAACAGTATGAATTTGAGCAAGTTTCTTAGCTTCTCTGTCTCAGTTTCCTCATTTGCAAAATAGAGCTAATAATAATCCCTGATATGGTTGCTTTGAGAGTTGATTTAGTTATTACTGTGTAAAGCTTTTAGAAGAGTTTCAAGCACATGCACAAGGCTACATAAGCAACAACTGTTTGGGGTTGGCTTCCTTGGCTCCTCTAACTCAGAGTCAGAGACTACATTAGGAGAACCTAGAAGTCATGTGACATAGAAGCCATTACTTACCTTGCAGTCTCTTTCCACTAGCTCTCTAGTTGTTGTGTTCTGTACCCACAGCTTTCCCACCATGAGTTGCCAAGAAAATGAGTACTGGGACCAGTGGGGACGGTGTGTCACCTGCCAACAGTGTGGTCCTGGACAGGAGCTCTCCAAGGTAAGTCCCCTTAATTAGTATACTTATTTTTGTCACATATTAAGAACCAGCCTGAAAACTGAGAGGGGCCAAGATTAGGGGAGTCAGTTTTACCTATGACTGATCTAGTTCAGCAGGTAAAACCTGGGGATCCAAAGTGTAGGGAATAATAAGTAGTTGTAATTTCAGCAAGAAGTCAGTATAGCAGAATCAGGGTCAAGGAAATTTCCCACAAAATAATTAAGTATTTCAAGAGAAGATGTGCAACTAGAGACCTAGGAAGATTGTTCAGCATTTGGAAGACCTATCAACCTATCAAAGCAAGGCCCATTTACTTGGAGTTCAAGAGCCGGGTACCAGTTTTTAGGAATGGGGAAGAGAGAAGAACCAGGAAGGCCTCTCTTTTAGAGGATCTGGGCTACCAAGGAAGCTGTGACAGGAAGAATTCAGGGATAAGGAACAAGGGAGGGTCTAAAATCCTTATTAGACATGAGAGTCAGAACACAATGACCAGCAAGGAAGAGACTTTATGCCAAGTACTGGTTTTCAAGGCAGAATCTGCTTAATTGATCTTTTCTCAGGTCTCTTGTTAGTCCCTGAACCTGTGGGTGGTATTAAATTTGGGCTGCTGCTGGAGCTACAGAGCCAGGAAGCAGACAGCTAGCAGATAGTTTCTGTACACTCACATCTTGTTTTATGCATTCTCTCATTGATTCAGTAATTTCTATTTGAACACCTGCAACATGGCAGCCATGGTTGTAGGTACCACAAATATGACAAAACAAAAACAAATTGCTGCCCTCATGGACAGCATAATTAATTAGTGAAACACATAATAAATGAGACACATAGATAGATAAATATCTAGATATGAAGTTATGACAAGAATCAAATTAGGTTGATGTAATTACAGAGTAACTGGGTGGCTACTTCAGATCAGGAAACAAAGGAAGATCTTTCTAAGGAGATGCTTTCTGGGGAGAGGATATAGGTAGTGTAGAGTCCCAAGTGAGAATGAACTAGGTATGTTCAAGGAAGAAGAAGAAGGTTAGTGTAACTGGTGAGTGGAGGGATAGTGGTACACAATGAGGTCAGAGAGGGAGGTATGCACCAGACCATGTGGGGACTTGAGGTCTATGAGAAATTTTCATTTTTTTTCCAAGTGCTGTAGGAGGGTTTTGGGCAGGAAAGTGACATGATTCTGTGGCAGAAAAAAAAAATATATAGCAATTAGTCTCTGACAGACTTGACAAAAAAAAGAACAAATATGTAGTTATTATTTAGCCTACCCTTTTCGTAACTCTGTATTGTTAAAATGAAGAAAATAAGGCCCAGAGCTATCAAAGGATATATGCCCTAACACTAATTTTAACTCTTTACACATAGCATTGTGCCCTACTGAGGGGTGCCCACATAGTTTATCAGGGAAACCTGGAGCAAAAAAAGGCCACCAGAGGTTAGGTCATGCTGGATATTAGGATGAACCAATCAAAAAAGCTGCTTTGCTTTGACAAAAATCTATTTTCAATACAACATCAATCTTCATGATAAAAAGCCTTACAAATGTTCTTTTCATGTACATGGCTGTTACCTTTAAAGCCATCCATATGTACAAAGCTAAACTTCTCCAACGGAGAAAAATAAGCCTGTATGACAAACCCTGCTACCAAACTCTTAGGAGAAGCCCATGATGAAATGCATGTTTGCCTCAGCACCTCCCCGAGTGCCATTTAGTTCTGCACTAGTAGAAAATTCAGATAAAATGAATGAATTGCAATACTGTGCTCCTGCAAAAGTTTTATATGTAAATAGCTTGTGTTTGTCCAGTAGACTATACTTTGTCAAAATTGTTCATGTGCAATCTCTTTTTTTTTTGAGTTGGAGTCTCACTCCATCGCCCAGACTGGAGTGCAGTGGTACGCTCACGGCCACCCCAGCGTCGACCTGCTAGGCTCTGGCGATCCTTCAGCCTCAGCCTCCCAAGTAGCCGGAACTACAGGTGCACACTACAACACCCAGCTAATTTTTGATTTATTGTAGAGACGAGGTCTCGCCAAGTTGCCTGGACTGGTCTCGAACCCACGAGCTCTGGCAATCCACTCGCCTCGGCCTCCCAAAGTGCTGGGATTACAGGCTGAGCCACCAAGCCCGGGGCATGTGCATTATTTTATTTGGCTCTTGCAACAATCTTACCAAAAAGGTATTATAAACCCCATTTTATAAATGAAATAACTAAGCCCAAAGAGGATATGTGGCTTCCTCAAAGTCACAGTGGTGCAGTCAAAATAAATATAACAACTTTAGTGCCAGATACACATGAGTCTAAGTCCCATCTTTGCTGTGGGAGATTATTTAATCCCTGAATCAATTAAAATGTACTAAATTGAAAGTAATATAAAATATAACGGTGACTTGACCACAAGCACATTTATTTATATAAGTCTAGAGACAGGTAGCTTTTTGGTTTATTGGGCATATCAACAAAGTCATCAAGGACCCAGGATCTTTTTTATCCTTTCTTTTGAGCCCAGGCTCAGGTACCAACTGGGGACCTTTTGCTCTTTTGTTCTCATGCTTGTGGCCTCATGATTGCCACATTCAAGGCATCATGTCTTCACACCATAGTCAGAGTCAGAAAGCAGTGACAGGGTCAAAATAGCTTGTCTTTTATTGAAAAAGATGTATTTTTCCTTAAGCTTTCTAGTATCTTCTTGTATCTTGTGTTCCAGAACTGGGTGGTGATGTAGCTATCTCTAGTTGGAAGGGAGGCTGGAAGTATCCAGTAAATTCAATTGCCATGGTTTATTAAAACCAGTGAAGAATCCATTCTTAAAGTTAGTCATCATGCCACCTAGAATGAAATGAGTGATATGTTAGTAAGGAAGATGAAGGTCAATGAAGTTTACATGAGTAGCTAGTAGCATCTGAGACAACCTTTTTTGTTTTCATTTACTTTTAAATTTCACTCATGAATGATAAACTACATATAAATCTATAAATAAATTATTGCAGAAAATTAGCCTATTTTTCTCAGGGCATTTTTCTATAAGTATAATTGCCAAGTTAAATAATGTACACAATTTTGAGATTCTTGAAATATATTGGTAGATAACACTTCTGATTTTTTTTTACTAATTTCATTACAATTGCATTTATTTTCAACAGTGCATAGACTTCCCATATCCCAGCAACCTAACCACAAATTAAAAATGCATATTTCAATCATCTATTAATTTATGCTTTCCCTTTTAATACTAAATACTCATTTATGAGGGCTTTATGAGAATTTTGTTTTTCCTTTTTTGTATTTGAGGAACATATCAGCCTTTATCTGTGTATTTGTTCATTTGCATTTTCAATTGTGTGAATTGTTTCTGATTGCTTCTTTATTCATTGTTTATTGTTCATTGTTTTCTCACATAAGACACCTGAGTAGATAGACATATAGCACAATACAGAGTATTTTTACATCATTTATATAAAACATATATTAATTAAATATTTGTATTTAAAACCAGAAATGGTTGTTTCATTTTATTATTACCATTGACTTTTTCATATATTTTCCATTTGACATGTGAATTTGATGGCATATATTAACAAATTTCTAAAATTAAAATATCTTACATTCTTAGGATAAGCCATACTTGATCATAGTCTGAAGTTAAATACTCTTTTATCTTTGATAAATTATTTTTTATTTAGAATAAGTAAATATTCTTATCGTGCTATCAGCATCAAATGTTTGTATCAACATTGTGCTACTACAACTTCAGAAGGTCAATGTTTTTTGGTTGTATAACTGTTAGTAGCAAAAAAAAGTGCCTTGATCATTTGAAAGAATATCCTTTTCTTCTTAATTAGGAAAGATAATTCTCAATAAATTATTTTCCTGACAATTTGCTCCTATTTAATTTCTAAAAGTAATGACTTATCCATTTATTTAAGAAATGTTTAGGGGTCGGGCTCAGTGGCTCAGCCTGCAACCCCAGCACTTTGGGAGAATGAGATGAGTGGATTGCCTGAGCCTGCGGGTTTGAGACAAGCCCGGGCAAGTTGGTGAGACCTCGTTTCTACAATAAATCAAAAAATTTGCCAGGTGTGGTAGCACGCACCTGTAGTTCTGGCTAGTTGGAAGGCGGAGGCGGAAGGATTGCTGGAGCCCAGCAGGTCGATGGTGGGGTGGCTGTGAGTGTGCCAGTGCACTCCAGCCTGGGCGATGAAGTGAAACTCCAATTCAAAAAAAAAAAAAAAAAGAAAAGATTATTAAGAACCATTTGATAGCCTTTAGCTTTATTCTATCATGCCAATCTCTGCCTTTTCATTGTTTTACTTAGAATATTTATATTTAAAAAAATTATTGATGCTTGAGAGTCATTTTATTATTTGTTTTGTTTGTTTTCTTTTTTTCTTGTTCTTCTATTTGTCTTTTCTTGCCTTCCTGTGGATTGTGTGAACATTTGTTTAGGATTCCATCTTGATTTATTTGTAGTGTTTTTAAATCTATCTTTTGGTATTATTTACTTAGAGATTGTTCTGAGTATTACAATACACAAATGTAACTTTTCAGCGTCTACTGGTATCAACATTTTGTCATTTCAAGTGAAGTATGGGAATGTCACTTGCATCTACTTTCCTTACTTTAAAATATCATTCTCCTATAGACATAATAATTTTTGTTACATTTGTTTTAATCATCAAATACGATGTGTACAACTTATGAAGAGATAGTTCATTTTATATACCAATATTTTTGCTACTTTAGTGTTTTTTTTTTTTTTTGTCCTTGTTGGTGCTCGAAGATTCCTTCCTGTATTGTTTCCTTATTTTTCTTTTTGTTTGAAGAACTTCTTTTAAGGATAGTTCTACTAGCAGCAATTTTTTTTAGCTTTTCTTTGCCTGAGGACGTCTTTATTTCCCCTTCATTTCTAAAGGATAGTTTATATATAGTTTCACTTGACATAAAATTTGCAGTTGACAGTTCTTTTATTTTAGCACTTGAAAAATATTTCACTTCCTCTGGTCTCCATGACTTCAGATATAAACCCATCTTCATTTGACTGAGTTTTTGTCTATGGATAATGGCATTTCATTCTGGCCATTTTCAATATTTTTTTTTTGTCTTTAGTTTTCAGAAGTTTTATTATGATGTGCATTGGTGTGCATTTCTTTGGATTTACTCAATTTGGAGTTTGTTTATTCTGTTGAACCTGTAGGTTTTTCGCCAAATTTGTGAAATTTTCAGCCTTTATTTCTTGAAAATGTTTTAGACATATCTTTTTCTTTTATTTTCACAAGATTCTGGTGATATCATTGTTTGAGCTTTTGTTATAGTCTCATACATCCCTGGTGCTTTGTTAATTTTATTTTCAGTCTATTTTCTCCCTCTTGTTCAGATTGCATCAATTCTATTGTTCTATCCTCAAGCTTATTAATTCTATCTTATATCTCTTCTCTACTATTAAGCTCATCCACTGAGTTTTTAAACATTTCTGTCATGTTACTTTTTTATTTTTATAATTTCCATCTGCTTCTTTAAAAAAAACAACTGTTTTAAAATAAGATTTTCTATTTTTAAGAGAATTTGTAATTCCTTGTTGAAGCATTTTTATTATGGGTGCTTTACAATCCTTGTCAGATAATTCTAACATCTTATCTATCTAAGCATTAGTGTCAGTTGATTACCTTTTCTTATTAGTGATTTTCATGATTCTTGTCATCATGTGTCCTTTTTCATTGTAGTCTAACCATTTTATCAATTATGTTACAAGACTCAGGGACCTGTGTAAATCTTCTATTTTAGCAGGCAGTCATCTGTTTAGATTTAGCATGTAGGTCTTATCCTACTTCTGTGGGCTGCAATTCTAAAAGCAATTTGGTTTTTAGGCCTTTGTGGTATGATTTTTGTCTGTGTGATTTATCTGGAACTCCCTGAGTTATGAGAGGAGCTTTCTTGAGTCAGGTCACCTGGTGCATCTAGGTTGGGGTAAGGAAGTTTCTGAGTTTTGGGGAGAAAGAACATTTCCCAGACTGGGCCACTTGTTATTAAGATATCACTTGCCAGTGTACTCTAGCCACCTACCCCTATAAGGGGGAAGAAGAGTCTCAGACCGACAGGACAAAGAGGCATCTTGAGCTGGATACTCTTTGTGGTGGAATCCCTCTTGCAGGTGTTCCCCTGCAGCCTGATTCTTAGTGAATAAAGAATCTCAGGCCCATGAGGAAGAGGTTTTCCAGGCTGACCGCTTGTGTCACAACCATTTATGTCTCAAACTTGTTTATTTGTGAAACAAGGACAATAATGTGACTTTCCAAGATTAATGGAAAATAAGCAATATATGATAAATACATGAGGGAATGGATTTTTGTATGGTTGATTCAATCATTTACCTGAAGTATCCAGAATGTCATCTTGGCACTTCATAGTTGTTTAGTAAATGCTTTTGAATTGATCAATACAATAAAAGGGAGTGATAGCCAATAATTCAATCACTCTACTTATTGATTGATCCTCAGTAAATGCTAGCTAGCTCCAATCATTCTCTTCTCTAGCAAGTAAGTAGAGTCAAATCAGGTCTTCTGCTTCCAGTGCTCTAGATATTGTAAAAACTTGCTTCCCAGAAGAACAATACCATGTTCTTCCCATGTGTTAGGCATGGTAACATGCACTACACACACACACAGAGTTAATAGCTACTTAATATGTCTTTTTTCTGTGGAGCATGTGTTTAATTTCTCATAGGGTTTTTTAACTTTTATTTTTATGAGTTCTGTATATTAGGTTTATAAGTCTTTAGTCTGTGATATGATATATATTTTTCCCAGTTTGTCGTTTGTCTTCTGATTTTGCTTATGAATATTTTACCCTGCAATTTACAAAAAACTCTATGTAATTAGATGTTTCTATCTTTTTATTGCTTCTGGACTTTGAGTTGTAGTTCAGAAAGATTTATCCACTTACAGATTCAAGAGGAATTTATGTATTTTTTTGTTACTTGTGGGTTTTTATTTTTATATTTAAATTTCTGATCCATTTGGAATTTATTCTGGTGTATGATATGATGAATGGATCGAATTTTATCATTTTTTTAAATGTGACTTTTCTGTTATCCAACATCACCTATTTAAAAAGTCAGCTTTTCCCTATTGCTTTGCGATGCTCTCTTTGTTCATTTGGTCAGCTTACGTAATCTTAATAAACCTGTGAGTTAAGTAGTATGATTTCCAGTTTGATTAACAAGAAAATTCAGGCCCACTTACTTGCCCAAGGTTACATGGCTGGTGAGTGATAGAGGTGTGTGTTAAAGCTTGGTCTTTCTGACTTGGGATCAGGGCTTTTCATTATTACATTGAATTTTCTATTACTCTGATCCTCAGACTACACTATAAACTATGGCAGATATCACCATTCTGATGCTGCACATAAGGCAGCAGAGGCTCCAAGATGCCCTTTGCCTTCCCAAGAAACTTAGATTATGAGTAAGATGACTAGCACCCATTTCAGACCCTGGTATCCATCACAGTTGGGTTTTGGTAGATGGGATAATTTTAAGTAAGGCTGTAAGGCACTGAATAAGGTCTGAGTGGACAAAGGAAGAGGATGTTAGGGGTGTTTAGAAGCTGGCTGGTGCTCACTTTTTTCAATTTCGGAGAAAGAATTTCTGAAAAAGAACTTCTGAGAAAGTTTAATTTATTTATTATATTAGTTCAGATAATACTAACTGCTGTAACAAATAAACACTATAAATTAGTGACATAACAGATTAAGAGTTTATTTCTGACTCTTAACTCCAATCAGTTTTGGGAAGCAGAAGAATTCTTCACAGTCATTCAGGAACCCAGGCTTATGAAGGAGCTGTCATCTTTTAACAACTTTATTGAAATATAGTTCATATACCAAGCAATTCACCCATTTAAAATATACAATTCATGGTTGTGATATATTACATTATTATTTTATTAATTGTGGTAAAATATATAACATCAAATTTGCTATTTTAACCATTTTAAATGCATAATCCAATGGCGTTAATCACATTCACAATGTCATGCAACCATCATCACTATGTTTCCAAGATTTTATCACCCCAAATAAAAACTCTGTACCCAGTAATCAATAACCCCCCATTCTTTCCTCCTCAAAGCCCCTGATAACCTTTAATTTATTTTCTGTCTCTACAAATTTGCCTATTCTAGATATTTCATATAGGCAGAACAATACAATATTTCTATGTATTTACTTAATATTTGTTTATTTGCATGACTTTGAGGTACTGTCCAGTATCTTTTCATTTTAACTTGAGGGATTCCCTTCTTCTGGTCAGGACTAAAGATATCAATCTCTCTTAACTTTTGTTTACTAGAAATTTTTAATTTCCCTCTCATTTTTATTTTATTATTTTATTTTTGATTTAATTGTTTTTAGAGTTGTGGGGTACAAGTGGAGGGTTTGCTACAAAAGTAGGCTGCATACAAGTGAAGTATGGGCTTCTAGCTGACACTTTTTCTCCTTGATAGTGGACCAGGTACCCTTTGTGTTGTTGCTACATGCCCCCTTCCCTCCTTCTTCCCTCTCTCTCCCAGCAGTGTCCAGTGTCTCCCTCATTTGTAAAGGGTTTTTTTTTTTTTTTGCTGTATGTGGAATTATTGTTTAACAGCTTCTTTTGACACTTAAATATGTCATCTCACTGACTTTCAGTCTCTGCAGCTTCTGAAGAGAAGTTAGCTTTTAATCATATTGAGGATACCTTGTACTTGACAAGTCATTTCAATCTTGCTGCTTTCAATATTTTATTTTTGTCTTTGGCTATAAACATTTTGCTTAAAATGTGTCCCTGTGGGTCTTTTTAAGGTTATCCTACTTGGAGTTGCTTGAGCATCTTGGATGTGTACATTTATATCTTTCATTATATTTAGGAAGTTTTCAGACATTATTTCTTCAAATGTTCTTTCTCCTTACTTATCTCTCTTTTTCCTTCTGGAACTTCCATAATGCCTATATTTTAAAAATTGATTGTGTCCTGTAGTTTCTTTAGGTTTCATTTACTTTCTTCTTCTAAGACTTAATCATTTCCATTGTCTTGTCATTAATTCTGCTCATTATTTTTTCTACCTGTTCAGATACTTTAGTAAATTTTTTTTAATTTCAACTATTTTACCTTTCATCTCCAGTCTTTGTTTGGTCCCTTTTTACAATTTTTGTTTATTGAAATTCTCATTGAGTTCCTACATTTATTTCCTAATATATTTTAGTTCTTTGTCCATGTTTCTTTGAGCATGTTAAACACTTTTTAAAAAATCTTTGTTTATTAAATCTAATATCTGGGCTTTCTCAGAAACAGTCTCTGTTCTTTTCTTTTGTTCCTTTGAGTGGATCATACTTTCCTGTTTCTTTTTCTGCATTAAGATTTTGTTGTCATTATTGAAAGTTGCACAGTTTTGTATTGTAATGTGGTAACTCTACAAGTCAAATTCTCCCCCTTCCTCACATTTACATGTTTTTTTAAATGTATATAGTTGAAGGCTACTAGTTCATTTGTTTAGGTGGTTTTCCAAATAATTTTTGCAAAGACTCAATTTCTTGTCATGTATGGTCATTGAAATCTGTGTTAATTTCACTTGTAACTTATGTTCAGCTAATGTTTTGACAGAGATTTCCTTGAATGCCAGAAGTTAAAAAACAAACAAGCAACAATAACCAAAAAAAGAGTCACACACTTTTTCTAGACTTTGTAGATTGGCTTTGTGCTAAATACTCTTTCAGCACTTAGCCGGACTTGCACTTAGCTTAGGGATCAGCCCAGCATGTAAGCTTTGGGTCTTCATTAGTGTTTTCTGAGCATGTGTCTTTGCCTTGTGTATACATGTGCTTTTCTAATTTTTTTCATATTCATGAACACTTTTGAATGTACTTATTTCTCAAAGACTCTTTTCAGCTGTTGCTTCCAGATTCAGACAGTCTGTTGTATGTCTTCACGGATAATCTTTTGCCCTAGGCATTGTGGTTTGTTGGCTTGCCTTGCAGCATTTTGAAACAATGAATAGTTTATATCAGTCCTTCAGGTAACCCCCATACAGGTAAGAACAGACATACACAACAGTTTGTGAACAAATTTTGCTTCTCTCACTCTGGAAGCAGACACTAAAGTCGCACACTGGAAACATAGTCTAATGCCTCTTTATGACTTCCACCACTTTAGAACTGCAGGTGCTCTAAGATGAGGGATTGTAACAAGGGCAAATAAAACTGTTACAAAACTGTCCTATTATTTCCAAGTGGCCTGTTCCTTGATTCAGCATTTGCTTGCTTTGATTGTTTTCCAGAGCTATAACAGCATAGGTTCTGTTTGCTTTTCTGTGTTTCTGTGGGGAAATGAGAGCTTAAAGCTGCCTACCTCTCTTTCATTGCTGGCTTCCTAGGTAGTTTTTAATAAATGAATCACAAGATTTCTCCGGGTGTCAACATTCACCAAAAAATAAAAAAAAATGTAGAAAATAAAGTATCCTATAGGAGGTTTTTTTGAGCCAGGTCTGGTAATGGCATACATAATTTTTATGCATATTCCATTGACTAAAAATCAGGCATGTGGCCCCACTTAACTCCAGTGGGTTAAGAAATGTTGGCTAGTGGTATTTCCCCAAGAAATAGAGAATAGGTTAGGTGAAGAATCAGCCAGCTTCTATATATAGCTAATATCCTTTGATAATCACAGACCTGTCTTTGAGAAAGGGCTACTGGTATCAGGCAGGAGACTTGTTTCTATAGAAGCTAGACTGTCAGAGCAATCTCCTCAGGTGTTGGAGCGCCTGAGTCCCAGAAAGTGTGAGGGTTAAGGGATACTGGCCAGAGTCACACTGTGTCAATAAATACCAGAGCTGAGACAAAAGAAGCTAAATTTCTCACTTCTCTTCTATACTTTTGGGAGTCAAACATTTTTAACCACGATGTAGAGAAAGAAATAAATTTTTCCTTACAACCCACACATAATTGCATGTATTTAAAAAAAATTTTTTAATATGAAGATGTGGGATACAATTCAGGGTTAGGTATACAAACATTGATTATGCAGGTATGCTTGTTGATGAGGTATGCCCTCCCTCCCCTAGCAGTTTCCCTCAAATGCCAATCCCACCCCTCTGCTGACAGGTTCCCACTACTGCCAATCGCTTTCTTATAGTATTATAATTGTTCAAGGTCCGCTTATGACTGAGAACCTATGGTACTCTGTTCTTTGTTTCTGTGATAGGTCACTGAGTAAGATCAACTCCAAATCTATCCAAATTGCTATGAAGCCCATATATCTGTCCTTCTATATGGCTGCATAATATTTCATTATGTATATGAACCACATTTTTTTATCCAGTCCAGCTTCGATGGGCAGCTAATGTTTTTTGTTCCATATATTTGCTATTGTGAATAGAGCTGCACCAAACATATGTGTGCAGGTATCTTTTTTGTGGAATGATTTGAGTTCCTCTGGGTATATTCCCAATAGGGGAATTGCTGGGTCATACGGAAGGTCTATTTCTAGTTGTTTCAGAAATCACCACACTGTCTTCTAAAGAGGCTGCACTAGTTTGCTTTCCCACCAGCAGTGTAGAAGTGTTCCTCTTTCTCTACATCCTCACCAGCATCTGTTGTAGTTTGTTTTATTAATGATGACCACTCTTACTGGGGTTAGATGGTATCTCAATGTGGTTTTGATTTGCATTTATCTGATGATGAGTGAGGCTGAGCACTTTTTCATGTGTCTGTTGGTTGTGGGTATATCTTCTTTTGAGAAGTGTCTATTTATGTCTTTTGCCCACTTTTTAAAGGGACTGTTTGTTTTTTTCCTTTCAGTGCATTTGAGTCCTGGTAGATCCTAGATGTTAGGACTTTTTCAGATATAAGAGTTGGCAAATATTTTTTTTCTCATCCTGTGGGCTGTCTCCCTGCTCTCTTGATGGTTTCTTTTGCTTTGCAGAAGCTCATTAATTTAATGAGGTCCCACTTGTCTATTTTATTTCTTAAGATATTGGCCTTTAGGTTCTGGATAGGAATTGGTTCCCAGTTCCAATTTCCATAAAGGTGTCTCCTGTGTTTTCTAAGATTCTTATAGTTTGAGGTTTTACATTCAGGTCATTAGTCCATTTAGAGTTAATTTTTGTGTATGTAGGTAGGTAGGGATCCTGTTTCAATCTTCCGTATGTGGTCAGCCAGTTTTCCCAGCACCATTTACTGAATAGGTTCTCCTCTCCCCAGTGGTTGTTGTTGGAGGCTTTGTCAAAGATGAGTTGGTTGAGGAATTGAGACTTTGCTTCTGGAATCTCTATCCTGTTCCATTGGTCTATGTGCCTGTTCTTTTACCAATACCAGGCTGTTTTGATTACTGTAGACTTACAGTAAAGTTTGAAGTCTGGAAGTGTGATACCTCCTGCTTTGTTTCTTTTGCTAAGGATTGTTTTGGCTATTTGTGGTCATTTATGTTTCCATATGAATTTCTGTATTGTCATTTCCAGGTCTGAGAAGAATGATGTTGGTAACTAAATTGGTATTGCATTGAATCTGTAGATTACCGTTGATAGGATGGACATATTAACAAGATAGATTCTTCCTACCCATGAGCATGGAATATTTTTCCATTTTTTTATGTCTTCTTGGATTTCTTTGAGCAGTGTTTTGTAGTTCTCAATGTAAAGGACTTTCACTTCTCAGGTTAGGAAGATGCCGAGGTATTTCATTTTTTTGTGTGGCTACTGTGAATGGGAATGTGCTTTTTATTTGGGCCTGCTTGCTGTTGGTGTATAGGAATGCAACTGTCTTTTGCATGTTTATTTTGTACCATAAGACTTTGCCAAAGTCTTTATCAGTGTAAGAAGATGTTTGACAGATTCTCTTGGATTTTCAAGGTATAGGATCATATCATCAGCAAAGAGGGATAACTTGACTTCCTCTTTTTCTATTTGGATATTCTTGATTTCCTTCTCTTGTCTAATTGTCCGAGCTAGGACTTCCAACACAATATTGAACAAGGGGGTGAGAGTGGGCAGCTTTGTCTTGTTGCAGTTTTCAGGGGAAATGTTTCCAGTTTCTGTCCATTTAGCAATATGTTAGCTGTGGGTTTATCATAGATGGCACTTACTATTTTGAGGTGTGTTCCTTCTATACCTAGGTGTTTGAGGGTTTTTATGAAGAAGTGATGCTGGATTTTACCAAAAGTTTTTTCTGCATCTAATGAGATAATCATGCTGTTCTTATTTTACATCTGTTGATGTTTTTAATTACATTTATGGTCTTGCAGATGTTGAACCAGCCCTGCATCTTTGGGATGAAGGGCTACTTGGTCATGGTGGATGATTTTTGAAATGTGTTTTTAGATCTGATTTGCTAGAATCTTGGTGAGGATTTTTGCATCTATGTTCATAAGGGATATTGACTTGTAGTTCTCTTTTTTTTTTGTTGGCTCTATCTTTACCAGGTTTGGGTATCAATGTGATGTTAGCTTCGGAAAATCATTTGGGGAGAATTTCATCTTTCTCAATTGCCTGGAATACTTTCAATAGGATTGGTATCATCTCCTCCTTGTACGTTTTGTAGAATTCTGCTGGAAAACGATCCGGTCCAGGGCTTTATTTTCTAGCTATTTTTTTTTATAGCAGAGTCAATTTCCTGGGTTGTTATTGGTCTATTTTGTGTCTCAGTGTCTTCTTGTTTCAACCTGGAGAGGTTGTGTGATGTCAGAAAATCCTTCATTTCCTTTAGGTTATCAAATTTGTTTCCATACAGGTGTACATAGTAATCTCTGATAATCTTTTGTATTTCTTTGAGACAGTTGTGATTCATGCACAAAGGAAAAATATTTTTAAAATAGATGAAATAACAAAGAGTCAAAAAAATTTTAATTTTTTAAAATTGAAAATTAAAAAAAAATCTTGTCCTCTTGTGAAAGGTTCTGTAATTAATTGTTCCTCTAAGCATGTCTCTCCTACAGAGCTACCTCTTTCACTCTCCCCCAGTGTCTGAAGCAGGGAAGGAGGAGGGGCAGTGGAGGTGGGCGGGGATACAGTCCTCCCCTCCCACTATCATATGGTCAAGGAGATTTCTGGTGGGGAAGTATGGTATTGTCTCTTCCCCAGGTGTGCACTCTCACGGGCAGGTGTCCTAGGCAGGCCTATCCTGAAATGGAGTTCTCCTACTGCGACTGACGTCCAGGCTCCACCTTGGTATGTCCCCCTCAGTCTTGGCCCAGCTGTGTGGGTCTGACGTTCAGAGGATTGTTGGGGAGGAGGGGGTTTGGGTCAGCCCCCGACTCACCCCTGATCTCTTTGGAGTTCTTCCTTATCATTTTCTTGCTGTACCCTTTGTCCCATGGCTGGATCAGGATAGGGGGTGGGGCGCCTGGAACTCAGCACTCCTCAGGTCACTCTGAAGTTTGTGCTCTCAGGATATTCCCTCTGGCCCAGGATCAATCCCTGAGTTGTTGATCAGCCAGTCACAGAGATCAGATCTATTGGTCTTGCAAGAGGGAACAAAGAAGGGAATGTAAGGGAAGAACAAAGAAGCGGCTTCGACCTTGGAGCATGCTTCACAGACTTCACTTCCTTCCTGAAAACTGTTTTGAAAATGTTGCCAAATTAATAACACCCTTATCCACTGCACCTGCATAACTGGCTATATCTGCTTCTGTAAAATTGCTGGCTTTCCCATGCTAGCAAAATAATGTGATAAGGACCCCAGAATGTCCCAAGTTCTATCTTTAGCCCACTAGAATGTAAGTCTAAACTACTTAAGGCAGCCCTGTGTTGCAGCTGGCCGCCCTTGCTTTGGAATTCATTATCCAGCAAGTGGCCACCGGCCATGACCGAATCTGGCTAATAAACCTCTCCTTTGTTAGTTTTAACTTTGTGTTGGTGTCTGTGATTGAAGCCCTCGGACCCTACTTCAGTCTGTGGTGAGCAAGTCAGAGCACTTTCCTGCCCCGTCTTCAATATGGTGGTAGGGTGCCTTTCTTGTCCTCTTCCATGGGATCTTGCGTCTGAACTCTGGATCCGCAGCCCCTACTAGTGCCCTGCCAGGTGCTGAAGTGGTGAGGCAAAGCCTGGAGCTGTCTCCCTCCTGTTTCAATGGTGAGGGAGAACCTCGGGTGATAGTTTCTCCCCGCTGCTTTTTCAAGGGAAAACTCCTGTCCATTTTTTAAAAAAAGCAATGGTGCTCAGCTTCTGTGACCATTGATCTCTTTGGAGTTCTTCCTTGTTCTTTTCTGGCCACACCCTTTGTCCCACGGCTGGATCAGGGTAAGGGGTGGAGCACCTGGAACTCAGCACTCCTCAGGTTCCTCTGAAGTTTGTGCTCTCAGGATATTTCCTCTCGGCCATGATCAAGCCCTGAGTAATTGATCTGCCAGTCACAGAGATCGGGTCTGTTCCTCTGTGGTGAGCAGTCCATAATTACATATATTTTGTCTGAAGTTTTACAAAACAATACTGACATGGGTAATGATTATATCTATGAGGAGGATCCCCATAAAAACCCGGAATTATTTTTTGGAAGGTGGGCCCCTTGTTGTATCGGCTTCCCTTTTTAGATAAGTGTTCTAGGAACCCATGGGCATCACAGCAGCAGCTAGCGTTGCTGTGAGAGGCTGCGTTCAGCTTCAGCAAATATTTTTTTGGAGATTCTTTCAACACATTTGCCCTTTTCATGATGGGTGATTTACAAGCACACTTGCCCACATTATTTTGGGTGTTCAGCAGTTTTTGACCTCAATGGCCTGACTCTCTGCCTACCCCCCCACCTATTCACCAGATCTCTCCCAAAGCAACTTTTTTGTTGTTTCTCTGGATGAAAAAAGTCCTCAAAGGGAAATGTTTTGCCTATGTGGAAGAAGCTAAACAAAAAATGGCAAAAGCACTAAAAAGCATCAAAATTGATGAGTTCAAAAACTGTTTCGAGCAGTGGAAAAAGCATCTTGATAGGTGTATTGCGTCAAACGGAGAGTACTTTGAAGGTGATTGAAGTTTGGACACGTAAGAATAAATACACTTTTTTAGGAATAAATTCCAGTTGGGGAGGGCTCATATTTGTCAAATATTTCCAGCTCCCCCCCTTTTGGCACACTGTAAAATTGCACTTTCCTGTACCCTTTGTAGTTACTAATGATCAGGTGATGGGTATTGCTAAGGACTGTGAGCAAGGTGAAATGGGGCATTTCTAGGGAAAAACTTTAAGAACCAGTACACAGTGTACAGTGTTCTCTGTTTCCTGCTGCTCCATTCATGACAGCACAAATGTGAAACCCCTGTAACCCTGGATACTTCATTGAAGATAATGTAGTACAGAGCCCTCAGGACCCCCCTAGTAAGTAAATAGTGTGAGAAATAAACTTTCGTTATTATTATTATTATTTTTAGTTAGAGTCTCACTCCGTCGTCCAGGCTGGAGTGCAGTAGCACACTCACAGTCACCCCAGCATTGACCTGCTGGGCTCTAGGGATCCTTCCGCCTCAGTCTTCCAAGCAACCGGAACTATAGGTGCCTGTCACCACACCCGGCTAATTTTTTGATTTATTGTGGAGACGAGGTCTCACCATATTTCTTGGGCTGGTCTTAAACCTGCGGTCTCAGGCATTCCACTTGCCTTGGCCTCCCAAAGTAATGGGATTATAGGCTGAGCCCCCAAGCCCAGCCAACTTTCATTATTTTAAGACACTGAGATTTAGGGTTTGCTTTTTGCCATAATACAATCTAGCCTATGCTGACTGATATAAATACTTAGCTTTACAACATGCTGCATATTCTACTATTTAATACTATTTTTCTGTTTTGTTCTGTTTAAATTTTCAGTGTTGGCTGCAGCTTAATAAATTGATATTTTTGACCTGGTATTGTTCTTGCAACTTGCAGTTTGAAAAAATACTACTCTATATCATGTTCGTTTGTGTCATAGCTGATCCTGTTTCCAAGCTTCTATAGAGCATTGTTAATGATTCCCATTTCTCTGCAGGATTGTGGTTATGGAGAGGGTGCAGATGCATACTGCACAGCCTGCCCTCCTCGCAGGTACAAAAGCAGCTGGGGTCACCACAGATGTCAGACTTGCATCACCTGTGCTGTCATCAATCGTGTTCATAAGGCCAACTGCACAGCTACCTCTAATGCTCTCTGTGGTCACTGTCTGCCCAGGTGAGCCCACTTTCTTGAGCCAAGCTCATTTGGGCCTTTGTAGCCCTTTACAGGTTTCTCTCATCCTTACCTGTTAGAACTTATTTGAAGTATTCTAACTGCCTACATCATATTTAAAGCTCCCAGTAGAAAGAAACAGTGTTTTCCCAAGATCCCTCTATAAAGTACCTAGCACATTGTCAGTCACAGATGAACACTTGACAGCCTTTTCGTTATGTTGGCATTGTTAACCCAGGCTCAAGATTCAAAATAAATCTCACTGTAGACTTAAAAGAAATGATGAAGCAGTTTGTAAAAAAGCAGTGTTCCCCTCTCTTGTGAGATTAGTTTTCCTTTTGGCTGTAAAGTGTAGTGAATGGAGGAAGAGGTGGATTATCTGGGCCTCTGAGTCAGAATCAGATAAAGAGGCAAAGAATTCACAAGGAGAGGTAGATGCTGACTTTCAGAATGGCAAGACTCTGAGAAGCTGCCTAAGATCCTAGAAAGAACTATCCAAATGCATTGCTTGTTTGATTACTCTGTCATTCCTAATTGCTATGACCACAGGTTCTACCAAAAGACACGCATTGGAGGCCTACAGGACCAAGAATGCATCCCGTGCACGAAGCAAACTCCCACTTCTGAGGTTCAGTGTGTGTATCCAGTTTTCTTCTTCCCTTGTCTCCCCGACCTATTAGGTGGCAACAAGATAGCGTAGCAAAGACTTCCCCTATCTAGCCCTTATATGACTTCCTGTAGAGTGGCCTTATATGACTTCCTGTAGCCCTTATATGACTTTCTGTAGGAATCAGCTAGATTTGAATCTTGTTTTCACAACATACTTTTTATATAACTCTGCAAATCAAACTCATTGAATCTCATTTCTCTCATCTGAAAAAATATGAGTCATGTTAATAATTTTCCTTCATACTTTATGGGATGACTATTTAAGTTTAATGAAATAATGGATGTGAGGAAGCACATTCTAAATTACAATATTTGTATATTTATGAAGTATTATTCACAAAGTTTATAGGAGTTTCTAGGGCTTAGATCTTGTAAAAGGCTAAATGAAGAACTGGATTCTGATCTATACTTACATCATTATCCATTTTTCTGTTTGACGATCATTTTTATCTGTCTACCATATATAGACTCACCTTCTTTTAAAATTATTGATAGTTTTAAATCATAAAATATTTCAAACATGCAGAAACAATTAAAATTGCAGAAAAGTATAAAATAAAAATGCACAGCTACCCAACATCCATCTGGAGTTAATAACTCTTAGCATTTTGCATATTTGCTTCAGATTTTTTAAAAGAACAATGATTTTATAGGTATAGTAGAATTCCCTTTTAGGTCTTCTGAGTCCCACTCTCTCCTTACCTTCTCAGATATAACCATTATCCTTAAATTGTATGTTTTCTGTGGATAGGTTGTGCTACACTATAAATAACCCCAAGATCCCAGCAGCTTAATATAATGAATGTTTATTTTTCATTATGCAAAAGTTTTCCTCCATCATGTGACTATGGCTTCTAGACCATATGGCTTCCAAGTGTATGGTACAAGGAAAGAGGAGGAGGAGATGTACTGCCTCCTAGCTGTCTTAGTGTGGAAGTGACATACTATTTCTACTCACAGTCTGTTGGTCAGAAGTACTTGTATGGCCTCACTGCAAGGATGTAAGGGAAATTCAGGGGAGCATGTAGATAATTGGTGAGCATTATGCTTCTGCCATGCTCTCCACTGATGTTTTAAAACTTGTATTCTTTTGTGATACATAAGCATATTCATAAGCAATATATACTATTATGTATTTTATAACATTTTGCGGAAATGATATCAAGCTATATATACTCTTTCTTCAATTTGCCTTTTCCCCTCCTGGATTACTTGTTGATCTATTGAAGGTCTTTTACTTTAAGTAATGTAAAATAATGTTTGATCTTAGGATTATATCATGATTTATTTATCCTATATTCTATTGATAAACATTTTAGTTTGTTTTTGTTTTTCTAGGTAGTATAACTAATTGTGGCACAGAAAGACCATCTTTAATTAATGTACTAATTTTATGCCATACCAGCAGTGCATGCAAGTTCCCCTGCTTTGTTCTTTATAATTTTGCCTACTCAACAAAGAAGTAAAACCAGTGTAGCAGCACTAATTGGGGAGGGCTCTCGAGAGACAGGTGATAGTCTGAGGAAGTGCAGGACCAGTGGCAAAGTGACTGTTGACTGCCTACACTAACTGACCTCTCTTACTTTTTTGTCTCACAGGTGCCTTCCATTTGAGCTTAGTGAAGGCAGATGCAACCACAGTGCCCCCTCAGGAGGCCACACTTGTTGCACTGGTGAGCAGTCTGCTAGTGATGCTTACCCTGGCCTTCCTGGGGCTCTTCTTACTCTACTGCAAGCGGTTCTTCAACAGACATTGCCAGCGTGGTAAGGGTGGCTGTTCATGTTTCAAATGAATCAGGGACAAGGCTCTTATTGGCAAAAGAGAAGAATTTTCTGAGGTTGGGAATTAAAGGGTCAATTCTACAATGCTGGAATACCTCAGGGGTGGTCTTCTGTTGGCCTGGGGAACTATCAAGAGCAGCAATAGAAAGCATGGGACTTCCGAGATAACTGAGGCTAATCATAAGAGTTTATCGAACCTGGTTCATTAGGTTTCAGAAGTTTATAAAGGAGTATGGCATGATGGAAAATCTTTTGGAAAATAAATATGGAGACCTTTTTTGTTTGTTTGTTTGTTTGTTTGTTTGTTTTTTGAGTCGGAGTCTCACTCTGTTGCCCAGCCTGGAGTGCAGTGGCCACTCTTGGCCACCGCAGCCTCGACCTGCCGGGCTCTGGCGATTCTTCCACCTCAGCCTTCCAAGTAGCTGGAACTACAGGCATGCACTACCATGTCTGGCTAATTTTTTTATTTATTGTAGAAATGAGGTCTCACCAAGTTGCCCAGGTGGGTCTCGAACCCGCGGGCTCAGGTGATCCACTCACCTCAGCCTCCCAAAGACGCAGGATTACAGGCTGAGGCACCGAGCCCGGCTTGAGGCCTTGGTTTTAAATCTGCCTCTTAATTGCTGTGTAACCTTAGACAAGTCATCTAGCCTCTTTGAACCTCTTTCTTTCTAAAGTTTAAAATGGGGGATTGGATTGGATTAGTTGGTTTCTAAGCTATTTTCCAATTCTTCATGTCTATACTAGTAGGTGTAAATACTGTGAATACTGGAGCATATCAGGAATGAAGAAAACTTGACTAGACCTAAGACATGACATGAACCTAATAAAAGTAGGGGGAATCTAAGGCTGACTGTTGTCAGTATAATAACTTCTTAAATGGGGGTAACTAAAAACCCAGTGTTCAGAGGAGTTGGCAAACCTAGACATTTTCCCTCAGATAATAGTGATACCCAAGGAGGTATGGTTCAGCCTGTATCAGATGGTCTCTTAAAATCCCAGATGGAAGGTCATATTTAAAATCACAAAAACATTGTGATTTTAATTCAGCACAAATTTAGCCATTAGACAAGAATGTGGGACAAAAAGTTCAGCTCATTGGGGCCAAAAGTTGAGAATTAATGGGTCATAGTGGGATTGTGGTTGGACAGAACCAGGCATAGGGTTAGAATGTCATCCTGGAGAATAGAAGTTCAATGCAGCTTGAGTGCCATTAAAGGGACTGAAAGCAAGACAGGGTTACCAAACAGGAGCTCAGACTAGTGAATGGAGTTGATTTAGTAAGGAGTATTAAGTTTACCAGCTGCAAGGGTGCTCAGGACTCCTTCTCAGCCTACTAGATACTGAGTCCAAAGTAACAGTATTTGTGTTGGAATATATCTGTTATATAGACTTGTCTTGTTCAGTTTGGTTCTGGGGCCTGCCAGATAATTTTGAAAAAGCTCAGCAGGTATATTTGGCTGTGTCTGGGCTTAAGCAGAGATGAATCCAGCATTCCATGTGCTGCAAGATACAAGGAAAACACTGTTGTCCCTTTATGTCCCCTCTCAAATTCTACTTCCCTCTACTCTGTTATTTGGTGACTCTTGGGATGTTGTAGCTCAGGGTGGATCATGCTGTCTCTGGCTTAGGAGGCCAGTGTCCTAGATTAGAGCCATTGCCTAGGCCCTGGGCATGGACATGAATCATGGGCAATGAAGTATTTGAACTCCAGGGCCCAGCAAGATGAAGATGGGTGACCATCTGAGAGCTACCTGTCTTCTCTCAGGAGAGAAGAGATGGGCAGCTATTGTGTTTCCTTTCTATCACCAATATAGCAATGTGGTATACCTCTTAGATTATGAGGACAGACAGCTTCTTCCTGGTCTCCATATGAATAAGGAGTGCTAGATATTTCCTCATACGGGGAAGGTATTCATCAGGAGTCATGGACTTACACACATATTGAAGCTGTATAAGTGAGGTGATTGTGTGAATTAGATCCAATGTAAAGTGAAAGAGAGAGGAGTAGGGGCTATGGCATACAAGGGGGACCCCCAAAACCTGGACTTTATTTACTAAAAATGTGGGCCGGGCACATTGCCTCAAGCCTGAAATCCCAGCTTTTTGTGAAGCCGAGGTGAGGGGATTGCCTGAGCCCACAGGTTTGAGAACAGCCTGGGCAACTTGGTAATACCTCATCTCTACAATAAATCAAAAAATTAGCCAGGTGTGGCAGTGTATGCCTGTAGTTCCAGCTACTTGGAAGGCTGAGGCAGAAGGATCGCCTGAGCCAAACAGGTCAACACTGCACTCCAGTCTGGGCAACAGAGTGAAACTTCAACAACAAAAAAAGTGTATTTATACTTACATGAATAGAGAGGGTGGGGTATGGGGGTTATGCCATTTTTTGGTCAAAAACTGCTGAACACTAAGCATAGTGTGGACAGGTGCATTGTCATGGTGAAAGAACCCATCACTTGTTTACCACAACTCTGGATATTTCTTACTCAAATTGTGACGCAACCTCCTCAGTGCTTCCAGGTAAAAACTTTGGTTGACCATTTGATCCAGAGGAACAAATTCTGAGTGTACTGCAAGGAGCTCGCCCTCCAAAAGATGATTGCATTTTTTTTGAGAATTTCCCCTTCGTACTATCCAGTGCATTCCCTGCCTGAAGGAGAATCTATTACTCAGCTCCAGTTATTTGTTACCATGTGGAAATATTGTGTTGCAAGATCTTCTACATTTTCAAGAGAATCCAGACATCTGAATTTTTATATGAAATTATGTCAAACATTGGCAATGAAAAAAAATCACAACCACAGTGGGGAGGCCAAACACATATCCTTTAGTCTCTCCATCTATAAACCGATGTTGACTCAGACCCATCCATAAAGGGTATATTATTTTTCTGTCATTGCCATAACAAATTATCACATATTTAATAGTTTATTATCTCACAGTTTCCACAGCTCAGAAGTTCAGCTAGCTCAGCTGGATCTCTGCTTAGAGTCTCACAAGACCAAGATAAAGGTTTGGCAGGGCTGTGTTCATTCTGAGGCTGTTAGGGAAGAATTTGTTTCTTTGATCCTTCAGGCAGATAGCAAAATTCAGGTCTATTCAGTTATAGGACTGAGGTACCATTTCCTTACTGACAGTGAGCTGAGGACCATCCCACTTTCTAGAGGCTACTCACATTTTTTGGCTCATGGTCTTCTATTTTCAAAACTAACAGTGGTGAGTTGAGTCCTTCTCATGCCACATCTCTCTGATACTCTCTTTGTCTCTTCTGCATTCCTCTTCTGCTTTTAAGGACACGTAATTACATTGGATTTACCTGGTAATCCAAGATAATCTCCCTTTTGAAAGATCCATTATTTTAATTCCATCTACAGAGTCATATAACACAACATACACAGACATAACACCAGGGGATGAAAATCATGGTAGGGGAGAGGGTGTCAAATCTTTTTTCCCACAAAGTATTTCTCTTTCTCTGGAAAAATTATTTTCCCTGATCCAGCACCAGATAACCTTAATCTGATAGCTGAAGGTAAGTATGTTTCTCAACTATGTCACCTCAGCCTGGTGCTAGGTGCCCTGCTCGCAGGGAGAAAAAAAGGGAACACTAGCACTCAAAACCCTCCTTATCTTGTAATCAGTACACAGCACTCTGCTAAGAATAACCTCTGCCTTTGGGTGACACAATGGCTTTCTGCTTCAAGTTGCAGGAGATTCTCTGCAGTTTGAGACTGACGAGCCTGCAGAGGTGGAATCTGTCTTCCCCATGCCACCTGGCCAAGAGACCAGTTCCGAGTCCCCAGTGAGTGAGAGCATCTTTGCGACCCAGCCACTTAAACCCATCCTGGAGGACGACCGCAGCTCAACTCGTGACTTCCCCACACAGGAGTCCTATACCATGTCTTCCTGTGCCTCAGAAAGCCACTCCCATTGGGTCCACAACCCCATCGAATGCACAGAGCTGGATCTGCAAAAGTTTTCTAGCTCTGCCTCCTATACTGGAGCTGAGACATTTGAGGGAAACATAGCTGAAAACTCTGGAGACAGACTGGAGCTCAATGTGTCTTTTGAAGTTCCCAGCCCTTAACTCTACTGAGGTGAGCTGGAAAGGTGGACAGCAAAATCAGAAATTAGTGACCACTCTGAAGTAATTTCCTCTATTCAGTAGGACCAGGGCCAGGGGTAGGAAAAGAGTAGCAAGCCAGGAACACTAGTGGATGGAGAGGGAACAGTGGTGATGCTAATCCTTTAAGCCTACAATTGTCAGGAAACTGATAGGGTTACCATGACACTAGTCTCTTAATCCTGGACTTTTCCAAACTCTCTCAGACCCCCTCAGACAGTGCCCCTCCCTGTCTAATGGTCATATTCAGGTATCTTCCCTCATTTGTAGCATAGCATGACAGAAAAACCTAAAAGGGTTGTCATCTGGCAGCCCTATATTTCAAATCAATCTTCATTCCCTAATGACTCTTAGTATATCTCTTAACCTCTCTGAGCTTCAGATTCTTCACCTCATAAATTCTTATGAGGGTTAAATGAAAAACACAAGTGCAAGTGCCATTTACAGTGTCTGAAGCATTAGAAGTGTTTAAACTATGTTAGATTTTTTCCCCCTCTCCTGTCCCACAATTTACACTTTCCTTTTACATCCACTATATTCACCTGATCATAATAACACCTGTTTGTCATAAGCAGGTCAGGTTATGTTAACCTTATTTTATTCTTTTTCCCACCCACCCCAAGTTAGCCTTATTTTAAAGAGGTGTGAACTGAGGCACAGAGAAACTGATTTTCTCAAAGTCACAGAAGAAATCATTGGCAGAACTGGACTAGAATCCAGGTTTGGGGGCTCTATTTTAGAGTTTACTTTCCCAAAGTCTTAAGTAGCATGAGGCAATATAAGGGAGGAGAGTAGATAGATTTCTAGTTTTCACTAACCAACTATTTTTCACTGCCCATTTTTATATTCCTTTAGTTAATATAATTCCAGGTTTCCCAATGTCTTACCTCCTCCCTACAACTTACCTAAGGAAAAAAAATGAGAACATTGCACATTTGAAAGCTAAGACTGGTATCAAATCAGTCAGCCTTCAAGGTTATCTACTCCACCTCCTCTCCAAGACCTTCACTTCATGCTTGGGTCCCTTTTATAATAGCCCCATTATGAGTTTGTCATTGCTCACATATTTGAGTGGCCGAGTGCTCAGTACTTCCTATATTACATCTATGATTGATGGATTTGAGCTCAATATAAATAAAAATTATTCTGTCTCAATGTAGTACCTCCTATGGGTCCTAGCTCTGTTCTTTGGACCAGACAAATCTCATCTACTTCTGCCTTGTGATAAACCTAAGGAAATTTGAAGGTATAGTCTCCCCTGTGAAAAGTACTATTTTATGTTCCTCTGAAGTATGTAGAGCTTATAACTAAACCCAGTTTCACAAGGAATGTTTTTGCCAACATAGAATAGGGTAGAATCATCATCCCCATAGCTAGGTTATATGTTTCTGCTATATTATGTTCAACTATTGGCCTGACCCATGATTTTTTTGAAGGGGTAGTGAGAAAAGGGAGCTAGTGGGACTGCTCCACACGTTTCTAACTTGCTCTGCTCTCTCTCTAGGTTGCTTGGACTCCTGGAAGCCTTGCCCAGTATTCTTTCTGGACTCTTCTGCCTTGTTTCTATACCACAACTACAGCAGGAGTCTGGGATGTGTCATTCACAACAGCCAGTACTCTATGGATGGGGTATAACCTATCTCATCCCACCAGAGCATTGATTTCTCACCATTTCTGCAGGACTGACCTGCAGCATTTCTTACTTTTCTGTTCTATACTGGAGAGCCAGATTCCCATGCCATGGGTCTACCAGACAAGTTCCTAGCTTAACTCTATTATAGAGAATGGGGGAGAGAACGAGACAAGTTCCTAGCTTAGCTCTATTATAGAGAATGTGGGAGAGAATGACACTGGATGGGGTAGGCTTTTTCTGCCTGCATTTTTTGTCAGGTGGGTCTCTCAGAACTCTGTTGGTACCTCTGCCTAGCACTTTAGGGACAAAAGCAAACCATTCCCCTTTTAGCTCCTCCACACTGCCTCTCTCCCCAACATGCATACACAAGCACACGTCTTAATGGAAGCCTGGTGCACATTTACTAGGATCCTCCTCACTACAGATAGGTCTCGACATTTTTTTAAGTGGGGATTCAAATGTGTTTTTTGTTTTGTGTGTGTTTTTGATCACTAAAATGATCCTTCCTAAAGACCCTTTCATTTTTATTTATTTTTTCTTCTCTTTGTCCCTTTCTGGTTCCTGGTCTTCTAAAGCCCAAAATGTAGTCTCTAGATACAAATCAGAGCTCAGAGCTTTGGTCTTTGAGATGACTGTAAAGTTCCTGAGGTGTGGGAGGAGGGCAATAAGGAGTTAAATTCTCACTGAGGCCTGGTCTTAGGGCAGCTCAGGGACCAATTGCTACTTTTATTGGTTTAGAAGAAAAACCAATCAATCTGTCTTGAGCTCTTACTACCAGTTTCACATGCTTCTCAGCATGAAATGAAACACTCTCTTCATGACTTTTTGATGAACAAACCAAATGAGATTCCTGGGGCTCGGGTGTGAGCATAACGATTTACTACGTCTCCTCTTATGTTCATAATGAGCCACTTGGGCTGATGCCCAGTTTTTCATAGTGGATCAGGTTTGAAAGGAAAAGTGCTCAGGTGAGTGGAGCAATTGGCTGTTTTCTTTGAAAGCATCTTATATAATAATTCAAGGTGTTGGATGTAACTTAATTTGTAAAATACAAGACTGGAGATAGGGCACAATTATTCTGGGTAAAGAATGCTGAAATTCACTGTATATATGGGTGTTGCACTTTACATTTTGCAACGTGCTTTTACAGTCATCATCTCACTGAATTTTTATTTAGACCCAGAGGTGGGCAAGGCAGGGAATATCATCCCCAATTTACAGATGAGGAAACTGAGGCCCAAAGAGGGAAACTGATTGGCCTTAAGTTACCTAACAATGTGAACAGCAAAGCTAGGATGCCTTCAGGGTCTCTTCAGTATCTTGAAGTCTTCATTTTCTGGAAGGCAATGTTTGGGGGTAGAAGCAGTTTAGTTTTCTTGGCATATTTATTCCAGAAAACAACTCTCTTTTAAAGGATAAAAAAGCGATATACTGTAAATAAGGCCCTTATGCCTGCATGTGAATGAGGTAATCACCTTGCTGACCATATGAAGCTTGTCTTCTCCTCTTTTCTCAAGTTTTCTCTTCCCCAGTCTGGTATATTCTCTACTAGGTCTGACTCCAGTGGGAAACTAAAAGATTTACCATTTCATGCTGTCCCACAAAAGGTCAGAAAATGAGAATGGTTACATGGCCAGACAGGACTCTCTCTTCCTGTCTCATATTTTTTTGACCCCTCAGGTGTGAAAGAGGGGATATAGGCAGGGGTCAGTAGAACTTTAGGTTTTAACTCTCTTTAATTGTGAGAGGGAACAATTCTCTCTTTAAAAGCCTTTGCAGATAGATTGTAAATATTTGGGCAAAACTGTCAATAACACTTTAGTGCTTTATAATTTTAAATGGCCTCATTCATACATTATGTCTACGCTAAAGGTGAGAAAACTGAGACCCAGACAGTAGTGACTTACCCAAAGCCGTTTATATTTGAGAAAGACAACCTGGTCCATACATCCACTTCCAGACCCAAGTGTGGATTGCATGACTGAGAATAGAGGCCAGGGAAGGGCAAGTAGGGCAGAAATTACTCTTGGTTATGACATAGGGACAGGCAGGAGTGTTGAAGATCCATTTCTGGTTATTTTTTTAAGCCAGACACTGCCTAAATAACCCTTAAAAGAACACTAAAATGCACAGGGGAGAGATTAAAACAAACCATTCCCACTATCAGGCAAAATAACTGTCCCTATAGTCTGTTGAGTGCTACTGAGGCAGCAATGTAGTTTTCCATGAAAAAAGAATATGTGATTTCATATGTTTCTTAGTCCAACTGGAGCAGTATGAAGGAATATGTTTTGCTTATTTCTCTGTCTCCCACTACAGATTATAAAGTTTCTTCTGCCTTCCTCCATATTCCTCTAGATTCATGAACTCACTGGGTCAACTGGAGTGTCTTGTGCATGTTTGAAGAGCAATGGCCCTCCATTGCAGCATAGGGCAAGGCAAGCAATTTTCCACTAGATCTCCTGGGCCTCGGGCTGTATTTGAGGTGCTATAACTCTACCCCCAGCAGTTAGAAGGGCTAAAGTTTGCCCTCTTGAAAGCTTACAGAGCATTTCTGAGCCAAGGTAACCTTCCATATGGGTCTGAGTTCTTCAAAGTACCTCCAAGCAACCCCTTAAAGAAACTCTCAGTCTATTTCTGGAAAGCTGAATATAGAGAAGAAAGGTGCCCCACTGCTTCTTTCTATTGACATGTCAGTTGGATCTCAGATCTCCCACCGCATCTCCTTTGATTCTTTCTGAACTTTTTGTCTTTATCTCTTACATATACATCTCATGCCATGGGAAAACAAAATTTTTTTGGAGACTATCTTCTTCTTTATTATGGGAGGATCTTTCTGAAACTTGTATAGCTAGTTCCTGTCCCACAAGTCGTTAATTTAGTATATTAGGCAGAATGTGCACTTCATCACTAGGTTCTAGCTGTGGCAAAGGGGTGATCTCTACAGCAATATTTCTGTGTTTAGGGTTTCATTAAATGCTTCTTTGGAGACAGTCCATCTACAGACATTGATTAAGGGCGCCTGGAACCACCTATTGATAAGGATGCTAAAAGCACCTGGGAAAAAGCAAAAAGATTTTATTGACTGGGCTGGGAACTAGAAGCAATTGAATTACAAGCCTGTACCAAGCAGCCTGGTTTCACATAGGTATTAGCAAATATGTGTGAGTCAGGGTCTTAGGCCTTGACCTTTATGTTCTCTGTTTTTTTTTTTCTGAGACAGTTTATTCTTAAGTCAGTTTCAGCTTGCAGCTTGAGCAGATCCCAAGTGTTCAAAGGTCACCATGTGCCTGACAGTGATTCAAGTCACAGTCTAAACATTGCAACTCTATGGGAAAGATAGTAATTATAATAATAACAATAATATGATAAAATAACACAGTTATGTTATGGCATGAAAAGTATGTGACCATCCCAAGCCATGTCTAGAATCACTGTGGTTCTAACTTTCTAAAGTTCAGCAGTTGGAGTTGACAATTGAAATAGGACAATTAAGTTTTGCTTTGCTTTACTTCTTAAGGTATTTTGGGTAGAGGTGAAGTGAAGAATGCTTTTCTTCTTTATAATTGCTGTTTGGCCACGGCAAATGTTGAAGTCAAGTGTTTTCTCTAGGAGAGTTCTTTTAAAGATTTCCTTTTTTGTTGTTGTTGTTCTTTTTTTTTTCTTTTTTTTTTGAGTTGGAGTCTCACTCGGTCGCCCAGACTGGAGTGCAGTGGCCGCTCCCGGCCACCGCAGCCTCGCCTGCTGGGCTCCGGCGATCCTTCTGCCTCAGCCTTCCAAGTAGCTGGAATTACAGGCATGTGCTACCATGCTCGGCTGATTTTTTGATTTATTGTAGAGATGAGGTCTCACTGCCCAGGCGGGTCTCGAACCCGCAGGCTCAGGCAATCCACTCACCTCAGCCTCCCAAAGGCGTGGGATTACAGGCTGAGCCACCGAGCCCGGCTTGTTGTTTTTAAAGTGGGGATACTCTGTTTTAACACCTTACTTTATGTATGTTTTCTATATAAGGATTATTGTTCAGTTGAAGCACAAAATACACTTAATAGAAACATTTTCAACATACCCCTGAGTCTAGACAATAGTTGAGTTGTTCATATATGAACTGGCAAAAAAAAGTAGTTTCTGTTTGTAAGAAACAGCAGGTGTTTGCTGGGAATGAGTTAGATTTTTGATTTGCCACTTTTCTCTCTATACACGTTGACCTGAATTTTGACAATGGGGGAGTTGGAGAGAGCAACTTTTTTCTTCAAGGTTCTCAGATCCAGACTAAGTAAGGTGGTCAATACCACAGCATTTCCCTCCCCAACACACAACCTTGTCACACTGGGATGATAGTCCCTCCAGTTTCTCTCCTTCCCCCCATGCCTCCACCTCACTAGCTAGGTCTTCTGTGTTTTACATCGAATGTAGGTACATTTTAATTGTTTTTTTCTTATAAATGGTTTATTTGTATAGATTTTGTTAAAACTTGAGCCATAAGCATGTGCAAATACCGGAAAGCTTGTGTTTGCTTTATGATGCTTTGCAAAGATTTTATGTTAGCCAATAAACAGAAATACACACAAATACCTTGATTATTCCTCTGTTGTCAGAGAACCAAGGGCCTCATTTCACTTGTGTTTCTTTGCTCAGTGAGTACAGCAGGAAAATGTGTTTCTAATCATTGAACACAGCACCAGTGGTGATAAGATTAACTGATTTGTCATTCAGAAGATCTGAGTTACAGGTTAAGCTCGCCACTTTTTAAATTGTTTATGACATTTTGATTTTTGTCTGGGCTACAGATCTGTGGGAAACTGTCATGTTCTAAACTAATACTTATTTAACAGGGTTCCTTGGCCCTAACAGGACTGTGCAATGATTCTGAGGCTTGCAAAATCTCTAGAAGCTTGTGTGTATATGTATATGTGTTTGCTTTCATTTTGATTATAATTTTTTAAAATTACAAACATATTCTAGCTAGACTGGATGATTACCTCTTAAGAGGACTGCCTTTGCATTTCAGGGCCTATATTTTTGTTTACAATCTCATTGGATTAAAGGTACCACCTAAAGAAATAGCTTTTACCCTCAAATACAGGGTTTTACTATAATTTTATTTTAAGAGCAAGGAAAATCAAGTTTCCTCCCACCTTGAATTTTCTGTGACCCTGACAACAATACTTGTTGGCACAGATGTGAAGAAATAAGAAGCCTCATATATTGCTAGTGGGATTGTAAAGTAGTACAGTCAGTTTTGAAAATAGTTTGGCAGTTCCTCTAAAAGTTAAAGCTATAGTTATCATATGATTCAGTAATTCCACTCCTATGTATATACCAAAGATAAAAAATTTAAAAAATATACTTATGTACAAATATTTATAGAAATATTATTTGTTATATCCCCAAAGTAAAAAACAACCCAAATTTTTATCAACTGATAAATCTCGTATATGCATATAATGCAGTACTATTCAGCAGTAGAAAGTGTTGAACTTCTGAAACGTGATGTACCATAGATGAACCTCAAAGCATGCTAAGTGAAAGAAACCAGATACAAATGACCACATATTGTATGATTCAAATGATATAAAATGTCCGTAAAAGGAAAGCTGAAAGAGACAGAAGGTAGATTAGCTGTTGCTTAAGACTGGGTGTGAAAAAAGGGATTAAATGTTAATAGGCATGAGGGATCTTAGAGGATGAAAGTGTTCCAATATTGAGTTTATGGTGATAGCTGCACCACTCAATAAAGCTAATGAAAATCATTGACTTGTACACCTGAAAAAGATGAATTTTATAATATGTAAAATATACCTCAACCTCATTAAAGCTGATTTTAAAAATATTCTATGATCACTGATCTCTGAATTAAGAAAAAAGGGAAAGGAAGCATTCAGGAGAAATTTAGAGGCAGAAGACTTAGAAGGTATCATCAAACCAAAGGAGAAAAGACAGGAAACTACTAAAGCTTAGTGGTGGCTATAGGAAAATTTTGAAAAAGACCATCACAGTCTACAAAAGTGTTTATTGAGGGAGCTACCACAGAATGGGGGAAAATGATTGGGAATCAACAGGCAATAAGAGATCAGGGCTTGTAGTGTAATACTCTTGGCTCTGTTTGAGAAAAGCCATTTTTAAAAGCCCAACTGGGCTTTACAGGTTCACTTGATAAAATTATGAATGCTAGTACAGTCAGGGCTATTAAATCCTATAATTTATAGATGGTGATAAAGGCTCAGGAAGAATTAGCATGTGGGCAGCTTTGTCTGTTTTGGAATTGATGTCAGTGTGTACTTACACCAGTCACAGGGCAGTGAACTCTCACTCCATACCCCAGAAGGACATGGGGAAATCAGATCTCTGAACAGATGCGTCAAAGCAGCAGATAAGTCAGGAAAATATTGAATAGGGGATTCTTAGGTGATTGTTAATAACCATTTTATTAGGAACTAGGAACACTTGCATATTTCTGGGCTGGTATGCCACTACTTCACTTTAAGCATATAGTGTGAGTTTCAGCATACTCAGCAGCTAGCCTTATAAGGTTTCAGAATGTGCACATGAAAGTTGAAGGTTCAGATGCTGCCTACCTGGACAAAACGGATCTCCACTATGAGCAGCTTCCCAGTCACATGGCTATCATCCACGAAGGCTTTTTTTTCTTGTGGCTCCTAGTGGCAGCAAATTACTTTCCTTAGCAGCCCCTTTCTAAGAAATAGTGCAGTGAAAGAGAAAGGGGAATAAAAATGAATATTTAATAATTATCTCTCTTGTGTTCTTCTACTTCCATACTTTGCCTTATTCAATCCTCATAACAACCCTAGGTTGTGGGTGCTCTCTATAATCTTCAAAAACTGAAAAAAAATGAAGTTCACACAGGTTTAATTATTTTCTTATGGTTGTACAATAGTAAGTGATGTACTGTAATTCCTTCGTTCATCTGTCTGACTCTGAGGCCCAAGCATTATCCACTATGCCACAGCTACCTCCCTAAGACAAACCTCATTATAGAGAATGTTTATCTCATTGAGCCACTTATAGCCCACCTTGGAAGGCTGCATCAGTGAGTCTCCCTTGGAGTTTCCAAGTATCATATAATAGTGCCAAAATATCATTAGCTCACAATATACTAGTTCCCAGGAAATCTGAGTGACCACATTGATTATACTGTCTCCTCACTTCCAGTCGTATAACTGAAAGAGCATGCTGGAGATCTGAGTTCTTGTTTCACCTCCACCATTCCCCAGCTGGATTAAGACCTATTCCCTTTTGTGGGCCTCAATTTTCCCCTGGTTCACAGTGGAAATTAAGCTTTATGATCTCCAGGAAACTTTCCAGCACTAATGTATAATGAATGAGATCTAGCTTTGTTGTAGACTCACTCTTGGTGGCAGAGATCACAAAAAGGAGAATGACAGAGAAAGGAACAAAATTGGTGACTATAACACAACTGAGTGAACAACAAAGGCTTGATTCTTGTAAGGTTTATTTATATTTTCCATTTTCTTTTGGATTAAGCTTTTAATCCTGATATTTTAATCAAGCTGGATTAAATTTGCCTTGAGGTATTAATTTTAGATTCTTAAGCTTTATCTAAGAGGGTGGGCTTCCCATAAGTGGGGACAACAAAGAAACATAAGTTTTGGTGGATTTTTCTACTGAGTTATATGCTGCCCATCAAACCAGAACTCATGGTCAAAGTAGTAAATCAGTAACAACATTAAATACTATCATAGTGTTTAACGATATTACACTGAACAATAGAATGATAGTATATTGAATAACAAAACTAACAATATTTTATTGTAGAGCATATATGGAGAAAGATTAGAAGACCTGGGTTTTGTCAGAGACTCTTTTTTCATGAAATCTTAGTTGCCAGTCACTGATTACTCTCTTATTGTTTCTGTCTTCCCATTATCTTATATAAGATGTGTTTCTAATTCACCTTAATTGAATCTTCCCAATTATAGTCAAGAAATCCTATAGCAGTGATTCTTAACCTTGGCTTTCTACTGGAATCACCTGGGAAGTTCTAAAAATACTGAAGCCTAGACCTCACCTAGAGATTCTGAATTGACTGGCTGGAGTGCCATCTGGACATAGGATATTGTTTTTTAAAAAAAACAAAAACTCCCTAAGTGATTCTAATGAGTAGTCAAAGCTAAGACCTTATTTCCCATAGGAAACTTTTCTCTTTTACTAGTGGATTTACTTATCATGGACACAAGTAATATCTTTACCCTGCTAAATGGCCTTTAAACTTCTTCCAACTGCCTGTTTCCTAACTTCTGCTCTCCAGAAGCCAAAAGATGAGCCTGCATAGGGCTATTGGTTTTCCTTTCTTAAATATAACTCTTTTCCTTTTGAGGCTAAACTATAGTCCTCATAGTTTGTATTAAATGGTCCCGAACAAATACTCCCAATTATAAGATCAGGTATAAAATTAAATTCAAATGTAGATGGCTTTTAATAAGCCAGCTTCTTGGACAGAATCTAAACGCTGTCAAATCAAACTACATCCAAACTTATTTCATAAAAAAAACAATTAAAGGCTTTCCTGTTCCAAACTAAAAAGAAGTAGATAAAACATGAAGAGAAGAAGGTAGACTATTTAGGAAGTGTAGAACTTGAGGAATGTCATATGAATTCCTGAGTTTTGTCTTTGCCTCATATATCTCAGACTGGGTGGGAGAAAAGCCAGAAACAGAAAAATACTAATAAACACAGACCAAAAATACCCCCAAGAAAAGCTTTCTCTCTTTTGCCAAAAGGAAAGAAAATGAACAACCTAACAAGACAGAAATCTTTTAGACAATACCTGCCCTACCCCAGCCAAACATCATGAAATAAACTGTGGTCCCATCCACAACTTTGTCAGTAAAGGCGACATTGAAAACCAAGACTTCCACCCTTCCCCTAGTCCTTTCCTTTCCTGTCATGGTGGTATCAGAGAAGACCTAAAAGCAGACTGGGAACTTTTATCACTGCCCTGTGGTAACTAACATATCCCATTGTATCAGTGGAAGCCTAGTGGGGATCTGGAATTATACCCTTACTGGTGACAGGAAGCTCTTCCCACTCTCTGCTCTACCAGTGTCAGTAAAGGCTGAATGATAAGTCAAAATGTTCACTACAATTCAAAAGTAACAATATATCTTTCCACCAAAGACATTAGTGAGACATGACCACATGGACATGGGCCACATGGACAGCAATAAAAATATTCTTCTCTTACTAGCCAGGTAGGTATCATTGGAGGTTTAATGAAGAATTGAAACTCTCACATTTTCTCAGCAGTAAGAATAAATCTGTCTTTGGAGGTGCAGGGAAGACTGAGTGTGAGATTTTGAGGTTTTGTTTTTACTTTCCACTTGGCAGTAATGATAGAGCGACTTCCCTCATCCCATTGATATGGTGTCAGAGAAGGCAGACTCAAAAGAATATATTTTTTTAAATATCCAAGATCTTATAATATGACATACAAAATGTTTACAACATAATTTTTAAAACTATGTATCATAACAAGAACTGGGAAAGTCTCAAGTAAAGAAAAACAATCAACTGATGTCAATTAGATGGCACAGATCTTGGTATTAGCTGACAAGAATTTTAAAGCAGCTATTATAATAATAGTTCATTGCAATTATGAACTTGCTTGAAACCAATGAAGACAAATACAAATACAACAAAGAAAAGCAAAAGCCGAATAAGACATTTAGAACTGAAGCCCAGACTTCTTCAATACTAACAGTGCATCCATGTAGCCAAAAACCACTTGTTCCCCTAAAGCTATTGTTATAAAAATTAATTTAAAAACACAAAATTTAATGGGTGAACTCATGAGCTGAATGTATAAGACAGAAAAGAATTAGTGAACTTGAAGATAAAGCAATATTAATCACCTAATTTGAACAGAGGAAAAAATAAACTTAAAAAAAAAAATGAACAGAGACTCAAGGACCATAACAAAAGATCTGACATTCACGTCATCAGTGTTCCATAAAAAGAAGTGAAAGAGGCACCCACGGTTGTAATAGTACTCAAAATAATGATAGCTAAAACTTTTCAAATTTGACAAAAGACATTAAACAACAGATTCAGAACAAAAGCCAAACATGATAAGCCCAAAGAAAGCTGTACAAGACGCTGCATTATCAAACTTGCTAAAAGCAAAGAAAAGTAGATGACATCTTATGTACAGAGAAAAAACAACTTAAATAACAATTTTTCATCAAAGGCCCTGGAGGCTATAAAAAATGTGGGTACAATACGTTTTGAGTTTTGCCAATCTTAAATTCAGTATCCAGTGAGGTTATTTTTCAAGTATGAAAGGGAAATAAAAGCATTTTCAGAAAAAAAAATTATGTGAATTTGTTGCTAACAGACCTACCCTAAAAATTGGCTAAAGGAAGTTCTTGAAACAGAAAGGAAGTAGTAACAGAAGGAGTCTTAGAACATCAAGAAAAAACGGAAATGGCAACAAACAAGGGAAATAGGAAATACAATGAACTTTCCTATCCTTGAGTTTTCTCAAGTTTTTTTTATGGTCAAAGAAAAATTTATCATAGTGTCTGATGTAGTTCTGTATGTATAGGAAATATTTCACACAATTATTAAAGTGGGAAATAAGCATAAAAGGAGATAAGATGTGACACTTCACCAAACCTTAGCTTGTGATAAGTTGTGTATGTGTACTATGATACTTAGAGAAACCAGTACAAAAGCTATATAAATATATACACTCAAAAACACTACCAGAAGAAAAAAAATGAGCCGGACTCCGTGGCTCAGCCTGTAATACCGTGCTTTGGGAGGCTGAGGTGAGTGGACTGCCTGAGCCTGCGGGTTTGAGACCCGCCTAGGCAACTTGGTGAGACCTCATCTCTACAATAAATCAAAAAATTACCTGGGCGCGGTAGCACGCGCCTGTAATTCCAGCTACTTGGAAGGCTGAAGCGGAAGGATCGCCAGATCCCCAGCAGGTCGAGGCCGGGAGTAGTCACTGCACTCCAGTCTGGGCGACAGAGTGAGACTCCAACTCAAAAAAAAAAAAAAAGAAAAGAAAAAAATGAAAGAAAAAAAGTAAACTTGAAAATAGATTCACATGCATGTTTTTTGCAGCATTATTCACAATAGCAAAAACATGGAACCAACTGTGCTGCTCATCGAAAGAGGATTTTCAAAAAGTGATACAGGAAGACACGCAAGATGGCATGGAACAGGTCAGAGTGTGAGAGTCTCTGCAAAAGCGAGTGTCCATAGACTCTTCATGAGTGGGTATGTGCCAGTGGGTGAGTGAAAATCCATCTGAGGAGAGACTTGGGTTCATACACCCAGTGCTCTCCTCCAGAGTTGACTGCAACCCATCACCACCCAGAGATTGGAGCCCCTAGTGCATAGAATCATCTGCCATTCTTGGGGCTCTCATGAGAGGGGGCAGCAGAGAACAGCTGCTCCTCACCCCCGGCACCTGACCCACATCATCACCTGTGGCAGCAGACCGGGCACGAGCTGCAGGAACCATGGAGAAGGCAGGGTGTGGAAATCTGGAACAGAGCCCTACCATCGGTGAGGAGACACTGCCATCTTCTTTGTCCCAGGATCAGGTAAACAACTGCATTGTACCATCCAGTTCTATCTAAACTGCAACCTGGGCCCCAGAGGCTATCCCCTCATTGGATTCAGAGAGACAGACTCCCCTCCTTCATGCTGAAACAGGCACAGACTCATCAGATCTGAGTAGGAGAGTTGACAGCAGTGGCAGCAGCAGGCAAGACGGGTGAGTCCGGACCTGATCCATTCTCCTCCCACAGCAGTCCATGGGCCTTCTGACACAACCTGAGAGCAACCCTATAAGCCTTGTTGAGAGTGGAGGGGATGGGTTGGAGACCAGAGCTTGTCCTTAACATTGAGGCAGCAGCAGAAAGGAACCCGGGGTTACAGAAACAGCCACAGAGAGAGGTGGGTTTTTTTGCTTGTTTTTTTTTGTTTTAGTCTTGGTTTTTTCTTCTCTCTTTTTTTCTGTTTTTGTCTTGTTTTGTTTTTTTGTACAATTTTATACTTGCTTTTTTCTGTTATTTAAATGGATTGTTTAAGATTTTCTGTTTGTGTATGGATAATTTTGAAGGTGAGTACATCAACAGATGTTTTTTGTTTGTATGATTATCTATGTTTATTTTTTTAACTGCCTTTGTTTGTATCTCTGTTTATTCATTAGTTGGCACACCTGTCTATTTTCCCTCTTCTCTCTTTCCACCTTCTTTTCATCTTCCACCTTCCTTTTTCCATTCTTGTCCTTTTTCTTATCTCATTTTGCTTTTGGGGACAAACATACATCCCCACTACATGGACAGATTGTAAGACAGTGGAAAGTGAATTATAGGGGGCCCACACACCTGTCAACAGACACTGGGATCTGCAGGCAGCATCGGAATCACAGTTCCCCCCTTAATTCCATCTCAAAACTGCAAAAATCAGAGGCCCCCACTCCCAGTCCAGATTCAGAATTGAACAAAGCCAGAGGATCTACATAAGGAAGAATAGGAGATTGAGCAAAAAATAATAAATCACTGAACAACAGAATTAAAGAAGTAAAACAAGGGGGAGGAAAACTCATACAAATGAAGAAAAACCAAAGGAAGAATATGAGTCTCACACAGACACCTGGGAGATCAGCAACTGAGAATAGAGATTTCAGAACTCAATCAATGAAGAGCCTTCAGAATGGTCTCAAACCACAAACCCAGTATCAATATATTAATAGATAGAATAAATAGAAATGAGGAGAAACAAGAGGAAAGAATGAAGGAGTTGATAACTGAGATAACAGCAGTAGAGAATACAGTGAATGAAATAAATAAAAAGCTGATAAGCATGGAAAGCAGAATTAACCAAGCAGAAGATTAATCTCAGACTTGAGGACCAAAATATGGAACTAACTCAAACTGTTAAAAACAAAGAAAAGATGCTTTAAAAGATGGAAGAATACTGCCAAAAGATGAGTGATTATATCAAGAGGCTGAACCTAAGATTAATTGGAATCCTTGAGACAGATAGATAGAGACGACCCTGGAATATTCTGTGAAGTTACTCAAGAAGACTTCCCTCATCTCATCAGAAATATGACTATTTAAACACATGAGATTCAGAAAAACCCTGCAAGACAACAAATGAGAAGACCAACTCTTAGACACATAGTAATTCACTTATACAAAGTAGGTATAATAGAAAAATTCCTAAAGGGAGCAAGAGAGAAAGGTCAGACTACCTATCAGGGAAAACCAGTTATAATAGCAGCAGACTTATCTACAGAAACATTTCAGACTAGGAGAGATTAGTGTCCAATCTTCAAATTTCTCAAAGGTAACCAATTTCTACAAAGAATTACCTATATAGCTAAGCTAAGTTTCATCAGCAATGTAGAATTAAAATTCTTCCCAGACATTCAATCCCTAAGAGTTTACATTGACTCCAGACCGGCTCTACAAGAAACAGTTAGGAAAGTATTAAACACAGAAGAAAGAAAAAAAAAGAATGAAAACATTCTCCCCAAAATGCAGGAAAAAGATGGAAAACACACATAAATCCACCCCCAAATCCAAAGAAAGACAACAAACAAACAAACAGCAGCATGACAAACTCTATAAGAACCATATGACAGGGATAAACTCTCATATCTCAATACTTAGCCTGAATGTGAATGGACTAAATTCACCACTGAAAATACATAGAATGGAAAATTGGATAAAATATCATGATACAACAATGTGTTGTCCCTAGGAGACTCATTTCATTAGAAAGGACACTCAGACTCAAAGTAAGAGGATGAAACACAAATTTTCAAGCAAAAGGAGCACAAAAGAAAGAAAGAGTTACAATCTTAATATCAGACAAAATACCCTTTAAGCTATCAAAAATTTTAAAAAGATATGGAAGGTCACTACATAATGATAAAAGTTTCAGTTCATCAATAAGAAATATCCATCCTAAACATATATGCCCCCAACATAGGAGCACCAACTTTTATAAAGCAGCTTCTAGGTATAGTCAAAAAGCATATTGACTCTAACACTATCATAGCTGGGGACTTAAATACCCCAGTAAGGATCCTAGACAGATCATCAAGACAAAAAATATCAAAAAGGAATTTTGGAACCTTGATGTGATTCTTGACCAAATGGACTTAATTGATATCTACAGAACATTCCACCCAACAACAATGGAATATACATTCTACTCATCATCACATGGAACATACTCTAAGATCCACCACAAACTTGGCCATAAGTCAAGCATAATCGATTTCCATAAGGTTGAAATACTGTCATCCACCTTTGCAGACCACAGTGGAATAAAAAAGTAAATATCAACATCAGCAAAGTTCCCCCCAAACCAACAAAGACATGGACATTAAATAGCATTGTGGTGAACAACTACTAGGTCAATAAGAAAATCAAAACAGAAATTAAAAGATTCCTTAAAACAAAAACAAAGAAGCATCTTACCAAATCTCTGGGATCCTATAAAAGCAGTAATAAGAGGAGAATTAATATTTCTATGAACACACATGAAGAAAAATGGAAAGATCACTATTTAACAGCCTAACAAATCACCTAAGGAAGTTGGAAAAGCAAAACACAAAATCCTAAGATCAGCAGAAGAATTCAGATCACCAAAATAAAAACCCAAATTTTGGACATATAAGACAAAATTATAATACAAAAAATTAGCAAAATAAAAAGTAGTTCTTTGAAAGAATAAACAAAATTGATGGACCCCTAGCAAGACTGACCAAGAAAAAGAGAGAGAAAGCCCAAGTAAACACGATCAGAAATGCAAAAGATCAAGTTGCAACTGACTCTGAAGAAGTACAAAAGTTTATCAGATATTACTATGTAAACTTTTATGGAAACAAACTTGTAAAGCTAAATGAAATAGAGGACTTTCTGACATCACACAATTTCCCCAGGTTGAACCAAGAATAAATCAAGTCCCTAAGTAAACCGATAACAAGCCAGGAAGTTTAGTATGTCATAAGAAAACAACCAAAAAAAAAAAAAAAAAAAGCCCCGGACCAGTTGGATTTCCAACAGAATTCTACAAAACATATAAGGAGGAGTTGATACCAATTCTATTGAAAGTATTCCAGGCAATTGAGAAAGAAGGAACTCTTGACAAATCATTTTATGAAGCTAATATTCCACATTGATACAAACTGGGTAAAGATCCAATAATGAAAGAATTACAGGCCAATATCCTTGATGAACATAGATGCTAAAATTCTCATCAAAATTCTAGCAACCCAGATCCAACAACACATCTCAAAAATCATCCACCATGATCAAGCAAACTTCATTCCTGAGATGAAGGGCTGGTTCAACATCTGCAAGACCATAAACAATTAAATACATCAACAGATGTAAAAACAAAAATCGCATGGTTATATCATTAGATGCAGAAAAAACTTTCAATAAAATCCAGCACACTTTCTTGATAAAAACCCTCAGTTATCTAGTCAGTCAAACTCCTATACACCAAAAATAAACAAACAGAACCTCAAATAAAAAGCACAGTCCCATTCATAATAGCCACACACAAAAGAAATACCTTGGCATATTCCTAACCAGAGAAGTGAAAGACCTTTACAACAAAAACTACAAAACAATTCTCAACGAAATCAAAGATAACACAAACAAATAGAAAAATACTCCATGCTCATGGATTGGAAGAATCAACATTGTTAAGATGTCCATCCTACCCTAGGCAATCTACAGAATTTAGGCAATACCCATTAAATTACCAGCAGCATTCTTCTCAGACCTGGAAATGACAATACAGGAATTCACATGGAAACATAAATGACCACGAATAACTAAAACAATTATCAAAAAATAAAAAATAAAAATAAAAGCAGGTGGTATCACTTTCCCAGGCTTTGAACTTTATTATAAAGCTACAATAATCAAAGCATCCTGGTCTTGGAAAAAGAACAGGTATATAGACCAATGGAACAGGATAGAGATTCCAGAAGTAAAACCTCAATTTCTCAACCAACTCATCTTTAACAAAGCCTCTACCATCAACCACTTGGGAGAGGAGAACCTATTCAGTAAATCGTGCTGAGAAAATGGGCTGACCACATGCAGAAGGTTAAAACAAACCCCATACCTATCACCATACACAAAAATTAACTCTAAATGGATCAAAGACCTAAACATAAAACCTCAAACTATAAGAACCTAAAAAATGCAGGAGACATCCTTATGGGAATTGGAACTGGCAGCCAATTCCTGATCAAAATCCCACATGCCCCTGCCATAAGAGACAGGATAGACAATTGGGACCTCATCAAACTATCAGGCTTCTGCAAAGCCAAAGAAACCATCAAGAGAGTGGGAAGATAGCCCACAGACTGGGAAAAAATATTTGCCAAACGTATATCTGACAAAGGCCTAACATATAGGATCTAAAAGTAACTCAAATATGCTGAAAAGAAAAAAACAAACAGCCCTATTACAAAGTGGGCAAAAGATATGAATAGACACTTCTCAGAAGAAGGCATATGAGAAGTCAACAGATACATGAAAAAATGCTCAGCCTCACTAGTCATCAAAGAATTGCAAATTAAAACCACACTGAGATACCACCCAACTTTAGTCAGGATGACCATCATAAATAACTCAAAAAGCAACAGACACTGGAGAGGATGCAGGGAAAAGTACACACTTCTACACTGTTGGTGGGAGTGTAAACTAGTGCCACCTCTGTGGAAAACAGTTCAGCAATTCCTAAAATATCTAAAAATCAACCTTCCTTATGACCCCACAATTCCCCTACAGAGAATATTCCCAGAGGAACTCAAATCACTCTATGAAAAAGATACCTGCACATGCATGTTTATTACAACATTATTCACAATAGCAAAAGCTTGGAACCAACTGTGCTGCCCATCGAAAGAGGACTGGATAAAAATAAAGTGGTACATATATACATGATGGAATATTATGCAGCCATATAGAAGGACAAAATTGCAAACTTCATAGCAACTTGAATGGATTTAGAGTCTATAATACTGAACGATCTATTACAGAAACAAAGAACTAAGTATCACATTTTCTCACTCATAAGTGGGCCCTGAAAAATTCTAATAAGAAAACAATTGGTAGTAGTGGAAAACTACCAGTGGAGGAAGTGGGGGCACACCTCATCAATAAGGTTACCTGATCTCAAACCCAGTCAAGTGGGGACCAAAGTTAGGCCCACACTTTTCCTACACAATGACCATTTGTACACCTAACCCTGAATTTAACCCCACATCTTTAAAATAAAAGAAAATATAAAACAGATTGATAAAGTGTAAAATTTAAAGAACAATGAGAAAAAAAATGAAGAAAATCTCAAAGAAATATGGACACTATTAAGCGCACAAACATACATGTGATGGAAGCAACAAAAAGAAGAAACAAAAATTATTTGAAAAAAATGGCAGAAAGCTTTCCTAATTTGATGTGAAATGTTAATACATACCCATAAACTCAATGAACTCTGAACAGGGTAAACACAAAGAGATCCACATCCATACATGCCTGAATAAAATTTTTAAAAGACAGAGAAAGACAAGGTCTTAAAAACAGAAATGGAAAAATGACTCATCACATACAAGGAAACTTCCAGATTACAAGCCGATTTCTTATCAAACCCAATGGAAACCAGAAGAAAATAGGATGGCATCATCAAAGTTCTGAAGAAAAACAAAACAAAGCCCTGTTAACTAACAATCTTATATTCAGAAAAGCAACATTTCAAAAATATTAGTGAAAAACAGTCATTCCCAGAGAAACAAATGCTGAGAGAATTCATTGCTAGCAGAAATACTAAAGGAAAGTGTTCAGTCTGAAAACAAATGATCCAGACAGTAATTAAAATCTACACACAACAAAGAACACCAGTAAAGGTAATTATATGGATAATTATACAAGACTGTAATTGCATATTCCTTTTTAAAACAGATTTTAGCCATCTGGTTCAGGGCTTTTTTTTGTAGGTAGTTTTCTTATGATGGAGTCAATTTCCTTGTTGGTCATATACAGATATGTAATATATTTGACAACAGAACTTGGATGTAGAAGTAAAGCTGTATTGGCATGAAGAAATGGTATATTATGGTAACTCATACTTAGGTTAATATAATAAGCTCTACAAATATATAATTGCTTGATACCATAACCCTAGACTAGGAGCTATAAGAGAAGGATCCATGTATTAGGGGGACATCCTCAAAAAACCAGAATGATCTTTTGGACGGCGAGACCCTGTAGTACAGGCTTCTGCCACCAGATAAGTGATCTGCGAATTCATTGGCATTAGTGTACTAGCTGGCATTGTTGTGAGGGACTGCGTTCAGCTTCAGTGAATATTTTTTTGTGGATTCTTTCAAGTGTTTGCCCATTTCATCATGAATGATTTATGAGTACTCCTGCCCACTCAGTGCTGAGTGTTCAGCAATTTTTGACCAAAACCAGCATTATTTCTGTGCCCCACCCTCCCTATTTACCTGATCTTGCCTCGAGTGATTTTGTTTGTTCGTTTTCCTGGATGAAACAAATTCTCAAAGGGAAGGTTTAGCTGATGTGTAAGAAGTGAAACAAACAATGGCAGAAGCATTAAAAGGAATTAAAATTTATGAATTCAAAAACTGTTTTAAGCAGTGGAAAAATCATCTTGATAGATATATTGCATCAAACGGAGAGTACTTTGAAGGTGACTGAAGTTTACACATGTAAGAATAAATATACAATTTTTTATAAATAAATGCTGGGCTGTTAGGAATCCCTCATTATATTCTTGTCTTCACTTGTTTAGAGTTTTTTCTTTTCATGGTTTCATCTTTTTCATGGTGAGTAGGAGAGAGGGGAAAGAGTGTGTGTTGTGGCTCAGATGCCACAGACTCTCATTGTTCTTACCAACTTTAGCAGATTTTCTTGAATATTTTTTCTCTATTTTGCAGTATATCCTTCAGACAATTACCAGAGACTTTAAGTATGTTTTTTTTTTTGAGTTGGGAGTCTCACTCTGTCGCCCAGACTGGAGTGCAGTGGCTGCTCCTGGCCACTGCAGCCTCGACCTGCTGGGCTCCGGCGATCCTTCCACCTCAGCCTTCCAAGTAGCTGGAATTACAGGTGCGTGCTACCACATCTGGCTAATTTTTGATTTACTGTAGAGATGAGGTCTCGCCAAGTTGCCCAAGAGGGTCTCGAACCCGCGGGCTCAGATAATCCACTCACCTCGGCCTCCCAAAGCGCTGGTATTATAGACTGAGCCACCAAGCCCGGTCAAGTATTTTTTTTTTAAATAACTTTTTACCAATTGTTTGTTTTACTGGGAAGAAGATTCACACTGCTTCTCACACCACTAGTTCAAAAGTATACATCTTTCTTGTTTCATGTTGTATAAAATTTCATTTCAATATCTTATTGCTTTCCATATTTTATTTAATTTCCCTTTATAGTTTAACTCACCTAATTCACATCAATTTGATTCCATATTTAATACTATTCTATTATCTATTCTTTACCAATTCATCTTCCATTTCAGTTAGTAGTGCATTTCCCATTTCAAACTTTTTTCTATTTTATTTCATTTGCATTTTCAATTCCATTACATGTCCCATTTCCTTTCATTCAACTTTATTTCTTTATTATATACTCAGTTCCACATTTAGTATCTTATTGAATAGTATTTATTCTATTTTTCTTTTATATATTACATTTCATCTAATTATAATTTGCTTTTTATATTTTATTTACATTTTTGCATGCACATTACATCAATTTCATGTTCTATTTTATTTTATTTTATTGTTTTAATATTCCATTTCATTCCAGTATATATTCTACTGAATATTCCATTACAGTTCACTGTCTATTTTATTCAATTCAATATCCCATTCTATTGCATTTCCATGTCATATTCTATTTGGTTCTCTTATCCCATTCTGTTCCAGTTTCAATTTGATGTTCTTGTTTATTTCAGTACATTTTACTTTCTATAGCTGATTTCTGATATTTATACTCCATTTTATTCTGTATTCCATATGTTAATAAATTATATTTTTCAACTCAATCATAACCCCATCCTAATTTCAATCTGTAATACATTGTATTTCATTTTGAATTTCATTATCATTTGCATATTATTTTATTTTCTATTTAATCTCATTACATGTCCCATTCTTTTCCATTTCCATGTAATATTATCTTGGTTCTATATCTCACCCCATCCCATTTTCCATTTGATATTTTCATAAATGTCAATCAACTAACTATTTTTCATTCTTATTTCAACTTTCTTTGCTTCATTTTATTTTATATTTTACCCTATATCTCATGCCATAACAAGTTTTATTTTTCTATTCTAATTTCCAAAGCATTTCATATTCCATTGCATTTTCCAAAATATTTTTATTTTTAATTTATATTCCATATTTAATTTTATTGCATGTTTAACTCCATTGCATTTTTCACTCTACTTTGCATTCCACTTAATTTTGTTCTATATTTATTTTTATTCATGGATGATTCAATCTGTACCCATAGTCTGCTCTGTTCCATTTTCTAATCCGCATTGCATCTCATATCGTTTTATTATTTCCCATTTGTTTACATATTCTATATAAATCTAGTTATATAGTCTATATTATTTTTGAAACTAGATTTTATTTTATAATAAATTTTGCCTTTCATTTCAATCTACAGCCTATTCCATATTCCATTGTTATATTGATTATTTTAATTTCAAATTTATATTCTATCCCTCTCCATAGTTTCTTACACTCTATATTTTATTTATTCTATTTCAATCCATATTCTACTTTGCATTCCATCACATTTCACTTCTTACTTAATTATCAATATAATTATAGTCATTTAAAAATACTTTTGCAATTTTCTTTTGTTTTTGTTTCATTTTGCTGTATTTTCCAATCATAATTCATTCAATGCCAGAACATTATATTATTTTCTATTCTTAATTCTATTTTAGTTTTTGTTGCATATTTCATTCCATTCTCTTTACCAAGCCACAGTAAATTCTATTTTCCTTTCAGTTCATGAGCTTTTCATATTTCATCTACAGTCAATTTCATTTCATATTTAACTTCATTTCAGTCTATTTTTTATTTCATTCAATGTTTTTTTTTTTTTTTTTGAGTTGGAGTCTCACTCTGTCACCCAGACTGGAGTGCAGTGGCCGCTCCCGGCCACACAGCCTTGACCTGCTGGGCTCCGACGATCCTTCCGCCTCAGTCTTCCAAGTAGCCGGAATTACAGGCATGTGCTACCACGCTCGGCTGATTTTTTGATTTATTGTAGAGATGAGGTCTCGCTGCCCAGGCGGGTCTCGACCCTGGGGGCTCAGGTAATCCACTCACCTCAGCCTCCCAAAGGTGCGGGATTACAGGCTGAGCCACCGAGCCCGGCTTCATTCAATTTTTAGTCTACATTTCCTTTTACTTCATGGTCCATTCTATTCATATTTTATTCCAATGAATATTCTACAATTGTAATGTGATAGCTCCAAATCTGAGATGGCTGTGTGTGTAATGGTTACCTCTTCCAAAGAAGTCACCTGGAGGTACAGCAGAGAGACACTGGTTTATTGAAACTTAAGGGGGTACAGATGGTGGCAGGTAGGTGAAGAATCTATGTCTTGGGAAAACACAGAAAAGTTTTATGATCAAGCAAGTTAATCACTCAAATACCTATACAGTGTTTACAATTACAATGATTGTTGTCACACTGTGCTCAACTCTGCTCAGTTCTCAACACCCCATGACTTGTTAACACCCATGACGCTTTTTGTTTTTTTTTTTTTGAGTTGGAGTCTCACTCTGTCGCCCAGACTGGAGTGCTCCCAGACTGGAGTGCACGCTCCTGGCCATTACAGCGTCGACCTGCTAGGTTCCGGCGATCCTTCCTCCTCAGTCTTCCAAGTAGCTGGAACTACAGGCACGGCTACCACGCCCAGCTAATTTTTTTTGATTTATTGTAGAGATGAGGTCTCACCAAGTTGCCCAGGTGGGTTTCGAACCCGCGGGCTCAGGCAATTCACTCGTCCACCCAAAGTGCGGGATTACAGGCTGAGCCCCTGAGCCCGGCTTCCCCCATGACTCTTTACAAGGAAGATGCATATATATCTTGAGGGAAGATGCATATATGAGAACATGGTTGGTCAGGGGTTGCTCCCTAGGGAAGGGGCAGAAAGAAGTCAGATATAGAGGAAAGAGGCAATGCCTGGACAACTACCTAACAATTTATTCCATATCTCTTTATAATCTATTTCATTTTCTGTGTGATTTAACTCATTGTGACATTTCATTATATTTCCATGGTATATGTGTTCCTTTGTTTCTCACATTTCCATTTTATGTTCTATTAGATCTTTTTCCAATTTCCATTTAATTTTATCCCATTTTACAGTTTCTATCCCATTCCTTTTCATAATGATTCCATTTCCTGCATGTTTTTTTCTTCTATTCTAGTTTGTCTTATTTCATTTTCTGATCAATTTTCCATTAAAATTTTTAATTGTGTTTATTGCATTTTTATAGTTTATTTTAGTTTATTGTTATTTTTCATTCTGCTCCAGTATTATATTGCATTTTATTACTTTCTTTTCCTATCTATATTCCAGTTTCCTCCATATTATGTTTTATTTTCCATTTTATAGTGTTTCACTTTTTATTTAAAACCTTAAGATATTCACATTGTCTTGCATTTTGTTCCATGCTTTATTTATTTCTTTTTTCCGTCTCACAATTTATTCAACTATACATTTGATTTTGTTGCTTTTCAGTTTTTTTACTTCCAACTTCATCCTCCATTTCACTCTCCTTTGCTTTTTCTATTTGCCGCCGTCCCTCAGTATCTGTTGGAGAGTTGGTTCCAAAATTTCCTGCAAGCACTAAATTCATGCATGCTCAAGTCTCCTATTTAAAAGGGTGTAGCATTTACATATAACCTACACCCATCCACCTGTATACTTTAAATAATCTCTAGTTATGTATAATGCATAATACTGTGTAAACGCCATGTAAATTGTTGTTATGCTGCATTGCTTAGGGAATAATAACAAGAAAAAGTCTGTACATGTTCAGTATAAACACAATCATCCTTTTTTATCACATATTTTTATTTGTGGTTGATTGCATTTAGGGATGCAGACTCCAGGGATACAGAAAGTTGACCATAATTTCATATAATTTTCTATCTACTATATTCCCATGGCATGTTTCATTGGATTTTGTATTTTATTATGTTCCAGTTTTTTCATTTCATGTCAGTTCATGATATTATTTGTCATTCTATCTCTGTGTTTTGTTTGATATTGTACTCTTGAATCCTGTATTTTATGTCTCAATAAGTCCTAGGCTCCACTCCAATCTGTACCTATTGGAATTTCATTTGATTATCCATAGAATTTTATTTAAACTTATTCACATTTTTGTTATGTTTTCTATTTCATATTCTATTTCATTTATATGGTATATTCCATTTGATTTTATTTTTCATTTTGTTTCATTTTTATTCTATTTGTTTTTCCATCTGCAGTTCCATTTTCTTGTTTTCTTATTTAATTTCCAGATATTTTATTCTGTACTTATTCATGATATAATAAATTCTATTTTCTGTTCTTATCTATATTTCATTACATATATTTCTTAATGTATTTTTATTCTATTTTTCCTATGACTATCCTATTTATGTCCATATTCAATTATATTCTGTATTCTAGATCATAACAAACTCCATTTTCCATTCCAACCTACAATTCATTCCACATTTTATTCCATTTTGTTTAAATTTCTAATTTACCCATTTTTTCCAATTCATATTCAGTTCCTTTCCATATTCCAGTTCATAATTAATTCAAGTTCATATTTTATATAACATTTATCATTCTTTATATTCCACTTTACATTTCATTTTCAATTACATTTCATATACTTTTTTCTTTTAACTTATTTCCATGAAGTTTTCCACTTAATTTTGCATATCATTCTGTAACAGTCTTTTCTTTCATACTTTATTTTATTCCAATTTCTATCTTATTCAATTTTCCAGTCCAGTTTGTTTTTCAATCTCATTCCACTCCATATTTAATTCCATGTTGTATTTCTTCATATATTTCATTTTTTATTCTAACCCATAACTCATCTTGTATTGCATTTCAGATTTCATTGTTTTGCTTTAATTCCAATGCTCATTGTATCCTCTTTGACAATATATACCCTATATAATCCATCTTTCACTTTATTTTCTATCTCATTCCATACAATCTGTATTGTACTTCATTTTATTACATTCATTTTTCCATTGAATTTCATGTTACATTGAATTACATTTCACTGAAATATTCTGTTTGTCTTTTAAAACTTTTTGTTTTGAAATAAATGTACACCCACAAGCAAGGAATTCAAATGCACTGAAAAGTAAAAACCAAATAGCCCCATTAAAAAGTGGACAAAAGACATGAATAGACCTTCTCAAAAGAAGATATATGGGCAGCCAATAGACACATGAAAAAGTGCTCAGCCTCCATCATCAGAGAAATGCAAATCAAACCACATTGAGATACCACCTAACCCCGGTAAGAATGGCCATCATTAATAAAACAAACAACAACAGATGCTGGCAAGGATGCAGAGAAAAAGGAATGCTTCTACACTGCTGGTGGGAATGCAAACTAGTGCAACCTCCTTGGAAGACAGTGTGGCGATATCTGAAAGAACTTGAAATTGACCTTCCATATTACCCAGCAATCCCCCTATTGGGAATACACCCGGAGGAACTTAAATCATTCTACCAAAAGATACCTGTACACGCATGTTTGTTGCAGCTCTATTCACAATAGCAAAAACATGGAACCAACCATGCTGTTCATCGAAGCTGGACTGAACAAAAAATATGTGGTACATACACATAGTGGAATATTATGCAACCATTAAGAAGGACAAACATATGGACTTTGCAGCAACTTGGATGGATTTAGAGTCGATCATATTCAGTGATCTATCACAGAAACAAAGAACATAGTACCATATGTTCTCACTCATAAGTGGAACTTGAACAATTATAATACTATAAGAAAGTGATTGGCAGTAATGAGAAGTTGTCAGGGGAGAGGAGGTGGGATTGGCAGTTGAGTGAAACTGCTAGGGGAGGAAGGGCATACCTCATCAACAAGGGTACCTGCATAATGAACATTTGTATACCTAATCCTGAATTGTACCCCACATCTTTAATATAAAATAAAACAAAAGGAAAAAATAAAATAAAAAGAAAATAGCACAGTTTTTATATAACTTTCACCCACATTTCACCAGTTTTTACATTTTGTTTTTCTTTGTGTATATATATGTATGTGTGTTTGTTTATATCTATCAAATTTTATCACATGTACAGATATATACAGTTAACTACCACCACAATCAGACTCCAGAATTATTAAAAAAGTACTTCCAGATAATACTTTTCATAGTTGAATCCTCTTCCTAGCATTTTATATTTAGATCTACGGTATACATTGAGTTAATTTTGTATAAGATATGAGGTTAAGATCAAGCTTTGCTTTTGTTTGTAGGGGGTATGGATGCTTACTTACTATTGGTTGAAAAAGCTATTTTTCTTTTGAATTGTTATTTTATTTTGGTTGGAATGCTGTTTGCTGTACTTGTGTGAGCTTATTTTGACATTCAGTTTGGTTCCATTGATTTATATGCATCTCTTCCATGCACCAATAACATGCTGTCTTGATTCATGTACGTATACAATATGTACTAAAAATAGCGATATTAATTTCTCTTACTCTATTCTTCTTTTTAAAATGCAGTATGCAGTATTCAGTCCTTTATTTATGTGACAGATCACTTAGTATTATGGTCTCCAACTTCATCTAGTTTGCTGTGAATGCCATGATTTTTTTTCTTCTTTATGGCTGCATAATACTCCATCATGTATATGTACCATATTTTCTTTATCCAATTCACTTTCAATAGGCAGTAGGGTTAACTCCATGATTTTGCTATTGTGAATAGTATGGCAATAAACATGCAAGTGCGAGTGTCTTTTTTGTAGAATGACTTATGCTCTTCCAGATATATTCCCAGGAGAGGAATTGCTAGATTGTACTGCTCAATTTTTAGGTTTTTTTGCAATTGCCATACTGTTTCCCATAGAAAGTGCACTAGCTTTCACTGTCATCAACAGTGTAAAAGTGTTCCCTTTTCTCTGAACCCATGCCAGTATCTGTTATTTTTTACTTCTGAATGATAACAATTCTTACTGGAGTTTTTCACTCATAAGTGGGTCCTGAACATTATCACAAGTTTGGTGGGCACTGCTGGGTGGGGAGGGAGGGAGAAAGGTGAGTAGCACATGACAACACAAAGGGTACCCAGTTCACTACCAGGGGGAGTGAAGGCCAGTTAGAAACCCAAACTTTACCTGCATGCAGTCTACTTTTGTAGTTAATTCTCACTTGCACCCCACATTTCTTTATTAAATAAAATTTAAAAAAATAAAAACTAAAATGTGGTATGGCTATTTTAGTACCTTCGACTTACCATGTAATTTTATATTAGAAATGTCAATATGTGGAAAAAAATTCTGCTTTTGTTGTAGAAAGAAATTGTGTAAAACCTTCAGATCAATTTGGGGAGAACTGATATCTTTTATTGCATTTTTCAGTTTATGAATAAACTATTGCTCTTTGTTTATTAAAAGTGTCTTTAATCAGAATTTTATAGATTTAAGCATGTAGATCCTGTACATATTTTGTTAGATTTGTACTGAAGCATTTTATTTTATTTGGCACTACTGTAAATTGAATTGTTTTAAAATTTTGTTTCTGATAGTTTATTGATAGTGTATGAAATGTAATTATTGCAATTAACTTTGTGCATTGAACTTATATACCGTAACATTGCTAAATTCCCATATTAGTTTGATTATTTCTCTCTCTCTCTCTCTGTCTCCCCCATTCCCATAGATTATTTAATGTTTTCTATGTAGACTATCATGCCATTTGAAAATATTGGCAACCTAATTTCTTCTTGTACAATATGTATTTATTTTCTTGTCTTTTCTTACCATATGTGACTTCCCAGGACTTTTAGTATTATGTAGAATGTCAGGGCTAGCAGGGCGTAACTGTGTCTTGTTCTGAATACTAGGGGGAAGGCATTCAGTTTTTACCATTAAAGATGGCATCAGATGTGAATATTATGCAGATGCTCTTTATCAGCTTAAGGGAATTCCTTTCAATTCTAAGTACTGACAATTCCTTCCTTTCCCAAATGATATTACAATTTAGAAAATGATTTCATATAATTATGCGGTTTTTCTTATTTATACTGTTAATATGCTATATTACATAGATTTTAAAAAAATATCAAACTAGTTACATGTCTGATTTTCTGTATATGTTTTATGGGCACTGGAAAAATGTGTATTCTGTATTCTGGTGTTGTTGGGTGGGTATTTAATGTATGGTCAATTATTTTCTGTTGGTTAAATTTGTTGTTCAGAGCTCTTAAATTCTGGTTTTTCACATAATATTTCTGTAAGTTTCTTTAAAAGGAATGTTGTAGTCTCCTACTAAAACTCTGGATTTTCTTCTTTCTCTGTTAAGCTCTATCATTTTTTGCCTCATATATTTGGAGTCTTTTTTATGTGTATATATTTAAAATCACCATGTCTTCCTGGTGGATTGATTCATTAATCATTTTGTAATGTCCTTCTTTGTTTTTAGTAATTTTCCTTGCTCTGAAGTGTACTTTATCTGAAGTGTACTTTATCTGATATTAATGTAGGTACTCCTTTCTTTTATAGTTTTCATGGTATATTCTTTTTCATCCTTTTATATTTAACCAACCCATATTATATTTGAAATAAGTTTCTTGTAGACAGCATATCTCAGGATCATTTTAAAAAATACACTCTCTATTTGTATTTTAATTGGTGTTTTTGACCATTTATAAAGTAATTATTAATATATTAAGGCTTAAATTTACCATTTTATTATTTGTCTCTTCTCTGTTTCTAATTTTTCTGTTTTGTTAAAATAAATTTCCCTTGGATAAATGAACATTTTAAAGGATTCCATTTTGATATATTAAGAATATTAAGGGTATCACTTTATATAAATTTTTAGTGGCTTCTCTATATATTAAACTATACATACATAGCTTATCACAGTCTACTGTTATGAACATTTTACCACTTTGGGTGTAGGGTAGAAATCTTACTTTCATGTGTTTTCCTTTGATCTCCCAGATGTTTGCTGGAGGAGCTATATTTCCACAATTAGATGTCTTTTTTGGGAATACTCCACACTGCCTGGTGTGAATGGGGTTCTTTAGGACTTCTCTTTCTCCCCATTCAACAGACACTCTACTTGGGCAGCATGAGTAGTGACAGCAGCAATAAATTTAGTTCAGAGAGACCTGGGTTTGACCCCTGGCTGTGCCAAGTCACATTTGTGTTACCTTGTGAAAATAATACTACCTCCCAGAGACTAATTTTCCAATAGCCTTGTTGTAAAAGCTGCGTGAGTTGACACTGTACTATTGTGTGTGCAAGAACCTGACCCAGTGCTTTGACAACTGCCCTATACTACCTGCCCTACATTTTCCAACCCCAGGCCTAGGCCCCAGTCAGAGTTATCATATTTTTCCTTGCAGTTCCACCCTGTCCTAGCCTCCCAGTCTTCCTGCTTCCTCAGACTGATCATGGTCTTCCAAAGGACACTTTCTTGGAAAAGGTCCTTGTTTGCACAACAGATGTCTTCTGTAACTTTGTATAACAGCAAAATTACTGTAATTTGAATTATTTAAAATGCATTAGAGGAGAAACCATTTAAAGTGGCTTGGTTCTGAGTTTATTGAAATGATAACATGCCTCCCCCTCATTTATCTGACTTGTAAGTTAGTAACTATCCTTCACATTTAGTTACTTGTTACCAAAAACTCTCCTCTGCATAATCTCATTGCAACTTTCCAAACAACCCTGTTAGAGTCGTACAAATACCTCCATTGTCCAAATGAAGCAAGTGTCAAATTTGGATTGCTTCCTTGCATTTCTCTTTGCTCCCATAGACATCTTTTCTTAGTGGGACGGCGTTTTCCTCTTTGTAATTTTGGCTACCTGAGTAACTAGGTGTTTTTTCTTAACTCCCTGAGGCCTCACAACTACTCTGGGTTTCAGGCCACTACTCGATTATTTTCCTTTTGCACTTTCTGGACTCTGCCAGGGCCTCCTTCTTATGTCTTGGAATTGCCTCCTCCACCCTTAATTTCTTCACAACCTCTATTTACCCAGAGAGGAGAAGCACAGTTTCTGGTATATTATAAAATGCTCAATATTTTCACTTCTTCCAACTCTCTGAGTGGATGATCTTCTGTCACTCTGAGAGAAGAGCCAAGTCCTGGACTGCATCCACAGCAAGATCTCAGAACATGTTCATTTTATAGATGGCCTGATCATTATTTTTGTTCTGGTTCTCCTCATTATGAATTCAGAACTGTTTCTGTCATGATCCAGCTCAGCTAAGCACTGACTTCAGCTAAGCAGCTCTTTCAGAAGACATTCTCTAGGAAGCCATATGGGCATTTGCTCTTTCTGTTAGATTCTGTCTATATCTACTCTCATAGGGCTTATGAAGATCAGTAAGGTATGTACTAACTGTGCAGCCTTGGCTAATATTTTGTTTTCTGTTGGCCTCAGTTTACCATTCCTCCATCCAAGATTGTCATACCTGTTAAATGAGATGTTTGTATATGTAAAGATTTCCAGCACAGTGCCTGGCACAAAATAGGCACTCAGAGAACTAGAGTTGATTCAGAGCTAATCTGGCAGTCATTCTACTTGGATTCTAGAAAGAAATAACTCCAAAAATTCTCCCAAGTCCCAGATATTTTTGTTCTTTTTTCTATCCACAGATCAGTGCAGTGATGTGTGTGCATACTCCCCTTCAGCAAACATTTCTTCTAATAAATGCTTTATATACACTTAATTCTAAATATAAATTTGATGCAGCTGGTTGGAGTAAAAAGAGGATGAAATCTGTAGTTAGGTGCTTTTAGTCCAATTTTCAACTTTGCCAAATAGTAGCGTGAACTTAAGCAAGGCACTCTTTGGATCTCAATTTTCTCATGCTCTAAAGAAGGACTTTTTCTTGAAGGAGCCAGACTTTAGTTTTACGAGTTTCTCTGCAAAGTAGTTTGCTGTGAACTCGATTGTCAGCGGAAAATGTGCAAAATTGTCAGTCAAAACCTAGTGACAGTAATAATTAAGCATCACGATAAGCGTTGCCAAAGATGATATGATAACATTGCTGTCTAGAAATCTCTATACATTTATTTCTCAAAGAAGGCAGGAGGATAGCTTACATGACCTCAGAACAAGTGAAATGGAAACCACCCTGGACTGAAAATCTGAGTGATCTGTTTTCTAGTTACAGCTCTATTCCCAGTGAGTAACTTTGAAAAAGTATTGTTATCAGCTTCTTTGATTGTTTCACTAAGACGGGAAAGGGGAAATGGAGGCTATGAACCTGATCATTTTTTTTTATCATGCTTTTCAGCTTTCATAAGCTACAAGTCTATTCCCTGGCCAATTATAATATGAGAATGTAATGATAAAAAGCTCATTAAAATCCAATTCTGGCTAATGACTAACCCTCAAAGTACCCTCTCCCTCTCAGAAAGGCAAACTGGCAAAAATCCCCAGAAAGATTGGAATATTTCCTGGGGCTACCCACATGCCATTACATTAAATTAGTTGCCTCCTGAATTAAAAGGTCTTCCCTCTAAGTGGATGAAACCAAAGTTTATCTATCTGAAGAGCTGCAGTTGGCACCAAGGCCAGTACTCTATGTTTTACACACTTCGCCTTCACATTGCTTGGACAAATGTCCAAAGTTTCATGATTTCTATCAGTGGGAAAGGTGGGAGATCAGTTTTACAAAAAGGCTTTAGAATTGTTTATCTGCAATATGGTAATGTCTTAAGTATGGATGTATGCATTCATGTATGTATTTTCACCAGTACACTCCTTTAGCTATCTCTATCATATACTAGGTATTGTATTGGATGCTAGGGAGGAGATGCATAGGAATAGAAAAAATAAGATGGAGTATGGAAGTGAGTACCGTTTAGTGAGGTTCTCTTATGGGTCAGTGTGTATGTGCTTTGTATTCACTAGGAACTTGCAGTATTGAGACTTTTTTTTTTTAAAGCAGGATTTAATGAGAGGACAGAATAGCTTCCACAGTGGGAGGGGACCAGAAGGGGTTGCCCAGTGTTGAAATTAATGTCATTCCTATTTTACAGATGAAGAAACAGATTCAGAGAGGTGAAGTGGCATACAGCCATATTGGATTCTAGGTCTGGCCAATTCCAAAGCCATTGTGCTTTCTACAAAGATGTTAACGCTTCCCAAGAGAAAGAGGTAACTTGTTCCTCCTGTTCATTAACTAGCCCATTTCTGCTTCCAGTCCTCTGTGAAGCACTTGGAAAGATTTTTTTTTTTGGAGTTGGGGTCTCACTCTGTCACCCAGACTGGGGTGCAGTGGCCACTCCCAGCCACCACTGCCTCGACCTGCTGGGCTCCGGCGATCCTTCTGCCTCAGCCTTCCAAGTAGCTGGAACTACAGGTGTGCGCTACCATGCCCAGCTACTTTTTTGATTTATTGTGAAAATGAGGTCTCGCCAAGTTGCCCAGGCGGGTCTCGAACCCGTGGGCTCAGCCAATCCACTCACCTCGGCCTCCCAAAGCACAGGTTTACAGGCTGAGCCACTGATCTTGTCCTGGAAATATTTTTTTTAATTCAAATCCTATTCATTTGTCTTTCCACTTTGAGGAAAAATTTTTCTACCTACCCAAATGTCTTGGGATCTTACCAGTTTTAATTGTTTGTAAAGTTAGTTGTCATTATCATATCATGGAAAAATCAGTTCTTAAGCTGCCCAGTGTTTTTCACAAGAGGCTAAACATCACAGAATTTCAGAGTTGCTCAAACTATAAAAAATCTTAGAAGAAAACTTAGGGAATACCCTCCTGAATATCAGAGTAGGCAATGAATTCATCCTCAAAAGTAAATGCAGTAAAAACTAGGATTGACAGATAAGACCTTATCAAGCTAAAAAAATTATGCAGTTTATCTGCAATTTGGTAATGTCTTAAGAATGCATGTAGGAGTCAGGCTCGGTGGCTCAGCCTGTAATCCCAGCACTTTGGGAGGTTGAGACAAGTGGACTTCCTTAGCTCCAGGTTCAAGACCAGCCTGGAGAACTTGGCCAGATGTCATCCCTACAATAAATCAAAAAATTAGCCAGGCATGGCTGTGTGAGCCTGTAGTTTTGGCTACTTGGATGGCTGAGATGGAAGGATCACCGGAACCAAGCAGTTGGATGCTGGGATGGCCATGAGTGTACACACTCCAACTCAAAAAAAAAAAAAGAATGCATATATGTATGTATGTGTTTTTAACCAGTCCACTTAAGCAGCCAACAAACATATGAAAAAATGCTCAGCCTTACTACTTACTCATCAGAGAGAGGTAAACCAGAACTACAGTGAGACACTGGTAAGGATGGCTATAATTAAAAAGTCCAAAAACAACAGGTGTTGATGAGGCTATGGAGAAAAGGGAACCCTTCTACACTGATTGTGGGAATGTAAGCTAGTTCAGCCTTTGTGGAAAACAGTTTAGTCTTTTTCTCAAAAAACTAAAAATTGAGCTGCCATACGATCCAGCAATTCCACCTCTGGGAATATACCCAGAGGAACATAAATCACTCTACCTAAAAGGCGTTTGCACACATATGTTCATTGGAGCATTATTCACAGTAGCAAAAACAGGGAACCAACCAAGGTGCCCAATGAAAGTGGACTGGATAGAGAAAATGTGGTACATATACACAATAAAATACTACACAGCTATAAAGAAGAACAAAATCGGAAGACTTCTGGCAAGATAGTGATGGGGCAGTTTGGTCTGTGATACCCTCCGCAAAAGAGAACACACATAAAGACTCTAGCTCTTCCCTGGTAGGGGGTGGCTTCAGCTCCCATTGTTGGCAGCCTGCTCTTCACAGGTGCTCAGCTGCTGCTTCAACCACCTCAGCCTTCTCAGCCACTGCAGCCACTGTGGATGCCACTGCCTTGCCCATGACTGAGACGACCCACAGGCCGGACTGTTAAGCTCCCCTGAGCAGGCTTTACTGAAACTGCCGCTGCCACTGCCACACCCTACCCCCTGCCTGAAGCCAGGCTTGTGGAGCTCCTTTCACACACTGTGAAGCAGTGGCTGTCACTGCCTCTACCGTTACCTGCTCCTTCTCATACTTGGCAGCTTCTGGCTTCCACCCAGCCTGGCTTGCATTGCCTGGCAGTCTCCAGCTGCAGTGGAAAAAGGTCAACTGGAGCAGTGAGACTAGCACCACTGGCTAGGGATCCAAGTAAGAGCATCAAAAAGGGAAGGACAGAAGCTCTTTCCCCTTGCTAAATAGAAACAGGCCAGATCTGAGTGGCAGATTTGGCAGGCAGCCAAGATCTGCACCACCCTCCACAGCAGGTCAGGGGCAACTGACCCTAACTGAACAAAACTACCAGCCTGCAAAGACAGCTAGAAATCAGAGCTGAAAGGACATTGGATTTAAAGGAAAAGTCTCAGAGTGTGCTTGGTTCCCTGTTTTAAACTTTATTTTATTCTTTGTCTGTTTGTCTTACCCATCTTGTTTTCTCCCTCTTCTTGCTCTTATCAATAATGTTTACATACTTTCTTTGGTTCTGTTAGTTTGCTGAATTTATTCTATTTTTTTTTCTCTTTAGACCCCATCTTTGTATACAGGAATACTATACCCATAAGGAGGTTGGTTAGCTTGTATGTTAGCATGATCGTATGTTTTAGTTTTTTGTATGGTCGTTGGTTAGGTTGTTGTCGTTATTATTGTTTTTCTTTTTACTTATTTCAGTCTTTGTGTCTCTTTTCATTTGTTAATTGATACGTTTGTCTGTTTTCCCCCTTACTCCTCTCTCTCCACCTCCCTCTTCTCCCCACTTCCAGCTCCATTCTTTTCCCTTTTTTAACCTCATTTTGCTTTCAGGGAGTAAACCTATAACCCCACTGCATGAACACATTGCAAGGCAGTGGGAAGTGTGTTTCAGATTATCCATACACCTGTTGGCAGATACTGGGATCTGCAGATAGATTTTTGAATCACACTTCCCTCTTAATTAAATCTCAAAACTGCAAAAAGGGCCACCCCCAATCTACAGTCCAGCTCCAGAATTGAACAAAGCAAGAGGATATACAAAAGGAAGAATAGGAGATTGAATAAACAGAAGTAAAAGTGAACCCTCCCCCACAGAACAACTGAATTAAAGAAAGCCGGTGGGGGGGGAGGAAAAAGTAGTAGAGGGAGGAAAAATCTGCACAAATAAAGAAAAACCAAAGGAAGAACATAGGTCTCACACAGACCCCTGGGAGGTCAGACACTGAGAAAACAGACTTTGGAACACAAACAATGAAGAGCCCCCAGAATGACTGGTCATATGCAACAAACCCAGACATCAAGACATTAATAGAGAGAATAAAAAAATTGAGGAGACACAAGAGGAAAATAGGAAGGAGCTGATAGCAAAAATAACAGCAGTAAAGAATACTGTGATAGAAATAAATAACAAACTAATAAGCATGGAAAGCAGAATTAGCCAAGCAGAAGAAAGAATCTCAGAGCTTGAAGACCAAAATACAGAACTAACCCGAACTGTCAAAAACTAGAAAAGATGCTTTGAAAGACAGAACAAAACCTTCAAGAGATAAATGATTACTTCAAGAGATCGAACCTAAGGGTAATTGAACTTCCTGAGGCAGAAAGAGAGAAAGAGACCACACTGGAAAAAAATTCCATGAAATTATTCAAGAAAACTTCCCTTACCTCATCAGTGATGCAAAAATTCAAACACAAGAGATTCAGAAAACACCTGCAAGACAACAAATGAGAAGGCCAACTCCCAGAAACATAATTCACCTAACCTAAGTAAGTATAAAAGAAAAGATCCTAAAGGCAGCAAGAGAAACAGGTCAGACTACCAGTCAGGGAGGACCAGTTAGAATAGCAGCAGATTTATCTACAGAAACTCTTCAGGCTAGGAGAGCCTGGAGGACAATCTTCAAAGTTCTCAAAGATAAACAATTTCAACCAAGAATAACCTACCCAGCCAAGCTAAGCTTCATCAGTGAAGGAGAATTAAAATCTTTACCAGACATCCAATCCCTAAGAACCTATGCAGCCTCCAGACCACCTCTATAAGAAATACTTAAGAAAGTATTAAACACAGAAGAAAATGAGAGAGGAACAAAAATGTTCTTCAAAAGAGTACAGGGAAAATATGGAAAAGACACATGAATCAACCCCCAAACCAAAGGAAAGACAGCACATAAACAGGAATAAAAACAACTCTATAAGAACCTCCTGACAGGGAAGAACCGCCACATTTCAATAAATAGCCTGAATGTGAATGGACTAAATGCACCACTGAAAAGACACAGAATGGTGGACTGGATAAGAAACCATGACCCCATTATGTGCTGCATCCAGGAGACTCATGTCACTATAAGAGATGCCCACAGACTCAAAGTTAAAGAATGGAAAACAAGTTTCCAGGCAAATGGATTCAAAAACACGTGTCAAAAATCATCCACCATGACCAAGTAGGCTTCATCCCCAAGATGCAGGGCTGGTTCAGCATTCACAAGACCATAAATGTCATTACACAAATCAACAGATGTACAAACAAGAACCACATGATTATCTCATTAGATGCAGAAAAAGCTTTTGATAAAATCCAGCATCTCATCTTGATAAAAACCCTCAAACACCTAGGTATAGAAGGAACATATCTCAAAATAGTAAGTGCCATCTACGATGAACCTACAGCTAACATATTGCTAAGTGGACAAAAACTATAATCTTTTCCCCTGAAAACTGGAACAAGACAGGGTTGCCCACTCTCACCCCTCTTGTTCAATATTGTGTTGGAAGTCCTAGGTCAGGCAATTAGACAAGAGAAGGAAATCAGGGATATCCAAATAGGAAAAGAGGAGGTCAAGTTATCCCTCTTTGCTGGTGATATGATCTTAGACCTTGAAAATCCAAGAGAATCTGTCAGAAACCTGCTTGCACTGATAAAGGACTTTGGGAAGCTCTCAGGGTACAAAATAAATTTGCAAAAGACAAATGCATTCCTCTACGCCAACAACAAGTAGGCAGAGAAACAAATAAAAAGCCTAATCCCATTCACAGTTCCACCAAAAAAATGAAATACCTCGGCATCTTCCTAACCATAGAAGTAAAAGACCTTTACAATGAAAATTACAAAACACTGCTTAAAGAAATCCAAGAAGACACAAACAAATGGAAAAATGCCCCATGCTCATGGATAGGAAGAGTCAACATTGTTAAGATGTCCATCCTACCAAAGACAATCGACAGATTCAACGCAATACCCATTAAGATACCAACATAGTTCTTCTCAGACCTAGAAATGAAAATATAGAAAATCATATGGAAACGTAAATGACCACAAATAGCTAAAACAATCCATAGCAAAAGAAACAAAGCAGGAGGTATCACACTTCCAGACTTCAAATTTTACTTCAAGGCTACAGTAATCAAAACAGCCTGGTATTGGTGCAGGAATAGGCACATAGACCAATAGAACAGGATAGACATTCCGCAAGCAAAGTCTCAATTCCCCAACCAACTCATTTTTGACAAAGCCTCCACCACTAACGACTTGGGAGAGGAGAACCTATTCAGTAAATGGTGCTGGGAAAACTGGCTGACCACATGCAGAAGATTGAAACAGGATCACTACCTATCATCATACACAAAAATTAACTCTAAATGGATCAAAGACCTGAATGTAAAACTTCAAACTATAAGAATCTTAGAAAGCGCAGGAGACACCTTTATGGAAATTGGAACTGGGAACCAATTCCTATTTAGAACCCTAAGGGCCAATACCTTAAGAAATAAAATAGACAAGTGGGACCTCATCCAATTTATGAGCTTCTGAAAAGCCAAATAAACCATCAAGAGAGCAGGGAGACAGTCCACAGAATGGGAAAATATATTTGCCAACTGTTTATTCAACAAAGGCCTAACATCTAGGATCTACAAGGAACTCAAATACTCCAAAAGGAAAAAAAAAAAAAAAACAAGTATCCCCCTTTAAACAGTGGGCAAAAGACATGAATAGACACATCTCAAAAGAAGACATACGGGCAGCCAACAGACACATGAAAAAATGCTCAGCCTCACTCATCATCAGGGAAATGCAAATCAAAACCTCACTGAGATATCACATAATGCCACGTAAGAGTGGCCATCATTAATAAAACAAACAGCCGGGCTCGGTGGCTCAGCCTGTAATCCCGCGCCTTTGGGAGGCTGAGGTGAGTGGATTGCCTGAGCCCGCGGGTTCGAGACCCGTCTGGGCAGCGAGACCTCATCTCTACAATAAATCAAAAAAAAAAAAAAATCAACCGGGCGTGGTAGAGCATGCCTGTAATTCCGGCTACTCGGAAGGCTGAGGCAGAAGTATCGCCGGAGCCCAGCGGGTCGAGGCTGCGGTGGCCGGGAGCGGCCACTGCACTCCAGTCTGGGCGACAGAGTGAGACTCAAACTCAAAAAAAATAAAATAAAATAAAAAAATAAAACAAACAACAACAGATGCTGGTGAGGATGTGGAGAAAAAGGAATGCTTCTACACTGCTGGTGGGAATGCAGACTAGTACAACCTCTTTGGAAGACAGTGTGGCGATTTCTGAAAGAACTAGAAATTGACCTTCCATATGACCCAGCAATTCCCCTATTGGGAATATACCCAGAGGGACTCAAGTTATTCTACAAAAAAGATACCTACGCATGTATGTTTATTGCACCTCTATTCACAAGAGCAAAAACATGGAACCAACCATGTTGCCCATCAAAGCTGGACTAGATAAAAAAATGTGGTGCATATACACAATGAAATGTTATGCAGCCATAAAGAAGGGCAAATATATGAACTTTGCAGCAACTTGGATGGATTTAGTGTTGATCATACTCAATGATTTATCACGGAAACAAAGAACTGAGTTCCATATGTTCTCATTCATAAGGTGACCTTGAACAAATATAATGCTACAACAAAGCATTTGGCAATAGTGGAAAATTGTCAGGAGAGAGGGGGTGGGACTGGCAGTTGTGGGAAACTGCTAGGGGAGGGAGGGTCATACCTCATCAACAAGGGTACCTGACCTGCATGATCAATGTTTATATATATAACCCTGAATTGTACCTCACATTTTTGTAATAAATAAATAAATTTTTTTCAAAAGAGCAAAATCATGTCCTTTGCAGCAACACTGGTGCAGCTGGAGACCATCATTCTATGTGACCTATCACAGAAGCAAAGAACCTGATCACTGATTACATGAGCACAAAGGTGGGAACTAGATATGCTAGACACCACTAAAGGAGAAATAGAGAGAGGAAGGATGAAGACAGAAAATCACACGTTGAGTGCCAGGTTGACTACCAGAAGAGAAGTCTAAAATTCTCCTGTATGCAGTTTACTTGTATGTTAAATCCTCACATGTACCCCACAAGTATAAAATTAAATTAAAAGAAAGAATGTCAGAACTAATAAACCACTTACTGTGGGCCTCTGACTTAGCACATAGGATGACTAAAGCTCAGAAAGAGGAAGAAACTAGTCCAAAATTCCACAGCATCTCCACAACAAAGTCTGGACTAAATTCCTCAACACGTACTAGCATTGTACACACCAGAGAACAGGTGGTCCAGTGACAGAACATTAGTGACAAACCTCTTCCATAAGAGGACCATGAACTTCAGGAAAACAGAATACCTATCTTCTACCTCATTTTGGTCAATTTCATCATGAGTAGCTTGAAAGTTCAAAATGCTTCCCTATTTTAATTTCTACTGAGGCTGGGCATTACTTCATATAGAAATATCATTCATACAGCTACGGACCAAAAAAACCTAATATCTATCTTATATACTACACCCAGCCCATCAGCAAATTTTATCAAATCCTATCAAATTTCAGCAAAGCCTCTCAGCTATTTCATCAAAATATATCCCGAATAACAGCATTTTGTTCCACTTATACCGCTATCATGTTAAACTAAATCATTATCTCTCACAGTTGTACTATGGCCATAGCCTCATTACTAGTCTCTCATCTTTCACTTTTGCTACCCTAAATCTATTTTTCACATGGCCACTAGAGTGGTTTTGCAAAGACATAAATGAGATCGCATCACTCCTCTTTTTAGAAACCTCAAGTGGCTTTCATCTCCGTCAAAATTAAATATGAACCCTTCATTATGGCCTGCAAGTCTCATGATCTGGTCACTGGCAAACCTTACTTCAACTTCTACCATTCTTCTCATCCTTACTCTGCATCAATCACCCTGGCCTCCTTTGGTTGCTTATTGAACATCCCAAATATGCTACCACTTTGGGACCTTTGCAATTACCATTCTTTCTGAATAGCATGATTTTTTTCCCCCTAGACATCATGTCCCTCTGGAACACTTCATTTCTTTCAGGTTTAAGCTTAAATGTCAGTTTATCAGACAAGATGTTTCCGACCATCCTACCTAAAATAGCACCCCATACCCTTCCTCTACATCATTTTCTTTACAGTACTTATGGCTATCTCACCTTATATGTTATACATGGCTATTTTCTGTCTCCCTCTTTCTTTTCTCCAGCCACTAAATTATAATAATTATAAGGGAATTATTTATCTATTTTTTGCTTCTATAGTTTTAACACCTATAACAGTGCCAGGGTTAAAGTAGTTTTTAAAGAAAGATTTGTTAAATGGATTTGTTGGGTGAATGAAACAGCAACATCTTTGCTGATGATAGCTACATTAGCTTCATAGCAATTTAGAAGGTAGGCAGTTGGAGGTTTTCATTAGATCCAGTGAATGGATAAATTAAAGAGAGGAAGCAAAAGAGAAAGGGCTTGCTGTAGGGTACCCAGTGGATTTTTGTTTTTTATATTTTTTTGAGTTGCAGTCTCACTCTGTTGTTCAGGCTGGAGTGCAGTGGCACGCTCACGGTCACCTCAGCATCAACCGGCTGGACTCCAGAGATCCTTCCACCTCAGCCTTCCAAGTAGCCAGAACTACAGGCATGCGCTACCACGCCCGGCTAATTTTTTTATTTATTGTAGAGACGAGATCTTGCCAAATTGCCGAGGCTGGTCTCGAACCTGTGGACTCAGGCAATCCACTCACCTCGACCTCCCAAAGTGCTGGGATTACAGGCTGAGCCACTGAGCCCAGCCTCTAGTGGGTTTATAACAGGCCCAGCATAGAATTTCTGTCTTTTGAAGTACATATCCTATCTCCTGAAATATTACCATACTATCACCTGATATTTGCAACAGAGACAACTCCAGGCAATCTTACCATTGAAAAATATTTTTAAGGGACATCTTTGCTTGGACACAGAAGTCGATTTCTGGAACTTGAAGTGAGCTTGATAAGATATTAAGAGTTTTGCATGTTTGTCTAGAAGAGCTTACAAAAGAGTGACATTTCAGAACACATCTTTGTTAACAATCAAATTGGGCAGCTGAGAGTGAAAATAATAAAAACAGGCCCTGCTTTTTTCTACCAGCTCCTTAAGAGTTGAGACAAATGGTTATTTTGCATTTTTTAAGGCATGAAAGTGTATGATGTGAAATGAAAAGAATTTCAACAAAAAACTTGTTTCTTAATGCAAACACCTTTGGCAAGGACTATGCTGTACACAAATAAATTACAAGACAAACTTCCTTATTGATCTCAATAGTGGTGTACTAATTTACATTTTCACCAACAGTATATGAGTTACCTTTTCTCCATATTCTCACAAACATTTGCTATTTTCTTTATTTTTGATGTTAGCCATTCTAACTGGGGTGAGATGATATCTCATTATGACTTTAATTTGCATATCCCTGATGCTTAGTGATGAAGAGCATTTTTTCATATATTTGTTGACCATCTGTATGTCTTCTTTTAAGAAATGTTTATTCAGATCTATTGCCCATTTTTAGCTGAATTATTTATTGTTTTGCTGTTGAGTTGTTTGAATTCCTTGTATATTATGGGCATTAGTCCTTTGATAGATAGAGTTTGCAAATATTTTCTCCCATTCTGTATGTTGTCTACTAATTCTGTTAATTTTTTCCTTTGATCTGTGTAAGTTTTTTAATTTGATACAATCCCATATGTCTATTTTTTTTGTTCTTGTTGTCTGTGCTTGTGAAGTCTTACCTGTAAAACCTTTGCCTAGACCCATGTCTTTAAGTGTTTCCCTTAAATTTCTTCCAAAAGTTTCATAGTTTCAGGGCTTACATTAAAACTGTTAATCCAATGGAATAGAATTGAGATTCCAGAAGCAAAACCTCAAATTCTCAACCAACTCATCTTCAACAAAGCCTCCACCACCCACCACTGGGGAGAGGAGAACCTATTCAGTAAATGGTGCTGGGAAAACTGGCTGACCACATACAGAAGACTCAAACAAGACTTCTATCTATCCCCACACAAAAAAATTAGCTCTAATGGATCAGAGACCTAAATGTAAAACCTCAAACCATAAGAACCTTAGAAAATGCGAGACACACCCTTATGGAAATTGGAACTGGCATCCAATTCCTGAACAAAACCCGAAACCCACAGGCCATAAGAGATAAGATAGACAAGTGGGACCTCATTAAACTGACAAGCTTCTGCAAAGCCAAAGAAACCATCAAGAGAGCAGGGAGACAACCCATAGACTGGGAAAAAGTATTTGCCAACTCCAGGTCCAACAAAGGATCTTGGATCTACAAGCAACTCAAACGTTCTGAAAAGAAAAAACAAACAACCCCATTATAAAGTGGGCAAAAGATATGAACAGACACTTCTCAAAGGAAGACATTCACGCAGCCAACAGGCATGAAGAAATATTCAACCTCACTAATCATCAAGGAGATGCAAATCAAAACCACAATGAGATACCACCTAACTCCAGTCAGAATGGGAATTATCAATAATTCAAAAAATAACATTTGCTGGAGAGGGTGTGGTGAAAAGGGAATACTTCTACACTGTTTGTGGGAGTGTCAACTAGTGCAACCTCTGTGGAAAACAGTATGGCGATTCCTAAAAGCTCTAAATATCGACCTCCCATATGACCCCGCAATCCCCCTACTGGGAATATACCCTGAAGAACTCAGACCATTCTATGAAAAAGATACCTGCACATGTATGTTTATCGCAGCATTGTTCACAATAGCAAGAACCTGGAATCAACCATGCTTTCCATCAAAAGAGGACTGGATTTTTTAAAATGTGGTATATATACATGATGGAATACTACGCAGCCATAAAAAAGAACAAAATCATGAATTTCGCAGCAACCTAGATGGAAAAAGAGTCTATAATGCTGAGTGATCTCTCATAGAAACAAAGATCTGAGTATCACATGTTCTCACTCATATAGTGGACCTTGAACATCTATCGTAATACTATAAGAAAAGAATTGACAGTGGTAGGAAACTATGGGGGGGGAGGGACGGGAAGGTAGGTGGGATTAACGGTAGTCAATATCTGTCTGGGACGGGGAGACACCCTTATCATCAAGGGTGCCTGAACGAAACATATTTGTATATCTAACCCTTAACTGTACCCCACAATACCAAAATTAAAAATATTGATTACTTAAAAATAAATAAATAAATAAAAATGATAACCCATTACATGTCTATATAAATAAAAATCTTTATGAAAAATAAAAAAGAATAAACTGTAAATCTATTTTCAGTTGATATTTATATATAGTTAGAGGTATGAGCCAAGTTTCATTCTTTTGTGTGTAAATATCTTGTTTTTCCAGCACTATTTATTGACAAGACTGTGCTTTCTTCAAAATATGTTCTTGGCACCTATGTTAAAAATCTCTGTGCCTCTAAGTTGAATTTATTTCTTGGTTCTCTATTTTGTTCCATTGAACTGTTTGTTTTTATACCAATAAAACAATATTGCTATTTTGGTTACTATAGCTTTGTAGTATATTTTGAAATCAGGTGGTGTGATGCCACAAGCTTTGTTCTTTTTTCTCAAAGTAAATGTCTACTAACAGGTGAATGGGTGAAGGAAATGTGGTATATATGCACAATGTAATACTATAAAGTCATAAAAAAGAATGAAATCCTTTTGTTTGCAGCAACATTGATGAACATGGAAGCAATATGTTAAGTGAAATAACTCAGGCACAGAAAAATAAATGCTGCTTGTTTTCACTCATATGCAAAAGCTAAAAACTGAGCTAGTAGAACTAGAGAATATAATTGTGATTTTTTTAGAGGCTGGGAAGGGTGAGGGAAAGGAGTATAATAATAGGTTGGTTAATGGATACAAAGTTTTAACTAGATAGAAGAAATTAGTTCTAGTGTTCTGTAGTAATGTAAGGTGAATATGCTTAGCAATAATTTAGAATATTTTTTTAAAAGCTGGAAGAGAGGATTTTCAATGTTCCTACCACAAAAAAATGAGAAGTGTTTGAGATAATGAATAGAACAGTTACCCTAAATTTATTATTACACATTGTATACATGTATTGAAATATCACTCAGTATCCCTTAAATATGTACAATTATCCCAAGTCAACTAAACATTTTAAAGGATTACATTTAAAAAGCAAAACACCACACATTATCTTTTCTTAAATTTTCAGTCTAGTGTCTGACTTTTCAGAATCATCTCCTTTATCTTCCTGAAAACATTTCCTTGTTCTCCTCTAACTCTGTTTGAAAGAAAACATAAATAACTGTCTTCGTTGTAAAATTGGCTAACCCTGAAACAGAATGGTTAAAAAACTAGTCTTGGAACACAAAGCATGCCAGTGGCAGAAGCAGAATGACCACAATAGAGTCACATCCCACCGTTACAAGACTGTTTGTTTATGCTGCCACTCCACCTTTACGAGCTTCTTCCCCAGCATCCAGCAGTAGAGTAATACTCCACCATTTGAAAAGTGTTGAGCAGAGTAGCTAAGAGCAGGCTTGAAAGCTCAATGGCTTAGGTTTGATTTTCAGTTCTGCCTTTTAGATGTAAAACTGAGCTTTCAAGACAAAGCAGCCCATCTCTTTGTGCCCTCATTCCTCATCAGTAAAACAAGGATATTAATAGTTGTAAATAAGATGATAGATTTCCAGCACTTAGCACATCATATATGCTATATTAATATATATGCAATGGCGTATCACATATGCTACATGAGAAGGTGCCCTAGAAAACTACAATTATATTTTGGAGGGTGGGTCTTTTGTAGTACAGGTTTCTCCCCCTAACTAAATATTCTAGGAACCCGTAAGCATCAATGAACAAGCTAGCATTGTGAAAGACTGCCTTTGGCTTCAGTGAATTTTTGTTTGGAGATTCTTTCAACTCACTTGCTCATTTCATGATGACTAATTCATGAGAACACATGCTCACACCACACTGAGTGTTCAACAGCTTTTGACCCAAATGACATGACCCCCATGCCCTATCCTCGCTATTCATCTGATTTCACCCCAAGCGACATGTTTTTGTTTCTCTGGATGAAAAAATCCTTAAAGGGAAACATTTTGCTGATGTGAAAGAGGTGAAACAAAAAATGGTGGAAACACCGAAAGGCATAAAAACTGACAAGTTCAGAAACTGGAGCAGTGGAAAAAGTGTCTCAATAGGTGTATTGCATCAAACGATGAGTACATTGAAGATGACTGAATTTTAAACATGTAAGAATGAATATATGATTTTCTATAAATAAATTATGGGTTTTGGAGTATCCTTTGGTATTAATGTTTTCCAGAAATCTGAGGCCCAGCGTGGGGCTTTTTCATGATAAAACAAACACCGTGCCCCTTGTAATAGATGAGGAGCCCAGCAAAAATATAAGTCCTTAAGTTATAAATATATAGAGCCAGACTGTCTGAGTTGTAATTCCATCTTTGTCTCTTACTAGTTTGTGATTTTGGACAAGTTATTTATTTGTTGATCTTTTAAAAATCTGTAAAATGACAATAATAATAATAGCATTTTAGTTGAGCTATAGTAAAGATTAAATGGAATAGATCATGTGAAATGTTTAGAATAATGCTTGACACATATTAAGTGCTCAATAAATGTTATTGCTATTATTACTTTAATAATTTTCATTCTTTTCTCAATTTTAGAATACGGCTTGCCACATAAGAAGCATGCGACCGAGTGAGACTCCAACTCAAAAAAAAGAAAAATAAAATAACTGTTCATTATTATCATTATTGCTACTATTGTTATAGTATTAGTTTCCTATTGCTGCTATAATAAACTTCCTCAAACTGGTTGACTTAAAACAATGCAAATATATTATCTTCAGTTCTTTTGATCAGAATTCTGACATAGAACTCACTAGTCTAAAATCAAGGTGTTAGCAGATTATATTCCTTTCTGCAGGTTCTAGTGAAGAAGCAATTTTCCTGCCATTTTCAGCTTCTGAAGTGTGTCTGCATTTCTTTACTTTTGAACCCCTTTTCCAGCTTCAAAGCCAGCAACCACAGGTTAACTTTTTCTCACACTTCATCACTTTGATCTGCCTCCTTCTTCTACTTTTTATTTTTTATTTTAGTAAAAAAACATATAACATAAATTTACCATTTTAACAATTATTAAGCATACAATTTAGTGGCATTAAGTATTTCATTTTGTTATGCAACCATCATCACTACCTATCTCCAAGCTATTCCATCTTCTCGAACAGAAATTCAATACCCATTAAGTAGTAACTCCTGTCATCCCTCCCCTCAGTATCTGGTAACCTCTATTCTACTTTCTCTATGAATTTGACTATTCTAGGTACCTCATATAAATAAAATCATACAGTCCTTTTGGCTTATTTTACTCAGCATAATACCTTCAGGATTAATTCATGTAAATACATGTCAGAATTTCAATGAATAATAATTTATTTACATATATATCACATTATGCTTAACTATTCATCCATAGATGAACATTTGAGTTATTGCTACCTTTTGGGTGTTGTAAGTAATGCTAATGTGAACACTGTGTACAAATATCTGTTAAATTTCCTGACTTCAACTGTTTAGGATATATACCCATAAGTAGAAGTGCTATATCATATGGTTATTATATGCTTAGAATTTTGAGGGATTCCCATACTGTTTTCCATAGTGGCTACACTATTTTATATTTCTACCAGCAATGTGCAAGGATTCCAATTTCTTCAACACTTATATTCTTACTAAAACTTACATTCTCTTTTCTTGATAATAGCCATCCTAATGTATATGCAGTTGTTTTTGGTTTATATTTCCTTGATGGCTAATGATAATGAGCATCTTTTTGTAGGCTTACTGATCATTTGTATATCTTTGAAGAATTTCTATTCAAGTCCTTTTCCCACTTCTTAATTGAGTTGTTGCTGACTCTTTTACTTTTAAGGACCCTGGTGATCACATTATCTGGACAGTTCAGGATGATCTTTCTATTTTATTTTATTTTTTCAAGCAGGATTTATAGAGAGGACAGAAAAGCTCTCACAGTGGGAGGAGACCCAAGGGGTTGCCCAATCTTTCTATTTTAATTTCATCTGTAACCATGATTCTTCTTCGTCATGTAATGCAACATAATAATGATTTGTGATAATAAGGATATAGTCATCTTTGACAGGCCATCACCATTATTATTCCTCATTCAAACTGCTCGTTTCCCACACAGACTCTCTGTGAATGAAGTCTTTTGCTCATACTGTCTCTATACCAAGAATCTTGGAAATCAGCCTTGATTCTCTTCTCTAATCAGGTCTGTTTCCTCAACATTTCTCTGATTGAATCTGGTTTAGGAGTAACCAGCCTATCACTAGTGGCCTCTTACTGGGTATCCTTGCCATAGTGGTATCCCTATATCAAATCTATCATCCATAGAGTTCCCAGAGTCAGAATTGTAAAGTACAGTTACAACTATGACTTCGCTGCATAAAATCATTAAGACCTTCTCTATACACAGCACATCAACCTTTCTTCAGCTTCATCAACGTTTCTACCTTCCACCAACTTTGGCTCCTTCACTAGGCCTGCTATTCTTTCTTGACTTCATTCATACTTATTTGCCTGTTTCTTTTCTCTTTTACTAATGTTTCTTCCCCCTTATAAATACTTACTCATTCTTCAAAGTCTTGCTCAAATTTCAGCTCAAACTTGAATATTCAGAACCTGAAAAGGGCCTGGCACTCAGGAAGAAGGCTAGCTATAAAAAACAAAGGCTGGATAACTAAGTCCCTTTCTAATCCAGAGACTCCATATTTATGGGACCATCCTTAGAACATAATTGCAAAAGGCCTGTGTTTATAGTGTATAAGTGACTTCTAATACAACATCTGAAAACACATACACACATCATATATAGCAAAGCAGAGATTAAAAATGAGAGCAAAGTTCTCTTCATTCACTGCCATTTCTTCAAGGGTGAGGGTAGCAATCACCCTTTTTATCCCAGTATTACATTTACAGAAAGTGAGACATAGAGGAAAGGAAATGGCTTGCCCAAGATTTTATAGTAAGACAGTATGGATGCTGAGAATCTAGGCATCAGGAGAGTGTCTGCTATCACATAAGATGCCTGTGTACCTTTGTACAAACTATAAAAACATGCCCCCTGGGAGCAGACTGATGCAGAAAATCAGCCTAGTGCAAGGCAAAGCTTGGTGAATAGGGCTTTAGCTGAATCTCAAACCTATTTTGTTCCCTTGGCCAGATACTCTTATACAGAGCAGAACTTGTGAGGACACCCTGAGCAATTATCCCTCCTTGAAAGTGCTTGCCTTGGCAGGGAAAAATTAGATGGGAAAATGGAACACTTATTTTTTTCATGAACTATTTAGGAACAAAATCTAGGAAAGATCTGAATGTCAGGAATTCAGAGATACCATTCCCCAATTGTTTTCTGAGGACTACTAACCCTCAGATATGCTTCAGGAAAAAAACAAAAATATATTCTGTGAGAGCAAACTTCTGCATATGCCATTGTCTTCTTATAAGATTTCAATCATATTAAGTCTGAACTTAATGACTCTGAGAAATTCATAGTAAAAAAATTTGTTGCACATTGACTTTCAGAGTGTTTCTTAGATTTATTTATTTAGTTCTAAATTGTCACTTTTTTTGCTTCTATTTTATCAATATTTTTTATTATGATGGTGTGGGGTACAGTTAAGGGTTAGGTATACAATTACGTTTCATTCAGGCACCCTGTTGATAAGAGGTGTTTCCCCATCCCCAGACAGATATTTGCTACTGTTAATCCCATCTCCCTCCCCACCCCATAGTTTCCCAGTACCGTCAGTCATTTTCTTGTAGTATTACATTGGATGTTCAAGGTCCATTATATGAGTGAGAACATGTGATACTTGGATCTTTGTTTCTGTGAGAGGTCACTCAGTATTATAGACTCTAGTTCCATCCAGGTTGCTGCGAAATTCATGATTTTGTTCTTTTTTATGCTCTTAACATCCACGGGAACTTTGTTCCACAGAATGTGCTTTGAGAAAGTCTGGTTTACAATGGTGAAAAATCTTTGGAGTGACAGAGACTAGGGTTCAAATCCAAACCATATATTTTATCAGCTGTAAGACTCTGGGCAAGTAACTTCACATTTATGAGTATGTTTTATTATGACTAAAATTAAATCTATCTCCCTCATACTATTGTTATGAAGCTCTAATGAGATATTTTTCTTATTCTTTCTTTTTTTACATGTACAATAATCTCCCCTTATCCATGGGGGATACATTCCAAGACATTCAGTAGATGCCTGAAACTGGATAGTACTGAATTCTCTATATATGATTTTTTTTCCTATATATAAATTCTTACAATAAAGTTCAGTTAATAAATTAAGCACAGTAAGAGAGTAACAATAACTAATAATAAAATAGAATGATTATAACTAAATACGACATTAAAAGTTATGGAAATGTGGTCTCTCTCGTTCTCTTTCTCTCCACTCTCTCACTTTCTTTTTCCCTCTTTCCAAGTATCTTATTTTACTGGGTAGCTGAAATGGCAGAAGTAAAACCATCTATAAGGGGGAACTATCATGGGAAAAATGTGGCCTAGTAGAAGAAAGAAGTAACTAGAAGTGAGATTTAATTGGTTCTGGGAAGAGAGAGCAAAACTGGCCAGAGAGGAGGCTTTGTGAAGGTTAAAAGTAAGGTGGGCAGAATCTTGGCCACTTTTTTCCTGGAACTGTACTTTATACCTCTAATTTTATTAAGGATGATTTATCTTTCTCAAATATACATGGATGCTGGGGCTTTTTCTAATATTTGACTTATAGTCCAATTAAAAGCAAAATGTTATGAGCAATTTTCAAACAAATGGGAACATGAAGGATGTCAGTGCAGAATTTGGATGGATACCTAACCAGCCCAATTCCTTTCTGTCATTTATTACATAGATAACTTTGGGCAGTATACCCTCTCTGAGCCTACTACCTTAACTGTAAAAGGAGGAGATAACAATAGTTTTCAGAGTGTTGAGGTGAACATTACATGAAACAATTTTATAAAACAACTTGAAAGGTGCTGGCACTAGTAAAATTTTAAATAACATTCACTTTTATTATTGTTGTTGTTATCACTTTTGTTTGTTTCCTAGTATACAGAATTAAAGTAGAAATGATCTCAAAGCAAAGTGAACAAAATTACAAAAAGAGAATGACACATGATCACTTTTAAGAGTCAGAAGACCAAGCCGGTCTCGGTGGCTCAGACTATCCCAGCGCTTTGGGAGGCTGAGGTGAGTGGATTGCCTGAGCCCACGAGTTCGAGACCCGCCTGGACAACTTGGCGAGACCTCATCTCTAGAATAAATCAAAAATCAGCCGGGTGTGGTAGCACACGCTGTAATTCTGGCTACTCAGAAGGTTGAGGTGGAAGGATCACCAGAGTCAGCAGGTCAATGCTGCAGTGGCCGGGAGCGGCCACTGCACTCCAGTCTGGGCAACAGAGTGAGACTCCAACTCAAAAAAAAAAAAAAAAAGAGTAAGAAGACCCTTTGTCATCCAACTATATATTGGATCTTCACATGACTAATTTTATAGTTTTAGTATTCTTCAAATGAGAACATACATAACTAATTGCTAGTTTAAGTTGTGTTGTGCATTTCAATGCTTAATTATATTAATTACAACAGCATCTAACCATATTTATAAACCAGTAGTGTCCATTTATTCATGAGAGATTTTGTTAGTCTCTAGAGAGTATTTGATGTTTAGTTTCTAGAGAGCACTTTATGCTTGTCTTAGTCAATTTGTATTGCTATAAAGGAATACCTAAAACTGGGTAATTTATAAAGAAAAGGGGTTTATTTGGTCCATGGCTCCGCAGGCCGTACAAGAAGCATGGTGACAGCATCTGATTTTGGTGATAAACTTGGGCTGCTTCCATTCATGGTGAAAAGCAAAGGAGACTGTGTTTGTGCAGATATCACATGGTGAGACAGGAAGTAAGAGAGAGAGAAAGAGAGCGAGAGGAGAGGAAGTTCCAGCCTCTTCAACAATCAAGTCTCAAGGGAACTAAGAAGGAGAATCACTCACACCTATGAGAATGGCACCAAGCTATTCATGAGGGATTTGTCCCCACAATCCAAACATCTGCTACCAGGCCCCACCTTCAACAATGAAGATAAAATTTCAACATGAGACTTGGCAGGACCAAACAAACCATTTCTAAGCCATAACAGTGACCATGTAGATGCCAAGACCCTTGATTGGCATTAACTCCCAAGAATCCCAGAAGACCTTTAATCCATAAGGACTGAGTTAGTTCAACCAACACTATTATGTAGATGAGGAACCTGAGATCCATAGTACCGTAGTGACATGGTCAAGAACACATGGCAACACAGTGACAGAGATGAGACCAGAACTTAATTTGTGGATACAGACCACTGAGAAGATAAACTATAAGGAAAAAAGTAAAAGAAAAGCTTTATAAATTAATGAAGCTCAAGGAAAATATGTGCTAGATCCTTTGAGAAAAGAAAGTCTATTCACATGCAAAAGGAAAGTAAACTGAAGGTGGTAATGTTGGGAGAGGGACTCAATTCACCATTATAATATCACAGCACTCACTCAGTTAAGCATATCCCATTCTCCATTTCTGATAAGTGTTTGAAAGCTGCTGATTGTCCTGATAATCCACCAACTCTTTCAAATGGTGTATTGGTAAGTGCGAAAGGGGTTGAAGAAGAGGAAAATGTGGGAGGGGGGACCTTTAATTGCAGTGTGTTTGTCTCTTAATTGTAATGCCTTCACAATTTTTTTGAGAAGCAGAACATTTATATTTATGTGAAAAACTGTCAAACAAAGACAAAGCTCCATAATATGGTATTAAGTAGGTGGAAACATGAAAAACGTCAGTGCGGAATTTGAATGGTTACCTAACCAGCCCAACTTTTTAAAAATATTATTTATTAGAGAGTTTAGGTAACTTTTGGCAAAGTACCTCATCTGAGCCTGTTTCCATAACTGTCATAAGAATATCACATTAGTTATCAGATAGTTGAGGTGTGGATTAATGAGATAATTTTATAAAGCAACTTGAAAGGTGATGGCACTATAAAAAATTAAATAGGACATAAGATTACTTCTTTCTTTGTAAACAATTCAAAGCAATTTAGAGGCCCATATGGAAGTTAAAGATATTAGGTAGAAAGTGGTAGAAATAATTAGCAACATTTCAAACAAAATGTTATAAGCCCTGTCTAGTTTTCATAATGACAGGTAAAGGGAGCTCACAGGTAGCTAAACATTCAAATTATCTAGTATCAAGGATTCAGATAGAGGCAAAATTATTAAATGAGTCTTAGAGTCTTTGCATACAATTCTGTCCCTGTGTCTCATGAAAGTATTTTATTTTGATTATTGCCTTCTCCAGGCTTTGGTTAGCTTGAGTTTGGTGTCAGATATTGGCATCAACATTTAAGGTTTAGGAATAGTTGATGTCTTTTTGAATGAGATATGTATACCCAGCAGTCAAAATTCTGTAACTTAGCAGCATAAGGTTAGTTAATAGCATCTGATCAGGAATGTTTTAAGGGGCTGGAGGTGGTGATACTGAAGTTTATGATCTTACTGGAAATTTTTTTGTTTTGTTTTGTTTGTTTTTTGTTGTTGTTGTTTGGAGTTGGAGTCTCACTCTGTCACCCAGGCTGGAGGTCAGTGGCATGCTCACTGCCACCCCAACGTCGACCTGCTGGTCTCAGGCTATCCTTCCTCTTCAATCTTCCAAGTAGCCGGAACTACAGGCACGTGCTACCACGTCCAGCCTATTTTTAAAAATTTATTGTAGAGATGAGGTCTCGCCAAGTTGCCCAGGTTGTTCTTGAACCCGTGGCCTCAAACAATCCCCTCACCTCGGCCTCTCAAAGTGCTGGGATTACAGGCTTGAGCTACCAGACCAGGCCTCTGACTGGAAGTTTTAAAAAGATTTTACAACCTTGCGATAATTAATTTTTATAGCCATGATAAATCCCCAGTAATAAGTACAGGTCAGAGACGTAATTTAGGATTTGCTTTTTGAATATTTGTCAAAGATGTTAAAAGACTCAAAACATTTGATTAAAACAAAATAATATTTAACCAAGAGTGATTATCAAAAGACTTTAAAAGCAAGACAGAAAATTAAATAGATGTAAACACTTAAACCCTTTTAAAGCTCATTTTCCTAAGCAATTAAAATTCTGATAAAGAGAACATAGAAATTATCTTGTTAAAATGTAAAAATCTTTGATTCTTAGATCAATTACAAAAAAAATGGAAACGACAAACCATCTGCAGTGTGATTGTTTCTCCTTATGGGAAGCCCATTTGAATAACCTAGAAGTCAAACTTGATGTAAAAAAAAAGGGACTTGGATTTAATCACAGGAAAAGTGTGTCCAAGGTTAGGAGTGTGTCAGGGAAATGCATTATTCTTAGTAACATCGTGAAAAGTTTTCTGATTACATGGAACAATTCAGACACATCAAGAAAAGCCAAGAGTACAAAATCAAGTTCTGGAGCAAAATATTGCTTTTTCAGATCACCAAGATAAAACATTTTAGCATCAGGCTACAACAACAATTAGAACTGGAGGGAGAACAAAAAGCTATAGGAGCTGACAAAATGGTTGAAGTATAGAGTTATCATCTCAGGCTTTGTCAGGGAGAGAAAAAGCCAAAAGCAGTGATACATAGTGAAAGTTGAACTTCTGAGAAAAAAAAGTAGGAGTTTGCTCTAATTGTGTTTTCTTTTTTATCTGCTTATTATAAGTTGGCCAAGGTTCCCTTTAACCATGTGATTGGTCTATGTGCCCTCTCTCCAATGTACATACAAATTTATGATATATATCTTCTGGGGCCTGGGATAAAGGAGAGATCATCAGAATTGCTACTGGTCATCTTATAGTCTTTAGACCTGAGTTGAACAATGGTAGTTGTCATCCTTCCTACAAACAGGGGAAGAGACAAATTGGAAATAAGTGCCAGAGAAACATAAAATAGAGTGTCTAGAGACCTATTTCTGGTCCTAATTTTCCCTCCTCTACTGTCGGGCTTTGGAAGCTTATGCATGGAAGCTCATTTATCTCTCCATTCCTCTGGTTTCTTAATAATAATAGCAAACACATTCATAGCTTACACAATGGATCTGACACTCTTATGAGTACTTTATGTATTTTGACTTTTTCTTCACAGCAGCATTATGTAGTCAGTACTTCTATTATGATCAGATTACAGGTGAGGAAATGGGGGCACAGGGAGGCTAAGTAATTTGCCAATGTTGGGCAACTAGGAAGTAGTACAGTAGGAATGCATACATTGGTCCTCTAGCTCCAGAATCTACTCTTAACCACTCTATACTTCTCTGGAAAATGGCAACAAGAATATTGCCTATCTCATTGGGTTGTTGTCAGAGAAAATATGATATATAGACTCATGTGAAAAGTTTTGAATGCTAGAAAAAGCAGTATGGCATTGTGAAAGAATTTAGAAGCTGTAAAACCTTGGGCTGTTCCTTTACCTTTCAGAGCATTAGTTTTTCTGACTGAAACTCAAGAAGGTTGGACCTCTTTAAATATCTAAGCGTATTAATGCAGTGCCTTTCTCCCCAATCGATGTGCACTGAACATAAAATTTTGTATTGATTTGAGGGAGTTTATGGACACAGATTTTGAAGTTTAGTTATGAAAACTGAGTTATGTATACTGCTGTATGATCAAGTTTTGCTACCTATGCAGCCTACTTTTATAGTTAATCCTTACTTGTATCTCACATCTCTGTAACAATTTTTTTTTTAAAAAATTGTGAAACTCTGTCCCAGTTCCTTGCTCTTAAGTGGATCTAAGAATTTCAGAACTTCTTTTCTCTCCATCATAATGACAACCTCTTACATGAGTATTAAAGTTTATTATTTTTTAAAATTCCCTTTCTCTGTTCCTAGAGGCTGTCAAGTAAGTTGGGCATGAGTTATCACCATTTTACAAATGAAAGAAATTGAGACTGGAAAGCATATGACTGAGTGAGTCAGTGGTAGTACTAAGACTAAAACACCAGACTCCCACTTGTTGCTACTTTCTGACCCTCAAATAACTATTTATGCTACAGGGCTGTACATTGTTATGGAAAATTCTGAAGCCAACTTAATTTTCATCACAAGAGTTGTTTGAATTCACAGGCCAAGCCCTAATTGCACTCAACACTCTGAAATCCTGACTTAACTGGAATGGATTTTTCACTGTCTGCTTTTAAAGTAGAAAGTAGGGTTACTAGCAATTTCCTAGATCCTGGACTGTGTGTCAGGAGACCAAGATAGATTTGATGATTGATTAATTTTCCACTGGGACATGCTACAAAAATGTCAATGAGTTTATAAATTGTGAAACTCAACATTAATCACATTAGCACGAGGGAGGAACAGGCAGTAGCTGGGCACTGCCAGGGGAGGGAAGGACAGAAGTAGGGGCATGTAACAACACAAAAGGTTCCCAAACCAAGGGAATTGAGGGCCAGTTGGAGGCCCAAACTTCACCTGCATGCAGCCTACTTCTGTAGTCAATCCTTACATGTATCCCACATCTCTATAATAAAAATTTTTTAAAGTTGTGAAACAGTGTCTCAGCCCCTTACTCTTAAGTGGATCCCAATTTCATTATCAGTAAAACAAGTAGTTAAACTAAACTAGATGATGCTACACATCCTAGGTTTGACCTAGATTTAGCCAAGACACCTTAAACTCTGGTCACCTAAATTAATTTCAGTGCACAGAAAAACACTTAGATAATCACTCAGTTGACCAGTATAGAGTCTATCAGGGTCAGGAAACTCTTGGTCTACTAATATTTTAGTATTTCAAAGTAAAACTTCAGGTTATGTCACTATTATCAGAGTCTTCTGTTACCCAGTGTTCCAATCATCCAATTTACCTTTATTCATGTCTCAAAAACTATGTTCTAACTGGTTACAAATATAAGTGGAGCTCTTGGAGTTGAATAAATATGTTCAAATCTCAGAAACAAAAGAGAATTGATTTGAGTTTCTATAGAGTGGCTGGAAAATATTTCCCACATATAGACCTCGTCTCCCACGGTTCAAAATGAAAATTACATACACAGGACTCCCTTATCCTGTTAAAATTCACTTGTCTTATTCCTAAAAATAAAAAACTAAAATTTTTAATGAAGAACCTAAATCTAATTTTTGAAAATTATAATTTCTATAAGGCTAGACTGAAATGGCCTCAGAAAATACCTGACTGCTCCCACCAACGCTTAACTTAGGCAGTGACAAAGCTTCTACTGTCAAAAACTGCAGTGAGTAGCGTTAACAAAATAGTGAAGTAGGAGACTCCAAACCCTTGTTCCTCCACAGAAACACAGGGAGAAAATAGCCAAAAATGGGCTAAAATTGCCTTATCAGAGCTCCAGAAAGCAGTCAGACTTCTTCAGCAACCAAGTGAAAAGCCAAACAAGAAAAAAATACATTCAAAATGTAAGGAAATTTTGTGGTACTTTTGCTTACATTTATACTCCCATTTTTTTAGCCCAGAGTAGTGTGATCATGGTCTTGAGGAGGTGGCAGTCCTGTTCCCAATTTCCTCCTTTTAAAATAGAGGAAGCAGAACAGCCAAGCTTATTTGCAACATTCTAATCTGTTTGGGGTTAGCTGAAAGACTAATATGTTTTACTGAACTCAGGGATTGCAGATAACAGAAAGCAGCAGATACTGTTCATAAAAGCTACAGGGATACTAAGACCTAAAATACCTGGAGTAAGAGATTATGGGTCGATACATACAATAGACCATGGAAGATTCTAAGGAGAGACTAGGGTTAGAGTCTTTGGATAATTAAAACATTTAAAAGCAGTTATGTATACATGTAATTGGAAAAAGCACACAGAAGCCCAGGCTACATGCATCCCTAGAAAAAGACATAAAATAATATTAACCTTTTTTGTAGGCTAATCCCAAGGCTCAGAAAATGTGATGGTAATTAATAAGAAAGTCTCCTGGCACAGAGTCAGTTTTCAAAGACTGGCAAAAGTGGCAATTTTTCTTTTCTTTTCTTTTTTCTTTTTTTATTTTTTTGAGTTGGAATCTCACTCTGTCGCCCAGACTGGAGTGCAGTGGCCTCTGGGCGCTGGCGATTCTTCCACCTCAATCTTCCAAGTAGCTGGAACTACAGGCGCACGCTACCACACCTGGATAATTTTTTTGATTTATAGTAGAGATGAGGTCTCACCAAGTTGCTCAGGCGGGTCTCGAACCGGCGAGCTCAGGCAATCCACTCACCTCAGCCTCCCAAAGGCGCGGGATTACAGGCTGAGCCACCGAGCCCAGGTTACTAAATGCCAAACTTTTAAAAAAAGTCACAAGCAATACAAAAAAACAGAAAAGTATGGCTTATTCAAAGATAACAAAATAAAGTGTTAGAAGCCAACCCTGAAAAATAAATGAATCTGAATTACTAGACAAAGATTTTAAAAATTCTGTCTTAAAAATGTTCAAAAACTAAAAAGAAACATGAAGAAAGTACTAAAAAAATCCAGAAGTAATAGATGAACAAAATGAGACTATTAACAGAAATATATAAAATATATACAAACAATTTTGGAGCTGAAAATTAAAATAACTAAATTGAAAAAAATTACTAGAGGAGCTCAAAGCGGATGAGCAGGCAGAAGAAAAAAATCAGAGAACTTGATGATTGGGCATTTGAAATGATCAAGTCTGAAGAGCAGAAAAAAAAATGGAGAAAAGTGAAGAGTGCCTAAAAAATTATGGGACACCATCAAAGGAACTAGTATACACATTATAGAATTTCAAGCAGGAGAAACGGGGGGCGAAGGAGGGGGAGGCAAGCAGGGAGGTTATTTGAAGAAATAAATGTTAAAACTTCTTAAATATGAGAGAATACATAAATCTACAAATCCATGAAGCTCAACAAATTCCAAATAGCATTGATGCAGAGATTCACACTGAAACACAATATAATCAAATTGCTTAACACCAAAGACAAAAAGATAACCTTGAAATAAGCAAGAGAAAAACTACTTGTCACATAAGAGGAATCCTCAAGAAGTTTGCAGTAGTCTTCCCTTTATTCGTGACTTTGATTTCCATGTTTTTTGTTGCTTATGGTCAATCATGATTCAAAAACATTAAATGAAAAATTCCAGAAATAAACAATTCATGGGTTTTACATTGTATGTTCTGAGTAGTAAGATGAAATATCATGTTATCCTGCTCTGTCACACCTGAGAAATGAATCATCTCTTCACTTAGTATATCCACACCATACATGCTACCAAATCTGTTAAGCACTAAGTAGTCATCTCAATTGTCAAATTGACTAATGTTGGATTGCAGGACTTGTGTTCAAGAAACACTCAGTTTACTTAATAATGACCCCCAAACACAAGAGTAGTGATGCTGGCATATTGTTAAGATTGCTTTATTTATTGACAGATTTGTGGTTAATCTCTTATTGTGCCTAATTTAAAAATAAAACTTTATCATAGGTATGTACACATAAGTTTAGGAAAAAAATATAGCACATATAGGGTTCAGTGCTATCCATGAGTTCAGCAACCAATGGGGGTCTTAGAATATATCCTTTGTGGATAAGGGGGAACTACTGTATAAGTCATTTTCTCAGCAGAAACCTTGAGGGCCAGAAGGAAGTGGGGAATTATACTTAAAATGCTGAGGATAAAAACTTGTCAACTGAAAATTCTGAATCTGGCAAAACTGCCCCTTATTAAATTATTTGTATTTATATAGATGTAGGGCATACACATGAAAATGGATTTTCACTACACATGGACACATATACAAGTGGAAATATATTTCCACTACACATGTAAATGTGTAGTGGTGAAGTCTAGGCTTTTACTGTATCCATCACTCGGAATTGTGTACCTCGTACTAAATAAGTAATATTTTATCTCTCACCTTCCTTCTACCCTCCCACATTTTGGAGTCTCCAATGTCTGTTGTTCTACCCTTTATGTCCATGTGTACCCATTGTTTAGCTCCTACGTATGAGTGAGAACATGCAATTTTTGACTTTTTCTCCTGAGTCATTTTTTAGGATAATTTTCTCCACTTCCTACCATGTTGCTGCAAAATACATGATTTCATTTGTGCATACTTAATTTTTTTAGCCAATCATCTATTGGTGGACACATGTTGATGCCATGACTTTGCTATTGTAAGTAGTGCTGCAATAAACATACAAACTTAGGTATACTTTTTATATAATGATGCATTTTGCTTTCAGTAGATGCCCAGTAGTGGGTTTGCTGGATCAAATGGTAGTTCTGTTTTTCTGTTCTTGGAGAAATCTCCATACTGTTTTCCATAGAGGTTGTACTAACCTACTTTCTCATTAACAGTGTATAAATGTTCCCTTTTCCCACATCCTTGCCAATATGTTATTTTTTGACTTATTAATAATAGCCATTCCTTTGTCAGATGCACAACTTAGGTTATCTGTTTACTCTGTCAATTATTTCATTTACTGTGCACAAGTTTTTCAATTTAATGAAGTTGCATATTTTTTGTTGTTGTTGAATTTGCTTTTGAGGTCTTTATCAAAAATGTATTGCCTAGTTCAATGTACAGAAGAGATTTTCCTGGGTTTTCTTCTAGCATTTTTAGTTTCAGGTCTTATATTTAAGTCTTTAACCTATCTTGAGTTGTTTTTTTTTTTTTTTTTTTGAGTTGGAGTCTCACTCTGTCACCCAGCCTGGAGTGCAGTGGCCGCTTCCAGCCACCGCAGCCTCGACCTGCTGGGCTCCAGCGATCCTTCCGCCTCAGCCTTCCAAGTAGCCGGAATTACAGGCATGCACTACCATGCCCGGCTGATTTTTTGATTTATTGTAGAGATGAGGTCTCGCTGCCCAGGCGGGCCTCGAACCCGTGGGCTCAGGCAATCCACTCACCTCAGCCTCCCAAAGGCGCGGGATTACAGGCTGAGCCACCGAGCCTGGCTTGAGTTGGTTTTTATATGACCTGTCTTGAGATAATTTGACTTCCTCTTTTCCAATTTTTATAGGTAGCAGTCCAGTTTTATTCTTCTGCATATGGCTCTTCAATTTTCCTAGCTCAATTTATTGAATAGGGCGTCATTTCCTCAGTGCATATTTTTGTTGACTTTGTTGAAGATCAGTTGGTTGTAAATATGTGGCTTTATTTCTGGGTTCTCTATTCTGTTTCATTAATGTATGTGCCTAATTTATGCCAGTACTATGATGTTTTGGCTACTATAGCTTTGTAGTATAGTTTGAATTAAGTTAATGTAATACCTCCAGCTTTATTCTTTTTGCTTAAGATTGCTTTGACTATTCAGGCTCTTTTTTTATTCCATGTGAATTTTAGGATTGCTCTTTCTAATTCTGTGAGAATTGATGCTGGCAATTTGATAGAAATTACATTTAATCTGTGATGTCTTTGGGTCATTTTAATGATATTTATTCTTCCAATCCATGAGCATGATATATTTCCATTGGCTTATATAATTTTTTATTTATTTCATCAATGCTTTGTAGTTTTTCACTGTAGACATCGCTCACCTTCTCGGTTAAATGTATTTCTAAGTTTTTTTTTTTTTTTGTAGCTGTTGTAAATGGAATTGAGTTCTCTATTTGGTTCTCATTTTGATGGCTATTGGTGTATAAAAATGCTACTGACTTTTGTATCTTAATTTTGTATACTGAAAATACTGACATCATTTATCAAATTTAGGAGTCTTTTGGCAGAGTCTTTAGGGCTTTTATCTTTTTTTTTGGTATAAGATTATGTCATTAGTGACGAGAGATAATTTGCCTTCCTCTTTTCCAATTTGAATGCTTTTTATTTTTTTCTTACCTGATTGCACTAGCTAGGACGTCACGTACTATGTTAAACAGCACCAATGAGGATGGGTATCCTTTTGTTGATCCAGCTCTTAGGAAGCATGCTTTCAACTTTTCCACATTCAATATGTTATTGGCTATGGATTTGTCACATATGGCTTGTATTATTTTGAGATATTTTTCAACTGTGCCTAGTTTGTTGAGGATTTTTATCATGAAGGGATGATGAATTTTATCAAATGCTATTTCTGTATCTATTGAAATGATCATATGGTTTTTGCTTTTAATCCTGTTTACATGGTGAAACACATTTACTAATTTGCATATGTTGAACCATTCTTGCCTCCCTGGAATGAAACCCATTTGATCGTGGTGTATTGCCATTTTAATATGCTGTTGAAGCCGGGCTCGGTGGCTCAGCCTGTAATCCCGCGCCTTGGGAGGCTGATTTGAGTGGATTGCCTGAGCCAGCGGGTTCGAAACCCACCTGGGCAACTTGGCAAGACATCATCTCTACAATGAATCAAAAAATTAGCCAGGTGTGGTAGCACGCGCCTGTAGTTCCAGCTACTTGGAAGGCTGAGGTGAAAGGATCGCCGGAGCCCAGCAGGTCGAGGCTGCGGTGGCCGGGAGCAGCCACTCCCCTCCAGTCTGGGCGACAGAGTGAGACTCCAACTCAAAAAAAATGCTGTTGAATTCATCTTGCTAATATTTTATTGTGGATTTTTGCATCTATATTTATCAGGGATATTTGCCTGTAGTTTTCTTTTTGTTGTGTCTTTGCCCAGCTTTGGTATCAGGGTTATGCTGTCTTTGCAGAATAATTAGGGAGGACTTTCTCCTCATGGATTTTTTTTTCACAGTTTCAGAAGGATTGATGTCAGTTCTTCCTTGTACACTTGCTAGAGTTTGACTGTAAAACAACATGGTCCAGATTTTTTTTGTGTGTGTGTGGGAGATTTTGTATTACTGACTCTATTTAACTACACATTTAAAAAATGATTACTATGTCTTCCTGGTTCAGTCTTGGAAGCTTGTGTTTCCAAAAATTCATCCATTTCCTCTACGTTTTCTATCTTGTGCGTGTAGAGATGCTCATAGTAGTCTCTGATTTATGTGTATGTGTGCTTCTATAGTATCAGTTGTAATGTTACTTTTAGCATAATAATTATGCTTATTTGAATCCACTGTCTTTTTCTTGGTTAATCTTAGCTAGTGGTATATAAATTTTATCTTTTTTTTTTGAGTTGGAGTCTCACTCTGTCACCCAGACTGGAGTGCAGTGGCCGCTTCCGGCCACCGCAGCCTCAACCTGCTGGGCTCTGGCGATCCTTCCGCCTCAGCCTTCCAAGTAGCCGGAATTACAGCCATGCGCTACCATGCCCAGCTGATTTTTTGATTTATTGTAGAGATGAGGTCTTGCTGCCCAGGCGGGTCTCGAACCCGCGGGCTCAGGCAATCCACTCACCTCAGCCTCCCAAAGGCGCAGGATTACAGGCTGAGCCACTGAGCCCAGCTAAATTTTATCTTTTTATAGAACTAATTATTCATTTAATTGATCCTTTACATTGTTGTTTATCTCAGTTTCATTTAGTTCTTCTCTCATGTTTGTTATTTTTTCTGTTACTAGCTTTGGGTTTGGTTTATTCTTGGTTTTCTAGTTTCTTGACATGTGATATTAGGCTATTAATTTGTGGTCTATCTCTTTTAGGTAGGCATTTAACACTATAAACATTCTTCTTAGCACTGTTTTTGTTGTATTTCAGATGTTTGATTTGTTGTATTTTGATTATCATTTGTTTCAAAGAATTTTCAAATTTTCACCTTAATTTCATTGGTGACTCAACAATCATTAGTAGCACGATGTGTAATTTACTTGTTTTTGTATAGTTTTGAGAGTTCCTCTTGGTATTGATTTCTAATTTCATGTCACTGCTATCTGAGAAGATACTTGATATAATTTTGATATTTTTAAATTTATTGAGACGTGTTTTGTGGCCTAGCATTGTGCAGAAGAAAACAACATCTACTCTGCACTCATCACTTGTTGGATTGAATGTTCTATAAATTTTGGTTACATCCATTTGATTTAGAGTTCAATTTAAGTCCAGAGTTTCTTTGTTCATTTTCTGTTTCAATGATCTGTCCAGTGCTATTAGTGAGGTGTTGAAGTCCTCTACTATTACTGTGTTACTGACCATTTCTTTTATTTGGTCTGATAACATTTGTTTTATGAATCTAGGTACTCCAGTTTTGGGTGCCTACACACTTAGAATTGCTATATCTTCTTGTTAAATTGATCCTTCATTGTTATTAATAGTGTTTTTTTGTCTTTTTTTACTGTTGGTGATTGAAGGTCTGTTTTATATGTCATAAATATGGCAACTCGTGATCACTTTTGGTTTCTATTTGTACAAAATATCATTTTCCTCACTTTGACTTTGAGTATGTACATTTATTTACCAGTTTGGTGGGTTTTTTGTAAGAAGCACATGATTAAACCTTGTTTTCTAAAAAATATATCCTGCCAGCCAGGTTAGGTGACTTAGCCTGTAATCCCAGCACTTTGGGAGGCTAAAGTGAGTGGATTGCCTGAGCCTGCTGGTTTGAGACCAGCCCATGCAACTTGGTGAGATATCGTCTCTACAATAAAAAAAAAAATAGTCAGGCATGGTAGCGCATGCCTGGAGTTCTGGCTATTTGGAAATCTGAGGTAGACGGATCACCAGAGCCAAGCAGGTTGATGCTAGGGTGGCCATAAGCGTGCCACTGCACTGCACTTCAGCCTGGGCAAAGAGTGAGACTCCAACTCAAATAAAATAAAATAAAATTATACACACACACACACACACACACACACACGCACACGCACACACATATGTATCCTATCATAATGTTATTATCTAGTTTCTTTGCAGTCTCTATTGTGACTATTGTGTGCATTTTATGTGTTTTTATGATGGCAACTATTGTTTTTTTTCCCCGTGTTTAATACTACTTTCAGCCTTTCTTGTAGAGTTGATCTAGCATTGGTGAATTCGTTTATCATTTGCCTGTCTGAGAAAGACTTTATTTCTACTTAATTTATGAAGCCCAGTTTAGCAAAATACAAAGTTCTTGGATGACACCATTTTTTACATAAGAAGACTAAAAATTGATCCTCAAAATCTGGTTTGTAAGATTTCTGGTGAGAATTCTACTGTTAGTCTGATGGAGATTTCATTTACTATTGATTAGATGCTTCCCTTTTTCTGTTTTTAGGATTTTTACCTTCACAATGACTTTGGATGGTCAAAATGTTAAGATCCAGATAGGGTGAAGGTGGTGTGCTGGATGGGTTGCGGGGGGGCATAGCACCAGTAACCCAAAGATCCCAGTAACACAAAGATGTTAAGAAAGAAAACTTTATTTAAAAGTAAATTAGAGAGAGAGAAGGGAAAAAGAAGACTCACCTCCCCAAGGTGGAGGAGGGGACCAAAGTCAGGAAGCATGGTGACAGCCATACCTCAAAGAGCACGCCACCACACCAGAGTCTAGCAAGACAATGGCCACTGGTTGCTTATTGCTGAGTCCTTTTAACCATTCCCTTTGATGGGGAAAGGTCATTAAGGCGATTGGGTGGTAATCTGCTCCACGTCATCACAAAGGGTCAGGCAAGCGCAGGTACTGACATTAGGAGATGGACAGCAGGCAGATGAGTGGGTTAGTCACATGATTGCTGCCATGGTGGGGTTTATTTGTGTCACGTAGGTCACAAAGGGCTAATTAGGTTAACCCTGGGTGGGGTGGTTTCCTGCAAGAGACATGTTAGACAGTTACAGTTCACAAATTCAGACATTTACAACTCACAAATTCCTTCACCAAAGGTGGTCATAATATTACTTTTATGACTTTGGCCAGCCAAAGGGTGATCTTTGATCTTTGGCCTTGACAAGGAACCTAAAAGTTTACTAGAGATTATTATGCTAAACCATGAATTGAAATGTTGGGCTGTCCTGGTCTTGCATCTGATGGAAATTTGCTGGCGGGGGGGAAGGGATAGGCTGCTGCTTGTTCTATAGTAGAATGTCTGAATGCTTTCTAATGGTTATGCGAGGCAAAAAGACTAAACTAAGAATAAGCTAAGTTTCTTCTGTTGTGGGAAAACAGGGAAGCAGTGACACCGAGGCTATCTTAGGAAGTAGCAGTTTATTAGCACCAGCGTGACTCAACGAGCTAATGCTCCAAGGCTGAGCATCCTGTAGAGAAGAGGGGTTTTATCTGTTCGTTTCTGTAAGAGAGGGGGTCAGATTGTATGACTATGCATTTTTGTTTGGCATTTACAAGGTTGTACTTAGCAAAACCAGATTTTCAAAGAACAGATGGTCTCCAGGATATGCATAAAAAGCAGGGTTTGTAAACTGATAATTTCACAAAGAGAGGATTTGGGTTAAGGTTGTGAATTGGTTACTATCTTGCATTTCCAGGAAAGCGCCTTGTGGCTATTTAATTTTCTCAAGCCTCATGTCTATTAGGTTTGGAGTCTGCAGGATGATCTTTTTTTTTTTTTTGAGTTGGAATCTCACTCAGTCACCCAGACTGGAGTGCAGTGGCTGCTCCCGGCCACCGCAGCCTCGACCTGCTGGGCTCCGGCGATCCTTCCGCCTCAGCCTTCCGAGTAGCTGGAATTACAGGCATGCGCTACCACGCCCGGCTGATTTTTTGACCTATTGTAGAGATGAGGTCTCGCTGCCCAGGTGGGTCTTGAACCCGTGGGCTCAGGCAATTCACTCACCTCAGCCTTCCAAAGGCACGGGATTACAGGCTGAGCCACCAAGCCGGGCTAGGAAGGAATAATTTTAACTGTTTTTAGCCCCTCTCTGCCATACTTCCAGGTTTCTATAGGTACCACCTTTCAGTAAAGACTGTAGGCCTGGTGAAGATTATATTGCAATGTATCTTTCAGAAGATCTCTGGGATTCATGTACCTGAATGTTTTAATCTCTAGCAAGACCAAAAAATGTTTTACTATATTATTCTCTCAAATATGTTTATCATACTTTTTGCTCTTTCTTCTTCTCCCTCTGGAATACCTATAACTCATAAGTATGGATGCTTCTCATAATCCATTAATTCTCAGAAGGTTTGTTCATTTTTAAAAATTCTTATTTATTTTTCTCTGGCTAGGTAAATTTGAAACACCTGTCTTCCAGGTTTGAAATTATTTATTCTGCTTGGTCTAGCCTACATTGAAGCCTTCAACTGTGTCTTGTAATTCCTTTAATGAATTATTTTAATTTTCAGATGTTCTTTTTTTAAAAAAATTTCTTTATTAAATTTTTTTATATATATTCTGATTTTTTTTCATATTACTTTGCATTGTTTTTCAACTTTCTCTTAGATCTCACTGAGCTTCATTAAAATCCTTAGTTTGAATATTTTACATATTATTTTAGAAGTTCCATTTTGACTAGGATTTATCCTAGAGAACTGGTGTGAACCTTTGGAGGAGTCATAATGCTCATTTTTTCATATTGCCAGCATTGTTATTTTGTTTCTACCTTATGTGAAGAAGCTGTCCCTTATTTTTGAATTTACTTTCATTTGCATAGGACTTTGTTTTTCCACTTGAAAGTGTGATTTTAATGTGTGTTGTATATGATCATTTCGATTCAACTTTAGATGCTTTGAAAGGGCCATGTTCATTCATTATTGAAAGCCTTTATGTGATAGTATTCCCAAATTCTGGTTGTAATAGTGATGCACTGGGCAAATGAGCAGGGTCACTGTCTTCGGCAAAATCATGATTATGATGGTTTCAGGTAGCTTATCTCAGTTCATCCTCCAGGACAATAGGTGTCTTTCACAGGTAAGGAGGTAGGAGTTGGCTGTGGTAGTGTTGTGGGAAGACAGGCCGTGACACCAAAGCTATTTTAGAAAGTAACAGTTTTATTAGTGCTGGCACAACTCAGCAGGCTAATGCTCCCAGGCTGATCACCCTGGGGAGAGAGGAGAGAGGTCTTATAACTTAGTTTAGGTAAGGAATGAGGTCGGGTTGTGTAATTATACATTTTCTTTGGAATTTACAAGGTTGTACTTAGCAAAACCAGATTTTCAAAGAACAAATGGTCTCCAGGATATGCATAACAAGCAGGGGTTGTAAACCGATAACTTCACAAAGAGAAGACTTGAGTTAAGGTTGTGAATTGGTTACTATCTTGCATTTCCAGGGAAGTCATCTTTGGCTATTTGGTATTCTCAAGCAAAACCTTTCTAGCATGTTTTTGGAGCTTGTGGATTGATCTTTAAAAGGAATATTTTTAACTGTTATCAGCCCCTCTCTGCCACATGCCCCCCTTTGATGCGCAACCCTTTCTGGGTTAAGAACATCATCTTTAATTTGGTGCATTAACATTATGTGGGCCACAGTTTTTTGTTCAACAATTGTTTCCACAAACTTAGAAATGGCATTCATAATTATGGGGGCTATACAAGGGAGGATAAGACAGGATCTCACTAATAGGATTATGGATCCAATAATGTACTTAAATCCTCCCGGACCCAAGAACATGTTTGCAAACCAATTGCTGATTTTTATGCCTTGCCATTTTTGCACTGAGACATGGCAAGCTTTCTAATATTGGTGCCTATATCAGTTATAGCTTTACTATTATCATCTATTTGCAAACAGCAGTCAGACCTATTAAATTTACCACATGCTCCTCCTTCTTCTGCTAGCAGGTAGTCCAAAGCTAGGCAATTTTGATAAATGGCTGCACACATTTGGGTTTGTTGTTGAGCAGCAAGCTCAAAAGCTGTGGCTGTTTGATTAGTTATAACTTCCAAGACAGTTTGTAACCTGATAATGTGATTTAGCATATATATATGCATGTGGTATCCCCAACTTCCATCTTGTGCCCATGTAGCTGGGTCATAAGTATTTATAATTCTCTGGGGTGGCCAATCATCATATTTCCAAACCTGGGTCTCTCTTATATTAGGAATTTGGTCACGAGATTAAGCATCTCGTGTTTTGAAGCTTTCGTAAAGGGGATTTCCTAGTTCATCCCCCCTTGGGTTAGGCAGAAGGAAAAATCCTGGCTGGATTATTCCTTTGGTACATGTTCCTTTCCATAATGCTGGGAGCTGGGTATATTCGATCTTTCCACATATCCAAAATAGCCCTTTAGGGGCTTTCCTGAGGTCTGGGTTTACAGAGGACAGATCTGTCCAGTTTTGACGTATAATAGGGATAACTTGAAACGGGTTAGCTTGTTCACAGGATAGTACTGTACAGTTACTTGTAGTTTGGGTGACAATAGTACATTGAGAAGATTTAGTTGCATAAGCAGGTGCCCAATACCAAACAGGACTTGTGGCCACCAGGTCTGGTGGGTTGAATTCCAGTATAATATTCTTTTGCAAGGAGTTTCTCCTACCTATTGAGCATAAGCAGAGCCCACTCTGCTTAAGCAGTCTTCTCCAATTACTTTTGAGGAGAGGATTCACTTTTAGGGTAGGTTATCTGTTCTAACAGCTACAGAATGGTTCCATTGAAGGAGCTGGTATGTGTGCAGACTAGTTCCCTTCCAAGACCACTCTTTGGTCATTAAGACTCCTTTGCATACCCAACAATTGGTGTCACCAAGTGTCCAGGCTATATTTTCAGCCAAATTCATAAACAGATTTCAGCCTACTTCTCATGGTTGAGGGAAGGGGGTTAACTTTGGCTGTTGGGTAGCTGGAGAAGTTACAAATTGTGCAACTTCTTTAAGCAGTTTCTCAGCTTTGGGTGCAGGGGTAAGATCCCAGTAAACCCAATTTGTGCTTCTGGGGGTGCTACAGGCTATGGCACCAGCTTTAGTGTATTTGTAACTCTGTTTTGGTAATCCAGTAAAGTATGGCTGGCCATTATGGGTACAGATATGTTTGTCGGTATAACAAAGATCTGTGGGTGTGTAGGGAAAGCAGTAGATACCCAAATTAGGCAGAAGTACATAAAAGCACAAGAAAGCTTTCTATCATAAGAAAGAACGGAAATGCTAGTGAAATCCTTTCCTAATATGTTCAATAGGGACAACCCTTTTAATTCTATAGCAAATAAAGTCAGTTCTACAGCAATTAAAACAACAAACAGTTTGGCAAATATAAAGGCTGACAAAGCAAAACAATGGCTTATCAGTAAGGTCCGTTGAATCCTTAAGCTGAATCCTTAATCTTCTGCCACGCATAGATCAGCCAGCCTCCAGTGTGTGACTGAAGCAAGACTGAGGTATCCTCAGTCTTTGGCTGTGTGTAGACTAGCAAGCCCAGAGAGACTAGAGCAGAGTTCTAGTCCATTCAGGTTTTCTGTCAGCCTAGGTTACTTTCTGGAGGATCAGCTTAAGGCGAGCTGCCGAATCTGTGGCACACTCCCAGTCCTGGAAGGCCAGCTTAGTTCTGCTGTAATGGATCCAGGAAACTATTTCGGCTACTTTGACCACAGTTGGGGTAGATAAAAGGACAGTAAATGGGCCCCTCCAGATGGGCTTTAGAGACTGTACATTCCATTCTTTTACCCATACCGTATCACCTGGCTTAAAATAATTGACGTTGGTAGTTAAACTAATTGGCAACTCTTCTCTGACTTGACAATGGATGGCAATTAGGGCTGAACCCAAGGCTTGCATTTGCTGTTTTAGAGTAAGATTTTCTAACTCCTTTAAGTCTCCCTGTATGCCCTTAACAAGAAGGGGTGGCCACCCATAAATAATTTCAAAAGGCGAGAAACCTGGTTGTTTGGTGGGGCTAGACCTTACCCTTCGAAGGACTACTAGCAGAAGTTGGACCCAGCCTAAATGATTTTCTTGGCATAACTTACTTAGTTGTGACTTTAAGGTCCAGTTCATTCACTCCGCCTTTCCTGGACTTTGTAGTCTATAGGCTGTATGGAGCTTCCATTTGATTTGCAGTCCTTTAGCCATTAACTGTACTACCTTGACTACAAATGCCAATCCATTGTCAGATCTGATAGTGATCAGGAGTCCAAACCGGGGAATGATTTCCTTTAACAGGAGTCTGACCCCCTCAGTGGCTTTTTCTGTCCTTGTGGGGTAGGCCTCAATCCACCCTGAGAAAGTACACACAAAAACAAGGAGTTATTTGTAGGCTTGGCACTGTGGGAATTCTGTAAAGTCCACGATAAGATCCTCAAAGGGTGTCCCTCCCACATGCTGCATTCTAGGGGAGACTTTGGGTCCCTGCCACGAGTTATTTTAAGCACAAGTTGCACATTGTTCACAGACCACTTGCACTATACCGGAGAGTTGCGGGACATAGACGTACTTACAGAGAGAATTTTCAAGAGCAGTCGGTCCGCTGTGTGTCCCTTGGTGAAATTGCCTGACAAATGCTGGAGCCAATGATTCTGAAATTGCTATTTGGGCATCTTAAATTTCCACTACCCTGCTTGCAAGTAGTGTCCCATTTCAGTTCCAAACCATGCTTTCTCATATGCTGCAAAGCAGGGACTCCAGTTCATCAGTGGGAGCAGTGCTGTGGTTATTGCAAACATTTTGACAGTTTCTCTCCTTGCTGCAAGCTTTGCTTCTTGATCTGCTCTGCAATTCCCTTTGGCAGTTATCACATTTCGTTTTTGATGCCCTCTGCAATGTATGACTGCTACCTCCTTTGGTGCCCACACGGTGTCTAGTAGCTCTAGAATCTCATTGCCATATTTTATGTCCTTTCCCCCTGAGCTGATTAAACCTCTCTCCTTGTGTAAGGCCCCATGCACATGCAAGGTAGTAAAAACATACTTGGAGTCTGTATAGATATTAGTGCATAGCCCTGCAGCTAGCTGGAGGGTTCGAGTTAGGGCAATGAGTTCTGCTCTCTAAGCTGAAGTTCCTACCGGCAGGGGTTTCACCTCGACTGTTGAGTTTAAAGTTACCACCGAATAGGCTGCAAAACGCTTCCCCTCCTGTATGAAACTGCTTCAGTCCATGAAGTATTCGACTTCAGGGTCCCTGAGAGGCTGGTCTGTTAAATCTGGACTGCTAGAGAACACTTCATTTATGATTTCAATGCAATCGTAGTCTGACTGTCCTGGCTCTGTGGGTAGTAAGGTGGCTGGATGTAGGGTCTTTACCACGTCTAGGCAAATGTGTGGGTTTTCACAGATCATTTCCTTATATCTGACAATTTGAGCATTGGTTAGCCAATATTGCCCCTTGTATTCCATTAAATTTATCACCGCATGAGGCACCCTGACTGTTAAGGGTTGTCCTATAGCTAGTTTGTCAACTTCTGTTATCAGGAGTGCTGTGGCTGCCAGAGCCCATAAACAAGATGGTCAGCCCTAGGCCACAGAATCTAGCTGTTTGAATAAATATGCCATAGGTCTATGCCATGACCCTAGCATTTGAGTTAAGACCCCTACTGCTGTGCCAACATGTTCGTGCATGTATAAAAAGAAAGGCTTAGCCACATCTGGGAGTCCCAGATCAGGTGCATTGGTGAGAGCTTGTTTAATTTGTTCAAAGGCTTGTTGCTGAGCCTTTTCCCACAGCAGAGGCTCCCATTCACCCACCTTTGTGGCTTCATAGAGGGGTTTTGCCATGATAGAGAAGTTAGGTATCCAAATTCTACAGAACCCTGCCCTGCAGCTCCCCAAAACTCCCGAATTTGATGCTGGGTAGTGGGGACTGGTATTGAGCACACTGCCTGTTTCCTTTCAGGGCCAAGTTGACGCTGGCTTTGGGACAAATGAAAACCTAGATACCGAACTTTTTCCTCACATATTTGGGCTTTTTTCTTTGAGACCTTGTAACTCGCCCTCCACAGGAGGGTGAGCAGTTGTTGTGTCTCTTGTATACAGTTTTCTCAGATTGGTACTGACAACAGTAAATCGTCTACATACTGGAGCAAGGTACAGCCACACTGGTGTGCTGGAAAGGCTTTTAAATCTGAAGGTAGTGCCCTACCAAAGATGGTTGGAGAATTCTTGAATCCTTAGGGCAGCCAGGTCCGAGTTAACTGTCCCTTGGTGCCATTTGTTGGGTCCTCCCATTGGAAAGTGAAGATTCTTCCACACTGGTCTCTGGCTTTTTGGGACCAGGGGGATGCAGAAGAAAGCATCTGTAAGGTCTAAGCATGTGAAGAAAGTAGCCTCAGCAGGGATAAGACCCAGCAGCATATACGGGTTTGGGACAACAGGATGTAGCGTGACTGCGACCTGGTTTATGACTTGCAAGTCTTGAACCGGCCTGTAGTTGTCTGTGCCTGGCTTCTGCACTGGCAACAGAGGCATATTCCAAGCAGACTGATAAACCCAGAGGATTCCATAATGCAAGAGCCTTTCCAGGTGATTATGGATTCTTATCTGTGCTTTTCATGGGATGAAGTACTGCCTCTGATGGACCAGCTCGCCCCCTGGCTTTAATTCCACAACCACAGGGGGTATATTTCTTGCCAGTCCTGGAGGATTGTCTTCTGTCCACACTCCCGGTACTCAAAACGGTAGTTCTGGAGATTTTTGTGAGGCTTCCATTAAACTGTAGAGCTGCTATTCCTCTTCCCAGGTGATAGTGAGGACCATGATTTTAGCCTCTGGGCCTCTTAATCTCAGAGTTACGTGAATAGCAAAGTCAAAGGTTATCTGAGCTTGAAGCTTCCCCAGGAGGTCTAGTTCCATTAAGGCTACGGGGCAATCTGGGAGGTACAGGAACTCTTGCATGACCTCATGGTCGCTGACTGTGCAGTGTCGCAGCATCGTGAAGGGATATCTGACTTGATGCCCAGTGACTCCCATAACATTAGCCTGTTTTGGGAGAAGGGACGCACATGCTGGGTGATCACAGAATGCTCAGCTCCCATGTTGACCATGAAGTTCATACGCTGGTTCCCTACTGTCGTGCTGACCATAGGCTCCTGGGGACCTAAAGATAGTAGGGAGCCTGGTCTGACCTATTCTTGTTGCAGTCCTTCCATCGAGGCCAGGCCCATAAAGCCGTTAGGAGCTAGTGGGTCCCATGGATACGTGGAACCTTGTGGGCCACTTTCCTGTTGGGCTTTCTCATCAGCCATTCGTTGGGGGCATTCACCTTTCCAGTGACCTTCTTGGTAACAATAGGCACACTGGTTCCTCCCTAACTTTATAGAGGGTTGCGATGTCCCTTGTGTGGGCAGATAGATGGAGTTCAGAGGTCCCGGGGCAGGCTGAGGAATTCTGAGCCTTGTTCTCAGAAACTGCCAACCTGGTTGTCTTCTTCCCTGACCTCTGCCTCTGCTTCCTCCCTGTGGGCCTGTTATCTGGTACCCTGCAATGGCAGCAGCAGGTATCGCCATTTTCTTTTTCTGTCTTCTATCTGCCTCTTGTTGGGCCTCCTTATCTCAGTTAATGAACTCTTCAGTGGCAATTGGTAGCAACTGGCTGACATTCATTCCAGCAAAGCCCTCTAGCTACTGTAGCTTATGTCGAATATCCCCCTGGGACTGTCTGACAAAATTTGTGTTTACCATACACTGATTTTCTGCTGCCTCTGGATCAAAGGAGGTGTATAGTCGAGAGGCTTCACAGAGTCTCTTATAGAATTGGCTTGGACTCTCATCAGCTCCCTGGAACAACTCAGAGACCTTGCTCATATTTATGACCTTTATTCCTTCTTCTCTCATGCCTCCTAGGAGGGCTTGCTGATATCGTTCAAGCATTTACAGCCTCTGGGTACTGTTAGGGTCCCATTGGAGGTCCTCCTCTGGGAACTGATTTTAGGCATAGGCCTGGGTATTGAGTACTCCAGCAGGGGCATGTTGCTCTAGCCATTTCACAGCCCCCTGTGTAATCCTCTGATGCTCCTCAGTATTGAATAGGGTTAGGAGGAGTTGACAGCCATCCACCCGGGTTGGCCTCTGGGTCTGGATAATGGACTGCATTAAGTCAATCATGGCCTGAACTTTTTATATGAAGAACAGTGTACTATTCCTCCAGTTCAGAAGGTCTGTGGTGGTGAAGGGCTGGTACACAAATATGTGTTGCCCACCTTGGATCTGGCCTTCTTGAACATAATAAATAGGTCCCCTAATTTCCCTCAGTGGCATCTGGAAAGCACCATGGCATTCCCCTGATATGAAGTCAGGCATGTACTCTGGCAGCTGCTTTCTGGGTGGGGTGGGGAAGTCAGAACTGGTGGTTTGGGTGTGGTCTCTGATTGCTTGCAAGACATGCTAGGCTTAGGGGTACATTCTAATTGTGGGCCTCTTTCAGTGGCTGGTGCTGTGGGAGCAGGTGACAATGGTGGGTAGACTAGAGAATAAGGTGGTGGGATTTCTGGTCCACCAGCCAACACTGGCTTGTCAGCCAATTCATCAGACTCTGATGGACATTTGGACTGGGTCATTTTGAGGGCTACAATAATTTTGCAACTGTCTTCCCAGCAAGCTTTTAGCCAAGAGGGCCAGGCAAGGACCACATTCTGCCAATGGTCAATGTAAAGGAATTGGTCTGAGTGACCTGGCTCTTCTACTATAATTCTATATACTCTCCTAATGGTTTTTCTATCTAAGGATCCCTCTGACGGCTACCCAACCCCGAAAGAGGGCCAATCTATTTCACAGAACGTATGGAGCTTTCTCTGAGATGGTGTGGCATAACAATCTTCACAAAAACATTTGTCAAAGTTCTTAAGCATACAATCAAGGGGAGTATTCTTACTTTGGTTTCTACCCATTTCCTCCCCCTAACAGATGGCAAGCACACACAAATGAGGGAATGAGGGATATGGGACAAACAACCTCATCATCCTCCTACAGCCATACTCCTCATGGAGATATTTCAGACACCTCTTAGCAATTGGCAGGTTGGTACATACCCCCAAACCAGACCAACCCTATTATGGGGTTGGGGCTGCTTTCAGGTTATGGGGATATGTACCAACCTGCCAATTGCTGTATGAGGTCACCACTGGCTTAGATCAGGACTCAACACTCACTTCGGCCCTTTGGTCAGTCAGAACCCTTCCACTGTCTATCTCAGTCACACGCAATCACACAGCACATTCTCCAACCCTCCACCCTAGTCCTAGGAGTTGATGGTTTCGTCTCGAAGCGGTGTTTCCTTCACTGCCTTTCAGTCCTTTCCTTCAGACTGGAGACCACTAGCAGACTCCAGGAGGTAATCAAACTCCCCTTATGCCACCTACCGGCAAGTCTATGGAAAGGTCCTTGTTCCTACCCTTTCTATGGGTTGGTGCTCCTTATGCTAGTTCCTTGCCTCTTGAGTACCTGTTGTGCTTTTGTGGGCCGAACCTCAGTGTGTGTGTGGGGGCTCTTTCCTATGGATCAAGAGGTCCGTTGTGCACCAGACAAGATTGCTTCTTCAATTGCCCTGGGGATTGCACCCTGATGACAAAGGAGGTGGAACACACCATCTCCGAACTCTCCAATTTCCTGGTCATTGCACCAAAAATGTTGTGGGAAGACAGAGAGGCTGTGACACTGAGGCTATTTTACGAAGTAGCAGTTTTATTAGCACTGGCATGACTCAGCAGGCTAGTGCTCCCTGGCTGAACACCCTGGGGAGGGAGAAGAGGGGTCTTATAACTTCGTTTAGGTAAGGGAGGGAGTTGGGTTGTGTGATTATACATTTTCTTTGGAATTTGCAAGGTTGTGCTTAGCAAAACCAGATTTTCAAAGAACAAATGATCTCCAGGATATGCATAACAAGCAGGGGTTGTAAACTGATAACTTCACAAAGAGAGGACTTGGATTAAGGTTGTGAATTGGTTACTATCTTGCATTTCCAGGAAAGCCATCTTTGACTATTTGGTATTCTCAAGCAAAACCTGTGTAGTAGGTTTTTGGAGCTCGTGAATTTATCTTCAAAAGGAATACTTTTAACTGTTATCAGCCCTTCTCTGCTACAGTAGAACCCAATAAGTATTTGCTTGATTTTTTTTTTGTACTGGGAGATGCTCTTTGTTATTCCAGGTAATGGGCTGGTCTATGAAATGACTAGTGCTCTGAGTTCCCTGTTCAACCAGGTGGGAGGGAACAAAACTGGGTAGAGTTGGACTGCTTTGCTCACTCACAAACATGCCAATAATGAGTGCTACCACCAGCCCTGATTAGAGTAGTGAGGGGAGCTCCTGCTGAAATGCACTGAGGTCTCTACAGGGAGTGAGATACCTGCACCAGCTCTAACACCCTATGCAAGAAGGAATGCAACTTATTTCCCTATCACACACCTATTCCAGGGCTCATGTCTCTAAGGTCAGGCACTGTTGTCTATCTCCAGGCAAAAAAATGTAGCTGAAAGCTGAAGAAAATTCCTGTTTCATTGTTTTCTGCAGAGGTGCCTTCAGGACAGAACCTCTTCTCTCAGTCCAGTACAAACAGCTTTGTGATTTTCTTGTTCCCCATTGCAGAAATAATGCTGCTTTGTGTAGAGAGAGGGAGGGACACTGTCTTTCAGTGTGTGTGTTGGTACCAGCTGTGGTAATGTCAGCTGATTGTATTTGACAACCTTAGATTCTGGGGGAAGGATCAGGTGCCAGTGGTATTGGACTGAGATAAGCAATCCCCTAGATAACCTCCTGAATAGTATGCCTGAGTCCTGGAGGAACTGGGCTGGGAGCAAACACGGGGACTTTGCTTCAGGTCTCCAGGGTTCAGGAACTCAGGAAGACTGGTCCACAGGCTTTCAATAGAACAATTATTTGGGGGCAGGGCAGCTGCACTACCCAGGCTTGCTACCCAGGATGGTGAGCTCATCTCAGCAGGAGCAGTAAAGGCAAGTGGCTGTGGGGCATATATTCTGTTCACATCTTTGTTTACCAGCAATGATGGATGGTGGTATCCATCCTTGAGGCAAGCAAAAGCATATGATCTGCCTCTTCTCAACCCCCCAATCAGTCTCTCCTGCTTGGCAGCAGCAATGAAAGCCTTAGGTTTGAACATCGGCTTCTATAATCTGGGCTCTCAAAATAGTGTCAGACTGCAGCCAAAACGTTCAAGCAAGGGCAGCATAGCAGTGAGAGTCTACCACCAGGAAGGGAAGCACCCCATCCAGTGGGAGCAGCAGAGGCAGGAAGCTGTGAGGAATATGGCTTGCTCATGACTTCATCTCACAGTAGCAGCAATATTTATCACTGGGGTACATAAAGTTTCCTGGTCTCTCCATTCTCTCTCTGGCCTGGCAGCAACAGTGGTGGCAATAGGGGATGCCCTAACATGAAACACAGGCCACCAGAGGCTAAGCTTTTAAGAAGAAGGCAGACTGCAGCTCAAGTGGGGTCAGGGCTGACCTGTGCTGTATGCTTGGCACTAAAAAGGGTAGACCCTCCACAGTGGATGCAGTAGAAGCAGTTAACCATGAGGTACACAGTCTGCTTGCTTCTCTATCCTGCAGCAACCGTGATGGTATCTGTCTCTGGGATACATATAGCTCCTCATCTTCCCCCTCCCTCCCTTGTTCCACAGTGGTAGTAGTGGTGACAGCAGCAGTCCCAGGCCAGGATCCAGGCCTCTGGAAGCTGGGCTGTTAGAATAGTTTAAAGCTACAGTTGCTCAGGGCTCAAAAGCCTGTGGGATTTCACATGAGTTTGAGCAACATCTCTGTGCAATCACTAAGCAGCTTCCTGTGTTAGTCTGGATCCCTGAGGTAGATTCAAGGGACTCTCTAATAGCTAGAATTGCAAAAGTCTGTAGTAAGAGCTTGAAGCCCCAGGGGTCCCTCATTCATCCCTTCCTCAGGTCAGTGAGGTTTTCCTGACTCCCTGCTGATCCCAGCCTCACAGTTTGCCTGGCTTCACTCTCCATTGCTTTTCATGATTCCATCATTTTCTGATGCATTTTAGTGTTCTCTCTAAGATGATCTACTCAAAATGTAAACTTTTACTCACATTGATTCCATGGAAGAGGTGCTACTAGTTGCAAATAGTCAGTCATCTTGAACTGGATGCCCCCAATATATGAGGGAGATATTAAGACATTCCCAGATAAACAGAAGCAGAAGGAGTTCTGCTAAGCCTGCCCTACAGAAAATGTTAAGGGGAGTCCTCAGGTTGAAATAAAAGAAAACTAGGCAGTAACTTGAAGCCAATAAAGATATCAAAGTCTCTGGTAAAGGTAAGTATATGGACAAATATAAAACTCAGGATTGTGTAATTTTGATTAATAACTTTTTATTTTATATGGAATTTTAAAAAATAAATGCATGAAATAATTATCAATAAGTGTAGATATGTACAAAATATATAAAGATGTAATTTGTGACATCAGTCACACAAAGTGAGGGGGATAGAGCTGTAAAGGCATAAAGTTTTGCTGTAGTTGAAGTTAAGTTGATATCAATTGTAAATATATCATTATAATCTTGTATGCTACAGATAATTCTCATGATAACTACAAAGAAAATATCTACAAAATAAGCAAACCACCTAAACAAGAAGCAAGGCAGTAATGGAGAAAATAAGGAACATTTATTGTTTATGTGTCAGGAACTTTTTAGGTGCTGAAGACAGGCCATACTCTTGACTCTCAAGAGTGTGGAGAGGGGTTGAAAATGCCAGGTATATATACAGATAATTACAATAATATGATCAGATTGTAATAAGAAAGTCAGAGCCGGGCATAGTGACTTATGCCTGTAATTTCAGCACTTTGGGAGGCTGAAACAGGAGAAATGCTTGAGTCCAGGAGTTCGAGACCAGCCTGGGAATAGCAAGACCTCATCTCTAAAAAAAAAAAAAAAAAATAGCTGGACATGGTGGCGTGTGCTATAGTCTCAGCTACCTGAGAGGTTGAGGTGGAAGAATTGCCTGAGCCCAGAAGGTCAAAACGGTGGTGTGTCACAATTGAGCCACTGTATTCCAGCCGGGTGACAGAGTGAGACCCCCCCTACTAAAAAAATAAAAGAAAGAAAGAAAGAAAGAAAGAAAGAAAGAAAGAAAGAAAGAAAGAAAGAAAAAGAAAAAGAAAAAACGAGGAAGAAATTCGGAGAAGAAAGGAAATAAATTCTGTCTGGTGAAGGAGACGTATTTTGCTTAAGTGCTTAGAGGCAGGTTGTGAGGTGGAAAAATGCACAACACCAATGGGAGATATTATCACAGGTAATCCAGGTTATAAAAATTAATAGCAAAAAGAGAAAGGAGTCATTATAGACGGAGGAAATGGAAGGTGCATGCAGATGCTCTTAGACGTAAAGAGAATGTTAAAGAGAAGTACCTGTTTGAGAAAATTATCATAGCTAGGAACAGCTAGTGGCAAGTGTGAGAGTTATACCTAAAGCTCTCTTTGATTGTGGCCAAAGCTCAGGGTTTAGGGTAGCCATCAGAGGTTTTAAGAAGGCAGAAACTTGGTTGAATTTTTATTTTAGGAGGGTTATAATAGCTATATCTACTTTAGAGAGGGCATACATAATAGCTATATCTACTTTGAGAGGGCATATATCCACCAAGTTTGTACTAATTAACATACAACAATCTGCATTTGAGATATTTGACAGATGAGGAAACTGAGGTTCAGAGGAAAAAAGTGTCTTGTCCAAGTTCCCATAACTTAATAAGTACCAGAGATGGAACTCAGACTCAGATCTAATAACTACAGAGGGCACACTTTTAAGCTATATGTCATGCTGCTTCTACTCTGGGGACTAGAAAGAGAAACAAAGGAAGTCAAAAAGATGTCAGGTGACTTCTGTAATAATCCTGGTTAAAAGTGATGTGGGTCTAAAACAAGATATCCTGATTTTTACAAGTATGCTTGTAGCAGGAAAAATAGAGAGATCGTGACACTGAGACTATTATAGGAAGTGGCACTTTATTATGTTGGCCATCCCAGTGGGCCTGAGGGTCTAATGTGTCCAAATCGAGTGTCCTAGAACAGGAGAAGTGGGGTCTTGTACCCTTGTTTAGGTAAGGGAGGGAGTCGTGTTGAGTGATTACATACTTTCTTTGGAATCTTACAAGGTTGTACTTGGCAAAATCAGATTTTTTCAAAGAACAAATGGTCTCTAGGAACTACAGGGTTTTAAATCGTCAACTTCAAAAGGGGGGTTTTGGATAAGTCTGTGAATTGTTTACTCTTTTGCATTTTTAATGTCTAAAATAGCCTTTTGGTATATTGAGAAGATTTAGTTGCATAAGCAGATGTCTAATATTAAACAGGCCTTGTTGGCCACCAGAACAAACTTTTGGCTGGGATGAATAACGATGGAAAATTTTTATGTCTGACTAGATAGTTTTTATATATGTATATGCTGGGTATGTGAGGGAAGTGATAAATATTTAAATTAGGCAGAAATATATAAAAGTATAAGAATTTTTTTTTTTTTTTTTTTTTTTTGAGTTGGAGTCTCACTCGGTCGCCCAGACTGGAGTGCAGTGGCCGCTCCTGGCCACCGCAGCCTCGACCTGCTGGGCTCCGGTGATCCTTCCACCTCAGCCTTCCGAGTAGCCAGAATTACAGGCGCACACTACCACGCCCGGCTGATTTTTTTTGATTTATTGTAGAGATGAGGTCTTGCTGCCCAGGCGGGTCTCGAACCCGCGGGCTCAGGCAATCCACTCACCTCAGCCTCCCAAAGGCATGGGATTACAGGCTGAGCCACCGAGCCCGGCTAAGAATATTTTTTATAATAAGAAAGAATGGGAATGTTAGTGAGAATGTTTAATGGGAATAATTTTGTTAATTTTATAGTAAATAAAGTTAGTTTTATAGTAATTAAAATGACAAACAGTTTAGTAAATATAAAGGTTGACAAAGTAAAACAATGGTTTAGTGATTTCTGTTGAGTTTTTAAGTTGAATCTTTAATCTTTTGTCATGTGTCAATCAGTCAGCCTCTGGTGTGTGACTGAAGTAGGGCTTGAAGTATTTTTAGGCTTCTAGAGTAGGGCTTGAGAAATTTTGACTTTTTGGACTGTTAGTTTAAGGGATGTTGTCGAATCTATAGTTTATTTTTAATTTTATTTTGTAATGGATGTGAGGAACTATTTTGGTTATTTTGACTGTGGTCAGGGTAAATAAAAGAACAGTAAATGGCCCCCTCTAGAGGGGCTTTAGAGGTTGTATATTTTATTTTTTTAATCTATATTATATTATCTGGCTTGAAAGAATGGGCATTAGTAGTTTAATTAATTGGCAATTGTTTTTTGACTTGACAATGGTTGGCATTTAGGACTGAACCTGAGGCTTATATTTGTTGTTTTAGGGCAAGACTTTTTAATTTTTTTAAGTTTTTTTATATGTCTTTAACAAGAGGGGATGGCTGTCCATAAAGAATTTTCAAAGGCGAGGAGTCTGTTTATTTTATTTAAAAGCCTGTTTTGGGGCCTCGTTTTATAGCAGGGGCTTTTGTTTATTTTTTTGAGACTTTATAGAGGGGTTTTATTATGATAGAGAAGTTACGTATTTAAATTTTATAGACTAGTATAGGAACAGGACCACTCTTAGGGTCCTTTTTTTATAGTTGTTGGTTGGGTTTTTTTTTTTAGTTTTTAGTAGTATTTATTTTCTTGGGACGTTTGAGGGTTTTTTTTGGTCTAAGAAGTTTTAAGGGAAATAAGTTTATAAATTGTGATTAAAATTTGTCTCAAATAGACAATACATTTTTTATGAGTATTTATGTTTGTGGCCCCCCTTTTTGTAGAGGAGTAGGAAAAAGACCTATCGTTAAACAATTTTAAAGGTTTAACAAATTTTATTTTAGGGACTTGGATCCTGAGTGATATAATGTTAAATATCTATGTTTAGTTTATTTATGTCTCCAAAGGATTTTTAGTGATTATTTTGTTAACTCACAAATTGAAAGATTGTATTGTCTTAGTTTTATATCTAATGGAGTCTTTTTGGGGGATTTGTCAAGGGGTGGGATAGGTTGTCACTTGGCCTGTAGTAGAAACATTTGAATGTCTTTTAAAATCTATCTATAGGAAATTTATTTATGTCTAGCCTGTGTTAGTTATCTTGTCTCAATTGTTTATTTCTTAGAGAGTTTTTTGATTTTATAATCATTTGTGGTGTTGTGGGGTAAAGGTCTGTCCTTTGTAATTTTTTTAGAGTTGATAATGGGTGCAGTCTTGTCTAGCCCGAGATCAAAAATCTTTTTGTGTCTGACTTGAGGTGTTCAGATTTGTTTTAGCAGTGCCATTGTATGGAATTTTTGTATGACCATTATGTGGGCATGAAATTACTGGATTTTAGTTTAATAGAAGGAATAAAGTCAGGCCTACATTTTGACAATTGTAGGCAGTGGCTGATTATTTTTTGTACAAAAGCTATAAGGTCTGAAGTTATTAGTATAATTTAAATGATAAACTTTAATTTTTGTGGCTTTATTATAAGTATTAGCTTTTGTATTTTTGGATTATAATGGTAGCCTGACAGATTGTTTTAGACTATAATTAGGCACTTAAGTAAATTTTATTTTTTTTTTATTTTTATCTTTACTTTTTTTTTTGAGTTGGAGTCTCAGTGGCTGCTCCCAGCCGCCGCAGCCTCGACCTGCTGGGCTCCGGCGATCCTTCTGCCTCAGCCTTCCAAGTAGCCAGAATTACAGGCATGTGCTACCACGCCCGGCTGACTTTTTGATTTATTGCAGAGATGTGGTCTCGCTGCCCAGGCGGGTCTTGAACCCGTGGGCTCAGGCAATCCACTCACCTCAGCCTCAAAGGTGCAGGATTACAGGCTGAACCACTGAGCCTGGCTTAAGTAAATTTTATATAAAATTTGAAGAGAAATTTAAAAATGTTTGGAGACTTGTATCTAGAAAACACTTTACTATGTCTAGATTGTTTATAGAATTTTTTTGTATGTATTTTTTTAAAAAAAATTTTAATATCATTTTGGCAATGTTTATATTATTTTATTTTTGTTTTTATTTTCTTTTAAAAAATTTTTATACTTATTTATTTTATTATAGGACAGAAATGTACTATATAATATTTTTTTAGATAAAAATATCTTTTTAAAATTTTTTTTATTAAAACCTTATTTGTATATCAACAACCTTTTTATATTTTTTGTTTTTTGTTTTTTATTCATTTATTTATAGATAACTTTTTATAGTCATAATTTGAATTTATCTCTTAGTAACTGTTAAGTGAAACATTTAGTTTTTGGAACACTTTCAACTCTCACTAGAGAGCAGGTTTTAGGAGAAAGAAGCTTAGTATGAATATAAGGGCTAGAAACTTAGACTCAGTATTAATTAAGAAATTAATTTGGACCCCAGTCACATTTATATAGACCCAAGGATTTTTTGGGTGGATGGCATATAGAGTGTTGTGTTGAGCCGTGTCCCTATCCTTTTAGTCAGTAGTGACCATTATTGAGCTAGGTGTTGACCCTCCCCCCTTTGGGAGAGGCCGTGCCATTTTTTCTAGTGGTTTTTTAGTCTGGATATTGGACAAAGTTCTGGGGGCTTAGACTATTAAGAACAATTGTGTTTTAGGTGTTTAGATTGACCACATTTATAGTAGTTGATATCATCTCTCTTAGCAGGTTTATCTTTATCAGACCTTTTTTGGGTGGCTGGAGCTTTGTTTTTTAGTGACAACTTCAAGTTGTTTATCTTTTTTTTTGGCTGGTGCTTATTTTGGAGTTTCTTTTTTTAAATTTTTTAGTTTTTAAGAACTTCAGAGGCTTTTTACAATTGGGAGTTTGGTATTTTTAGTCCTGAGTTAAGCCTCTGGAGTTTGGCAATTGATATTTTATAGGATATAATCTTGTTTGTAAAGAAGTGAAATAAATTTTTAAAAATGTCTTTGTATATAGAACTTTTGACCATTTTATACTTTTAGGTCCATAAAGTGAATTTAATTGTCAGATAGTTTTGTTTGTTTTAAACTTTTATTATCTGTTAACTTGTAGTGAGTTTAAATTTGATTTTTTAATAATGTATGTATTATCATTATTATTAAACCACATAATTTTAACTTGTTTTAGTCATTTAAAATTTGTCTTATTGGGGTATCCGAGAACACAGACCACTACACACTCTATTGGTCACGTTTTTTGAAAATCCAGAATTTGTTTTGAATATTTGTAATTTATTTTTTTAAAAGAGAATTTAAAAATAAACAAATAACTAAATAAAGTCATAAACAGCAATGTAAGAAATCCCTGGAACCCTGATGGCTTTTTTTAGACTGAGTATTCTCAGCCTTTTTTGAATACCTTTTTTGTTTGTTTGTTTGTTTTATGAGTTTTTAATGATGTCTATAAAAATGGCCTGGTATAAAACCTTTTTAGAGTGAACAGACCATGTAGATGTAAAATGATCTGTTTTTATTTATTTTTAATTATGAACAGGCAAAATTGTCAAAAATCCTCATGAATTATTAAATAGTAGCCTTAGTCATAAGACATGAACAATTAAATGAGAGTGATTAAGTCTTACTTTATGTGTCACAGAGTGTGCCTAGTATTTGACCTGTCCCTTAGGTGAAGTATCAAGCTTATAAGGTGACTTAATCAGGTGGGAATGGCCAGTTTCCATGCCATATTAAGTCCTATAAATTATTTAGTATTTAAAGTTTTACCAGTCTTCTAAGAGGTGTGTTAGTGAGGCATAGCCAAAAATGCAAGCATTAGTGTTATTTAGCATTATAATATAAAGTAGGGACTCAGCATATATTATATGATTCTAAAAGGCTTTTTAACAGTTTTATAGGGACAAGTAGTTGATTATGATTTTAGGCAAGGCCTAAACCTTTAGAAACAGACTTATTTTTAACTAACCTGGCTTTTAGCATTTGAAAACAAGAACAGCTTATTTATTTTTTTTAGTTGTCAGAGAAAGATTATAAAAAAAAAATTATGGCTAGTATTAACTTGTATTGAGTTAGCAAAAGGCTAAGTAACATATAAGAGACATTTGTACGTTTTTTACAGGTGGATTAGAATGAGCTCCTTCAGAATTTATGAAGGGGAATACAGGCTAAGGAAGGGAGGGGACATGGTCCCTGGAAAGAATTTAAGATAACTGGTAACACTTTATATATGCAGTGGTCAATATTTTTATAACCTTAACAATAAAAGGCAGAAATTTTAACAGTGCCAATAGTTTGGGAGAAAACACCACACAAATAAAGGGAGACATAAAATGACATAAAGAAACATGTGCCAATCAAGTTTTTAAAAGATAACATGTCTTATTAAACAAAGCATAATAATTTAACCAGCTTTTTAGAAGATTTAAAATGACAGACACACACAAATAAGAGAATGAGGGGTACAGGAAACATCTGCTTTGTCTTTCTCTAGTCATATTTTTTGTGAAGACATTTTAGACATCTCTTAATAATTGGCAGGTTGGTATACCCCCCAATGCAGACTAACTTTATGTGGAGCCCTCCCATCATCTGTCTTATTTATACACAAGAACACAACACATTTTTTAACTCTCTGTCCTAATCCTAGGAGCCTACGGGTTCATCTTCAGACAGTGTTTCCTTCCACAGCCTTTTAACTCTTTCCTTCAGGCTGGAGATTACTACCGGGCTCTGGGAGGTGATCAAGCTCCCCTTTTGCCATCCATTGGCAGGTCTATGTAAAGGCTTTTATTTTTATCTTTTTTGTTGGGTGGTCTTTTTGTCCTTTCCGTCAGGTGATGGTCTTTATGTCAGTTTTTTGTCTCTTGGGTTTTTGTTGTGTTTTTGTGGTCTGAGTTTCAGTGTGCCAGGAGGGGCCTCCCTCTTATGGATCAAAAGGTCCATTGTGCACCAGGCAAGATTGCCCTTCCTGTTGCCCTGGAGGTCGTACCTTGATGACAAAGAAGGTGGAATGCACTGTCTCCAAACTCTCCATTTCCCAGCCAATGCACGAGAAATGTAGCAGGAAAAATAGAGATTGTGACATCAAGACTATTATAGGAAGTGGCACTTTATTACACTGGCCATCCCAGTGGGCCCGAAGGTCTAATGTGTCCAAATTGAGTGCCCCAGAACAGTCTTATACCCTTGTTTAGGTAAGGGAGGGGTCTTGTTGAGTAATTACATATTTTCTTTGGAATTTTACAAGGTTGTACTCAGCAAAATCAGATTTTTGAATGAACAAATGGTCTCCAGGAACTGCAGGGTTGTAAACCGTCAACTTCAGAAGAGGAGTTTTGGATAAGTCTGTGAATTAGTTACTCTTTTGCATTTTAATGAAATGGCCAGTCTCTGGCCACTTGGTCTTTCTTAAACAAAATCTGCCTGATGCCTGACGGGTCTTTAAAGCTTACAGCTTGCCTTTCTAAAAAAATACCTTTAGCTGTTACCAACCCCCCTTTCTGCCACAGGGTTAGTGAGAGACATTTTGTCATCCCAGATAATTGCCATAAGGACAACTACTAATCCCAAAACAGCTACATGTATTTCTACATTTATTTATTCAATCATAAAAAATATATTTAAACATTTGCCACATCCTGCTACATGCTCTATAGACATACTTTTAAGTTGAAATTAAATAAATGTGAAGGCTTCAAGTTTTGCCCAAATGGATTAGCTATATTCCACTCAGGTCATTTCTCTTATAATTCAAAATCCCTGTACATAACAAAGGTAACTATCATGGGAAGGTGCTTTAAGGTGAAAAGAGAAAGGTAGCTTGCCTAAGGATTTTAGGACTCAAGGAACACATTATGATAAATTTTCTGGGTTTCCTTTTTTCTTTCCTATATCTTTGACAGGGCACTAAGAGAAGCCTCTGATCCATAACTGCCAACAGACACAGACAAAACAAAACAAAACAAAAACCTCCAAGAAAAGCTTGTTTTTTCTAGCCAAAGGAACTAGAAAAGGATGGCACAAAGTAAGGGGAAAAAAACTATTGATAATATCCATTCTATTTTATCCAAATATCAATGGAAAATCCTCACCCCATCCACATGGGGACAAGTGGAGATATTCCACCCCACTTCTGACATCTGTGCTGTGCAGAATCAGTCCTCGATTTCTCATTTTCCTTACAGCTGGTTGTTGAAGTGGGTGAGTGGGAAGATAATCTTCCATCTCTTGAGAAGAAGTTGGGCCATTATTCGGATTCCTGCTGGGTAGTGGCAATGGAACCAAGTAATAATCTGACTTTACATCACCCACCTGACAGAACCAAGTAGTGATCTGATTTCCCACTCCAGCATAGTGTTGTTGGGACTAAGTAGAGAGCTGAGCTGCATTTCCTGCCAAGAAGAAGCAGGTAGTACTTTTTACAACCCCCTCTAGAGTAGTATGAGTAGGCTCTGGTGCCAAATTGAGTCTCCATTTCCACCCAGCAGCAGCAAGATTTAGCAAGGTGATACAAGGTAGGGTTAGTCATCTCTAGGTTTTATCCCTCTGTCCTTGTGTCAGTAGCACCCACTGAAAAACTGAACTTATACTTCATCAGCATCACTGAGACTGAACAGGGCATTACAAATTTAGGTTAGTAAGCATTCCACTTTTTTCACAACCTTGATGTCAGCAAGACCAAGTGAGGAATTGAACTTCCACATTTACCAACATTAAATGGTGGGGAAATGTGGGCCCAGTAGGGCATTTGACACTTCACTTATACCCTTTTTTAAAGACAGTGGGACCCAGAGAGGAGCTGAGCCTCCATTTGCACCCAGTATCAAAGAGGAAGAAAAAGGTAGCTCAGTGCTAGGCAGTGGATACTCTTCTATGCACTCTACTTGGTGCAGTGGTCCTTGGTGAGCTGAAATTCTTCCCCCATCCTGAGGCAACAAAAGGATGTATTTATTAGTTTCATAGTGGCAGAGTATCCTCTTGGGGAAGCTGATCTCACACTGAAACATGGGGTCAAGGAAAAAGTGAAAATAGCGACCCACTTTCACTGGGAATGTTTCAGCAAGAGTCAATTGAAATTCCATTTCACTCATCTACAAAGAAGCAGCATGAGTCAGTGTCCCATTTTGTTAAGATGGTAACAGTTTGATCCAGCAAGGGGTTGAGCACACATAGCCATCCAGAGCTTTGACTACATTTTAGCAGGAGTACCATCAGATAAAAAAGAAGATTAAGTAAAATCAAAAGTATCCCAATATCCAAATACTCGAAGTTAAAATAGGAAACACTCATCATAGCAGGAACAAAGAAAAACACAACTTAAATAAGAACGAATAATCAGCAGTTGCCAATGTCAAGATGAAACAGATGTTGGAATTATCTGGCAAGGAATTTAAACCAGTTATCATAAAAATGAATCAATGTGCAATTATGAATTATCTTGCACCAAAATATTAAAAAAAACTTAGAAAAGAAATGAGTTATAAATAGAACAAATTAAGATTATACAATTTTAAAATACCATAACATAATTTTTAAAAATTACTAGATGAACTCAACTGTAGAGTGGAAATAATACAGAATAAGATCAGTGAACTTGAGGATAGATCAATATAATTTATCCAATCTGATCAACAAAAAAAATACAATATGCAAAGTCTCTGGGACCTTAGGGGCAATTAAAAAAAAGAGCTAACATTTGTATCATTGAAGTCTATGAGACAGAGGGATTAAAAAAATTTTGAAGAAATAATGACTAAAAACCTCCCAAATGTGGTGAATGGCATAAAATTACAGATTGAAAAAGCACGTATGAATATCAATTTGAATGACAGTAAATGTCACACCTGAAACCATGGAAGCCAAAAGAAAGTAGCATAACCCTTTTTAAATGCTGAAAGAAAATAATTATAAACTGCAGTTCAATATCTGGTGAAAATATCTTTAATGATGAAGGATAAATAAAGCCATTCTCTAATAAGCAAATCTACGATAATTTATAGCTAGAAAACCAACCTTTAAATAATGGCTAAAGAAAATTCTTCAGACAAAAATAATAATGGAAGATTTACAACTTCAGAACAGAAAGAAAAGCAAACTAGGTTTTTCAAAAGCATTAATTATAATAGTCTGTTCTATATTTATGAGATTCTTAAATCATATTTGGCAGGCTGAAGAAAAAATGCTTATCTTTTTCTGGATTATTCAAACACTTTTTAGTATTACATCTTGATTTTTTAGGGTGATTTTTAGCATATTGCTTTGTTTAGTGTTCTTTGTGGTTGTACAAGGTATCACAGTATCCATTTATAACTTATCACAATCTATTTGCATCCATATTTTGTCAATTTAAGTGAAATGTAAAAACTATTTTTATTTAGGGAACTTTAATTCTATTTTAAAATAGTAATAATTGTAGTAAACTATTCTATTTTCATTTGTTTTCTAGCATATATTTGATGAATTGAAGTAAAAATAATTCTTTCTCTTACACCATCAAATGTGATGTTCAATGTATGTAGAGGAAATATTTAAGACAAGTTTTTTGAAAGAAAGGAGATAAAAGGACCTAAATGTAAATAAGATTTTTATATTTTACTCAAAGTGGCAAAATGTTGATACATGTAGATTGCGATAAGTTATGTAGTATAATGTAATATCTTTTGCAACCACTAAGAAAACTAAACAAAGCAATATGCTTTGAAAAAAACTATAAATATATCAGCATGTAATACTAAACTATATTCCAATAACCGAGAGGAAGTTAAGAAAAGAGAAACAAAAATTTTAAAAAGCAGACAAACAAAAAATGAAACTAAAATGTTATGATGAAGCTCTATTTTATAAATAATTATCTTAAATATAAATGGTCTTAATATATCAATTAAAAGACAGAAATTGGCAAAGCAGATTGAAACAGAAAACATGGTAAATCTCTGCTATCTATAATAAATTTCCTTCAAATAGAACATGGGTAGTCTGCATATATAAAAATGGAAAAACATATTCCATTTAAATATTAATTAAGAAAAAAAGAGTGACTATATTAATATCAACTAAAGGAGTCTTCAGAACAAAGATGACTAGAAACAAAGAAAAACATTATATAATGGTAAAATAATCCACAAGGAAGACATAACATTCCTAAATGTGTGCGTAGCCAAACTTCAGAAACAAAAGATTCTCAAAGTAAGTTATGCAAAATTGAAAAAGCTAAAAGGAAAAAACAGACAAATCTACAGTTATACTCATGGACTTTAACACCTCACACTCACCCATTGATAAAACTGTTAAATAGGAAATTAACAAATGTGTAGAAGATTAGAATAGCATAATTAACATAAATCTAATTACATATAAAGAATGTTCCACCCAACAAAAATAGAATGTTAATTATTTTAAACGGTTCACAAGACACAATGTATGTTATATTGTATAAGTCAAATACTGAACAATAAGACAAACCTCAACAAATATAAAATATTTGAAAACATACAGAGTATGCTCTCAGAGCATAATGGAATCAAATTAGAATTAAAAATTCTTTAAACATTTTCTTAACCAAATGTCTAGTACAGTGAACCTTGGGTTTCCTCAATACACAGAATACACAACTATTGACAAAACAAAGTGTCTTAGTTCATTTTCTGCTGCTATAACAGAGTATCACAGACTAGTCAATTTTTAAACAATAAAAGTGAATGTGGCTCATGGTTCTGGAGACTGGAAAGCTCAAGATTGAGGGGTTTCAATTGATGAGGGAATTCCTGCTGTGTCATGACATGGCAGCAGGGACAGTGGAGAAAGCATGGGGAGGAAATATGGAACTGAGTCTTGCTGGAGGAGAAGATGTGGACTGACACCACTTTCTCTGTTCTGGAACCCGGGAAGAGACCTGGTTTAGCTTGCAAAATTCTGAGCAACCTGAATCCTGAGAGAATAGAGACAAAAGAGGGGGTTTTCAGACTTATCCTTTTATTGGGAGTCCAATCCTGAGACAACTAACCCACTCTAGGACAGCAGAATGAATCTATTCATGAGAGCAGAGCACTTGTGACCTGATCATCTCTTACAAGTCTCATCTTTTAATACTGTCACAATGACAATTAAATTTCAACATGAGTTTTGGAGTGAACATTCAAACTATAGCACACACCCACACATATCATTGGCCAGAATATTTTGGAATGTAGTCAACTCTGGACTTTCTGCCTCCAGACTCTGTTATACAAAGAACAAGATAAAATAATAAAATAAAGCAAAAACAGATATAAAAATCATAAAAAGGAAACATTTCTAAAAATTTTACATCTATACAGCATTTTTTTAAAATTACATAGAACTGAATAAAAATAAAAATGAAAGTAGAACATACTAAATTATGTGAGTCACAGTTACAAAAATGCTGAGGTGAAAAATTATAACACTTAACCCTTATTTTGGAAAGGAAGATCTGAAATCAATAATCTAAGTTTCTACCTCAAAAAACTAGAAAAAGAATTGTAAATTAAATTCAAAAGAAGCATAACTAAGTTAATGGAAGCAGACTTTATAAAATTGAAAACAAACAAACAAACAAACAAAACCAGTAGAGAATATAAGCAAAACAAAAAGCTGATTCAGAATTCAAAGATAGTGGCAAAACTGGTTGGCATGTGCCAGTCTATGCATGGGTGAGTGTGCATAAGGATGAATCTATGTGTGTGTGTCTGTGTGTGCAAGTGAATGAATTAATGTGTAACTGAAAAGAGATGTGGAATCAAGCACCCAGTGCTACCCTGTAGAAGCGGCTACAGTTTACCATGGCTCTGAAATCTGCTCCCTTGGCATGCTGGAACATCTACTATTCTTGGGACGTCTCTCAGGGAAAGGCAGCAGAGATCAGCTGTCTCTCAGCACCTGGTACCTGGCACACATTACCAACTGTGGCAACAGGCCAGGCACTGGCAGCAGAGACAATGGAGAAAGTGTAGGGAGGAAATATGGGACTGGGGCCTGCTGGAGGAGAAGATGTGGGCTGACACCACTTTCTCTGTTCTGGAAACCAGGCAGAGACCTGCTTTAGCTTGCAAAATTCTGAGCTGCCTGAACCCTGAGACCAAAGGGTGATCTCCACACCTCTTTGGGATAGACCATCATTGCCCCAGAGAGGGTACTCTAAATGAACAATACTGGAGAGACAGATGCCCCACTCCCCACAATGGAACAAACAAACGCACACAATTAGAGTAGGACTCCTAGCAGCAGATGAGTTGGGGTGAGTCCTGGTTGGATTCTCCCCCTTCCCCAAGCAGTCTGTGAGGTGTCTGACCCATGTGGAGAGCAGCCTGACTGACCTGCACTGAGGGCAGAGGGGAGGATCTGGAGACTGGAGCCCACTCCCTAGCAGAAGGACCATAAGTGGATATGCTTGGGGCATGCCAGTTAAAAAAAAAAAGGAAGGAAAGGAACCTGAAGTTCCAGAAATGGCCACAAGAGGGATCTCATTTTTCTTTTGCCCACTCTCTCCATATATATCTTTCTGTGTGTCTTCTGATTTGATTTGCCCCTTTTTATCCCTCTTTTTTTTTGCATATGGATGTATTTGAGGGTGAGTGGATCTTCAATTTTATATCGTTTATTTTTGTTTGTTTTTGGTTTGTCTGTTCATTTGTTTGCCTGTTGTTATCCTTCTTCTCCTTTCTCTTCATCTTCCTTTTTTCTCCCTTCTTTCTTTTTCTGTTCTTTTACTTTCTCTTATCTTATTTTGGTTTCAGTGGGTTACATATGCTCCCATAGCATGGACATATTGTAAGGTGAGAGGACATGGGTTCCAGGGTGCCCACACCCCAGTCAGTGGATACTGTTATCTGCAGGTTGCTTCTGAACCATAGTTCCCCCATTACAACTTAAACAAATCTCAAAGCTGCAAAAAAAAGTACAGCTCCCACCCAAACCAGGTTTCAAAATTGAACAAAGCCCGAAGTTCTACATAAGGAAAAGTAGGGGATTCAGCAAACAGAAGTGAAAACTGTCACCCGTTATCACCTAGCAACAGAATTAAAGAGAGGAAAATAAGGGGGGGAAGTTCATCACAAATGAAAAAGAATCAACAGAAGAAAACAGCTAGCACCCTAGATCCCTGGAAAGACAGTTCCTGAGAATAAAGACTTCAGAACTCAAACAATGAAGAGCCCCCAGAATGACTGCTCTCAAATCATGAATCCAGATATCAAGGTATTGATGGAAAGGCTACACAGAAACACAGAAAGACAAGAAGAAAGAATGAAAGAGCTGATAATTGCAATAATGGCAATAAAGAATACAATAAATTAATTAAACAACAAACTGACAAGCATAGAAAGTAGAATTAACCAAACAGAAGAAAGAATATTGGAGTTTGAAAACTGAAATATAGAACTAGCCCAAACTGTTAAAAACAAAGAAAGTAAAAGGAAGTTTTAAAAGATGGGGGTAAAAGCCACCAAGGGATGTGTAATTATATTAAGAGACTGAACTTAGACCTAATTAGCATTCCTGAGGCAGAAAGAAAGACAGAGACCAACCTGGAACAAACATTCCATGAGGTTATTCAATAAAACGTCCTTCATCTCTTCAGAGATGTAACCATCCAAACATAAGAGATTCAGGGAACCCCTGCAAGACATAAAATGAGAAGACCAACTCCCAGATACATAGTAATTCACTTACACAAAGTAAGTATAAAATAAAAAATCCTAAAGGCAGTGAGAAAGATCAGATTACCTACTGGGGAAGACAAATTAGAATAGCAGTAGACTTACCTGCAGAAACACAACATGCTAGAAGAGTCTGGAGTCCAATCTTGAAAGTTCTCAAGGATAAAAAAATTCCAACCAACAATTTCCTACCCAGCTAAGCTTCATCAGTGATAGAAAATTAAAATTCTTCTCAGACATTCAATCACTAAGAGTTTGTGATGCCTCCAGACCAGATCTATAAGAGACACTTCAGAAGGTATTAAGCATAGAAGAAAGACATAAAAGAACAACCACAGTGCTCCCAAGATTTCAGTAAATCAGAAACTCAACACAACATGCATTGTGAAAGCAAAATTGAAAATACATTCATATATCAATCCCCAAATCAAAAGAAAACCAACCAACCAACCAACAATCAAACATCAACAACAACAACAAATAAATTTATAAGGGCCACATGACAGGGATAAAATCTCACATCTCAATAATCAGCCTGAACATGAATGTATTAAATGCACCACTGAAAAGATATAGAATGCACACTGGGTTAAAAAAATGACCCAACAATATGCTGTAACCAGGAAACACATCTCATTACAAAGGATACTCACAGAATCAAAGTTAGAGGATGGAAAATAAATTTTCAGGTAAAAGGAATACAAAAGAAGGCAAGAGTCACAATCTTAATATTAGACAAAACAACCTTCAAGCCTCAAAAAATTTTAAAAATATAGAGGGACACTACATAATGATAAAATGTTCAATCCATCAACAAGAAATATCCACCCTAAAGATACTTACATATAACACAGGACCATAAGTTTTCATAAAACAGCTACTAAGGAAACTAAAAAATAACGCTATCATAGCTGGGGACATAAATACCCCACTAACAACCCTAGATAGATCACTGAGGTAAAAAATCAACAAAGAGATCCAGAACCTCAACTTGACACTTAACAAAAATGGGTTTAATAGATACCTACAGAACACTCCACTCAAAAATCATGGAATATACATTCTACTCATCACCACATGGAGCATACTCCAAGATCAACTACATCCTTAGTCATAAATCAAGCATAAGCAAATTTTATAAGACAGAAATACTGCCATACAACTTCTTAGACCACAATGAAATAAAAATAAACATCAACAACATCAAAATTCCCCCAAATCCACAAAGACATGAACACTAAACAGCACAATGCTGAACAGCTCCTAGTTCAACACAGAAATCAAAACAGAAATTAAAAGAATTCTTGAAAACAAATGAAAATGAAGAAACATCTTACCCAAACCTCTAGGATGTCATGAAATCAGTACTGAGAGGGGAATTCATATTTCTCAAACACACAGCAAGAAAATAGAAAGATCACAAGTTACCAGCCTAAAAATTCACCCAAGGAAGCTGGAAAGACAAGAACACCAAAACCCTAACTTTAGTAGTAGAATCCAGATCACCAAAGTAAAAGCCCAAATATGGGACATAGAAGACAAAAGTATCATATACAAAATAATGAAATTAACAGCTGATTCTTCGAATGGATAAACAATATTGATGAATCCCTAGTCAGATTGACCAAGAAAAAGAGAGAAAATGCCCAAAGAAACACAATCAGAAACACAAAATTAAAGTCTCTACTGACCCTGAAGAAATACAAAAGAGTGTCACAGATTATTATGCACACCAGTATGGAAACAAACTTGAAAACCTAAATGATATGGAGAACTTTCTGACATCACACAACATCCCAAGGTTGAAACAAGAAGAAACTGAGACCCTAAATAGACCAATAACAACCCAGTAAATTGACTCCCTCATAAGTAACTACATTTTTAAAAGCCTAGACAAGATGGTTTTCCGGCAGAATTCCACAAAACATACAAGAAGATGATGTCAATCTTACTGAAAGTATTTCAGACAATCGAGAAATATGGAACTCTCCCCAAATCATTTTATGAAGCTAACATCACATTGATATCCAAACAGGGTAAAGATCCAACAAAGAAAGAGAACTACAGGCCAATATCCCTGATGAGCATAGATGCAAAAATTCTCAACAGGATTCTAGCAAATCAGATTTAGGAACACATCTCAAAAATCATCCACCATTACCAAGTAGGCTTCATCCCTGGGATCCAGGACTGGTTCAACAACCATAAGACCATAAACATAATTAAATAGGTCAACAGATGCAAAAACAGGAAACACATGATTATATCATTAGATGCTAAAAACACTTTCTCCAAAATCCACAATCCCCTCTTGATAAAACCCTTGAACAACTAGGCATATAGGGAACATACCTCAAAATAGTAAGAGCCATTTACGATAAACCCACAGCCAAAATATTGCTAAACTGACAGAAATTGGAAACATTTCCCCTGAAATCTGGAACAAGACAAGGCAGTCCTCTCTTATCCCTCTTGTTCAACATAAAGTTGGCAATCTCAGCTAGAGCAATCAGACAAGTCAAGAAAATCAAGGGTATCAAAATATGAAAAGAGGAAGTTACCTTATCCCTCTTTGTTGAAGATATGATTGTATACCTTGAAAACCCAAGAGAATCTGTCATAAAACTCCTTGCACTTATAAAGGACTTTGTCAAAGTTTCAACGTGGAAAATTAACATGAAAAAGACAGTCACATTTTTATTAACCAACAACAAACAGGCAGAAAACCAAATAAAAAGCACAATCCTATTCATAATAGCCATAGTATGAATTAAATACCACAGCATCTTCCTAACCAGAGAAGTGAAAGACCTTTACAAAGAAAACTACAAAACACTGCTCAAAGACATTAAAGAAGACATAAACAATGGAAAAATATTCCATGCCCATAGGTTGGAAGAATCAATATTGTTAACTCATTCACAACCACTGATGTGAATTCACATCATTCCAAATTCTGTTCCTGGTTGCTGCTGACATGAATTTACATCATTTCTAATTCTGTTCCTGGTTGTCGCTGACATAAATTTACATCATTCCAAATTATTTTCCTAGTTGCCACTGACATTAATTTATGTCTTTGCAAATTCTGTTTCTGAATGCAGCAACATTATCAAATGTATGTATTATTATATTTTGCTTGACAATGAATAATCAGGCAAGGAGAGAGAAAGTTACTTGAAATAATTGTCTGATATCAACTGCACAGTGTTACTATTATTTTACATAGTTGGTAAAAATTGCAAGCTGGTCATTATTTTGTTGTGATTTGTGTTGTATACTTGTGTTTTGCCATTTCAGGGCTTTCATATCTCAATGTTAAAAATAATTTGCCATGAATATGGAAAAAGAAGAAATATATGCTGATGAGATTTCTGAAACTGAAAGTGAATTCAGTGAGCTTATTAGTGATACTGGGACAGATGGTGATGCAATGTAAATGAAAAAATACAATGCAGATAATATATGACAGTGAATCTAGTACTGGTGAGAATGAACCAGACACTGAGTGGACAAAATATGATCCAAAAAGAAACATGAAAGTGTTTATTGATAATCCATGTTTCAAGATATTTCCAAATGATCCTCAAAGTATAAGTGAAGTTGTCAGACTATTTATGGAGATGCTTTTATAGAAATGATTGCAATTGAACCTAACAGGTATTATGATCAGATGTACCACAGATATAAATGTTCAAATAAATATTTTTTTAAAGTGGAGCAATACTACAGTGTCTGAGGTGAAAACATTTCTAGCATTAAATATTTTTATGGGACACATGAAGAAAACCACCATACATGATCATCGGTCAACATATCCATCAATTGTGACACCATTCTTTTAAAAAATAATGATATGAATGAGATTCCTACAGATTTCGCAGTTTTTGCATTTTTCTGATAATGCAGAAATGCAGTCAAATCCAAGCAGATTATACAAAATTGAACCCATAATAAATTATGTTTTAAATAAGTTCAACACTGTGTACAAACCTGAATAAGAACTTTCCTTGGATGAATCCATGATTCTCATTGTGGAATATTGTCTTTCCATGTTTATAATCTGAATAAAAATACAAAGTATGGAATGCGAGTCAGAGGAGTGTCTGAGGCAAATTCAGATATGCCTGCAACTTTCAGCTATATTGTGAAAAGTTGACAAAAGACCATTTCACATATGTTAAATAAAAATTTAACATATTAGGACAGGGAAAAATTTGCCAGTCATGAATATGTTAAGATGTCCATCTAACCCTTGTCTACATAGATGACTATTATAATAGTGTTACATTAGCTGAAAAGTCATATTTGAATTTATGGTACAATATGAAGAAATAGAGGTTTTCCAAAAGAACTAAATAATCTGAAGTTGAAAATAGGTGAATCTGATTTACAGTGGATAGATGAGGTACTAACTCTCAAATGGAAGGATAAACTGGAGTTTCAAATGATATCAATGATACACAATGGTGACATCATGGAGACTGACAAAGTAAATAAAAAACTGGATGAAAAGTTTATAAGCCTGAATGAATAATAAAATATAATCAACATATGAAAGGTGTTGATCTTGCTGGTCAATATCTTTCATGTTATTAATTTTTATGAAAATCAATCAAGTGGCCTAAACAAGTTTTCATGTTTCATGTACCTTGCGCTTTCTTTGTTTCATTTATTGTATATTGGAAGCTCAATTCATATACTAATATAACCTCTTTGAAATACTTACAAACTCTGGCAGAAGAATGGATTACTTGTGATACTGTATATAATGATTCTGGAAATTGACCAATGAGTAGCTCAATAGAAGTACGTTGAGCACCTTGCCATGATCCTCCTTATAGACTTTTAGGTGACATGAAAACACATCATGTGAAAACAATCACACAGTTGGGAAAAACAAAGTATTCAAAAAAAACTTGTAGAATCTGCAAAGTTCATGGCAAATGTACTGACACTTCATTAATATGCAAATTCTGTAGAGTTCCTTTATGCAATGATCATTATTTTATGATTTATCACACAAGGCAGGAAAATTCAATTTCATTTTTCCATTTTGTTTTTCCAAGACACATGTAAAGTATTCCTAAATAAATATAATACCAAGTAGTTTATTATTTACCTCAGAAGCAAAACCACACCCAGTATAATTTACACAACCAAGGAACATAATAACTTTCAAAATATTTTTTCTTCTGCTCTTCTCTACTTGCAACTCTTTAGTGGAAAATTCTTTATTGTAAACAAGAAATCTTTACAAGCCTGATATTTCAAAACGAATTTTATAGTTTTTATTCCTATCTTAACAATAGAAGTTGGTAGCAACCTGCTTCCGAAATTTTAATTTTCACCTGCTGTCAGTATTAGGACAGGGAAAAATTTGCCAGTCATGAATATATTAAGATGTCCATCTAACCCAAAGCAATCTACAGATTCAGTCCAATACCCATTAAATTACCAACATCATTCCTCTCTGACCTGAAAATGACAATACAGAAATTCATATGGAAACATACAAGACCACAAGTAGCCAAAACAATCCTCAGTAAAAGAAACAAAGCAGGAGGTATCACACTTCCAGATTTTAAACTTCATTAAAAGGCTACAATAATCAAAACAGCCTGGTATTGGTACAAAAACAGGCATATAGACCAATGGAACAGGACAGAGATGCGAGAAGCAAAATATCAGTTTCTCAACCAACTCATCATCAACAAAGCCTCCACCAACAACCACTGGGGTGAGGAGAACCTACTCAGTAAATGATACTGGGAAAACTCGTTGACCACCTGCAGAAGATTGAAAGAGGACCCCTACCTATCACCACAAAAACCTAGTTCTTTGAGGTGTAAAGTTGGGTAGTTTGAGATTGTACTTCTTTTATAAATTTTTCTGTTAGTATTGTTTTTGCTGCATCTCATAAGTTTCAGTATATTGTGTTTATGGTTTTGTTTAAGATATTTTCTAATTCCCCCTTTGGTTTATTCTAATATATCTTAAAGACTATTTTTTAAAAAAGCTATAGTGTGTTGCTGGCATAGGGATAGACGTAAATTGCTAGAACTATGAAATTAAAAACTCAAAACTGTTGGAATTTTGGGTTATTTTGAGCCTTGAGAGGAATGTTGTCATGTGTTCTGAGTCATGTAGTAAGCATCTACGATTTTGGCTTGTTCTGGTAAATGACTAGGAAAGGCCTTGTTGCACCTGAGAAAATACACCCTCAGGTCATCACGCACATCACAGAATGTTGAAGCAATCTTTCTTGCAATGTCTCCAACTCTAATCAGTAAAATTTCTATAACATATATACTGACCTTTATGGTTGAGTTCAGACTTTTTGTTTGTTTGTTTGTTTATTGTTTTTTTAGCTACACACATCCCTAACTCAACAGGATTGTAACTGAAGCTCTACTGCAAGGTAGGAGTTCTGTTTTCATTGTTTTCGAGAGATTCTGCTAACTTCAGATTTGTGACTTTCACTTTTCTCTAAAGTTAAGAGTTTGTTTTAAGTTACTCATTAGAGTTTCTATAACCTTTTCTCTCATTCAAAAATTTTGTCAAGGAGAAGACAGTCTTTCTTTAAAAAGAGGAAGTGATTCTGTGTAGTTTAAGCAAAGTTTGTAATATTTGAAAGTAGCCAGATTTTAAAGTTTTGTTCAATGGACAAATCTAAATTTTCTTCTTGATTGATTCAAATTATAAAAGGCTCTATATGAGGAAAAATTAATTCTCAAAATGAAAGTCATTGTTTTTCCCAGTCAAAAGGCACCTTAGGCAACTGAAGTATTGCAGGAGTGTTAAAGCTCATCATTTGTTATATAAAACGATCTCACAGGGAATACTTTATGAAGAATACATAAGAAACCTTGCTTAATTTGATAAGCATAACATAAAACCTAATGCCTTAAGTGCCCAAATGTCTTGGGATCATCAAGATACATATTATATATTAAAAAGAAAGAACCAACTTAAAGGTAACATCTTGAGTAGCTATTTCCACAGGCAGCACACTGTCCAAAACACCTCCCACTAAGTATGTTGGTCATTCAAAAGGAAAATCTAAATTATGGGCAGTTGAACATCTAAAACCTAGTCTTCTTCCTTCTACCCACCACTAGAAACACCAGCTGGACTCATATTTAATACTTATGGTGTTTTTCATGCAAATACTTAGAAAATTGGTCATGCTTAACTTGCCATGACCTCAAATTAAAGTGACCAAAATAGAATACCTTGGAAATAGATAATCTAGTTTATCTGTGGGCTCAATTAGGAAATGCCAGTTCTAAAATAAAATAACTTGCAGAATTATTTTCAATGACACTTCGAAACTTCTATATGAGGTTCTGGTGAAGTCATTCCTTTGCAGGAGGAAAGCAAAAAAGTGTCTAAAACAATTTCAGAATCGGATAAAACTGCTGAGATTTCTTCTCCATCAGCCCCTTCTCTCTTTACCTCTCATCCCCCGCCCCCTCATTGTCATAACTTCCTTGTCTGGACTTGCCCTCACTTTCTTGTCCTCTTTGTTCTTCCATGAGAGGATGTTCTGGGTTAATTTCAGGAACCGTCTGTGCCTGGTAGTGGAGAACCTGCCTTTGTTTATCAACCGTGGTCAAAGGTAGAACTTAAATGTATAATTGAAGAATTTCCCAATCCTCTTCAGGACCCTATTGGATTTGCTCGATAATTGAAATTAAACCTCAAATTTATGATATCAGGTTCTCTAATTTATATCAAATCTTCCACATGTTGTTATCAAAAATAAAGTTAAGGATTGGATAGCAAAGGCAAATTGGAGAAGTCTTTGAGAGTCTCATAAATTTTTTTGGCAACATGTCATGAACAAGCCCCCAGTACTGCCAAATTTGTACTGGACACTATTATCTTAGTTTCCCAAAAGGTGATTGATTCGAACAAAATGCAACAATACTGACAAAATCTTTATAAGCCGCTAATGTCATATTTGAAACACTAGAAAAAAAATTCAAAATATTTAGATATGTCAGAAGAAAGGTACATTAACCACCAAAATGATACTCACCTTTACTCAAATTTTTCAAACAAATTAGATGGAGAATTGGCAAATATAATAAAGAGACAACAGCCAGTTAGACCCCCTCTCAAACTCATGTTCTAGTTAATTTTCTCAAATATCTCTTAATCTAATCAAGGAGGAAAAGGAGAGGGAGGTTAGACAGAGGAAAGGAAATAAGGTCATGAATTTGCAACTAAAAAAACTGTCCAACCAATTTATAATTTTAAATGACCTATTAAATTCCAAAACTGATCCAATTCCCTACTTTGAAATTATTGCATATTAACAGGACAATGAAAAGCAAGAAGAAGAGTGCTCAGAAAAATCAAAGCAAACTTTCTTCTCACTAAGTCCTTAGGAGAAATTGAAATATTTTCAGTAGAAAACAAACATAAGCTCTCAATGATACTGGAGATAAGTTATCAGCAATAAATCTCAGCTTATTAAAAGATTCATTCTTCTAAGTCAAAAAGCAACAAAGATGATGAGTGTAACAAATACTTCTATAACAGCACATAAATCTCCCCACAGGGAACACACAAAAAAATTCTTCTTTTTTTTGTTCAGTTCCATTAATTTAATAGAGACCTTTTAGAACTAACTGTATAATACCCACATCTCTCCCTATTTCTTAAATGGAGGAAATGTATTTAGAATGAAAAGAAAAAATCAACTTATATATAAATTTATTTTGAAATTTGCCTTTTTAATTCAAAGATTACAATTTATATTGTCACAGATGGTTCCAAACTGTTAAATACTGAAGAATTACAAGAGCTGTTAAAAGTAATCCTTCATCAATTGTATTCAAAACCCTCTACTGATATTGGGAAAATTATCTCAACTTCCCAATCAAAATACATATAAATTAATCAAAACTCCTTTCAAAATTTAAGTCATACCCTCTAAGTTCAGAGGCTTTGGAGGAAATGGAAATCTTAATTTCTAAGGGCATCTCCCTCTCTGGATCTAAACCACTAGAAACTTTTACAATGGGGATGACATTGACTAAAATTTTACATAAGAAAGCTCACCTTTATTTAAGAGACTTTTCTTGGCAATCTTGTCTTGATTGGTCTCTACCTATCCTTGCTTTGTCTTAGGAAATAATGGTGCTTAGATCTTTTGTGTCTTTGGGATATAAATTTTCACCTAAGAGTTTTGTCTTTGAAAGTGTAAATTTAGGATTGCCTAGCTAACAACTATTTAGGCCAATGGAACAGGTGATCAAGAGATATATAATCTAAAGAGGAAAGAAAATAATATTTGAAAGCAGGCAAATTAAGAATCTTATGAAATGAAAGATTTGCTTCTGTGTGTCTATATGTCTATATGTTTATGTGTATATATCTATATGATATTTTACTACCAAACTTATAAAAAGGATTTAGTTAGTAGGTTGGTTTCTTATGAAGCTATTTCTGCTCCCTATATTATAATCTTCAAATGCAATAATCTGGATTCTGTCACTCTTATGCATTTGACTTCAAAGAAAATTGCATAATTGCATAATCTTAACTGATCATATTTTCTGTCCTAGGACAGACTTGCAAGAAACTTCCCTTACTAACACTAATGTTATTTGATTTACAGATGATTCTTACTTGAAGGATAAATCTGAAATTTATTGTGCAGGTTATGCTATAGTATTTTTAATTAATAACATAAAAAGTGGTTATCTTTCAAAATCAACTTCAGCTTAACAAACAAAATTAGTAACATAAATTAGAGCATGTAAACTGGCTAAAGAAATAAATTTTTAGAAGAGATACTCGTGCAGACAGTAGATATGCTTTCATAGTAACTCCTGACTTTGGAATATTATGGAAGCAAACAACAGCAACAAAAAAAAAACCACTTTTAACCTCTTTTAGTCAGTCCATTAAATATTGAAAACTTTGTTTCAAAATCATTGGAAGCCATATTATTGCTAAAATCATTAGCCATTATCAAAATTTTAAAAATCAAACACTACAGAAAGTAAAGAAAACCAAATAGCTAGTTATACAGGAAAAGAACTGCCTTAAATGTATCTGAAATATAAAATCAACCTATTTTTAGCTTTTAAAAATGCACTTGAGTTTGGTTTTTTTTTTTTTTTGAGTCGGAGTCTCACTCTGTCACCCAGACTGGAGTGCAGTGGCCGCTCCTGCTGGGCTCCGGGGATCCTTACGCCTCCGCCTTCCGAGTAGCCGGAATTACAGGCATGCGCTACCATGCCCGGCTGATTTTTTGATTTATTGTAGCGATGAGGTCTCGCTGCCCAGGCGGGTCTTGAACCCGCAGGCTCAGGCAGTTCACTCACCTCAGCCTCCCAAAGGCGTGGGATTACAGGTTGAGCCACCGAGCCCGGTGCACTTGAGTTTTATACAAAATTAGCTCAATCCAAATTCTCTAAAAGCAGAACAAGAATATTGGGAACCAAAAAGGGGAACATACTCCTCTAAGAATAGTCTGTGGTTTGGGCCAGATTGTCTACTCATACTTCCAATCAAATTACTGTCATTTTTCTTAATTTATGTACATAATTTAACTCATTGGAGCCATAATAAAATGATTAATTGGGGAAAACAATATTATTGGAAGCCTTCTCCAACTGCTCATTATAAGGTATGTAATCATTGCCACGTCTGCCCAAAACATAATCCAGGAATATATTTATATAGTTCTCAATGTCTTTTTCCTTTACTTGAAGGCCCCTGCAAGGTATGACTGCTAGATCTTATTGAGTTATCATCATTGCAAGAACGTAAGTATGTTCTAGTAATAATTTGTATGTTTTCTCATGGGTAGATACATACAGAAGAGCAATAGCCTTAGTGGTAAGTAAAATTTTCTTAGAGAAAATTATTTTGACTCAAGGAGTTCCTCTAAAACTTTATAGTGACAGAGGTATTCATTTCACTGGACAAATAAAACAATTCAGTCAATGTGTAAAATATGACTGATCTTGCAACATTTCCATTGTGTGTATTGATCCCAGGTATCTGGGTTAATGGAACACACAAATGGAATATTCAAATCTTAACTGGCAAAATAAACTGAGGCTTTTAAAATTCCTTGGTCAAAATTTATTTCATTGGTTTTATTTAGTCTCAGATCAACTTATTTTGGTAAATACCAGCTGTCTGTATTCGAAATTATAATCAGCAGACCTATGTAATTATCTCCAGGAATTTCTGAATATGTGGTATTAAAGGGGGATATGTTGTATATTGCATTTGCCTCATAGTACAGTTAAATGAATACTGTAATTTAGTAAAAGCCTCTTTCACAGTGAGCTCCTGGGAGACAAAGAACTCTAGGACCATGAACCTCAACTAGGAGGCTTCATCTATTGGAAATGGCATCTTAAAAGGACGCCCTCCAGTCAAGGTGAAAAAGACCTTACCAAGAATCCCTATCTAACCCTTGTTCCATGAAACTAAATGGAATCAATTCCTGGATAAAAGTCACCCATTTAAAGAATGTCACTTCACCATTTGGACTCCATCTTGGACCACTGCTCTAAAATTGAAATTCTTCAGAACCAGAAAGGACGAGAAAAAGATGACATTTGAATTAATCAGCTTTTCCAAGACACCAGACCAGGCCTGGATCTAATTAAGTGCTTAATATTAATAACAATTAACAGAGAAGATCTTCCTTTGCAAGTTTTCGCTGCATTTATTTTTTTAATAGATCTTATGTTTTATTGTTTCACTCATCAGCTATCTATGAAACAGACCTCTTCTTGCAATGAGTTGATAGATTATAGAAAAAAACACTTGTTGGGTATGCAGCTTCATGCTTTTTTCAGTAGTTCTGGCTTACACAGAGGGTTATCTTTTTTGCAAAGACAGGATTGAATAGAATATGATAAGTATATTTATGTTTCCTAATAACAGTCATTAGTGGTTAACATTAGTATGGCCAAGGAAAATGTACATTACCGGCCTGTTAATACTTTACAAAGCAGAGCATGTAGAAAGAGCTTTTAAGTAGATAAAACCAATTCGTTAGCTTTAATGCTACCAGATGAAACAGACTTTAAACTAGCAACAGTAAAAGAGGAAAATGAAGGGCACTACTTAGTGATAAAGGGTTCGAGCCAACAAGAAGTATCAACTATCCTAAACATAAACACACACAACAATGGAGCACACAGATTTATAAAACAATCACTGCTAGTTCTAAAAGAAGACTTGAATAGACGCACAATAATAGTGAGGGACTACCAAAAGCTTTAGATAGATCATTGAGGTAGAAAACTAACAAAGACAGTATCTTAAATTTGCCACTTGACCAATTGGACCAGCTACATATCTAGAGAATAGTTTACCCCAAAACCACAGAATATGTATTCTTCTCATCTGCACAGGGAACATATTCTAAGATCAACCACATACTTGACCAAAAAACAAATTTAAATATATTCCAAAGCATTGAAATCATACCAAGTATCTTCTCTGACCACAGTGAAATACAAATAGAAATCAATACCAGCAAGAAACACAAAGCTGCACAAAATCATGAACACTAAACAACTTGCTCCTGAATGACTTTTGGACAAAACATGAAATCAAGATAGAAATTAAATAAAACAAATTAAAAAAAAAAATAGAGCATACCAAAACTTTTGGAATGTCACAAAAGCAGTGTTAAGAAGAAAGCTTATAAGCATTGACCACCCACATCAAAAAGACAGAAAGATCACAAATAAATAACCTAATATCACATCAAGAAACTAGAAAAAAGGACAAACTAAACTCAAAACTAGCAGAAAAAATAACTATAGAAGAACAAAAATCTAATCAGAACTAAATAAAATTAAAACCAAAAATTGCAAAGGACCAAGAAAATGAAAAATTGGTTCTTTGAAAAGATAAAAAAATTGACAGATCACTAGCCAGATTGACATAAATGAGCCCAGTTGAGTTCAACAGAACAACAACCGACTCATGAACCCATGAGCAAGAAAAATGAATGTTTTTGTTTCAAGCCACTTAGATTTTAAGGTTGTTTATTATACAGAATTATTGTAGCAATATCTGCCTAATGCACTTTATTATTTTAAATGTTGTGACTTGTTTTTCATATAAACTTTAAAATTAGACAGTCTAAACACGAATTGAATATATATATTCAGTGAGTGCCATTATTAGTATGATACTGCAATTTGTATAATAATTTCAGGTGAGCTGGGCTTGGTGGCTCAGCCTGTAATCCCATGCCTTTGGGAGGCTGAGGTGAGTGGATTGCCTGAGACCGCGGGTTCGAGACCCGCCTGGGCGGCAAGACCTCATCTCTACAATAAATAAAAAAATCAGCTGGGCGTGGTAGCACATGCCTGTAATTCCGGCTACTTGGAAGGCTGAGGTGGAAGGATCGCCAGAGCCCAGCAGGTCGAGGCTGCGGTGGCCGGGAGCGGTCACTGCACTCCAGTCTGGGCGACAGAGTGAGACTCCAACTCAAAAAATAAATAAAAAATAAATAAATAATTTCAGGTGAATTCTTAGGGTACTTTCAGGGGATCAAATTCAGGCAATATCTTTACAACATTAAGTCTTTTTATCCAAAGACAGGGTACATTCTTGTATTTGCTCATGATGTCTTTTATGTTCCTCAGTAGAATTTTAAGATTCTTTTGCATATATATGTTGAATTTTTTTGTTTACTTTAGTATTCTATCCTTTTCTTGCTCTATTATTGCTTACTGTCTAAACTCTTAAGCAAAAACTTTTTGAATGTTGGGCCAATAGATCTCTGGACTAGGTTCTGAGAACAAGCAAGCCATCATGCCAGTGTAAGTGTTAAATTTACAACAAAGACGAAGCAGGTCTCCTTAGTATGGCATTCAAAGCTTTCCATGATCTGAGTCTCATACTTCAGGCTTGGAATTCCCTGAATGCACCATGACTTCATTGCAATAACTTTGCAAATGCTATTCACTTTGTCTTTATAGCTCTCTTTTTGCAGAATACCTGTTTCTTATCATTCTTCAAGATTCAAGTCAAACTTAGACCAATGGACCAGAATAGACAACCCAGAAATGAATCTATGTATTTAAAGCCAATTGATTTTCAACAAAAGCACCAAGAACACACATTGGTAAAAGGACAATCTCTTCAATAAATGGTGCTAGGAAAACTGGTTATTCATATGCAGAAAAGTGAAACTAGACCACTGCCTCTCATCATATACAAAAAAATCAACTTAAAATAGGCTGAAGAACCAAATATAAGACCTGACAATGTGAACCAACCAGAAGAAAACATATGGAAAGCTCTTTAGGACATTGGGGTGTCAAAGATTGTATGAATAACATCTTAAAAGCACAGGTGACAAAAAGAAAAATAGACAAACTGAATTATATCAGACTAAAAGCTTCTGCACAGCACAGGCAACACTAACAGAATTAAGAAATGACCTACAGAATGGGAGAAAATACTTGCAAACTATTCATCTGACAAGGGATTAATATTCAGAAGGAACTCAAACAATTCAACAGTAAAAAGATAAACAACTTAAGAAAATGGGGAAATGTTTTGAATAGGCACATTTCAAAAGAAGACATAAAAACAGTCAACAAGTATATGAAAAAATGTTGAACATCGCTATTGGTCATAGAAACGCAAATCAAAACCACAATGTGATATCATCTCATCCCAGTTAGAATTATTATTATCAAATAGACAACAAGTAACAAAAGCCGTTGAAAACGTGAAGAAAAAAATATCCACTAACAACCCCTGGGAAGAGGTAAACATATTCAGTAAATGGTACTGGAAAACCTGACTGACCACATGCAGAAAATTAAAACAAGACCCCTACCTATCACCACACATGAAAATCATCTCTAAATGGATCAAAGACCTAAACATAAAACCTCAAACTATAGGAACCTTAGAAAATGCAGGAGACAACCTTATGGAAATTGGAACTGACCACCAATTCCTGACCAAAATCTCAAATACCCATGCTGCAAGAGATAAGATAGACAAGTGGGACCTCATCAAACTGAAAAGCTTCTGAAAAGCAAAAGAAGCCATCAAGAGAGAGGGGAGAATGAGGAAAAAATTTTTTTTTCCAAATGTATATCTGACAAAGGCTTAATATCTAGGATCCACAAGGAACCCAAGCATGCTGCAAACAAAACAAAACAAAACAAAACAAAAAACCCAGCCCTACTAAAAAGTGGGCAAAAGCTATGAATAGACACTTCTCAAAAAGAAGAACTAGGAGCAGCAGATACATGAAAAAATGCTCAGCTTCATTAATCATCAAAAGAAATGCAAATCAAAACCACACTGAGATATCACCTAACTCCAGTCAAGGATGGTCGTCATCAATAACTCAAAAAGAAAAAAAAAAACAAAACAGATGCTGGAGAGGATGCTGTAGAAGAGCACACTTCTACACTGTTGGTGGAAGTGTAAACTAGGACAAGTTCTGTGGAAAACAGTTTGGGGATTCCTAAAAGATCTAAAAGTCGACCTTCCATGCAACCCTGTAACCCCCATTCTGGGAATATACCTGGAGCAACTCAAATCACTCTATGTAAAAGATACCTGTACACGCATGCTTATTGCAGCATTATTCACAATAGCAAAAACACGGAACCAACTGTGCTGCCCATGGAAAGAGGACTGGATTAAAAACGTGGTACATATTCATGAAGAAATATTACGCAGCTTAAAGAAGGACAAAATTATGAACTTCACAGCAACTCGGATGGACCTAGAGTCTATAATATAATATGGAGTGATCTATCAAAAAAAATAAAGAACCGAGTATTACATGTTTTCACTCATAAACGGACCCAGAACAATTATCATAATACTATAAGACAGGGATTGGTCATAGTAAGAAACTGCTGGAGTGGGAGATGCATCCCATCAGTAAGGGTACCTAATCTCAAACCAGGTGAAGTGGGGACCAAAGTGAAGTCCAACCTCTACCTACACAAAGACCATTTGTATACCTAACCCTGAATTGCACCCCACATCTTTAAAATAATAAAGAAGAGAAAATGTGAAGAAAAGAGACCACTTATACACTGTTTGTGAGAATATAAATTAGTACAGTGATTAAACGTAATTATCGTATGATTCAATAATCCCACTACTGGGTATATATCCAAAGAAAAGAAAATCAGTATGCTTAAGAGATATCTGCATGCTCGTGTTTACTGCAGCACTAGTCACAATAGCCAATATATGCAATCAACCCAAGGGTCTATCACCAGATAAATTGGTACAGAAAATGTGGTATATAGACACACACAATGGAATGCTTTTAATCTATAAAACAATGAAATCCTGTTATTTGCAACAAAATGGATGAGCCTGAAGAACATTATGCTTGGTGAAATGTCAGGCACAGAAAGATAAATACCACATGTTTTCATTCATACATGGAAGCTAAATAAGTTTATCTCATGAAAGCAAGACCAGAGTAGTGGTAACTAGAGGTTGAAAATGGTAAGATAAAGAAGGGAGAGGGAGAGATTGATTAATGGACAAAAAAATGCAGTTTGGATAGGAGAAATAAGTTCTCATGTTCTATTGCAATGGAGAATGTTTGTAGCTAACAATTTGCCTGATATTTTCGAATAGCTAGAAGAGCAAATTTGAATGCTCAAACACAAATAATTAATAATTGTTTGAAATTAAATATATGCAGATTACCCTGATTTGATCATTACACATTGAACTATCACACTATCTCCCATAAATATGTACAATTATTTTGTGTCATTTAAAAATAATTTTAAAAATAAAAATACTGACTTTAAAAAAAGATTCAAGTCAAGTATCACCTCATTTTCTCTATGAAGCTTTCCTTAATCCTTGCAGGTATAGGACACAATCTCTGCATTTTATCTTCGCATTGTATGTTTCTGCCATATAATTTTGATTTTGTTTGCCAACTGCCCTTTGCTTCTACTTACCATCCTTCACAAACTCTCTCCCAAAAATTTATTTTCCTTGAAGGCAAAGAGCATGTCTTTTTCATCTTTATATTCCTAGCACCTTGTACACGACCTAATATTTAGTAACTATATTTTACATGAATGAATGAATGAATAAATAAATAAATGAAAATGAGTGTCAGAACTTCAAAAAATTTTTGAAGACCATCTCACTCAATCTTTTCTTTGTACAGATGGAGCAATGGGGCTCAAAGAGAAATTTATTCATGATCACAGAGATCACTAAAACTCTCTTAACTCCTGGAATTCCTTCCAAGAGAAAAATGCATAAATAGAAAGCAGAGTAACGACTCCTGATGTTCACACCATTCTTTCTTTTTTGTTTCATCATCTTCAAAGCCCTGTAGTGCAATAGTCTATCAAGAATTTTTTATAGACAAATCGAAATGGTTAATACTGCTGTTGCCTAGTGCTCTGACTTTTTTTCTAGTCTTGCCTGTTTCCTGGCTCCAGGTCACTTTTAGTCCTTTCCACTCTCCTTTGCACTTTCCTGATCAAAATCACTTTCCTACCTTTCCTGATCAATACAGACACACCTCGAAAATGCTGTGGGTTTGATTTTAAATCACCGCAAAAAAGTGAATATTGCAATAAAGCAAGTAACACAATTTTTTTTGGTTTATCATTGCATATAATGGTTATGTTTACACTATATTGCAGTCTATTAATTGCTCCATTGCATTACGTCTAAAAAATGTAGACATTATGATTTGAAAATATTGCTAAAAAATGAGACTTTAGCAAGTGGAAGTTCTTTGCTGGTGGAAGGTCTTGCCATGGAGTTGATGGCTGTTTACCAATCAGGGTGGTTGCTGAAGATTGAAGTAGCTGCGGCACCTTCTTAAAATAAGACAATTGTTTTTGCCACATCAATTGCCTCTTCCTTTCACAAAAGGTTTCTCTGTAGCATGTGATGTTGTTTGATAGCATTTTACCCACAGTAGAACTTATTTCAAACTCGGGGTCAACTTCTCAAGCCCTGCCACTGCTTTATCAACTAAGTTTATGTAATGTTCTAAATATTTGTTGTAATTTCAACTACCTTCACCATCGCAAGAAACCACTTTTTTTATTTATCCATATGAAGCAAGTCCACATTTGTTATGAATTTATCATATGATGGTGGAAATTCTGTTCGTCTTCAGGCTTCACTTCTAATTCTAGTTCTCTTGCTATTTCCACTACGTATGCAGTTACTTCTTCCACTGAAGTCTAGAATCCCTCAAAGTCTCCCATGAGGGTTGACCTCAACTTCTTTGAAATTCCTATCAATGTTGACATTGTGACCTCCTCTCATGAACCACAAATGTTCTTAAAGTCATTCTAGAATGGTGAATTCTTCCCCCCAATTTTTATTTTACTTCACACAGATTCATTAGAGGATTAATTATCCATGAGCTATAGCCTTATGAAAGGTATTTCTTAAATAAGACTAGAAATTTGAAATTACTTCTTGATTCATGGGCAGAAGAATGACATGAGAACAGCATTAATTTCCTTGTATATCTCCGTCAGAGTTCTTGAGGAACAGGTGCATTGTCAATGAAAAGTAATATTTTTAACTATTTTTTTTCCTGAGCAGTAGTTCTCATCAGTGTGCTTTACACTTTCAGTAAACTATGCTGTTAATAAGTGTGCCGTCATCTGGGCTTTGTTGTTTCATTTATATTACACAAGCAGAATAAATTTAGCATAATTCTTAAGTGCCATAGACTTTTCACAATGGCAAATGAACATTAGCTTCATCTTAAAGTTATCAGCTACACTAACCCTTAACAAAACTGTAAGCCTGGCCTTTGATGCTAGATATTGACTTCTTTCTAGCTATAAAAGTTCTAGATGGCAACTTTTTTTCAATATAAGGCTGTTTTGACCACGCTGAAAATCTGTTATTTAGTGTAACCACCTTCATCGATGATCTCAGATCTTCTGGATCTCTTCCTATAGCTTCTACATCAGTACTTGCTGCTTCACCTTGTACTTACATGTTGCAAAGACAGCTATTTTCCATATACTACTTGAGCCAATCTCTGCTAACTTCTAACTTTTCTTCTGCAACTCTCTCATCTCTATCAGCCTTCATAGCACTGAAGTGAATTAGGCCCTTCTTCTTGTTTAGGCTTTGGTTTAAAATGTGGCCAGTTTGATCTTTTATCAAGTCCACTAAAAATTTATTCGTCAGGAAATAAGCTGTTTTATTTTCTTGTCATTCATGTATCACAGGAGTAGCACTTTTAATTTCTTCTGGAAATATTTCCTTTGCATTCCCAACTCGGGCAACTAGTGCAAGAAGCCTAGCATTCAAGCTATCTTGACTTCTGACATTTCTTCCTTGTTAAGTTTAATTATTTCTTGCTTTTGATTCAAAGTGAGAGAGACTCTTCCTTTCACTGGAACACCTAGAGGTAATTGTAGGGTTATTAACTGGCCTAATTTTAACATTGTTATCTCAGGAAATAGGCAAGCCCAAGGAGAGGGAGAGAGATGAGGGAATAGTTGGTTGATAGTGCAGTGAAAACTCACACAACCTTTATTTGTTTAATTTCACCTTCTTACTAAGATGCGGTTTGTGGTGTCCCAAAACAATTATAAAAGTTAATGTCAAGGATAGCTGGCCAAAAATGGTCATAACACATAATAATAGTGAAAAAACTGAAATACAGTGAGAATTACTAAAATGTGACACAGAGATATCAAGTGAGCACATGCTGTTGGAAAAATGGTGCAGACAGACTTCCTGAAATGTAGGGTTACCACAAATTTTCAATTTGTAAAAAAAAAATAATATTTGTGAAGCATTCTTTTTTAAAAAGTGAAATGAAATAAAATGAGGTATGCTTGCATTGTCTTTTGTGCAAAGCCTGCCTCTGTGTTTAGTTCTTTCAGGAACCTTTTTCCAAAAAAGTAAGTTTCTGATCCAGCTGATAGCTAATACACTCTTTTAGGTCTTGTCTAGATCACTGGAGTCCAATAAAGAACCAGAGGACTCTCCTTTCACTCAAGTGTTGACTCTAGAACTGATATCAGCTACGTGAATCAGGGTTTATAGCACACAAAAATGATCTCTAGAGTACCTAGGAAAATGATATAGATTGATGATAATCAGCCCGTGGATTTTAGAGCCTGTCTGGGTTCAAATTTCATATATATAACTTGTTATTTATATTATCACAAGCAAGTTATTGGATTAAAACATAAAATTACTGATATTCAGTCATTTTAATTACAAAATAGATCATTTGTAACTTAGAATAATAATAACACCTATTTATGGAGTTGTTATGAAGATTCAACGAGAGTCTATACAAAGTGCCCAGCCCAGAGTAAGTGTTCCATAAATATTTGTCATTATCTGAACTCTTTGAACCTAAAATTATGAAATTATGAAAGCTGCTATTGAAAAATGTTAATCATCCAACTATATAAATGTTTCTTTAAAAAACATTGGTCTATTTCTACCATGCGTTTAGAACGATATTAGGATCAAGAGACAACATAGTTGAGACAAACATAAAAAATTGCTAGTTTAATAACTGTGCAATCATTTCTGGACATGTACACTGAAATCCTGAGGAATCTCACTCTATCACACCCTTGTACCCTCCTTTAGCTTCATAAAAGGTTTCTATACAGGCTTATGGCCTTATAAACATATTTAAGGTTTTTTTTTCCATTTAACAAAACAAACCAATACCCTCTACCTTCTTCGGTGATACACTTTCTCCTCCCTTCCCAACCACATTTTAGTAGTTGTCATTATTTATTATCTCCACTTCTGTAGGTCCTACTCAGATGATCCAACACTATCCTATAATTACTGTATCTCTGTCATAGCTCTTATCATGTCATAGGATAACTATCTATTTATTGACATGTCTCTCTCTTTCTCTCTGGACTTTAAGATCCTTGAGTCAGGGACTGAGTCATACTGAATTTTGTATTTCTACATATTAGCCCAATGCCTGGAACTTAGCAAGTAGTCACCACAATTTTATTAACTAAATGATGAATGAGATGATTACTCAGTACCGTAAGATAAATAACTCTTAAATCTTGTTCTTCAGTTTTATGTTATCAAACTACTCAGATGTAATGACCAATATTTTAAAGAGAATTTAGGCGATGTATTGCTATAGAAAATCATCTGTCCTCTAGTTTTGATTTTGCTATTGACCCACAGTGTGTCTTTAGATAACAAAGTCACTTCTTTACTCTGGAAGCGAGTGGGGGCTCATCTGTTAAATAAAGATATTGGCTAGTTTAGATGATCGTCAAACTTTCTTTAAAATTTTAATTTAGAATGATAAACAATTATTCTGTAAAAAGGACAGAAGGGTGACATTCGAAGCGACTTTAGTCATGAGTGGCTATTCCAATTCCCTCACTTCCCAGCCATGTACCTTGTAGAAACTCAATACATAGAAAATGAACTGCCTAGATAAAAACTAGATAGTAAGATATGATTAAGCAAGCCAACTGACCTATCATGTAGGCCACACTGAATTAACTGAGCTACTTTATTGATTAGTTCATCTAAACAATGATCTAATTCACTTTTGATGTCTGCCTTGGTCAGAAAATTTATTTTCCTTTATGAGAATATGTCCCTTTTTTGGTGCTGCTGCATAAGTGATACACTTACATCGATAACCAGAACATTCCAAAGCTCTTATGAGGGCCGTTTTAGAGCAAAAGAGATTTTCCATCAATGCTGCTGTAATATTTTTCAGTTGGGGAAAAGCATGCCTCATTTTTAAAAAAGTTTAGCCTATGACTACATATTCTCCTGCTGCATTGAAGTGACAGTCAGATGATACAAACTGCTAAGTCAAAGGAGATAGGTTTTCATTTAGCATTTATTGTCTTCCAACATTCTCAGTCAGAAATTAAGTGAAATAATTTTATTTTCTAGATTACGAACCGAAGAACTTGCTTAAGCTACTTATCTAGACTCTGAAAGACAAGGAAGGGGAATCCTTTTTCTCTCTCCCACTCTGTCCCAGCAAAAAATATGTTATCTTCTCCCTTCTTCCTTTTCAAGAAATCATGCTCTGGCCTCTGAGCTGCCATTGCTAGGTTCTTCAAAACTTTGGATGCTGGATATAGGTGATGACAAACTTTTTTTTTCTTTTAGAAAACAGGAGTCTGGGGCATGTCACGTCGCCGTGCTGAATCTCGAGCAGCTGCTGCAGAGCCTCTGGACAGACCGCCCTACGCTCCACCTGCCCTGCCATGGCCGAGAGCGCCTGGAACACGGTTACAGTGCTGTGCAAGAAGGGCCCCACGGTCACCCAGGCCAAGTCCAAGCAGGTCATCTTGGCGGCTCAGAGACAAGGGGAAGATGTGGAGACGTCCAAGAAGTGGGTGCAGGCCAGAACAAGCAGCATTCCCTCACCAAGAACACGGCCAAGCTGGACCGGGAGACAGAGGTGCTGCACCATGACAGGGTGCCCGTGGAGGTGGGCAAGGTGATCCAGCAGGGTCGGCAGAGCAAGGACCTCACGCAGAAGGACCTGGCCACGAAAATCAATGAGAAACCGCAGGTGATTGCAGACTACGAGAGCAGACTGGCCATTCCCAACAACTAGGTTCTGGGCAAGATCGAGAGAGCCACTGTCCTCCACCTCTGGGGAAAGGACATCGGAAAGCCCATCGAGGAGGGACCCAGGGCAAAATGAACACAAAGCCTCGAAATCAGTGCTTTCCAGCTGATCTTGTCTGACAAGTCCCCTTGGCTGTCAACACCAACTTGGGCCTCCTCACGTGGCCAAGTGGAACATGGGGTCCTGCTGTGGGGACCCCCCCAACTCCCACCTACTGTCACAAAAACGAAACAAACCCTTGCAGTGAAAAAAAAGAAAGAAAGCAGGAGTCATTCTCTATAAAAAGCCTTGCTGCCAGGTAACTTCCTCCCACTTTTACCTCCCCAACACACTCAACTCAGTCTAGCTCCCCACATTGTGAAGGGCACTTTGCTGATTTCTTATTATAAGGAAAATGTGCGCATAGATCTGGAGGAAACCTCTGGCTTCTTTTACCCAGCTCTCTTCTTGAAGAATACAAAAACAACAAGTGTGGTTAGGACTGCTGAAGGTGGAATGCCATTCAGAACTCCAGAAAAAGAAACCTCTAGTTAAGACTTTTCTCAAGGTTGATTAATAGGTAAGAATATACAGTTTGATAGAATAAATAAGACCTAAAGTTTGATAGGTCAATAGGGTGACTATAGTTTATAATAATCTATTGTATATTTCAAAATAGACTCGAGAATAATTTGAATGCTTTTAGCATAAAAGGACAAACATTTAAGGTGATAAATATCCCAATTACACTTATTTGATATTTACAAATTATATGAATGTGTTAAATTATCATGTATATCCAAAAGATATGTACATATTTTACATATCAATAAAAAATAAAGGAAGCGGTGGGTGCACTTAAAGACCAGATTTATTCACCACTATACAATGCAACCATGTAACCAAAAACTATTTGTACACCCTAAAGAAATTGAAATAAGAAGTAAAAAATAAAATTTAGGAAATAAATAAAATTTTAAAAGACTTCTCTCAGAATTTCTGTTAGGAGAGAAACCCAAGAGGGGTAGCGAAGATAAGAATAAAGGAATGTAGGTGAGACAGACAGGAGTTTCTATGACTGTGAACCAACAAAGTGACTAGTATGAGCTGAGACTCAAATATTTTAGAGAATGACTTGTTCAAATGAAAAATAGAAAGAAGAGCCTGCTAGATCAGAAAAGTTACAGAACCTTTAATAGCCAATTGGGCTGGAGAAGAATGATCATTTCCTCACTATGACCACATTCACTTTGTATCTGGCTCTAGGTACTGTATAAAGGGTGATGCTTCAGCATCACAGAGTTGTGTAGCCTACCATTGCAACCTTCCTCAGCTTGAGGGCTGCCTTCTCTCTGGAGATACCACGGTGGCTAAGGGCAAATGACCAGTTAATTTTCTAGTCAGAATCTATTTCTGGTTCCATCTTTCTGCTCAGAAACAATGTGAAGACTTTAGCTGACAAAATTTGCTTAATGTTGCAATCTAACAGGAGCTAGCTTTCTTTAGCTTGTTAGGCAGAAGCACCAGCAATGAGCTAATAATCAGTGAGTCAGCCACATCTGATCTTCCATTTCATCTTTGAATGTTCAAACTAGAATGCACTCTGCAGACCTTGGACCTCAGTTTTAATCAGCCTTTTATCTGTTAGATCTCATCTAGCGTAACCCTTCATTTTAAAAAGAACATCTGCTAATTTACAAAAGTAAAATAACCACATTTCTAAAAGTTTGAAGATAGAGAGAAGCCAGAGAAGCAAATAAAAATCCTATCCCCAGAGCATAAGACATTGTTGATCAATCTGTTCTACTTCATTTTATCCTCCCATCCACTTGCATATACTTAAGAAAAATTGTTTTGTGCAGAGGGTACAGCAAAAATAAATAAATATGCATATTTATTTTTCCTTCTTTTCATATTGCTTCTTTATCTTTCATACTGAGGCAGGGTAGTCAGTGTAGGTTAGACAAAGACAGATAAATTTATTGTAAGTTTTATAATAGAGGAAGGATTCATACATTTTTCCTTATCACATCAGATCCGAGCACCCTACAGGCTGGAATGTAGACTCTCAGTCCACTCCACTCCCTCAGCTCTTCAAAGGAAAATCTCATCAATGTGGTTGCTGGAACCAGAATCCAAAGCTATAGAAATGATAATAAGACCACTTTTTAGTTCATAAATTAACATAGTCACAAAGTCTTGCAAATCAGTCTATCAAGACAAAATGCTTATTCTGGAGAGGCTACTCCTTCACTCATCAGAGGTGGAGAGGGAGCAGGGGATGCCTGTAGCCCACTCATTAACATATTAATGACTAAAAGCTATATCAAACTTCTTGTAAAAAGCAAAAGCACAGTTTTTCTTTCAAGAGACCCACCTATGCCAGCTCTGTCATCTATCTCTCTTTTTTTTTCCTCTCACTAATAAATTCTGTTTTAAAACTTTGGTGGTCGCTCTGAAATTCTTTTCAATAGTGGGTCAAAGAACCCAGAAGCATTTCACTGCACTCCATTCAGCAATGCAAATCATTATCTTATTAGATAATGTGCAACCTTTTTAATGTCTGAAAAGAAGGAAAAGAGCATCATTCACCATACCACCAAAATGTCATGCTTCTTCATATTCCTTTCCAATAACACCTTTTGCACAGGCAGAACCACTTTGACATAATTGCAAGTAGACCTTCAGAAAATTTTGTAAGGGGCTATTGTCACCAAAACTTGCAAATATTTTCCACGTTCCTATGTAGTCTTCATAATGACTTCACTTTGTAAAAATTACAGAAGCAATATAACTACATTTTACAGTATTTTTGAAATTAAAAACATGGATAGAAATCTCTATTAATCCACATCTCGAACAAAAATACTTTTAGAAATTTGGAGCATATCCTTCCAGGCTTTTTTTTCCTCTGCATGTCTTCATATACTTTTAATTCTGTTGTTGGATCCAATCTTACATTCTACTTTTATGCTTAGTATTACATTTCCCACATATTCACAGATTTCATTGTTATATATTTTTAGGTAAGTAATATGGTCATATTGCAGTGAATTTAGAAAACAGAGGGGAAAAAAAACATTATTTCTAATCTCCTTACCACTTTTGGCCACCATTAACAATTCACTGTATTTTTCATTAGTATTTATTTATTTGATTTTTTTAAAGTATGTATTATAACATTTGTTTACATTTTAATATAATAGGTTTGGTTTAAAAGTTTGCACAATCATATATATATCTCATGAAATTTTGTTGCTTGTATTTTTTTAAGTTTTAAAGTATGTTTATATAATGATGCTACATACAATTTAGCAATTTGCACTCTGCTTAATTCTATATCATCAACATTTGAATCTTTTAAAGTTGTTAAAAATGTTTATATATATAGTCGGGTGCGGTGGCTCAGCCTGTAATCCCGAGCCTTTGGGAGACTGAAGTGAGTGGATTGCCTGAGCCCGCGGGCTCAAGACCTGCCTGGGCAGGCAAGACCTCATCTCTACAATAAATCAAAAAAATTAGCCGGGCATGGTAGCATGCGCCTGTAGTTCCAGCTACTTGGAAGGCTGAGGTGGAAGGATTGCCGGAGCCCAGCAGGTTGAGGCTGCGGTGGCCGGGAGCGGCCACTACACTCCGGTCTTGGTGACAGAGTGAGACTCCAACTCAAAAAAAAAAATGTTTATATACTACAAATAATAAGAATATCTGTGATCTTGTATTCTATTTTAAAAATTATTTCATGTAACAATAGTAATACTATTACATCCAATTTTACATGCTGCTTTTATTTACCTTATAGACAGGTTGCAACATAATCTTCTCAATGTATTTACTTAATAAACACTAACATAATGCTTGCTGTGTGTCAGGCACTAATTTAAGTGTGTTTACATATTAACTCATTTAATCTTCATTACAAAGGTATGAGGTTGAGTTAGAGAAGAGGAAACTGAAGCAAAGATGAGTTAAACAATTTGACCAAATTAAATGGCTAGTAGATGTCAGGGGCTGGAAGTCAAACTTACACATTCAGTTTTTAAAGCCCATGTTCTTAATCACCATGCTATGCTGCCTATCTGTCATTCTTTATTATTCTAATGATTTCAAATTATTCCATTTAGTGATTGCACAATTTTTCTTTTGTTTAGCATTGTAGTTATCTTTAATTTGTTGGTATTAGAAGTAATAGTCATACTGATATGCACATATACTTTTGAATAGGGTTATTTTCAAGTCCCTCAATTTGTACCTAAGGAAATAGGTCCAGGGAGGGAAAACATGACCCACTCAAGGGAAGCTACAGAAGAGAGTGTCAGAAAAATGGTTACTAAGTCAATACAAGTAGATCAAAATGAGGCCTACAGAAGTTACAATAAAAAATAAGAACTAGAATATCTACAGGGACTGAAAAGGGGAAGAAAAGCAAGGAAAAGTACAGATTCACAAAGCCAAAGAAAGCATCAAGAGAGCAGGAAGACAACCCACAGACTGGGAAAAAGTATTTGCCAACTCCATGTCTGACAAAGATCTAACATCCAGGATCTACAAGGAACTCAAATGGTTGAAAAGAAAAAAGTAAACAGCCCCATTACAAAGTGGGCAAAAGATATGAGTAGACACTTCTCAAAAGAAGACATACGAGCAACCAATAGATACATGAAGAAATGCTCAGCCTCACTAGTCGTCAAGGAGATACAAATTAAAACTACACTGAGATACTGTCTAAGTTTAGTCAGAATGGCCATCATCAATAACTCAAAAAATAGCAGATGCTGGTGAGGATGTGGTGAAAAGGGAACACTTCTAGACTCTTGGTAGGAATATAACTAGTACAACCTCTGTGGAAAACAGTGTGGTGATTCGCAAAAGTTCTAAAAATTGACCTTCCTTATGGCCCCACAATCCCCCTACTGGAAATATACCTGGAAGAACTCAAATCACTCTATAAAAAAGATACCTGCACATGTGAGTTTATCACAGCATTGTTCACAATAGCAAGAACATGGAACCAACGATGCTGCCCATCAAAATAGAACTGGATAAAAAATGTGATACATATGCATGATGCAATGTTATGCAACCATAAAGAAGAACAAAATCATGAACTTCGCAACAATCTGGATGGAATTCAAGTCTACAGTACTGAGTGATCTTTCACAGAAACAAAGAACTGAATATCGCATGTTCTCACTCATAAGTGGACCTTGAGCAACTATTGTAATACTACAAGAAAAGGATTGATAGTAGCGGGAAATTGCGGGGGGTGATGAGGCAGGGAGGTGGGATTGACAGTAGTGGAAATCTGCCTGGGGAAGGGGGGACACAGCTCATCAACAAGGGTACCTGAAAAATGAATATTTGTATACCTAACCGTGAACTGTACCCCACAATTTTAAAATTGAAAAAATCAAAAGTTAAAAAAAGTCCAGATTTGAGGAATCAATGAGAAGCATGAGAGATGAATGCCTCAATCACTGAGCTGAAGATTCCATTTCCCTCAAGGAAGGCAGCTTACCTAAGTGGCAAAAACCTGGTTTCAAGGCCTCAACAAAATCTGTGTTTAATCCTAAGCGCCAGGGTAAGAAAGCCTTTTGCCCTCTTTAGGCCTGAGCTTACTAAAATCTCCATTACCTTGTCTTCTGTATTGTTTACTGATTAGGCTTTCTCTCCCTACCTCCTTTTGTGCTTTCTTCTTGATGGCCAATTTTTTCCCATTCAATTGTTAATTTTGCTGTTTACTGCCAGTTCTTTCCACAACCACAACTTCTTCTGCTACACAATTCAAGGTTTTCAATTCCCATCTACATGCTGATGGTTTCCATCTCTTTCTCCATCCAGAACTTCCCTGATCTCTGAACCTACATACATACATGCCTTAGATGTTGTAAGCATGTTGAATCCATTATTTTATTTTACTGTCATAATTATCCTATGAGGTAGGTGTTTTTATTCTTCCCTCATTGCAAATAAAGTAGTTAGGCACAGATTATTTAATTAACTTGCCAGGGATCACACAGCTAAGCACTAAAATTTGAACTCTGGTAGACTAGGTCCAGAGTTGAGCCATTTAACCACCACACTGCATTTTACAAATCTAGCTACTTGCCTGTTGGTAACTTCTGTGCTTCCTACAGTCCATCAACAGCTCCTGCGCTCCCGTCCCTCCCTGTGTCAGTATTGTTCCACAACCTAAATCTTGCTGGTAAAGGGAGACTCCCGCCCCTTCCCTGTCCTCTGTTCCTGACCCCCCCTTGTTCCATCTGCCCCAGTCCCTCTATCCAAATATGACAAGCCTCTCCCACCCGATCTGGAGCCTTCCCCCCTTATAAATCTTCTGGAAGACTTAGCTGTACCAACTCCTCGCCCTCCAAATCCTCCTCCTCCTTCTTCCAACCCACCTCCATACAATCCACCCTCTCTCTACCCCCATCTTCTTTCTTCACCTTCTGACTCTCCCATTCTGCTGCTCTCCCTCCCCTCTCCGGTCAGTACGCATACTCATTCACACTGCACTCACCACCCTCCCCACCCCCTTGTTCCTGCACCTATTTGTCCTCTCCAAGAGGTTGCTGGCCTGGATGGCTTTGTTCGGGTACACATTCCACCGTTCTTGCTACCCATTTCGTTACCCAATCTAACCCTGATACCCGCAGAAAGCTAAGAAGGCAAAGGATGGCCCTCAAACCCCTGTCCTTGACCTGGTAAACTTGACCTTTAAGGTTTTTAATGCCCACAAGGAAGTTGCAGAAACCGCTAGGCAGCAGCGCCTCCAGCAGGCCGCTAAAGCGCAAGCCCGTGTCCTGGTTGCAGCCCTGCGGCCAATGCAACAGGGTAAAGAGGTCTCTCAATGTCTGGAGATAGGTAACAAAGCTCCCCTGAGAGCCTGTTTCAAGTGTGGCCAGGAGGGCCACTGGGCCAAGCAGTGCCCTAACCCACGCCCGCCGAGTAAGGCATGCCCTATCTGCAAACAAAAGGGCCATTGGAAGTCGAATTGCACTTGGCCTGGCCAAGTCCTGGTGCCTCCACGCGGGGGTGTGGCTGAGCCGCCTGCTCTGCTCCATAAGCTGCTTGGACTGACAGAAAGCTGAGGATAACCGGACTCGAAGACCCAATTACCCTCGCCGAGCCCAGGGTCTTACTACAGGTAGTGGGTAAGTCAGTCTTGTTCCTCGTGGACATGGGGGCTACCTATTCGGTTCTGCCTTCCTTTTCAGGGCCTCTATCTCCTTCCCAGGTCTCAGTCATTGATATCGATGGCCAGCCTTCTTCCCCCCTTCAAACCTCACCTTTACCTTGTTCTCTCAGTGATTGGATGTTTAGTCACTCCTTCCTTATTGTCCCGTCCTGCCCTGTTCCGTTGCTCGGCAGGGATATCCTCTCAAAACTGGGGGCCACTCTAACGCTGCTGGTTCAATCGGCGGCCCCACTCCTTGCCAATATTGCTCTAGTCTCTGTTTTTCCCACCTCAAACCTGCCGCCTCCCCTCCCACCCCACGTAGTCAATCCCGATATGTGAAACATTTCCACCCCAGTCATAGCCCAACACCACACTCCAGTTTGCATAATTTTTAAAAACCTCTCTAACTTCCCTTCTAGACCCCAGTTCCCCATTTCAGCCATCACTCACTTGCTTTCTCAGGGCCTCCACATACCTGTTATCTCTCCATGTAACACCCCCATCCTTCCGGTCCATAAGCCATCTGGAGACTACCACTTGGTCCAGGACCTCCGACTCATTAATGAGGCGGTGGTCCCTCTCCAGCCAGTGGTTCCTAATCCCTACACTCTTTTATCTCGGATACCACCTCAGACAACACATTTCATTGTCATTGACCTCAAGGACACTTTCTTTACTATTCTCCTACACCCAGACTCTTACCCTCTTTTTGCTTTCACCTGGGAGGACCCGGATACGAAACAGGCACAACAACTTACATGGACAGTCTTGCCACAGGGCTTCCGGGACAGCCCCCACCTCTTTGGCCAGGCTCTTGCGGCCAACCTAGCTGATTGCTCTCTCCAACCTAGCCACCTCATCCAGTACGTGAATGATCTCTAACTTTGCAGCCCATGTGAGAAGCTGTCCCACACACACACAGCCACCCTTCTCAATTTCCTGGCCTTTTGGGGATACCGGGTGTCCCCCAGAAAGCCCAGCTCACACAACCTAAAGTCGTCTACCTTGGCGTCTGCCTTACTCCCACCACTAAGGCCCTGACAATGAACCACCTCCACACTATAAGGCAGCTGACACCCCCAGAAAATGGCAACCAAATCCTGTCCTTTTTGGGCTTTGTGGGGTACTGCAGGCAATAAATCCCTAACTTCACCCCGTTAGCCAAACCTCTATATGCGGCCGCCAAACAAATGCCTATGGGGCCCCTCACCTCCCCCGCTGAGGTTCACAAGGTGTTTGTTGCTCTCCACGACACTCTCCTGTCTTCACCACCACTGTGTCTCCCTAACCCCTCTCAGCCCTTCTGTTTGTTCACAGATAAGCGCCATAAAATAGCTGTGGGGGTCCTAACACACCCAGTGGGCCCTTCCCACCGCCTGGTAGCCTACCTCTCCAAACAGCTCAATATCACTGTTCAGGGGTGGCAACCCTCCCTACGGTCCTAGCAGGAGCTGCTGTTCTAACCAAAAAGGCTTTAAAACTTTCCTTACATCACCATATCACCGTCTTCTCCCCTCACAGAGTCCACAAACTGTTGGGACATTGGGTGCTCTCTCTCCTAGGCCCCTCCAGGATACAGGAGTTCCATTTGTTGTTCCTGAATAACCTGGGGGTAACTCTAAAGCCTTCACCACCCCTTAACCCAGCGTCCTTACTCCCTCTCCCCTCCTCTGATGTAGGGCCTATCCACTCTTGCCCGGAGGTGGTGGAGGCCCTGACTCCACCCAGCAATGGACTCTCAGATCAGCCACTTCAGTCCCCAGACCTCACTCTGTTCCTGGATGGTAGTTCTGTCTGTACCCTGCAAGGCCACCAGCGGGCAGCCTATGCTGTAGTCTCTGCTGACTGTGTTCTCAAGGCCCAGCCCCTTCCTCTGGGAACCACTTCCCAAAAAGCGCAGGGGCTCTCAAACTATCTAAAGGGCAGCAGGTAACCATCTACACCGACTCCCAATATGCCTTCCTCATTGCTCATTCAGCTCCTGCCCATGCAACATCTCCAGACCTGTGCCATCTACTCTATCTGCTCCAAGGGGTGGGTTCTTTTGGTGTAACAGCACCCTCTTCAAATCTATCAATAATTCTTACCCTTGTTGCTATCCGGTAACACTTGTGCCACAGTTTACATTCTATTCTGAAGAAAAACTCTTACTCAAAGCCTTTCCCACTCCCCGCCGTGCCCGCCGTGCGGCATTTCTCTGCCTCATGCTCGGCCTCATGTTTGCCATGTCCTTGGCGACTAGAAGGCTGGGTGGGGGAGCAGTGGGATACAACCTCCTTTCTTCCCAAAATCTGGAAGAAAGGCTCCAAACCACTTTGAAATCATCCGCAAGCTCCCTGACATCCCTGCAGCGGCAAATAACCTGTCTAGCCTGGGTTACTTTACAGAACCGCAGGGCCCTTAATCTCCTTACAGCCGGCCAGGGTGAAACCTGCATGTTTCTCCAGGAAAAATGCTGTTTCTACATTAATAAAACAGGGCTGGTAAAAGGAAATGTCAACGTCCTCCAAAACCTGGGAGACAAACTTCGCCAAAAAACACCGCAAAATCACCCTTCACTGCTTGGTGGAACTCAGGCATCGCCCAAAGGGTCATGCCATTCTTGGAACCTGTTCTACTTATCTGTCTTTTACTTATGGTTGCACCCTGTCTGTTTAATTTTTTGCAGTCTCGCATGAAGAAAATTTCTCGTGTTGCAGTCAATCAGCTACTCCTGCACCCCTATCCGTATGCCCCACTTCCCTCTGAGCCACCCCATGCAGGCCTCCCCTAAAACTACACCCCCTTTCAGCTAAAAGCAGCCAGATCGAGTCAATGTCCCTTATACCAAAGAGGTTGGGATGTTAGGCTCAGGGGAAAGCAGCACTCACCTTCCCCCATCGGCCACTCCACCCACCAATCCCCTATGCACCCCTCCACCCCAAACCCACAACCACATACCAGCTTCCTGGAACCTGCCAGCAGCTGCTGAGAAGGGCCAGACAGAAACTTTCCAGCCCACGCCGGATGCGACGCTTTGTCTGTCTGCTTCACTGCCGCCCCCAACACCCTCCCTGAATACAGCACCCTTAAAAACCCAAGCCTGCCCCTCCTTGGGCATGACTCCCCTGGCCCATCTTTCCAGATCACGGGACCTCGTCTGGGAATTTCTCCCCCAATAAATGCTTGGTTTATACCGGCTCTTTGTCCTGTGCCTCTTTCAGTATCTCCAAACATTACACTTAGGACCTTGTTAGAAATGCAAAATCTCAAGCCCCCACAGGCCTACAGAATCAGGAACTGTATTTTAACAAGATTATCCACAGGCCTACAGAATCAGGAACTGTATTTTAACAAGATTATCAAGTGATTCATCAGTACAGTGAAATCTGAGAAACACTGAATTGGCTTCCCTGACATTCCCTTCTCCAATTCGTCCTCTGTGCTGCAGCTGGAGTGACTTGTTCATAATTGAAATGTGATCATGTCACTCCCCTGCTTAAAACATTTCAAAGACTCCCCACTGTCCACATGGTGAAATCTGAACTCTCTAACATGTCATATGATATCCTCTGCAATCTAACCCCACTCTCATGTCTTTTTACCACATTGTTATGCTGCAACAATATTCAATTGCTTGGATTTCTTTCACTTTTTACCATGCTGTTTCTAACTGCTGTGCATTACTCATGCTAGTCTCCCTTTATGAAACATTTTTAGCTCAATTAGGTTATTAATTCCCAATCACTATCTAAGATATACCTCATGTTTCTTCCTCCAAGAAGCCTTGCCTTATACGCCAAGCTTGATTAGGTGTCTTTGCCCTGCTCGCTTCAAGAATACTAGGCATGTACAAATTATAGACTAGACAAAAATGAGAGCTTAAGTGCAAAGATCATGCAATTTGCATCACTGTGTTCTCAGGACAGTTAACTGCTTCATACATAGGAGATAGTTATTAATATTTGTGGAATGAATGCATATATAAATGAGCCTAGTATGTATTTCATTGAGTTGCTTAAGGATTAAATGAGTTAAAATAAGTAAAGTGTTTGGCAAATGATAAGCACTTTCTATGAAGTTTTTGTGCAGAAAAACAGCTTGTTTTGAAAATAGCAAACCTTAATAATTATTAGTGTAACATTTATAAGAACAACATAGAGAAAAATATTTCATGAAGCATAGCAATCTTAAACACAATTATAGCTCGTTCTCTATATCTGTGAGTTTCACATCTGCCTAGTCAACCAAACATGAATCAAAAATATTTGGGAAAATAAGCAATAAATAAATAATAATGCAAATAAAAAATCAATACAGTATAATCACTATTTACATAGCATTTATATTGTATTAGATATACTTTTAAATATTTTTGAGGATGTGAGATACAATTAAGTATTAGGTATACAAGTGGTCATCATACAGGTAGACTTTGGCCTCCCTTTGGTCCCCACTTTGCCTGGTTTGAGGTCAGGTTTGAGTTCTTGTAGATCCTAGATATTAGGCCTTTGTCAGATATATATTTGGCAAATATTTTTTCCCATTCTGTGGGCTGTTTCCCTGTGCTCTTGATTATTTCTTTTGCTTTGCAGAAACTTTTCAGTTTAATGAGGTCCCATTTTGTATCTTATCTCTTATGGCATGGGCACTTGGGGTTTTAATCAGGAATTGGTTGCCTACTCCAATATACATAAGGGTGTCTCCTGCGTTTTCTAAGATTCTTGTATTTGAGGTTTTACATTTAGATATTTGATCAATTTAGAGTTGATTTTTGTGTATGACAGTAGGTAGTGGTCCTGTTTCAATCTTCTGCATGTGATCACCCAGTTTTCCCTGAATAGGTTCTCCTCTCCCCAGTGGTTTTTGGCAGAGACTTTGTCAAAGATGAGTTGATTGAGAAACTGAGGTTTTGCTCCCAGAATCTCTATCCTGTTCCATTTGTCTATATGCTTGTTCTTGTACTAATAACAGGTTGTACTGATTATTGTAGCCTTATAGTATAGTTTAAAGTCTGGAAGTGTGATAACTCTCACTTTGTTTCTTTTGCTGAGGATTGTTTGGGCTATTAATGGTCATTTATGTTTCCATATGAATTTCTGTATTGTCATTTCCAGGTCTGAGAAGAATGATGTTGGTAATTTAATGGGTAGTGCATTGAATCTGTAGATTACCTTTAGAAGGATGGACACCTTAACAATGTTGATTCTTCCTATTCATGAGCATGAAATATTTTTCCATTTGTTTGTGTCATCTTTGATTTCTTTTAGCAGTGCTTTATAGTTTTCATTGGAAAGGTCTTTCAATTCTCTGGTTAGGAAGATGCTGTGGTACTTCATTTTTTGTGTGGCTATTGTGAACGGCGCTGTGCTTTTTATTTGTTTCTCTGCCCGTTTGATGTTGGGGTATAAGAATGTGACTGCCTTTTGAACATTTATTTTGTACCCTGAGACTTTGCCAAAATCCTTTATTAGTGCAAGGAGAATTTTGACAGATTCTTTTGGATTTTCACGGTATAGGATCACATCATCAGTAAAGAGGGATAACATAACTTACCCTTTTCCTTTTTGGATATCCCTGATTTCTTTCTCTTGTCTAATTGCTCTAGCTAGGACTTTCAACACAATGTTGAACAGGAGGGGTGAGAGTGACCTGCCTTGTTTGTTTTGGTTTTCAGAGGAAATTTTTCCAGTTTCTATCCATCTAGAAATATGCTGGCTGTGGATTTACTGTAGATGGTGCTTAGTATTTGAGTTATGTACCTTCTATGCCTAGGTATTCAAGGATTTTTTAATCAGGAAGGGATGCTGGATTTTATCAAAAGCTTTTTCTGCAAATAATGATATAACCACGTGTTTCTTGTTTTTGCATCTATTGATGCATTTAATTACATTTATGGTCTTGCAGATGTTGAGCCAGTCCTGCATCCCAGGGATGAAGCCGACTTGGCATGGTGGATGATTTTTTAGATGTGTTGCTGGATCCAATTGGCTAGAATCTTGTTGAGGATTTCTGCATCTATCTTCATAAGGGATATTGGCCAGTAGTTCTCTTTTACTATTGGATCGTCATCCAGTTTGAGTGTCAGTATGATGTTAGCTTCATAAGATGATTTGGGGAGTGTTCTGTTTTTCTCAATTGCTTGGAATACTTTCAGTAGATTGGTATCAGCTCTTCCTTGTAGGTTTTGTAGAATTCCACTGAAAAATTGCCTGATCGAGTGCTTTTATTTGTGATCATTTTCTTATGACAGAGTCAATTTTCTGGGTCATTATTGGTCTATTTAGTGCCTCAATATCTTCCTGTTTCAACCTTGGGAGGTTGTGTGATGTCAGAAAGTCTTCCATTTCTCTTTTTTTGGGGGGGATCTTTTTTAATTTTAAATATGTGAGGTACAATTCAGGGTTGTGAATACAAGTGGTCATTATGCAGGTACCCTTCTTGATGAGATGTTCTCTCCCCTCCCCTGGAGGTTTCCCACTACTACCAATCCCTTTCTTACAGTATTATGATTGTTGTTCAAGGTTCGCTTATGAGTGAGAACATGTGATATTCGGGTCTTTGTTTCTTTGATAGATCACTCAGTATTATAGACTCTAAGCCCATCCAAGTTACTGCAAAGTTCATAATTTTGTCCTTCTTTATGGCTGTGTGAATATTCCATCATGTATATGTACCACATTTTTTTAAATCCAGTCCTCTTTCGATGGGCAACACAGTGGGTTCCATGTTTTTCCTATTGTGAATAATGCTGCAATAAACATGCATGTGCAAGTATCTTTTTCATAGTGTGATTTGAGTTCCTCTGGGTATATTCCCATAAGGGGGATTGCAAGGTCACATGGGATGTTGATTTTAGACTTTTAGAAATTGTCACACTGTTTTCCACAGAGGTCATACTAGTTTACACTCACACCAACAGTATAGAAGTGTTTCCTTTTTGCCCCATCCTCTCCAGCATCTGTTATTTATAGAATTATTGAGGATGGCCATCCTGACTGGAGTTAAGTGGTATCTCATTGTGGCTTTAGTTTGCATTTATTTGATGACTAGTGAGGTGGAGCATTTCTTCATGTATCTGTTGGCTGCTCATACGTCTTCTTTTGAAAAGTGCCTATCCAGCCAGGCTCGGTGGCTCAGCCTGTAATCCCATGCCTTTGGGAGGCTGAGGTGAGTGGATTGCCTGAGCCTGCAGGTTCGAGATCCACCTGGACAACTTGGTGAGATATCATCTCTACAATAAATAAAAAATTAGCTGGATGTGGTAGCGTGTGCCTGTAGTTCCAGCTACTTGGAAGACTGAGGCAGAAGGATCGCTGGAGCTTGGCAGGTCAAGGCTGTGGTGGCCGGGAGCGGTCACTGCACTCCAGTCTGGGCGACAGAGTGAGACTCCAACTCAAAAAAAAAGAAAAGAAAAGAAAAGAAAAGTGCCTATTCATATATTTTGCCCACTTTGTAATGGGACTGTTTGTTTGTTTTTCCTTTGTGTCATGTTTGAGTTCGTTGGAGATCCTAGATGTTAGGCCTTTGTCAGATGTTCAGTTGGCAAATATATTTTCCCAGGCTGTGGGCTGTCTCCCTGCTCCCTCGGTGGTTTCTTTGGCTTTGCAGAAGTTTGTTAGTTTGATGAAGTCCCACTTGTGTATGTTATCTCTTATGGTATGGGCACTTGGGGTTTTGATCAGGAATTGGTTGCCAGTTTCTAATTCCATAGGGGTGTCTCCTGAATTGTCTAAGGTTGCTATAATTTGAGGTCTTTGGTCCATTTGGAGTTCATTTCTGTGTATGGTAATAGTTAGGGGTCTTGTTTTGATCTTCTGCATGTGGTTAGCCATTTTTCCCAGCACTGTTTACTGAATAGGTTCTCCTCTCCGCAGTGATTGATGGTGGAGACTTTGCTGAAAATGAGTTCGTTCGGAAATTGAGGTTTGGCTCCAGGAATCTTTATCCTGTTTCATTGATCTATGTGCCTGTTCTTGTACCAATACCATACTGTTTTGATTATTGTACATTTATAATGAAACTTAAAGTCTGGGAGTGTGATGCATCCCATTTTTTGGTGTTTTTTTGTTTGTTTGTTTGTTTTTGTTTTTTTGCTTACTATTGTTTTGGCTGCTGGTGGTTGTTTATATTCCATGTGAATTATTGTATTTTCATTTCCAGATTTGAGAAGAATGCTATGGGAAATATAGTTATTACATTAAATCTGTAGATTGCCTTGGGTAGGATAAACATCTTAACCATGTTGCTTCTTCCAATCCACGAGCATGGAATAATTTTCCATTTTTTTGTATCATCTTTGATTTCTTTGAACAGTGTTTTGTACTTTTCACTATAAAGGTCCTTGACTTCTCAGGTTAGGAAGATGCCAAGGTATTTCATTTTCTGTGGTTATTGTGAATGGAATTATGCTTTTTATTTTGATTTCTGTTTGTGTATTGTTGGTGTATAGGAATGCAACTGAATTTTGCACATTGATTTTGTACCTGGGACTTTGCCAAAGTCCTTTAATCAGTGCAAGATCATTTTTGACAGATTCTTTTGTGTTTTCGAGGTATAGAATCATGTCATCTGCCAAGAGGGATAACTTAACTTCCCCTTTTTCTTTCTTTCTTTCTTTCTTTCTTTCTTTCTTTCTTTCTTTCTTTCTTTCTTTCTTTCCTTCCTTCCTTCCTTCCTTCCTTCCTTCCTTCCTTCCTTCCTTCCTTCTTTCTTTCTTTCTTTCTTTCTTTGCAGTAGAGTGACACTCGGTTGCCCAGGCTGGGGTACAGTGTCATACTCATGGCCACCCCAGCATCTATATGCTGGGCTCCAGCGATCCTTCGGCCTCAGCCTTCCAAGTAGTCGGAACTACAGACATGCACTACCGTGCCCGGCTAATTTTTTATCTATCATAGAGATGAGATCTCACCAACTTGGCTGAGCTGTTCTCAAACCCACGGGCTCAGGCAATCCACTCACCTCAGCCTTCCAAAGTGCTGGGATTACAGACTGAGCCACAGAGCCCGACCAACTTCCTTTTTTTTTTTTTGGAATCCCCTTGATTTCCTTCATTGTCTGATTGCTCTAGCTAGGACTCCAATACTATGTTGAACAAGAAGGGTGAGGTGAGTATCCTTGTCTTGTTCCAGTTTTCAGGGGAAATGGTTCCAATTTCTGTCTGTTTAGTAGTATGTTGGCTGTAGGTTTATCACAGTTGGCACTTACTATTTTGATGTTTGTTTATTCTATGCCAAGGTTTTCAAGGTATTTTTTAGCAAGAAGGGATACTGGATTTTATCAAAAACTTTTTCTGCATCTAATGATATAACCATGTGGTTCTTGTGTTTACTTCTGTTGATGTATTTAATCACATTTATGGTCTTCTGGATGTTGAAACAGCCTTGCATCCCGTGGATCAATCCTACTTGATCATGGTGGATGATTTTTTAGATGTGTTGCTGTATCTGATTTGCTAGAATCTTGTTGAGAATTTTCGCATCTATGTTCATCACGGATACTGGCTTGTAGTTCTCTTTCTTTGTTGGATCTTCACCTGGTCTGGGTATCAATGTGGTATTAGCTTCATAAAATGATTTGAAGTGAGTTCTACCTTTCTTGATTTCTTGGAATGCTTTCAGTAGGATTGGTATCAGTTCCTCCTTGTATGCTTTGTATAATTCTGCAGGAAAGCCATCAGATCCAGGGCTTTTTTTTTTGTAGGTAGCTTTCTTATGACATAGTCAGTTTACTGGATTGTTACTGATCTATTTAGGGTCTCAATTTCTTCTTGTTTCAACCTGCAGATGTTGTGTGATGTCAGAAATTCCTTCATTTTATTTAGGTTTTTGAGTTTTTTCCATACAAGTACACAAAGTAATCTCTGATAATCTTTTGCATTTCTTTGAAATCAGTTGTGACTTCATCTTTTGCATTTCTAATTGTGTTTATTTGGGTTTTTTCTTTCTTTCTTTCTTTCTTTCTTTCTTTTTTGGGTCAGTCTAGCTAAGGGTCCATCAATCTTATTTATCCTTTCAAAGAACCAGCTTTTGGTGTCATTGATTTTTTTTTGTATTATCTTTTTGTCTTCTATGTCCCGTATTTGGGCTTTTATTTTGGTGATCTGGATTATTCTGCTGAAGTTAGGATTTTGGTTGTCTTGCTTTTCCAGCTTCCTTAGGTGATTTGCTGGGCTATTAATTTGTGATCTTTCTATTTTCTTCATGTGTGTTTATAGAGATATTAATTCCCTTCTTATTACTGCTTTCGTGGTATCCTAGAGATTTGGTAAGATATTTCTTCATTTTTATTTGCTTCCAGGTTTTAATCTCTTTTTTTATTTCCTTTTTGACCCAGGAGTTGCTTAGCATTATGGTGTTTAGTGTCCATGTCTTTGTGCGTTTTGAAGAAACTTTTTTGGTGTTGATATTTTTTTATTCCAATGTGGTCTTAAGGTGCATGGCAGAATCTCAATCTTACAGAATTTGTTTATGCTTGATTTATGGCCGAGGATATGATTGATCTTAGAGTACATTCCATGTGGTGATGAGTTGCATATATATTCCTTGTTTGTTGGGTGGAGTGTTCTGTAGGTATCAATTAAGTCCATTTGCACAAGCGTCTCATTGAGGTTCTGGATCTCCTTGTTGATTTTTTGTCTTGATGATTTGTCTAGGGTTGTTAGTGGGATGTTTAAGTCTCCAGCTTTAAGTGTTAGTGTCAATATCTTTTTTCAGTTTACCTAGAAGTTGCTTTATGAATGTTAGCACTGCTATGTTGGATACATATATGTTTAAGATGGATATTTCTTGTTTATGGATTGAACATTTTATCATTATGTAGTGAACTTCTGTGTCTTTTTAAATTTTTGATAGCTTAAAGGGTATTTTGTCTGATGTTGAGATTGCAACCCTTTATTTTTTTTTTGTTCTGTTTGTCTGAAATTTTGTATCTCATCTTCTTAGCTTGAGTCTGTGAATGTCCTTTCTGATAAGATGAGACTCTTGGAGACAGTATATTGCTGCGTCATGATATTTTATCCAATTTTCCATTCTATGTCTTTTCAGTAGTGAATTTAATCCATTCACATTCAGGCTAATTATTGATATATGAGAGTTTATCCTTGTCCTGAGTTTCTTAGAGTTTGTTTTTGTCTTTCTTTTGATTTGGAGGTTGATTCATGTGTGTTTTCAATCTTTTTCCTGCATTCTTTTGATGGGGATTATCATTCTTTTTTTTTTCATTCTCTGTATTTAATGCTTTCTTAAGTGTTTCTTGTAGAACTGGTCTGGAGGCAGTGAAAACTCTTAGGGATTGAATGTCTGGGAAGGATTTTAATTCTCCATCACTGATGAAGCTTAGCTTGGCTGAGTAGGTGATTCTTGGTTGAAATTGTTTATCTTTGAGATCTTTGAAGGTTGGACTCCAAGCTCTTCTAGCCTGAAGTGTTTCTGTAGATAAGCCTGCTTCTATTCTAATTTGTCTTTCCTGCTAGGTAGCGTGACCTTTCTCTATTGTTGCCTTTAAGATTTTTTCTTTTATACCTATTTTGTGTAGGTGAATTACCATGTCTAGGAGTGGTATTCTCCTTTGTTGTCTTGCAGGGATTCTCTGAATCTCTTGTGTTTGGATGGTTGCATCACTGATGAGATGAGGAAAGTTTTCTTGGATAATTTCAAGGAATGCTTGTTCCAGGGTGGTTTCAGTCTCACTATCTGCCTCGGGAATCCCAATTAATTTTAGGTATGGCCTCTTGAAATAATTGTTCATCTCTTGAAGGTTTTGTTGTGTGTTTTTAAGCTTCTTTTCTATGTTTTTTAACAGTTTAGACTAATTCTATATCTTGGTCCCCAAGCTCTGAAATTCTTTCTTCTGCTTGGTTAATTCTGCTTTCTATGCTTATCAGTTTGCTATTTATTTCATTCACTATATTCTTTATTACTGTTATCTCAGTTATCAACTCCTTCAATCTTTCCTGTTATCTCTCCTCATTTCTATTTATTCTGTATTCATATATTGATATCTTGGTTTGTGATTTGACACCAATTGTTTTGAGGGCCTTGCATTGTTTGAGTTCTGAAGTTTGTGTTTTCATTGGCTGACCTCCCAAGGGTCTGTGTGAAACTCATATTCTTTCTTTGGTTTTTCTTCATTTGTGTGGGTCTTCTCCCCCTCCCCCTTCACCTTTACTTTTATTTTGTTGTTCAGTGATGGGAGAATAACTTTTACTTGTTTTTGTTCAATCTCCTTGTCTTCCCTATGTAGACACTCTGGTTTTGTTCAATTCTGAAGCTGAACTGGGGGTGAAGTCTTGTGCTTTTTGTAGTTTTGAGATTGTTTTAAGGGCAGGGTGAGCTCTAATTCATAAGTTATCTGCATACTCCAGCCTGCTGAAAGGTGTGTGGGCCCCCTGGTGCCTACTTGCCACCGCCTTACAATCTGTCTATGCAGTTGGAGTGTATGTTCACCCCTGAAAGCAAAATGTGATAAGAAAAAGGGAAAGAAATGAAGCAGGAAGGAGGAAGATAAAAGGAAAGTGGAGCTAGAGAAGAAGAGGGAAAACAAAAAGGCATATCAACTAATGAATAAAAAGAGAAACAAAGACAGAAAAATCAAAAACATACAGACAGTCTTACAAACTATCAAACAAAAATTCCCCTGTCGGTGTGCTCTCCAGTGATACACATATAAAAACAGAGAATCTTTAAAAAAAGGCAACATTAAAATAACAGAAACAATGAAAGTACAAAAATGTAAACAAAAACAGAGAGAAAGAGGGAACAAAAAAACTAAAACTAAAAACTAACAAGAAGAATAAAAACCAAAAACCAAAACAAAACAAAAGAAACCTTAGTCTGTGGCCATTTCTGTTACTCCAGGTTCCTTTCACCTGCTCCAGTTTCCACTTTAAAGAGTGACTCTGGTCTCCAGCCTCTCCCCTCCACTCTCAGCACAAGCTAATAGGGTAGTTCTCAGCATGGGTCAGATATCCCATGGACTACTGTGGGAGGAGGATGGATCACATCCAGACTCACCCTACTCACAACTGCTGCTGTCAAGTCTCCCGCTCAGATCTGATGTGTCTGTGCCTGTTCCAGCATGGGGAAGGGACATCTGTCTCTCTGAATCTGATGAGAGGATAGCCTCTGGGTCCCAAGATGGAGGCTGCGCAGATCTGGGCAGGGCAAAGCAGGTTTCTGTCCAGTCCCTGGACTGAGACTAGGGCTCCTGTCAGTGTCTTGTCACAGATGTTTGGGCTTTATTCCAGATTTCCATGACCTGCTTTCTCCATGGTTCCTTCAGCTTATGCCCAGTCTGCTGCTGCAGGTGATGGCAAGGTCCGGGTGCCAGGTGGTGAGGAGCAACTATTCTCTGCTACATCCTCTCAAAAGAGCTCCAAGAATGGCAGATAATCCTGTGCACCCATGTCTTCAATCTCAGGGCAGTGGTGGGTTACAGTCACCTCCAGAGGAAAGCCCTGGGTGCATGAACCCAAGTATCCACTCAGATGGACTTTCACTCACCCGCTGGCACATACCCACTCACACAGAGAGTCCTTATGGACACTAGCTTTTGCAGAGACCCTCACATTTCAACCTGTTTTATTGTCGTCTTGCCTGGAAGTCAAATCTTCCATTTCATTTAGGTTATTGAATTTGTTTCCATACAGGTGTGCAGAGTAATCTCTGATAATCTTTTGTATTTCTTCTGGGTTAATTGTGATTTGATATTTACAATTCGGATTGTGTTGATTTGGACTTTTTCTTGGTCATATTGACTAGGTGTCCATCAATCTTATTTATCCTTTTGATAAATCAGCTTTTTGTTTTGTTGATATTTTCTGATAGTTTTGTCTTCTATGTCTTGTGTTTGGGCTTTTATGTAGGTCATCTAGTTTCTTCTGCTAAAGATAGGGTTTTGATGGTCTTGCCTTTCTAACTTGCTTAGCTGATTTGTTAGGCTTTTAACTTGTGTTCTTTCCATGTTTTTTTGATATGTGTTCTAGAGACATAAATTCTTCTCTAAGAACTGATTTCATGGTGTCCTAGAGGTTTTGGTAAAATATTTCTTCATTTTCATTTATTTCCAGAAATCTTTTAATTTCTGTGTTGACTCATGAGTTGTTGGGCCTCATGTTGTTTTGTGTTCACATCGTTGTGGGTTTGGGGGAAATTTTGTTGGTGTTTTTATTTATTTATTTATTTATTTATATTTTTTAAAGTAGAATTTATTAAGAGGACAGAAAAGCTCCCACAGTGAGAGGGGACATGAAGGGGTTGCCTGATATTTATTTTTATTCCACTGTGGTCTGAGAAGGTGCATGGCAGTATTTCGATCTTATGAAATTCATTTATGCTTGATTTATGGTGAATGATGTTATCGATCTTGGAGTACATTCCATGTAATGATGAATAGAATGTATACTCTGTGGTTTATGGGTGGAGTGCACTGTAGGTATCTATTAAGACTATTTGGTCAAGCATCAAGTTGAGTTTCTGGATCTCTTTGTTGATTTTTTTGCCTTGCTGTTCTATCTAGAGTTGTTAGTGCAGTATTTAAATCCATAACTATGATACTGTTAGAGCCAATGTCTTTTTTTCAGTTTACTTGGTAGTTGGTTTATAAATGCTGGTGCTCCTGAGTTTGGTGCATATATATTTAGGATGGATATTTCTTGTTGATAGATTGAACCTTTTATTGTTGTGTAGTGTCATTCCATATCTTTATTGATTTCTGATAGCCAAAAGGTTATTTTGTCTAATAATAAGTTTGTGACTCCTGCCTTATTTTGTGATTCATTCACCTGGAAATTCATTTTCCATTCTCTAACTTTGAGTCTTTATGCATCTCTTGTGGTGAGATGAGTATCCTAGATGCAAAAAATTAGTGGGTCATATTTTTTATATCTAGTGTTCCATTCTGTGTCTTTTTGGTGGTGCATCTATTCCATTCACATTTAGGCTGATTATTGAAATGTGATTGTTTATCTCTGTCATGAGGTTCTTATAGTTTTTTCTTTGTTTGTTTTCTTTTAGCTTTGGATTTGATGTATGTGTGTGTTTTCAAGTTTGCTGTTGTGATGTATTCTCTGTTGATTCTCTGTTCTCCTGTTCTCTTGGAAAATGTGGTTTCTTTCTTCTGTGCTTAACACCTTTTTAAGCATCTCCTGTAGAGCTGGTCTGGAGGCTGCGTAATCTCTTAGGGATTGGATGTCTGGGAAGGATTTTAATTCTCCATCGCTGGTGAAGCTGAGCTTGACTATTTAGGAAATTCTTTGCTGAAATTGTTCATCTTTGAGAACTTTGAAAATTGAACTCCAGTCCCTTCAAGCTTGCAGTGTGTCTACTGATAGGCCTGCTGCTATTCTGCGTGTCTAGGGTTGGTCTCCTCATTTTATGTCTTGTGGGGTTCTCTGTATCTCCTGTGTGGATGGTCACATCTTTGGGATAACCTCCTGGAATATTTTCTCCAAGGTGGTCTCCATTTCCTTTTCCTCTGGGATACCATTCAGGCATAGGTTTGGCCTTTTCATATACTCACATATTTCTTTGTTGCATTATTCTTTCTTTTTGAATTTTCTTTCTTTCTTTCTTTCTTTCTTTCTTTCTTTTTTTTTTACAGATCAGGTTAATTCCATGTTTTGGTCTTCAAGCTCTGCGATTCTTTCATCTTCTTGATTAATTCTGCTTTCCACACTTGTCATCTTGTTGTTTATTTTCAGGATGATGTTTTTATGGCCAAAATCTTTTTTACAAGTTCTTTTAGTGTTGCCATATTGTCTTTCTTGAGTCTTATTCACTATTTCCATCCATTACTTAATCCTTGGTGTGTTCTGTGACTAGTAACTGGTGATTTGGGGCCTCTGAGGTTTGATTTTTCAGGCATTGTCTCTTTGGTACACTGGGAATTACCTGTGGTCTTCCACTGATTCTTCCTCTTTTGTGACAGATCTTTCTTTCCTCTTTGGTTCCATTATTAAGTGGCAATGGGAGGGACTTTGACTTCTGATTTTTGTTCAGCCCTCTATTTTTACCTATCAGGATTCTGAGTTTCATCAATTTTAGATTTTTTTTTTGAGTTGGAGTCTCACTCAGTCACCCAGACTGGAGTGCAGTGGCCACTCCCAGCCACCGCAGCCTCGACCTGCTGGGCTCTGGTGATCCTTCCACCTCAGCCTTCTGAGTAGCCAGAATTACAGGCATGCGCTACCATGCCCGGATGATTTTTTTATTTATTGTCAAGATGAGGTCTTGCTGCCCAGGCGGGTCTCAAACCCACAGACTCAGGCAATCCACTCACCTCAGCCTCCCAAAGGCACAGGATTACAGGCTGAGCCACCGAGCCCGGCTGAGTTTGATCAATTTTAAAACAGAGCTGGGGGTGGGAAGCTTTGCTGTGTCTTGCAATTTTGAGAGTCAAGTAAGGTGGTGGGTGGGCAACTAGGATTCAGTAACTACTTGCAAAGCACAATTTTCACTGTCTGGGATATGGGTTCCCTGAGATTCACTGCCCACCACCACTATGTTTAATGCTGCAATGGATACATGTGTCTACCTCCAAGTCTAAGATAAAGTAATAGCAATGAGGAGAACAGAGAAAAGTAGAATGAAATAGGAATAACAAAATATAATGAAATGAAAAATCAAAGCAAAGCAAAATTTAAAAAACCCAAAAGAAACCAAAAAAAGGAAAACCAAGGACACACACACACACACACACACACACACACACACACACACACACTAGTGTTATACAAAACAAAAGGAGAAGAAAAAAAAAGATGATGGAGGAATGAAAATCAAACCCTCACACATACATTCACACACATTAAATTATATGAAAATAATGTTATTTTATATAAGGAACTTGAGCGTCCCTGGATTTTGATATTTGTCTGGGCTTCTGGAGCCAGTCCTCTTTCCATATCAAAGAATGATTGTGCATACTTGCACATATTTCAATTTAAAGCTAGAAGGGAAGTTAGACCACGTCTGGACCAGTCATTTTCAAAATGTGATACAATACTTTAATTGCCAGCATTACTTCCTCAAGGATAGGGGTGGTTGTTAAACTGCAGATTGCTGAACCTCACCCCTAGGTCTATAGAAACTCTGTGCTCAGAAATTCACATCTTAACAAGTTTTCTGAAGGTTACCTTTGTGTACTCAATTTTGAAGATTATTAATCTATTTCCATTACATTATTTGGTAAATAAGAAGTCTGAAATGCAGGGTAAGCACAATAGCTCATGCTTGTAATTGGCTTCCTTTGGGAGGCCGTGGAAAGAGGGTTGCTTGAGCCCAGGAGTTTGAGATCAACATGGGAAACATAGCAAGAACTCACTTCTATACAAAGTAAAAATAAATAAAATAACAATATTAAAAATTAGCCAGGTATGGTGGCATGCACTTGTAGTTCCAGTTACTTGGGAAGCTGAAGCAGAAGAATCGCTCAAGCCCCTGAGGGTACAATGAGTTGTGATCATGCCACTGCATTCCAGCCTCAGTAGCAAGACTCTTACTACAAAAAAATAATAAAAAAGAAAACTGAAGCCTGAAACCCAGGGATAAATGGAACTTATTTAAAGATATATATGTATATATATACACACATAAATATATATACACACACACATAGATAAATAACTAAAAATTTACTCACTAGTGTAAATTAAAAATAAACAAATATTTTTGTTTTAATTAGAAGGTAATTTGTAGTCATTATCATTATAGTTTATTTAATAATTTGAATGTAGTACATTTATTTACACATCAATTTTTAAACATTTAGGTAAATTCTAATTATAGTTCATCAAGTATCCTTTGTTAAGGGCCAAAGATTGAAACATCTACATAGCCAACACTTAACTCAGGTTGAAAACATCAGACAAGGCTGGGCTCAGTGGCTCAGCCTGTAATCCCACGACTTAGGGAGGCTGAGGTGAGTGGATTGGCTGAGCCCGCGGGTTCGAGACCCACCTAGGCAGCGAGACCTCATCGCTACAATAAATAAATAAATAAATCAGCCGGGTGTGGTAGCGCACGCCTGTAATTCCGGTTACCTGGAAGGCTGAGGTGGAAGGATCGCCGGAGCCCAGCAGGTCGAGGCTGCGTTGGCCGGGAGCAGCCACTGCACTCCAGTCTGGGTGACAGAGTGAGACTCCAACTCAAAGAAAAAGAAAAAAAGAAAAAGAAAACAGACAAGGCTTCCTGGAAGAGGTGACAACAATTGACTCTTAATAAGTGGAAATTAGCTAGGAAATGGAGGTGAAGAAAGTATTTTATAAATTAAGTAAAAGGGGCTTGGTGCATATAGCAAAGCATTATGAAAAACATGGGGTACTTTCTAGAGGGGATAGCTGCCACTTGGCTCCAGTCAATTGTTGTTATAAAGAAATGTGCATCTAGTGATACCAGATCATCCAAATTTTCAAGAGAATCCAGAAATCCCAATTTTAATGTAAAATATTGTGGATTTTTTTAACTGCTAGAACCCAATTCTCAATTATTTATGCACCCTGCAAGTCAAACCAAACACATGGGTAAAGGGGAGGTCAGGGAAGTTTGTACAGTAGCACTGCCTGAAAACCTTTGCAAATAAATATTTGTTCACATGCTTGATTTTTTTCTGATGGTGAGTTTCTAGATGTAGAGTTACTGAATCAAGATTTATACATTTTTAAGGTTCTGGATATACATTGTTAAACTGCTTCCAGAAAGTTTGTACCACAAGTCCTCTGAGAGTACAGTTTCCAAACTGGAACAAACAATGCATATGATACATATTGCAAAATATTTGCCAATTTGAGATGCAAAAAGAAATGGTGTCTTGCTGTTATTCATGTATTTGAACTTTTTAAATATTCTTCTTTGGAACGCACTTGGTGCTTTTTTCACCTTACCATATTCAACAGTTAAAATATCTTTTTGCCTATCATCTCTTAAATAGTGAAATTTTGACTTTCTTATTTAGGAGGTAAAAAAAAGAATCTTAGAGGTATGTATCCTCTTCCCTGGGGCTCAAAGTTCAAATTCCTCAGCTGCCTTTTCTCTCTGTGGTAAGATCTGCACCCTCAGTTTCTGTCTTACCTGGTTCCTGAAGTAATTTCTCAGGGAGTTTTGTTTTTTGGCTTCAAAGCTCTCTGTTTTTCCCTTTCAGGTTTTGACAGAAATGGAGGATTTGAGCTACACGGGCTCTTCTTTTATGAAGAGACACCATTGGCACAGTGCTTTGTGAGTGAAAAGAAGTTTTTTGTTCATTCATTAGTCTCTATAGCCCTTTCCCCATTTGAAAACAGAGCTTGAGTAAATCCCAATTTGCATCAAACAGGTCAAGTTTGCATCAGTATACATTAACTACTAAAGCAGCAGCTCATCTCAGTGAGGCAGAAACCAAGTAGATTCTATGCAAAGGAATCACGTTCCTTTTTTATAGCATGCAATTAAAGGCACATTTTAACCTATCTCCGCATTTTGAGAAAGAAAGTAGTATTTCACTGATAGTGCAGTGACACACTCTTGAGTCTAGGCTACTTGGGTGGGGTGCAAAGGCATCTCTTTTACTATACAGTAGAGGCAAAAAACAAAACATAACAGACATTTTTTAATGGAAATGTTCAACACAAAAATATAGGATAATATAATGAGTTCCTGCATTCCTTATCACTCAGCTTCAAAAATCATCAATATTTGCCAGTCTTCCTCTTCTATATTCCATTTATTTGCTCTATCTATATCTGTATCTGTTGGAGTATTTTTTTTTTTTTTTGAGTTGGAGTCTCACTCTGTCGCCCAGACTGGAGTGCAGTGGCCGCTTCCGGCCACCACAACCTCAACCTGCTGGGCTCCTGCGATCCTTCCGCCTCAGCCTTCCAAGTAGCTGGAATTACAGGCATGCGCTACCACGCCCGGCTGATTTTTTTTTTTTATTATTATTTTGATTGTAGAGATGAGGTCTCGCTGCCCAGGCGGATCTCGAACCCGCGGGCTCAGGCAATCCACTCACCTCAGCCTCCCAAAGGCGCCGGATTACAGGCTGAGCCACCGAGCCCAGCCTGTTGGAGTATTTTAAAGCAAATCACAAACAACATGCTTTATTTATTTCTAACTAATTACTTTGTTTTTACACAACCTGAATGCCATTATCACACCTACATAAACATCTATGATTCATTTAATGTTATTAAAAATTAATTTAAACTTACCCCCAAAGGATTTCAAAATTCAAGCAAGATTCACATGTTGCATTTAGTTGGATATCTCCTAACTATTAATGATGGAATTTTTCTAAAAGACAGGGACGCGAAGGACAGTTATGAGAGACTGAACAAAAAGCATGAATTTGACTTTAACCGGCTTGGGAGCAGAAAAACGTCTCCAAGTTCTAAATTTCTATCTAGTTTTCTTTTTGTTCAGACCAAACTGGTTCACTGAGGAAGCATTCGCCTGGTCACATAGATCCTGTATATCCTGGTCCAGGCTGAGTGAGCATCTTTATGGTTTTGAAATTTGTGCCTGGACTCCCTACAGACCCCATGCTGGGTTAATTTGCTCTTCTTGGTCATTCTTATCATGTCTAATTCTAGCTTTAGCAATGGTCATACTATATTACTATTGTATTAAACAAAAATTATAGGAAGTTGTTGTTTTAAAATAAACTCCTACACTAGGTCCCAACAAACCAGACTAAAAATCAAAATGGAATCACCTCTGTTAAAGTTTTATGTCACCAGACTGAAACTGAGCCTCCTGAGAAATAAGGCTAGTGAAATAACAGACTAAATTCCCAAACAGGCCATTTTCAATCTTCAGTGGAATGACAATGAAGTTCACTATTTTAATCTTTATACTGAAGTAACCTGATGTTAACCAATCAGTTATTTTTCTATTGTTCTGTTTCTCTGTCCCTGTCTTACCCAAAAAATGAATGAATAAAATAGAAAAAACAACCTTTGAAATGACCAATTTGCTTTTTGTTCTTTGTTTCTGCTTTCTTCAGCCACTTTATTGTCTATAAAGCCAATATTTTCTGCTCTACTCATTAGAACACATTTTATTTTATAAAGTGTTGCCCAATTCTAGAATTGCAATAAAGCCAAGTGAGCTCTTTAATGTGTTGCAATTTTGTCTTTTGACAATTGTAATCATTTGATAACATGCCTATTTTTCTTATATCTGCCTCTCTAAATACATTTTTATATTTTTTATTTCTGACCCTTTAGTGGGAGAACCAGAATGTCTCAAGAAAAAGGTTTAACCAAGTTTTGAAATTGTATCATATTAATATCTTCCTTTAAATTTTTTTGTCTGCTTTTTACAAACTATAACTGGAAAAACCCTTCCAGCTGTGGCAAGCCAACTGCCTCAGTTTACCAATGAAGACACTAAGTTTTAGACAGCTGACACATCTGGCTTCGGATCTGGTAGGACCATGACTGAATCAAGGCTCTCCAGGTTTTCATCTATTTTGCTGTTTTTCTCCACTGTTTTTAATATAGCATTTGGTTAAAAAGAGACACTCTGTGCCTCTAGAAAGATAAGTGTCAGCTTTTACATACCCATGCCAATTAATAATATGTTTCAGTTAATATATGAAAGCCTAATTGTCAACATAGTTGAACAGAAAAAGACAACTTCCTAAAATCTCCCAAGGAGAGTATACGTGGGTTCAACCACATTGAAATATACATTGTGATTGTTAGCTGTACTTAATTTCGGAAGGCATTTTATCAATTTGAGTGTTTGTTATAGTGTTTTATTTGTGGACCATTCTGAGAAGAGTCTCCTAGGTAGACTATAATTGAATTTTTCAAAACAAAATTGATGGGCTATTTCTTTTAAATTTTCCCAAAATTGTTCATCAAAAGGTGGCTTATGAGTGATGGGTTCAACTCTGCAGAAATGCCTGTAAAGCATGGCCCAAAATCACATGACTTTGCCCTGGACACAGATAAAGGGTTAGTGGACCAGTTATAAACTACTCCACCCTTCACCACCAAGCCTCTTTTCCATATTCAGCAACCTGGGCTGTACACTGTGAAGCACTAGTTATTAATACCTCTTCCTTTCAATTTGAAGCCCAAAGGCATACTTTTATCTTTTGTGGAAAAGAGGAAAAGAAAAGGTGACCAAGAGAAAAGCCAGTGACCTGATTGATCAATACTACTAAACTTCTCTTATGTTTTTCTCCCCCACTGTAAAAGGCATTGCCAACATCCAAATTATCCAGGAAGTTGGGATGTGTGAGATGTGGTGGAGTAGGATTAGGGCAGCTGACCCCACCTTTTTCAGGCTCCCTTCCTCTGCTTGAAGAGCAGACTTGCATTAGTAGGCTACTAAATCAATTTTTAGGGTGGAAACCAGTGTTACAGAATAGAAAATATCAGAGTGCATCATTTTTAATGAGATTACTGAGGCCTAAACACTGAATTGTATTTTTCTCACTTGCCAAATTTCTAACTAATGGGTCTGGGGAGACAGGTTTTATTAGCTTTGTGTAACGTAGGTCACTGTCCAACCTACTTTTCTAACCAATATAAAAATATGTTTATTTTTGCAAAGCTATCTTTTGGAGAAATTTGCATCTGTATAGAATCCCCTTTTTCAGGGGTCCTCAGAGGAGCTAAGCATTTGGTGTCTATTACCTATCAGGGTTGCCACCTATGAGCCTTCATCTACATATCAAAAAAATTCCCTCAACACTACAACAGTATTTTCTTTACTGTTTTCAAAATTCCTTAGAACAAATCTTTGAATCCACCTATGACCTGCAAGCCCCCACCTGGAGATGTCTTGTTTTCCCAGTCCAAACCAATGTAAATCTCACAAGCATTGATTTATGATTTTCTGTAACATCAGACACACATTCTCAGGACCTCTTGGGATGGTGTCCTGGGTCTAAGTTACTCATATTTGGATCAAAATAAACCTTCTTAAATATTTTATAGAGTTTGTCATCTTTCATCAACAGTAAATAAAGAGAGGTAGTAGCACATAATAGTTAAAAATATGGCCTCTAGATTTCACTAATTGGGATGAATCCTAGTTTTATCAATTATTCTATGACTAGTTTGAGCCTCAGGTTCTTCAGTTGCAAAAGGAAATACTTATTATTACTGTATTATAGTTAGAATTATTAATTATAACCACTGTTGATGTGTAGTCTCAACTGCATAAAAGGTCATTATGGGAACTGAGTGAGTCAACATATTTAAGATACTCAGAATAACACTGGGCATGTGATAAACATATTAGATGTTTTCCATGAAACTTGGGTTTTAGATATGTACTTGAATGTGAGTAATGCTTCATGATCCAAAGTGTATTACACAATGTGGCTAGAGATTAGAAAAGGTGAGAAAGTACAGCTTCTTTTCCAGCACTGTGGCATTACAATTCAGGTATTCCCAGCTGCTTCTCTGACCCTCCAACTACAATTTATGACAAGCTTGTTTTTAATTTTTATTTTGTTTTATGCATTTTATTTTAAAGATATGGGGTAAAATTCAGGATTAGTTAGATAAGTGATCATTGTACAGGTAAAGTTTGGGCCTCGCTTTGGTCCCTGTTTCGTCTGGTTTGAGATCAGGTGCCCTTGCACATATTATGTGCCCCCCCCCCCCGGCAGCATCCTACTACTATCAAAGCTTTCTTATAGTGTTATGATAAGTGTTCAAGGTATGTTTATGAGTGAGAACATTAGGTACTCAGGTTTTTCTTTCTGTGATAGATCACTGAGTAGGATAAATTATAAATCCATCCAAGCTGCTGCAAAGTCTATAATTTTGTCATTCTTTATGACTGCATAGTATTTCATCATGTATATGTACCACATTTTTTATATCCATTCCACTTTTAATGGGTAGCACAGTTGGCTCCATGTTTTTGCTATTGTGAATAATGGTGCAATGAATGTGTGTGTGCAGTATCATTTTTATATAATAATTTGAGCTCCTCTGGGTATATTCTCAAAAGAGAGATTGCTGGTTCATATGGAAGATTGATTTTTTAATCTTTTAGAAATCTCCACACTGTTTTCCACAGAGGTTGTATTATTTTGCACTCCTACCAACAATGTAAAAACATTCTCTTGTCCCTGCATCCTCTCCAGTATCTACTGTATTTTGAGTTATTGATGCTGACCATCCTGACTGGAGTTAGGTGGCATCTCAGTGTGGCTTTAATTTGCATTTCTTTGATGACTAGTGAAGTTGAGCATTTTTTTCATATATTTGTTTACTGCTCAAATGTCTTCTTTTTGAGAAGTGTCTATTCATATTCTTTGCCCACTGTTTAATAGGGCTGATTGTTTTTTTTTTTGTCCTTTTGGCACATCTGAATTCCTTGTAGATTCTGGATGTTAGGCCTATTTCAGATATACAGTTTGCAAATATTTTTTCCCATTCTGTGGGCTGACTTCCCACTCTCTTGATGATTTCTTTCACTTTGCAGAAGCTTTTCAGATCAGAGGTCTCATTTATCTATCTTGTCTGTTATGGCATTCAATTTTGGGGATTTAATAAAAATTTATTGCCAAACGTGCATGAATGTTTTCTGAATTTTCTTCTAGGGTTCTTATAGTTTTAGTTTTATGTTAAGGTTTTTTTATCCATCTTGAGTTGGTTTCTGCATATGGTGATAGGTATGGGTCCTGTTTCAATTTTCTGCATGTGGTCAGCCAATTTTCCCAGCACTATTACTGAATAAGTTTTTCTCTCCCTTGTGGCTATTGATGGAAGCTTTGCTAAAAATAAGTTAGTAAAAAAATTGAAGTTTTGCTTCCAAAATCTCTATCCTGTTCCATTGGTCTAAATGCCTGTTCTTGTACCAGTACCAGTCTGTTTTGATTATTGTAGCCTTATAGTAAAGTTTAAAGTATGGAAGTATGATACCTTCTACTTTGTTTCTTTTACTAAGGATTGTTTTGGCTATTTGTGGTCTTTTCTTTCCATATGAATTTCTGTATTGTTGTTTCCAGGTCTGAGAAGAAGATGTTGGTAATTTAATGGGTTTGATGTTGAATCTTTAGATTGTCTTGGGTAGGATGGACATCGTAACAATTTTGATTCTTCCACCTCATGAGCATGGACTATTTTCCCATTTGTTTGTGTCTTCTTTGATTTCTTTGAGCAGTGTTTTGCAGTTTTCATTGTAGAAGTCTTTCACTTCTCTTGTTAGGGAGATGCTGAGGTATTGCATTCTTATTGTGGCTATTATGAATGGGATTGTGTTTTTATTTGGTTCCTTGCCTGTTTGTTGTTGGTGTATAAGAATGTGACTGTCTTTTGCACATTCATTTTGCACTCTGAGACTTTGCTAAAGGCCATTATCAGTGCAAGGAGGTTTGTGACAGATTCTCTCGGGTTTTCAAGGTTAAGGATCATGTTGTCAGCAAAGAGGGATAACTTAACTTCCTCTTTTCCTATTTGGATATCCTTGGTTTCCTTTTCTTTTCTGATTGCTCCATTCAGAACTTCCAACACTATTTTGAACAGAAGGGGTAAGAAGGGCAGTCTTGTCTTGTTCTGGTTTTCAGGGGAAATGCTTCCAATTTCTGTTCATTTAGCAATATGTGACTGTGGGTTTGTCATAGAAGGGTCTTAACATTTTGAAGTATGTTCCATTTATGCACAGGTGTTCAAGGGTTTATATCAAGAAGGGATGATGAATTTTACCAGAAGTTTCTACTACATCTAATTATATAATCATGTGGCTCTTGTTTTTATATATGTTGATGTAGTTAATTATGTTTATGGTCTTATAGATGTTGAACCAACCCTGCATCCCAGGGATTAAGCTTACTTGGTATGGTGGATGATTTTTGAGAAGTGTTGTTGGATCTGATTTGCTAGAATCTTGTTGATAACGTTTGCATCTATGTTCATCAGGGATATTGGCCTGTAGTTCTCCTTCTTTGTTGGATCTTTACCTGGTTTAGTATTAATGTAATGTTAGATTCATAAAATGATTTGGGGTGAGTTCCATCTTCTCAATTGCCTGGAATACTTTCAATAGGATTGGTAACAACTCTTTCTTATATTTTGTAGAATTACACTGGAAAGCCATCTGGTCCAGGGCTTTTGGAGTTTTTTTAAGGGAGTTTTCTTATAATGGGGTCATAAGTTTTCTGGGTTGTTATTGGGCTATTTAGGGTCTCAATTTCTTCCTGTTTCAACCTGGGAAAGTTGTGTGATGCCAGAAAGTCCTCCATTTCATTTAAGCTTTCTAGTTTGTTTCCATACGGGTGTGCATAATAATCTCTAGTAATCTTTTGTATTTCTTTGAGGTCAGTTGTAACTTTATCTTTTGCATTTTTACTTGTGTTTATTTGGTCTTTTTCTGCCTTTTTTTGGGTCAATCTGGCAAGGGGTCCATCAATCCTGTTTATCCTTTCAAAGAACCAGCTTTTAGTTTCATTGATTTTTTTTCTATCATATTTTTGCCTTCTATGTCTCATATTTGGACTTTTACTTTGGTGATCTGGATTCTTCTACTAAAGTTAGAGTTTTGGTGGTCTTGTATTCCCAGCTTCCTTAGGTGATTTGTTTGACTGTTAGCTTGTGATCTTTCCATTTTTTCACGTGTGTTTCTAGAGACATGGATTCCTCTCTTAATACTCCTTTCATGGCATCCTGGATGTTTTCATAAGATGTTTCTTCATATTCACTTGTTTCCAGGAATCTTCTATTTTCTGTTTTGATTTCTGTGTTGACTCAAGAGTTGTTCAGCATCATGCTGTTTAGTGTACATGTCTTTGTGGGTTCAGGGATAATTTTGTTGGTGTTGATGTTTATTTTTAGTCCACTGTGGTCTGAGAAGGTGCATGGCAGTGTTTCAATCTTATGATATTTGTTTGTGCTTGATTTATGGCCAAAGATGTAGTTGATCTTGGAGTTCAGTCCAAGTGGTGATAAGTAGAATGTATATTCTGTTGTTGTTGGGTGGAGTATTCTATAGTTATCTTTTAAGTCCATTTGGTCAAATGTCAAGTTTGGTTCCAGATCTTCTTGTTGCTTTTTTGCCTTTTTGACCTATCTAGTGTTGTTAGTGGTGTACTTAAGTCACCAGTAATGATAGTGTTAGAGTCCATATCTTTTGCAGTTTAGTGAATAACTGCTTTATAAACACTGTGCTCCTGTGTTGGATGCATATGTGTTTAGATGTATATTTCTTATTGATGGATTGAACCTTTTATCATTATGTAGGGTCCTTCTGTATCTTTTTAAAATTTGATAGCTTAAAGGTTGTTTTTTCTGTAATTAAGATCACTACTCCTGCCTTCTTAGGTTATCCATTCACCTGAAAATTCTTTTTCCATCTTCTAACTTTAAGTTTGTGGATGTCCTTTGTGGTGAAATGTGTTTCCTGGTGTCAGTAAATCGTTGAGCCATTTTTTTGTTTTTATCTAATTTTCCATTCTCTGTCTTTTCAATGATTTCAGTGATACATTTAGTCCATTCATGTTCAGACTGGGTATTGAAATGTGAGAGCTTGTACTTGTCATAATGTTCTTATAAAACTGTTTTGTTTTTGTTTAACTTTTGTGTTCATATATGCATGTGTTTTCATTTTTGTGAATGTGCTGTGTGTTCTACTGCTTCTATGCTTGCTTGTAATTGTGTGAAGCATTTTATCTTTCTTTTGTTTTTTTTTAATCTTCTGTGCACAGCACCTTTTTAAGTGTCTCCTGTAGAGCTGGTCTTCAGGCAGCATATTCTCTTAGAGATTGAATTTCTGGGAAGGAAGTTATTTCTCCATCACTGATGAAAGTTAGTTTGCCTGAGTAGGAAATTCTTGGTTGAAATTGTTTATCTTTGAGAACATTTAAGATTGGAGTACAATCTCTTCTGGCCTGTAGTGTTTCTGCAGATAAGTCTGCAAAAATTCTGATTGTTCTCCCCCTGTAGATAATCTGACCTTTTTCTCTTGCTGCTTTTAGGAGTTTTTCTTTTATACCTACTTCATGTAGGCAAATCACTATGTGTCTAGGGGTTGGTCTTCTCATAAGATATCTTGTATTGGGTCTCTGAATCTCTTGTACTTGTATAGTCATGTCTCTGGCCAGATGAGAAAAGCCTTCTTGAATGACCTCATGGAATGTTTGTTCCAGGGTGTTTTCCATTTCTTTTTCTACTTCAGGTATCAAATCAGATGTAGGTTTGGTTTCTTGAAAAAATTTCACATCTCTTGGAGAGTTTCTTCTTTTTTTCCCTATATTCATAATAGATTGGGTTAATTCCACATTTTGGTCTTCCAGCTCTGAGAGTCTTTCTTCTGCTTGATCAGTTCTGCTTCCATGCTTATCAGTTTGTTATTTATATCTTGGGTGGAGTTATTACTGCTATTTCTGAACATCCTTTCTTGAGTCTGTCTAACACCATTGCAATTTCATTTTAGCCCTTGAATTTCTTGATTTTTATTCATTCTATCCAATGTTTATCTGATCTCTGTAAGTACCTTCTTAGTACCATTGTTCTTGAAGATCATCATTGTTTGTTCTCTAGTAGCTGTTCTTTCATGCATTGACTCTTTGCTGGGAATTTGGAGGTTTCCAGGTACTTTTCATTGGTTTTTCTTCATTTTTAACAGTTATTTTATCTTTTTATTTAATTATATTGCTCGGTGGGAAATAGGGAAGCTATCACTTCTGATATTTGCTCTATCTTCTGTCCTTCCCTTCCCGGGGCTCTGGGTTTGTTCAGTTATGAAATAGGGTTGGAGGTGGGGCATTGTACTATCTCTTTACAATTTTGAGCACTTACTAAAGGGTGAGGGAGGGGCTTCAAGAATTCAGAACCTACTGGTGGGTCACTGTGCTTGCTATTTGGTGAATGGTTCAGCTGGGACTTGCTCTCCATCTCTACACAATATGATCTTATAGTGGGCATGCTTGCATTGCCCCTGAGTCCAAAACAGGGTATAAAAGAAAAAAGAGAGTGAAGAAGGACAGAAAAGGGAGAGAAGAAGAAAGGGAGAAAAAAGAAAACCAACCAACAAAAACAAACAAACCAAAACCATAGAGAAAGAACAAAGAGAGAGAAATAGAAGCAGAAAAGAAAAGAGAAAAACAGCCAACAAATACCCAAACAAAGCAAAAAATGAGACAAACAAACAAATTACAACCAGTGAAACCCATTGATAGAAAGTGTTTAGTTTTAGTATATCTCTTTGAGGGGGCCGCCCTTTCACAACAGGTTCTGTGAATGCAGGTCTATTACTGTAGATTCCCTCTTCACTGTTGAAACTTAAGATGCTAGAATCTATACTACCTTCTGCCTGCAATTGATAGCTGGCGTATTCCCATGGAAAGGTGGGGGTGAATGGGATAACTTGACTCAGTGTCTTTAGGGCTCTCTCCCCCTTCCTTCCTCTCCCAAAATGGTTACAACTCCCGTGGCATCCAGTTTGTGGTAGGGAAATGGGACCTCTGACCTCTGCCCTGTTCTCCTGATATCTTTTGCTCATTGCTAGGGGCAGGCGGGGAGTCAGCTAGGCACTCCACTCCTTCTTGGTCAGATCCGCTGTATTCACCCATTGCCCAGCAGCTGGCTCAGGGTGAACAGAAGATCATCTGGAGCTCCACATCCACCATTACCCACCAGGGCTTGTGCACTGGGGACGATGCTCTCTGAGGTCAAAAAGACCAGCCCCAATGCAATGCAGAGATAATCTCATGGTTTCAAGATGCATGTCTACTGTTCACAGAGGCCAACCTGGAACACTTCTCTGCCCAGGCTTTAGAGTGACTGCTTAGTTTCTCTACAGACTGCTGTTCCTGCCAGAAATGAGATCGGGAGAGATAGCTCCCTCCTCAGTACCACAGTTTCTGGATTTCTTGTGACGGGGCTCTGCAGACCAGTTTGGTTCTGTAGGCAGTGGTTGCGAGTCCAGGCTTGGGGTCATTCACTGTTTCCCCAGGGCTCTGCTTCTGGCTCCCTCTCTGCACTCCTTCCATGGCCCTTCCTGCCAGCATTCATACTGGCACCCCAATGGTGGGAGAAGCAGTCATTCTGATGGCTTCTTACCAGGAAAAACCTATGATAAGCTTTATAACAAGCAAATTAAATGCCAGTTGAAATGGCTCCACTACCCAATCATTGCTTGGATGCCATGGAAGCTGATTGGGGTTGTGGGACAGTCCCAGGAACTTAGAAAAAAGCCATAATCAGAATTAACAAGCTGGGCTCAGTGGCTCAGCCTGTAATCCGCACCTTTGGGAGGCTGAGGTGAGTGGATTGCCTGAGCCCGCGGGTTCGAGACCTGTCTGGGCAGCAAGACCTCATCTCTACAATAAATCAAAATATCAGCCGGGCGTGGTAGCGCATGCCTGTAATTCCAACTACTTGGAAGGCTGAGGCAGAAGGATCACCCCGGAGCCCAGCAGGTTGAGGCTGTGGTGGCCGGGAGCGGCCACTGCACTCCAGTCTGGGCAACAGAGTGAGACTCCAACTCAAAAAAAAAAAAAAAAAAAAGAATTAACAGTTCTTCCCTGTCCCCAGGAACTCTCTTTACCCATTCTTCTCTGCATCCCTCGCACCCTCAGCATTTCTCCTGACAAAAGTTGAGGACTAAGTGGTTCTGGCCAGATCTCTTCCCTCTCTATATCGGTTTCTGTATCTTTAAATTTGTTGTTGAATGGAAGACAGCTTTGTGTGATTTTGTGTGGCCCTTCCAACCCCAGGTCTATATTTTAACATTAAGCATTTTGAGAATGAGCCCAGGGTGAGAACAAATGTTACCCCTAAGCATCTGAACAGACATTAAGGTGGAGGTACATAGGGACATGACTATAATAAAGCATATTGGAGTGACAAGCTTAAGGTCCTTTTTCCCCAATCTAAGCCCTAAGTAGCACCATGCAGACCAGAGGTGGTTCTGGAACTGATCACTGCTAACAGGTCTGCTAGCTCTAGAATTAAGTCTGCAAGTTAGTGGCATTAAAGATTTCATCCTATCTTCCCAGTTGTGTCGAGTTCTTTAAGCAAGACAACACATATATGTAACAGGCAGATAAGTTTCTACACCTCCCACCCAACTTCAGGCAAGGTCCAGCTGTGGGAGGGAGCCAGGCTCAGTATGAGTACCATTGTGACTCTGCGATCTCAGCCACCTCTTCATGCAGTGCTTCATGTTTGTTTATCTTTTTCTTATTTTTAGAAATGGAATCTCACTATGTTACCCAGGCTGGTTTCAAACTGCTGGGCTCAAGTGATCCTCTTACCTCAGCCTCCTGAATAGCTGAGACTACAGACATGCACCATTGTGCCCAGCAACATGATCCTTGTTTAACTGGAACATGTCTAAATTCTTTGATTTATTCTGAATTCACTAAAGGCACAAAGTTCCTCAGCAGGTAAATCTACCAGGTTCCCATAATTGTCTTAAATTATTATTATTGTGAATGTAGTATATTTGGCTTGCATACGTAGTCACCAAAAGAGCAGGACTCATGTCCTGCAGAGTTCCCATGTGTGGATGACAGTCATTCTGTGGCTCCACACCACTCTGAATCTGTAAAACAAAACTATTGCTGGGTGTACTACACTAAATTTGTCACTGTCCTTATTGACTGGATGTTCTAGCTGGAAAAATCTGTAAGACTAGTTATAATTAGTCTTATTTTCCTTGCTTTTGAAAAGAAAAAAACAGGCCTAGGAGAAGAAGGGCAACAACTTTCTCAAGGTCATACAGCTAATGAATAGCAGAACTTACAATAGGACCTAGGTTTCCTGACTTCCAGGCCTATGTTCTTACCATAATTCTCTGTTTTGGAGTTAGGTGTTACAATAGTATATTATGGCTGTTGTAATAAATCACTGCAAATTTAGTGACCTAAACAACACATATTTATTATCTTATAGTTCTGTAGGGGAGAAGTCCAAAATGAGTCTTATGGTACTACAATTAAAGTGTCAGCAGTGGGGCTGCCTCCTTTTGGGAGCTCCAGGGAAGAATCAGTTTCTTGCCTCTTCCAATTTCTAGAGACTGCTTGTATTACTTGGGTAGTGGTCATATAACTCTGACCTCTTCTTCTGACATCATGTTACTCCTTTCTGGTTTTCCTGTTTTCTTCTTTCTCACAAGGGTATTTGAGATTACATTGAGCCCACCTGGATATTCTAGATCATACCCCCATCTCAAGATCCTTAATGTAAGTATATCTACAACATTATTTTTGACATGCAAGGTAACATATTTACAAACTCTGAGGATTAGGACATGGACATCTTTCAGGGCATATTATTCTTATTACCACAGGAATTTTCTCCTTAGACAAATGAAGAGATTGAACAAACTGTCTCTTCAATTCTTCTTAGCAACATGATCATGTCATAATATATAACTCAAAAATAATAGTTGGTAAAAGCCCCATTATAAAATGCTTGACTGTATCATAGATTAGTTACATTATGAGTCAGCCTACATCTTGCATAGTGAGGAGTCTAGCATCTCATTCACAGTATTATAGAAAATATCCTCCTTGGGGAAATCTGGAGACATCAAGATTGCATTATGCTTACACAGAAATAAAAACTTTAAAATAAACTGTCTTGGAAAGTTTTCTGTTAACTACTCAATCTACAAAATTCAAAAAGTTATAACCTAGAGCTGTTTCTTGTTCTGTCACCCTTATCCTAAGGTATCTATACTCAAATCTCTCATCTGTCTTCCCCGAGGCTACTCCTTTCTCCCCAGTCTTCTCCTTACTACCTTTACCCACTTCCTTTTTTAAAAATTTTATATTCTAAATTAAGCTGTTTCAGCTTAGGGAATAAAAAACAAATCTGTTGACTTAAGAGCAGGCTTTACCTGCAGTCAGAGAGGCATATCATCTTCAAGGAAATAAGTCTTTCCTGATTCTAGTCCCTCCCTCCCCCCAGGAGAATATCTACCCATTTCCTCTCATCTTCTTCTTGCAAACTTTTCTTCAGGAAAGTTAGGCCATCAGTCATTTGCTCCTCATTCTAAATGAGTTTCTATCCTCTGAGTAGAAGGTATTTTATAGCTTTTATGTTAATTCTGTTGCTCTCAGGTGATATATATTATAATTAAGGGATACAATTTTCTGCTTTTTCCTCCATTCTCCTCCAGGTAGTCTGGTACCTCACTTTGCTTGTCAGATATTAACAGTGAGGGGTGGTAGGTAGGGTTTTCCTATGCAATCCCACATTCTGAGGAACTGCTTATAAATAGTTTTGTTTCAGCTGATCATGTATTAGCTTAGAATGAGCTGCCACAACCTGAGAGAAATTTATAGATGAGATTTTCTTTCCATTGCTAAGTATTCTCTGTTATATGCAGACCAAGTTTCTTCAACCTCTCTTAACATCGGACTGAGGAGCAGGATTAAGGGAATACAGATTGAGAGGACAGTAATAAAATATATCATGGACTTAGGATTAAAAGCATGCTATTGAGAGACCCAAGAAACCAAGAAACTTAAAAAGTCATACTTGCTGTAAAAGTAGTGTTTAGTTCACTATATTTTATATATCCCTACCTCATGTTCATTGTACTTTATGAAATCTTAGTACTTTAAATCCTACCTCAGACCCTGTAGAATTAGGCATATGTCAGGTGCCGGGTAGCAACTGATTGTGTAGTTATATAATGTCTTAAGTAGTGTTTGTATTTAGAACTCTTGGGTTAAGCATTGTTAGTCCCAATTGCGATGCTGACTTCTGCTTTTACAATGGGATGTAAATGTTAAAGCGATAAGCCCCTTTCAGACATTCCTTTGCAGTAGACTCTGAGGCGCTAGCTGCTCTCCAAGTAGGCTCTATGTTGATTTAAACCTTCGATTCCCATGTCAAAGTTAATTTACACATAGTGGCTGTGTAAACCTGAGGAAATCAAAAGACTTAGAAAAACTGCCTTGCCATAAGATGTTTGCGATATTTTATAAATTCCTAGAACTAGTACTATATGAATTTCTACCCCACATTCCCTGTATGTGTTTGCAGCATTCATATTTAAAACTTTGTTAAGTTTAGCTTTTGTTGTCCCATAATGACCATGTTATGTTATGTAAATGTTAAGCAAACAAGCTCTCCTAAGCATTCCTCAGTTTGGATCAGCAGACTTGGAGGCGCTAGTAACCTCCTGCCTGCTTGCTCAAGTTAATTTATACGCAGTGACTGTATGAACCTAACTTATCTGACATTCCACTCTGCCCGTTAAGTGGGTTTGTGTCAATCATGGGCAGTCAGGTTGAAGCCCACGAAAGGCACCTACCAATACCAAGTGTTCCCGTACCCATTAGGAGAAATTACCCAATCATGTAAAATCAAGTTTAAAGTTCTTTCCCCTCCCTCTGTAATGGTGCATAAAAACTGCTTGCCATACTGGATTGGGGCTCTCATCCCTGAAGCCACTGCCGGCTTCATACGTGAGCCCAGACTTGAGCCTGAATAATGACCCTCGTGTGTTTGCATCGGAGCTGGCTCTTTGTGGTCTCTCTCGGATTTGAATTCTGGGTTCAACAAGATAAGGATGGGAAACAAAAACTGCCCTTATTTCTAACTTTCCCACTGCTGCTATTAATCAGATTCATTCCAATTTAGAAGTCCTTTTTCCCTTTTTCCCCACCCATCCCTATACCCAGGGAACCAAACTCGTTTACTTTTATTTTCTCCAGGTATAGAGAAGCTTCAGAGGAGACAGGATTAGGAAGGGATTCAGGTGCAATGCATGAGAAAACTGCCCAAAGTAGACCACTAATACAATTATTAAAAGGTCGATTCTCCTTACCTAAGACTTCTTGATAAATATACATTCATCCATCAGCGACTATGGCCCTTGAAATCTCTGACAGTTTTAGAGTGAATTAGTTTCTCTGATCCTTCCATCTTCTCCCTGAGGTGACTGATGCTTGACATAAGAGGAGTTTAGAAAGTGGTAGTGGTAATCAGGGGTTGTATTCAAAATATTTAACAACAAGGTTCAGCACACACTGACCTAACACAGTTATACACAGACTGTATAACTGTTCTCCATTGAATTACCTTGACATACTCAACAAATATCAATCAATCATATTTATATACATCTATTCCTGGAAAATATGGCAAAAAACTAGGAGTGGAAAACCAGTTTGGTGTTTGAAGCAATTTCCCTCCTTCTAGTGCCACAAGACTTTTACTCTGAATTTAGATGTCTTCAGCCTATCTTCCTGTTTCTTTCCCTGAACTCAACAAATGTCTTACAGGGAAAATTGGCCTTGCAGTCAGGGTGCTACATACTTTTACTCTTCCATGCCACCTCACATGACCACCAAAAGTCTCACTTGCTTCTCACAGAGTCCCTCTATTTGAATCAAGTTTAATCCTCAATTTACATACATAATCCACAAGTGTCCACAGGGAAGAAATGGCCTACAGTCATTAGTGTTTGTCTGAAATACTCTTCTCCTCCTGGAATTACAATTTATCCTGTCTTTGCTGTTTCCCTACTTCCCACACCTCTAGCATATCTTTATAAGTCAGATTTTTATATTATATCCAGGTTTTCTTTTTCATTTTCCTCCCTCCTCTCCTTCCTTCCTTCTTTCCTTCCATCCTTCCTTCTTTCTTTTTCCTATGTAATTCATCTTGCAGCTATATTGAAAATAGGTTGGAAGGGTCACCGGTGGTAGCAAGGAAACCAGTTAGGAAACAATTGTGGTGAGATATGATGAAGTGTTGAAATGTGACATAATGTTGGCATCAGGGTAAAAATAACCTACAACCGAGGTTGGCAAATGCTTCTGATAAAAGGCTAGATAGCAAATATTTTAGGCTTTGTGGGCCATAAGATGTTTTCAAAACTATTCAACTTTGTCAGAGTAGTGCAAAAGCCACCACATACAATATGCAAAAAAAAAGAAAGGAAAACAAAAAGAAAGAAAGCAAAAAAGAAAAAAAAAAGAAAACAATGGCTGTCTTCTAATAAAACTTTATTTGCAAATATAGGCTAGACTTGGACCCTGGGCTGGAGTTTATTGACTCCTGATCTGAATCCTTCATCTTTTCTCTTGTTTTCTTGTTTTATGAAATAAAGTTCTACTTAGAGATTTCTTTTTTGTTGAGTTTGAGTCTCACTCTGTTGTTCAGGCTGGAGTGCAGTGGCATGCTCATGGCCACCACAGCCTCGACCTTCTGGGCTCAGGTAATCCTTTCACCTCGGCCTTCCAAGTGACTGGAGCCACAGGTGTGCACCACCACTCCTGGCTAATTTTTTGATTTATTGTAGAGACGAGGTCTCATCAAGTTGCCCAGGCTGGTCTCAAACCCCTGGACTCAAGCAACCCTTTCGCTTCCACTTCCCAAAGTGCTGGGATTATAGGCGTGTGCCACCATACCTGGCTAGGGTCATTCTTTTAATGTAAGCTTTGTATTAAATTATAACATACACAAATAGATGCTCAAACATAACAAGTAAATAGCTCAAAGATTTTCGCAAACTGAACATATTTTATAACTACCACCCAAATCAAGCAACAGGACATTACCAGCAATTTACAAACCATCTCATGTTTCCTCTCAGTCACCACCAGAAAACAATCCTAACTTCTAACACCACAGGAGAGTATCACCTCTTTTTAAATTTTATATAAATGGAATTTTATAATCTGTATTTTTGTCTGGTTTCTTTTACTGAACACTATGCTTGTGAGATTCATTTAACTACATTGTGCTATGTAGCAATATAATTCATTCATTCTCATTGCTGTATAGTATTCAATTGTGTGGATACTCCACAATTTATCTATTATATTATTGTTGGGCAGTTTCTAGATGAGGGCTATTACAAATACTGCCTCTGTGAATATTCTTGTACATATATTTTGGTGAATATAAAAACGTATATCTTTTGGGGGGATGTTAAAATTTATTTATTTATTTTTAATTTTAAAATTGTAGAGTACAATTCAGGGTTAGGTATACATGTATTTATTGTGCAGGTACCCTTGTTGATGAGGTGTGCCCCCCTTCCCCAGGCAGATTTCCACTACTGCCAATCCCACCTCCCCTCCCTTCCACACCCCCACAGTTTCCCGCTACTATCAATCCTTTTCTTATAGTATTATGATAGTTGTTCAAACTCTGCTTATGAGTGAGAACAAGTGATACTCATTTCTTTGTTTCTATGAAATATCACTCAGTATCATAGACTCTAATTCCATCCAGGTTGTTACGAAGTTCATGATTTTGTTCTTCTTTATGGCTGCATATTATTCCATTGTGTATATGTACCACATTTTTTAAAATCCAGTTCTCTTTTTATTGGGCAGCACGGTTGGTTCCATGTTCTTGCTATAGTGAACAATGCTGCGATAAACATGCATGTGCAGGTTTCTTTTTCATAGAGTAATTTGAGTTCCTCTGGATATATTCCCAGTAGGAGATTTGAGGGGTTATATGGAAGGTCGATTTTTAGAGTTTTTAGGAATTGCCACACTGTTTTTCACAGAGCCTGTACTAGTTTACACTCCCACCAACAGTGTGGAAGTGTTCTCTTTTTGCCACATCCTCTCCAGCATCTGGTATTTTTTGAGTTATTGATGATGGCCATTCTGACTGGAGTTAGGTGGTATCTTAATGTAGTTTTAATTTGCATTTCTTTGATGATTAGTGAGACTGAACATTTTTTCATGTATTTGTTGGCTGTTTGTGTGTCTTCTTTTGAGAACTGTCTATTCATATCTTTTGCCCACTTTTTAACTGGGCTGTTTGTTTTTTTTCTTTTCAGCACTTTTGAGTTCCTTGCAGACCCTAGATGTTAGGCCTTTATCAGACATGGAGTTGGCAAATATTTTTTCCCAGTCTGTGAGCTGTCTCCCTGCTTTCTTGATGGTTTCTTTGGCTTTGCAGAAGCTTCTCAGTTTGATGAGGTCTCACTTGTCTACCTTATCTCTTATGGCACGGCACTTGGTGTTTTGATCAGGAGTTGGTTGTCAGTTCCAATTTCCATAAGAGTGTCTCCTGCATTTTCTAAGGTTCTTATAGTCTGAGACTTTACATTTAGGTCTCTGATTCATTTAGAGCTGATTTTTGTGTATGAGGATAGGTAGGGGTACCGTTTCAATCTTCTGCATATGGTCAGCCTGTTTTCCCAGCACCATTTACTGAATAGGTTCTCCTCTCCCCAGTGGTTGTTGTTGGAGGATTTGTCAAAGATGAGTTGGTTGAGGAATTGAGGCTTTGCTTCCGGAATCTCTATCCTGTTCCATTGGTCTATGTACCTGTTCTTGTACCAATAAGACCCTCTGTTAACAATGATATTGTCCTACCAATTCTTTCCATTGCTACCTTGAAAAATTAAATCATAGCTAGTGTTGTAAATCAAAGCCCATATGTAATCTAAGTGCCTTAGAGGAAGAAATAAGAATGAATATGCAGGCTATCTAAGAGGGAGGCAGAGCATTGTGCATGCTAGACTAGCTGTCATACATAGGTGATAGCAAACTGGTCTGTGAGAAAGACTTTTATTATGTGTCAGTATATGTTCATAGCTCCCTTTTGGAACATAGAAAAAAATAAACTCATAATAAAAATTTGGAACAAAACTCTTTTGCAAAATTCAAACCACAGAGGCTTACTTGCCTCTCAGAAAGGATATAAAGGCAGAGAACCTAAAGCAAGATGGTGGAAAAAGGGAGACAAAGAGCAGGAGGAAGGCAGGTGAAAGGTAGGGAGAAAGTGTTCAAGAAAGAAAGAGACATCATTAAAGTTAATAATATGGGTGAATGGAGGGAAAAGAAAAAATTAAAATGAAAGACAAAAATAAAGAAGGAGAATTAGAATAGTATACTGGAGGAGCACTAGGTTAGGAGCATAACTCAAGATTTCTAATACTGGTTAATAACTGTCAGAACTATAATGTAATACAGGGTTTGAATTAAATGTTTTTATTATATACTGTCTCATCAAACATTCATAATGTGAGGAAGGTATTATTTCCATTTGCAGATGAGGAAACTGAGGAAACACATTCATAATGTGAGGAAGGTATTATTCCCATTTGCAGATCAGGAAACTGAGCTTTTGTTTCTAAATCAGGAGTTTTTAACCTGTGGTCCATAGAGTTCACAGAAACTAGGGGATTCATAAACTTGGATGGGAAAAACTAAATCTTATTTTACTAACCTCTAATTGAAATTTAGTATTTTTACAATGAAGACTGTAGACACCAAGCAGTAGTATTAACAGTACCCCTCACCAATAGAATCACAGAAAGTTTGATATCACATTAGCTATTACAGGTATCTTTAAGTTAAATAACATTTAAGTTTATCACTATGTTAAAAAGAAGATAGTTATGTAAATTTATGCTAATTCTCATTTACACATTAATGAAGAAATTCACGTCACACATTTGGTTTTAAAAATATTTTGATAACTCTGTTTCAATATGCAACCATGGTTATTTTACGTGTTTAAAAACATTACTCATAAAAGAAATCTATGAGCTTTATCAGACTGCCAGAAGGATTCATGGAGAAAAGAAGGTTAAGTATGTTTATTTTAACTCATTATATGACTTTGGGAAAGTCCTTTTCTTCCTTCTGTCTCAGTTCTTCTATTTGGACTTAAATTGTTTTCAAACCCTTGGCCATACTTGAGATTTTAAGCGTTTGGATAAGAAAAATAGGAAAGCTCAGAGAGAAGACCAATGCAGGGCTAGAGATTATCTAGTCACAGCCTTCCCAGCCCAGAAGACAGAGTTGGATTGCACTGCAAGATGCCTAACTGAAAACTTTACAACCAGTTTTGACCAAGCTGAAAAATTAAGCAAATTCCACTTTAGCCTAGAAAGCTTATCTCATTAAAAAATGATGACGTTTGATGTCCTCATAAACTACATACATCTGAAAGGTATTTTTTTTTTGAGTTGGAGTTTCACTCTGTCACTCAGATTGGAGTGCAGTGGCCGCTTCCGGCCACTGCAGCCTCGACCTGCTGGGCTCCGGCGATCCTTCCGCCTAAGCCTTCCAAGTAGCTGAAACTACAGGCGCGAGCTACCATGCCCAGCTAATTTTTTAACTTATTGTAGAGATGAGGTGTCGCCAAGTTGCCCAGGTGGGTCTCGAACCCGTGGGCTCAGGCAATCCACTCACCTCAGCCTTCCAAAGGCGCGGGTTTATAGACTGAGACACCGAGTCCGGCTCGGAAAGGTATTTTTTAAGAGTCACAGAGCTCCCTCAGCTTAGGCAATTTTTACACGAAAAAGTAATGATTAATTGCAAAGCACTATTTTTTCTCCTAGATCAAATGATGGGGACCTTGATCGACTGATTGACTAATAAACTGACAGACTTGACACTCCTTTAGAAAACCACATTAAGGAAGGATTTGGCTGGATAAAAGAGGTCATTTTGTTCTAGAAGACATTCTTATTTGTCATTTTTTCTAAAATTAGCAGACCATTTATAAGCAGATTTTTGCATAAAATATCGGCTTCAAAATTGCAATATTAGCTTATGGCATGTTTACTGTGCTGGTCAATTGCTGTACTGCTGCTAGGTAATGCTGGTTCTTTAATTTGGAAGTGTGAAGTTAAACCAGGAAACGGGCCAGAAGCACATTTTAGCACAGTTTTGATAATAATCATAAGCCTCTCAATTATGTTACTACCACAAAGTACTAGGTTATAAAAGATCCAGCAAAGTGCAAAAGGATCAGAATTTAGAAAACGAAGTCTTTTCCTTGTTATCAGCCAGTATTAGATCACTCCTAGTCAATACTCAAAATGATACCCTCTCATCCCTAGTGTAGGAGATATTTATCTCCTAATTATCTTCTTGATACTCTAGGCTCTGTTCAGTTTTTTTGAGAGGCATGATTGCGGTAGGCAGAACAGGTATGGGCTTGTAAAGCAACCGGATCAAGGTTTAATCCTGGATCCATTCCCTGCTTTGCCATGGGAACTCGGATGAGTTCAACTCTTTGAACCTGTTACCCTATCTATGGGCTGCTTTATAGTCCTCAAAAGGTAATAGCAGATGCTCAACAAATGTCAATTCCCTAAATTTCTATGTTCTCTTGAGCATCACATTTATTATCTACTCATCCTAACCAAATCTTGCCAGTGAAAGACTCAATTTTTCTTGGGCATCTTCTATGATTGACTTTTCCTTATCAGAGCTAATCACTAGAATGTAAGCATCATAATGGCAGGGATTTTGTTTGGTTTGTTTTGTTCACTGATGTATCCCCAACTTAGGATAGAGTCTGCCTGACTTAAAATAGAGATTTCTAAATATCTGTTGATAAATTAATTAATTCCTATAGGCTCACAGTTGATTATCAAAAGCAGTCACTGATCATGCAAGGTTGGATATGCACAGTACTCAGATTGTAGCATGAATCCAGGGCCACAACTATAGATGTAAAAATTGGAAACTTCTTAAAGGCACCCTACTAAGGAAAAGAGCTGGGGCTGAAATATAGAGTGTCTTACATCTACCTACAGCAAAGATCTACATCTGCTGAACAGGGTACATTTTTTCTTATTTGCATACCAAGATATGCTCCTAGGGTCTGTGTCTGCCTGGAAGAGAAGTCTTTTTCTAATCCTTACAAAGGCACTGTATGGGCTACCAGCTACCTCTCACAGGATTATTTTTTTCTTGTTTGACCATTCTGTGCAGACAATGCAGAACTAGATGCCTGAAAGATGTCCAAAAAAGACCTGTTAATAGATGTGGGAAGGGGTTACAGAATCTTCTTTCACTGCTATGAGTGCCTATTGCCCTTTTAATCTGATGTGGCTTACAAGGATTAGATGAATCAGCAAGGTGGGAAATATGGCATGGCTACTCTCTCCAGAGATGAGTCCCAAAAAATGATTCCTAACAAGTTTCTAATGTTGCCATACACTAGCTAAACAGGCTTGAAAATAATCAGCATTCTTTTCTACCATTAGTTTCAGTAAGTACATCAGTCATGAAAACACCATCTTAAGAGGCAATAATTCAAATAAGATAAGCCATTTAAGTGAGCAAAATGCAGCATGGCTTGCCTTTCCACACCTGTCTGGGAAGATAAAAGCACTGAGAAACCAAAGATTATTAAAATGAATACAATTCACAATTTGCTGAAAATATTCTAGGGTCATCAAATATTTTTAAATATAACTTTGAAGCACCTCAATGTAATCAGTTGTGATTCTCTAGATATTATACTATGCATCTTTTGTTGTTAAGACATTATCTTTTAACAAGAAATAGCTAATTGACTCAAGAGAAGGCCTATCACAGGCCCCAGTCAATCTCAAACAAGAAGAAATAGTATATCTAAATGAGAAGAAATCAAAAAAATATTTCTGACAATATGAAAAAAGAATTATCCAACACCCCCAAAAGATCATACCAACTCTTTATCAACAAACCCTAACCAAAATACAATTTTTGTAATTCCAAACCTATAATTCATAAAATTGATCAATGAACTTCAGGATAAAATTGAAAACCAACATAAATAAGTTTAAAAAAATTCAGGACATGAATGAAAAATTCTCCAGAAAGATAGACACCTTAAAAAATCAAGCTGAAATTCTGGACATGAAATAATCATTTAGAAAAGTGCAAAATGCAGTGGAACGTGTTAACAGTAGACTATAACAAGGAAAATAAAATATCTTAGAACTTAAAAACAAGGCTTTTGAATGAACCTCATCAGAAAATAATACAGAAGGAAAACAAAACAAAAAAAAAAAAAACAAGGAAATGGTACAAAATCTTCAAGAAATGTGGGAATATATAAAATGTCTGAAAAATATCCAGAACTAAGAATCATAGGTGTTCATGAGGAAGAAGAGAAAGCAACAACTTTGGCAGACCTATTTGAGGGAATAATGGAGAAAAACTTCCCTGGCCTTGCCAAAGTTCTAAACATCCAAATACAAGAAGCTAAAAAAACAAACAAACAAACAAACAAAAAAAAACCCACAAGATTCATTGCAAAAAGGGCATCCCCAAGGCATATAATCTTCTGGTTATGAAAAGTTAATGTGAAGGAATTTTAAGAACAGTGAGACAAAATCATCACAAAAACTTACAAAGGCAAACCTACCAGACAAACAGAAGAGTCTCATAAGAAACCCTACAGAAGGAATTGGGGCCCCATCTTCAATCTCCTCAAACAGATCAAAAGTCAGCCAAGGATTTTTGTATCTCGCAAAACTAAGTTTCACAAATGACAGAGAAATTAAGAACTTCATAGACAAACAAATGCTGAGGAAATTTGTCACCACTAGATTGGCTCTACAAGAAATACTCAAAGGAATTCTAAATACTAAAGCAAAAGGTTTAAATACACCAGTAGAAAAAAAGCTGGAAATCATAAATTTCACAGGACATATGGAACACCAATACACTAGAGAAAATAAATAAAGGAACTGGATAACAACCAGGGTGATGAATGAAATCGTACCTTATATATTATTATTAACAGTGTATGTAAATGGTTTCAATACCCCACTAAAATGGTAAAGACTGGCAGAATGGATAAAGGAAACACAAGTCAAATATCTGCTGCCTTCAAGAGACCCAAATAATGCAAAAAGTCTCCTATAAACTCAAGGTAAAGGAGTATAAAAAATATTCCACACAAGTGGAAAATAAAAAATGAGTAGAAGTAGCTATTCTCATATAATATAAAACAGACTTTAGGTCAACAGCAGTAAAACAAAAAACAAAGATGGTTATTATATCATGATAAAGAGATCAATCCAACAAAAAGATATAATAATTTAAAATATATATATGTGCCCAACACCAGAGCCCCAGATTTATAAAACAAATTCTACTAAATCTAAAAACAAGAGATAGAGAGCAATACAATTATAATGGGAGGCTTCAACACTCCACTGACGGCAGTAGACAGATAACCAAGGCAGAAAGTCAACAACAACAACAATATTGGAGTTAAACTGGGCTCTAGAGCAAATGGAACTAGCAATTTGCAGAACATTTCATCCAAACACTACAGAATATGCATGTTTCTCATCAGCATATGGAACATTCTCCAAGATAGACCATTTGATAGGCCACAAATCAAGTCTCAATAATTTCAAAAAAATACAAATCATATCAACTGCTTTCTCAGATCACAGTGGAACAAAACTAAAAATTTACTCCAAGGAGAGCTCATGATACCAAACAAAAATATGGATGTTAAACAATCTACTCCTGAATGATACTTGGGTCAACAATTAGATTAATATAAAAATTTTTAAAATTCCTTGAAACAAATGACAACAATGAAACAAGTTATCAAAATCTCTAGGAGACAATCAAAGCTGTGCTCAGAAGAAAATTAATAGTGCTTAAGGCCTGCATTAATAAGATTGAAAGATCACATATGTACAACTTAGTGTCACATCTCAAGAAAAAAGCCAAACCCAAAGCTAGCAGGAGAAAAGAAATAACAATGATCAGAGCAGAACTAAATAAAATTGTAATAAAAAATCAATTAAAGAGATCAATGAAACAAAAAGTTGGTTATTTGAAAAGATAAACAAAATTGATAGGCTGTTAGCTATATTAACTAAGAAATGAGAGAAGTCTCAAAATAGCCAAATAAGAAATTAAAATGAAGACATTACAACTGATATAATGGAAATTGAAAAGATCCTACAAGACCACAATGAACACCTCTACACAAACTAAAAAATCTAGATGAAACGTATACAGTCTTGGGAACATACACTCCCCCAACCTTGAATCAGGAATAAACCGAAACCCTGAAAAGACAAATAACAAGTAGTGAGATTGAAACAGTAATCAAAAGTCCCCCCCCCAAAAAAAGTCCGGAACCTGATGAACTCACAGTTAAATTCTACGACTGTCAAACAACAGGTACCAATTTTACTGAAACCTTACTACAAGACTGAAGCAGAGGAAATCCTTCCTAATTCATTCTATGAGGCCAGTATCACTCAAAAACCAAAGCCGGGAAAAGTCCCAACAAAAAATAAATAAATAAATAAAACTATAGACCAATATCCCTTATGAATATAGATATAAAAAAACCTCAAAAAAATATCAGCAAACCTAATTCAGCAGCACATTAAAAAAATACACCATGACCAAATGGGTTTTATCCCTGAGAGGCAATGGTTTTTCAACGTACACAAATCAATAAAATGTGATCCACTACATAAAAAGAACGAAAAACATAAAGTATTTGATCATTGTAATAGATGCAGAAACAACATTTGATAAAACTTGGGATCCTTTCTTGATAAAAACCCTCACCATGGTCGGGCTTGGTGGCTCAGCCTGTAATCCTGTGCCTTTGGGAGGCTGAGGTGAGTGGATTGCCTGAACCCGCGGTTTTGAGACCCGCCTGGGCAACTGGGCGAGACCTCATCTCTACAATAAATCAAAAAATCAGCCGGGCGTGGTAGCGCGCGCCTGTAGTTCCCGCTACTCCGAAGGCTGAGACGGAAGGATCGCTGGAGCCCAGCAGGCGAGGCTGCAGTGGCCGGGAGCAGCCACTGCACTCCAGTCTGGGCAACAGAGTGAGACTCCAACGCAAAGAGAAAAAAAAAAAAACCCTCACCAAAATAGGCATAGAGGGAAAATTCATCAAAATAATAAAAGCCATATATGACCACCCCACAACCAATCTAATCCTGATTGGAGAAGAGTTGATGCGTTTCCGCTCAGAACTGGAGCAAGACAAGAATGTCCACTTTCACCACTACTATTCAACATAGTACTGGAAGTCCTAACCAGAGCAATAAGAAAATAAAGAGAAATAAAGAATATTCAAATTGAAAAAGAAGAAGTCGCTGGGCTCGGTGTCACAGCCTGTAATCCCGTGCTTTGGGAGGCTGAGGTAAGTGGATTGCCTGATCCCGCGGATTCAAGACCCGCCTGGGCAACTTGGCGAGACCTCATCTCTACAATAAATAAAAAAATCTGTCGGGCATGGTAGCGCTTGCCTGTAATTCCGGCTACTCGGAAGGCTGAGGCGGAAGGATTGCTGAAGCCCAGCAGGTTGGGGCTGCAGCGGCCGGGAGCGGCCACTGCACTCCAGTCTAGGTGACAGTGAGACTCCAACTCAAAAAAAAAAAAAAAAAAAAAGAAGAAAAAGAAAAAGAAGTCAAGCTATCGTGGTATGCTGATGATATGATCTTATACTCAAAGAATAGTGAACACTCCTCCAAAAGAATCTTGAGCTTGATAAATAAATTCAGTAAAATTTCAGGATACAAAATCAGCACACACAAATCAGTACCACTGCTATACACCAGTAGCAGCCAAGCTGAAAATCAAATCAAGAACTCAATTCCATTTATGATAGCAGTTAAAAAGTTAAAATATCTGGGAATATAGTTAACCAAGTAAGTGAAAGAACTGTAGAAGAACTACAAATCTCTGATGAAATAAATTATAGACAACACAAACAAATGGAGAAACATTCCATGCTCATGACTTGGAAGGATCAACAGTGTTAAAATGACAATATTCCAAAGTAATCTACAGATTCAACACAATCCCTATCCAACTACCAACGTCATTTTTCTGACGATTAGAAAAAACTAATCATAAAATCCATATGGAACCAAAAAAGAACCTGAATAGTTAAAGCAATTCTAAGCAAAAAAAACAAGGCTGGAGGCATCACATTACCTGACTTCAAATTATACTATAAGACAGTAGTAGCCACAACAGCATGGAACTTGTACAAGAGCAGATATGTGAACCAATGGAACAGAATAAAGAATGCAGAAATAAACCCCAATATAACCAACTGATCTTCAACAAAGCAGACAAAAACATACACATTGGGAAATAACACCTTATTCAACAAATGGTTCGGGAAAAATTGGATAGCTACATACAGAAAAATAGAACATGATCCTTGTCTCTCTACATATGCAAAAAATTAACTCAAGATGGATTAAAGACTTAAACGCAGATCTGAAACATAAAATTCCTAGAAGAAAACCTAGAAACAACTATTATTGACCTTGGTCTAAGTAAATAATTTATGGCTAAAACCCCAAAGCAAGTGCAACAAAAACAAAAATAAACAAGTGGGACTTAATTAAACTAAAAAGCTTTCACAGAACAAAAGAAATAATCAACAAAGCAAATATGCAACCTATAGAATGGGAGGAGATTTTCATAAACTACACACCTGACAAAGGACCAATATCCAGAATCTGCAAAGAATTCAAACAAATCAGCAAGAAAAAAGCAAATAACCCCATTAAAAAGTAGGCAAACAACATGAACAGACATCTCTCAAAGGGAGATATACAAATGGCCAAGCGTGAAAAAATGCTCAACATCACTTATCATCATGGAAATGCAAATTAAAAACACAATGGGATACCACCTTACACCAATCAGGATGGCCATTATAAAAAAATAAAAACCAATAGATTCTGATTCAGATGCAGAGAAAAGGGAACACATACACTGTTTGTGGGAGTATAAGTTAGTACAACCTCTATGGAAAGTGGTATGGAGATTACTCAAAGAACTATTAATAGAAGCATATCTACCATTTGATCCCACATTTCCACTACTGGATATCTACTCTAAGGAATAGAGATCATTATATAAAAACACACCTGCAGCAGTATGTTCATCACAGCACATTTCACAATTGCAAAGATGTGGAATCAACCTAAATGCCCATCAACTGATCAGTGGATAATAAAAATGTGACATATACACACTATGGAATATATTCAGCTATCAAAAAGAATGAAATAATGTCTTTTGCAGCAACTTATTTGGAATTGGAGACCATCCTAAGCGAACTATCTTAGGAACAGAGAATCAAGCACTACATGTTCTCACTTATAAGTGGAAGCTAAACTAAAGATATAGAGAATGGTATAAAGGACACTGGGGGCTCAGAAAAGGGGAAGGGGTGGAGGGACAAAAATAATCATTTATTGGTTAAAATGTGGGAGATGTTGGTACTCTTTTTTGTTTGTTTCTTGTTTTGTTTTGGTTTTTTGATGAGTCTCACTCTGTCGCCCGGACTAGAGTGTAGTGGCATGTTACCGACCACTGCAGCCTCGACCTGCTGGGCTTCAGCGATCCTTCCGCCTCAGCCTACCATGTAGCCAGAACTACCGGTGCGCTCTACCACGCCGAGCTAATTTTTCTATTTATTGTAGAGATGAGGTCTCGCCAAGTTGCCCGGGTTTTTCTTGAACCCGCGGGCTCAGGCAGTCCACTTGCCTCGGCCTCCCAAAATTCTGAGATTACAGGCTGAGCCACCGATCTCGGCCTGTTTGGTACTCTTAAAGCCCAGACCCAAAACTATTCATATCCCTATTAAAAGAAAAAAATGGGAAAGTGAGTAGAGACAGTAAAGAGGGAGGTGTAAGAATTCTTCCTGAGCATAGTACTTGTGGCACAAGTCAGTAGGTCCCATTTATAACTTCCTGAAGTTGTCCAATGCACTGGCCCAGTTTTCTTTTCAAATAATTTTTGGGAAAGTGCTAAGCTGTGTTTATCTCTTTCACCCTTTCTTTTTTAATTACCATGTTACAAGATATCTAATATTTATTTTGTTGTTCATAATCACCTTGGGACTAGGAAACCAATGCTTATCATTTCTCCTAGCCATACAATGATCTCTTACTAATTACTTTTTAAAGAGCTTGATTAACAGTTCTAGCTCTGGCATAAATTGTAAGTGAATGCCTAGCACCTTTTAAATTTTCCTCAATAAAATGAATAAATAACTAAGACATCAATCCAGAAAGAAACCGCAGAAGCTTTTCAGTGAGGCCTAGTATATAGAAAGCAGACATGGAAGGCAGGCATATCCTTTTTTTTTTCTTTTTCTTTTTGACAATCCACCTTGGACAAGTAATTTTACCATTCAACCTGTTATCTGAAAAAATGAAGATAACAGTACTTACTACATAGGGATGATTGCATAAATTATTCAGAGTGATAGAATAGGTAAAGACAACTCACACTCTATAGTCATTACCTGGTCAACGGGCAAGTTGCATTTTTAGATTTCAGTACTGATAATTATAAATTCAACCTTTTATCAAACATTTTAAAAGTAAGTTCCATTATTAGAGACCCTAGAGCTATAAAATGAATTGTATAATGCCTACTCTCAAAAAATATATAGTGTTGGTTGGGCGTGGTGTCTTATTCTTTTAATCCCAGCACTTTGGGAGTACAAGGTGAGAGGATTGCCTGAGCCCAGGAGTTTGAGACCAGCATAGGCAACATGGCAAGACCTCGTCTTTACAATAATAAAAAAATAGCCTGGCAGGGTGGCATGCATCCATGGTCTTAGCTACTTGGAGAGCTGAGGTGGAAAGACCGCCTGATCCTAGCAGGTCAAGGTTGCAGTAGTCATGATAGTGCCACTGCACTCCAGCATAGGCTACAGAGTAAGACTTCGACTCAAATATATATGTACATATATAGACATCTATAGCTAAGATATGTGTGTGTGTGTGTGTGTGTGTGTGTGTGTGTGTGGTATCACAATCTCAGAACCTCTCTGATATACTTGGTACCATCAACCACTTGTCTCTCCTAAAAATAGTACATTTCCTTAGTCTCTGGGACACTATTGATTTTTTTTCTTGGATCTCTTTCTACCTAGCTCACCCCAAAAATACAAGTACATACCTTTGGAGGCCCCTGTTTTAGGAAGCACATATTGTTATTGTCTCTTTTTCTCTTTTACTTTGCTTCACTTTCTTCTTTGGCCTGGGAGCCTATTTTCAATCAATGTAAGCGCTGTTTAATCGTTTATTATTTTTATTTTTTACTTTAAACATGTGGTGCACAATTCAGGGTTAGATATACAAATGTTCATTATGCATGTACCCTTGTTGATGAGGTGTGACTCCTCCCCTAGAAGATTCCCACTACTGCCAAACCTGCCCCTGCTCTCCCCTGGCAGTTTCCCACTACTTCCAATCCTTTTCTTATAGTATTAAGATAATTGTCCAAGTTCCACTTATAAGTGAGAACCTGTGATACTCAGTTCTTTGTTTCTGTGATAGATCACTCAGTATTTTAGATTCTAAGTCCATCCAGGTTGCTGTGAGGTGTTGGGAGCCAACATCTATAGCTACATGGCTGAGGCCTGTAAAGGCCCATCTGGAAGATCGCCTCTGACATAGGATATCAGTTATACCTATAATATTGGCGTGTGATTAGTGACCAGTGTGCATACATGGCAGTAAAACTCATAAGTAAAGTCTCTATACGCCTGATGAAAGGTTATACAGCAGAATGACCTTGTCCTTTCTAAATCTTACTTCTTTCTAGATATTCTTTAACTTCTATTCCTGGTAGGCTGGTGAGTCAGCTCTTGTTCCCAAAGGCAGTTCCTCCTAGGATTAGGATTAGAAACTAAATTATCATAATAGTTTTATTGCCCCGCCTTTTAGCCGGGCAGGGCGTTTTTCTTCAGCTCTTGTTCCCAAAGGTAGTTCCTCCTAGGATTAAGATTAGAAACTAAATTATAATAGTTTTATTGCCCTGCCTTTTAGCCGGGCAGGGCGTTTTTCTTCAGGACGTTTTTCTAGTTTCGTTACATGCCGAAACTGCTTGCTTCAGCCCGTGGCCATTTCCATAGTAACCGTGCAGTCCATTATCCAAGAGTGTGACAGACACTATTTGGTTTTTAGAATAGACTTGATCGGATAAAACATTCATTTAAAACAATATAATTTCCATCGGAAAGATTTAAACAGTAATAAGCATTCGTAGAAAACTTTTAGGTTTTGTTTAAGCTTTTTAAGTTTCCTTTTCTCAGATTATGACTTTAGTTCCTGTTCCCGTAGGCCAATTTTAAGATCCTTTAATTAGTATACCGAAACTTTCTCAACGCAGTAGTTTTTGCTTCTAATATGATAATAGGAAATTTTACACATAGCCATGTATTAATATACTAGGAAAAAAGATTTAAGTTTTGGGTTAAAGTCGTAGTTTTATTAAAATAGAATGAGAATTATAGTGTTATGATTCTAAAATCATACGTCAATGATAATTATAAGATTTAATGATAAGGTATTAGCTTAATGAGATATAGCATAGTATTAAAGTCCAAACACTAGATCATGAAACTCATAAGTCATGGTAAGGAATAAGTTTTGAATTAATTGTTATAGAATTACAGGCCACTACGTTGAATCGTAATAGGTTAATGGAATAAATAAAAATTAAGTCATTTAAGTAAACTTATAAATTATAGTATAGTGTTAAGTTGATAATATCGGTTGTTAAAAAAATATTGGGAGTCAGTGAACTTGGATTGAACCTAGAGTTAACTAAGAAAGTTTTTGTATTAATCAGGGTTTAGAACAAAGTGTATAATATAAATGATTTGTTGAACACTATGGAAGACACTTTTAAACGAACTGTATTTGTACACCTGTGACCTTGATGTGAGATTTGTAAGTCACGCCTGCTTGGAGCTTGCAAGTCTTGTGATGGTCTTGTGATGCATAGTTTGTAAATCGCAATATACATCATGGAATTTGTACGCCCCCAGCAAGTGATTATCACACTGCTGGAGGGTATAAAAAATGGTATATAAGTTGGAAGGTGTCCGAATAAAATTTGGCTTCAGTCCTGATCAGACTGTTCCCAGAAGAAACTGCCTCTGAGTGGTCTCTTCTCGCCATCTGGATTCTCCGTTGCGGTCCTTACCCACCCTCCGTCAGGGCTGGTCCCCGACAGTGAGGTTCATAATTTTGTTCTTCTTTATGAATGTGTAATATTCCTTTGTGCATCTGTACTACATTTTTTTTTATCCAGTCCTCTTTAGATGGACAGCACAGTTGGTTCCATGTTTTTGCTATTGTGAACAACTGCATCGGATTTAATCACTACTCTACACCTTGAGCTGTGAAAATATTTGCTCCAAACCATTATTGTTAGCAACTACAGAATTTTATTCACCTGCCCTTCTTGTGATTTCCTTCAAAAGGAAATCACCCCATTGAGTCTCGCTTTATTTGCAGGACTTACATGACAGTAGAGCTTTGAACTTGTGGCTTTAATTAACTTCTTCACAGGTAAAGGTATTATTTTGAGAGAAAAAGAGAGATTAGTTGTGAACATGGAACCTAATTACTTTTAAGAACTGTAACATAGCAAACATCATCCCCGAAAGTAAGTACACCCCAAGAGATGTAATAGCATTCATCAATTGCCTAGCATGCGCAGGCACCAGGCTATGTACTTTCACATCTCCTATGCCATCAAATGATCTCTATCAACAACTATATAAATTATAACTTCTTTTTTCTTTAGAGGGATGGATCTGTTGCCTTGGCTGGAGTGCAGTGGTGTAATCACACCTAATGGAAGCTTCAAACTCCTGGGCTCAAGTGATCTTCCGGCCTTAGCCTCTGGGAATACAGCTGCATGCCACCACACCTGGCTAGTTTTATTTGTATTTTTAAAAATGAGATTCTAACTATGTTGCTCACGTTGGTCTTGAATTCCTGGCTTCAAGTAATCCTCCTGTCTCAGCCTCCCAAGTAGCTGAGATTACAGGTAAGAGCCACTGTGCCTGGCTGCTATACATTGTGACTTTATTATTTTTGTTTTACAGACGGGGAAACGGGTTGAGGGGAGAGAAAGGACCTGCTCAAGGTTATTCAGTTAGGAAGTATTGAGTCTGGATTCAAATTCGTGTCTGATTTCAAAGCCCATGTACCAGATTGGGATGACAATGTCAGTCCCAGAATTTAAATGTGGGTATTATATTTGGAAGACGGTGTGTTCCTTCCCTCCTTTTAAAAATTTTTTTGGCAAATAAAGCATAGGGAAATTGGACCAATTTGACAGAGTATGGGTTTCTTGGCTCTTTTGAAATCTGTTCAACCAACCCAGATGCAACTATTCTTTACTACCTCTTTTCTCCTTAAAATCCTAACTCTAGATTCTGCTCTTCCTCCTCTTTGTCCTCTTTTCCCTCATCTCCTAGTAACCAAAAACAATAAATAATCCTTTGCCTGATTTTATCCTTCTCTAACTCTGTAACATTTTCAATGGAGACAAGCTCCTTCTATTTAAGACTCTCCCATTTTGCTTCCACTGAGCAATATTTCCCTCTGTCTGAGTTTTGGTGTTCTTATCTGCACAATGTTCCCATCTAGGGTACTGAAATAGACAATTTTTTCATGACTAGCTCTAAAGTCTAGGTATTTTAATTTCCCTTGTTTTCACTCTTTGTCTGCTCCTTCTCTGTCTTTTGGCTTGTAATTCTGCTCCTGTCCCTTACTTGGGAATCCCTCCGGCTCAATTTTATAGTATAGGTTGTCCTTCCACACTTGTTCCACTGGAAAATTTATTCACTTGTTTAGTAAAGTATTTTGAAAACAACAAGGGCTTTGAAGACCTACAGACCTGGGTTTAAATTTTTCTCACCTTTTCTGTCAAAATCCACCATTACTTTTCAGAACATACTAGTAGGGCTGTTGAAAAGATAAAATGATGTAATATATGATTTTCCCTAGGAGAAACTCAACACATAATTAATTCATCTTCACTCTACTCTACTAATTACAAATTCATGATATTAAACCTACCTTTTGACTCAAGAGTCAGGCTTATAATTTCAATCACTTGTTAGTACCCGAAATTCAGGCTATCCAAATCAGGTGCATTTTACAAATAAGGAAATGACCACTCAGAAGGGAAATGGTCTAAGTTCCCACAGCTTAGTTTTAATCCCATAGCTATCCAACTTTTAGACTTAAGACCAATGTTGTAATCCAATGCTCATATTGCTTCTTTGAGTTCTCGTTGTTGCAGTCACGTTTAACTATATTTATCACCCCTTCTTTTGAACTTTAAGAGCCCTAGTGTCTCTGCCACAAAATTTGGAACTTTATGAGGTGCTGGCTTGTACTGTTCAGCAATTATTATGTATGTAAATCTTGTATTCCCAACTAGATGGAAAGGTAGCAGCCTGTTATAACTCTCTCATCTTCTGTAGCTCTTGGTATGTTGTGGAGGGCACATATAATAATTAATAAAGACTTATAGACTTGACATCCCTTCTCTTTTCTTTTTATTTATTTGAGGGTTTTGTACAACAGCCAGCAAGGTAGAGACTGGCATATCATTAAAGTTTAAGAAAAAGGTTTGGGTGTAAGAAGATAGATGCTATTCTTGACTACAGAAGCAGATTAAGTAACCCAAAAAGAGTACTTGCTTCTCTCACCAGCTGTCTGACAGTCAGGGAATTTCATACTGTTTTTACATACATCAAAATAATCAGGAGGAGACCCTCTGTAGAATTTGTGTAGAATTAAGGGAGTGCTTCTAGTTAATTTCAGAAAATGGGGAAACATTTATTAAAGGGATATAAGTCTGAAAGGATGTTCTCATACTCAGCAATAGAACTTTTGGCTGCTGTGCATAGCAACATTGTAAGTCAACTTTTACTGGAAGACCTGCAATAGGTTGAAAGATGTGAAGGTGGAATGTGGGGATGGGTAGGATTTAAGAACGTTTTACAAATACAAGAAAGGAGTGCTTTTAAAACATTCAAACTAAATGTTATAATAGAGGTTAGAAATCCCTTCTGCTCTTTATGTCTGCTATTTCCCTAAACCCTGGGCTGCTATTTATCTGCCTGATCTTCACCTACCACACTATATTGGTAGTTTACAATAACAAGAATGAGCACTATAAAAACTCAGTTATCAGAGCATTCTGCAATAACTTTGCATGTGGCATCATAGAGAAAATATATCTAAGTATTTTTCAACTTCTTTCTTGATAAACAGTTCAAAGAAGAAAGAGAGCATACTTTGAAGTCAGGCCAACTTGAGTTCCAAGCCAGATTTCACCACTTAATGGTTGTTTAACTCTGGGAAAGTATCCGAACTTCTCCAAGTCCATGGCACTTATTTATAAAATGGAGGGTAAAAATATCTGTATTTCTGGGGTGTTGTGAAGATTAAAGCAAAGTTTGGACAATGCATAGAACTTCATAAGAGCACAATATATAGTGTCATGTACATTATATGTTTCATCTTGTGCTAGCCACTTTAGGACATTAATACTAGTAATAATGATAATAGATAGCAACTGTTTATTAATAATAATGACACTAATTTAAATACCATATTTATTCCTCCAAACAACTGTAAAACGTATAGGCTATTATTATCTCATCACTTTACAGGTGATGTCACAGAACCACAGGGAAGTTAAACAATTTGCCTAAGGAAGGTAGTACGTATGTTATTGTGAAGCTTGATTATCTAGTTTCAAGACTAAATTCTTTATCACTATATTATGCTGAAAAGGTAAGAGATGTAAGACAGCTGCTCCATTCTTCATCACATACAACTAAGAGAAAAGTTAGTATTGAATCACTTGGTACTAACCCCAATTGCAAAGGAAGTTTGGAGAAAGTAAACCTCACTATAAACTATAATAAAGGCTGAATTTTCAGTAAATGCTTCATGTTAGAAAGAACACTTAAAACTACACGTAATACTTCATATTTCATAACTTGAAGATTCCATGGAGACTCTTTGTTATTTCAAACAAAAGAAAATTGAGGCCCAGAGAGGGAAAGGTCTTTTGTTGGAGTCACAGTGGCAACACTAGGATAAAACTTGGTTTAAATAATGGAACTTACTCATTTTTTAGAGGGAATGTAACAGTGAGCAGCCTTTGGGATCATATAACCTGAATAACTTCAAAAGGGAAGTTGCTTAAGACTCAAAGACTTCTTTAGCCACTGAGGCAAGATTGCTCAGTAGAAGTGGTATATGGCTAAATATATGACAAGTAAGTCTATATGTTAGTATGTTTAAAGGTATCATTATACTGAACACCAATTTACCAAGTGATTTTTACCCTTTTAACTACCCCTGTTCTCATAATGAGCCTTGAAGGACAACTTGAATCAGACAAATACAAAGTACAAATGGTAAAAAATCCAGATATATGGTACAGGTAGGTATATAAGAAGTAGAAAAAGAACTTTATTAAAGGCAGAAAGTCTGCTGCAGTCATGTCACATATAGTGAAAGGTGAGAAGACAATTGTGGCCCTAGAAGAATGAAACAGGTTGGAAGTTTTTTTTGTAGTTCCACATTTTACTGAAATAGCTATAAATTAAGTATAAGAAATACTGTAGAGAGAGCCTAACACAGTGTAGTATCTCTTTACACTTTCATCCAATGGTAGCAATAGTATAATATTAAGACCAGGATATTCACATTGACAGCAATTAACTCATCTTGTTTTGATGATCAAGATCAAAATATGATCTTGTTCACATTTTCCCAGATTTAACTGCACTCATTTGCATGTATGTGTACTTAATTCTAAAAAATAATAACACAAAATATATGTTCATGTTTCTACTACCACAGTAAATATACTAAACAGCTCCATCATCAAAAGCATCCCTTATCATAACACACCTCCCTTTTTCCTCCACCCCACTTCCACACATTCGTTGGCCCAATATACCTAAACCCTGACAATTAATAATATGTTCTTTATTTCTATGATTTTGCCAACTCAAAGAGTGTTACATTAATTGAATTATATAGTGTGACCTTGATGAATAAGGTTTACCCCCCTTCACTCAACATAATTCCCTGGGGAAATATCTAAGTTGCTGAGTATATAAATAGCTCATTCCATTTTATTGCTGAGTTGTATTCCATTATACCAATATAAAAATTTGTTTAATCATTAATCCATTGAAGGAAATCTAGTTATTTCTAATTTTTCCTCATATGAATAAATCTCCAATGAATACTCATATACAGGTTTTTGTGTGAACATAAGTTTTTATTTCTCTAGGATAAATGAGCACTGTATTTTATAGTAGTTACCTGCTTAGTTTGATAAGAAACAGCCATCCTGTTTTTCAGGGTGACTGTAGTTTTTACATTCCCACCAACAATGTATAAGTGACCCAAGTTTTTCATGTCTTCATCAGCATGTGGTATTGTTTGTATTTTTTATTTTAGCTTTTTTAATAGATGTGGAATGATATTCCATTGTGGTTTTTCATTACTAATGATGACAAAATACATTCAAATGTTTATATGCCACCTGTACATAGTTTTTGGTGAAACATATCTTCATGTCTTTTCCCCATGGTTTATTTAGGTTGTTTGTTTGTTTTAATATTGAGTTTTACAATTTCTTTATATAGTCTGCATGTTAGTCTTTTGTTGGATACATAGTCTGGAAGGATTTTAACTCAGTGTGTAGCTTATATATTCATATGCTTAATATAATCTTTAGCAGAACAAAAGTTTTTTATTTTACTGAGGGAAAATTTTATTTTTAAAATTTTATGGGTCATGCTTTTGATGTCAAGTCTAAGAAATTTTTGCCTTAGATTTTCAAAATTTTCTTGTTTTCTTCAAAAGCAGTTTTATGTTTTGCCTTGCAGCCAGTGATTCACTTGACTTAATTTTTATAGAAGGTTAACATCAATGTTCATTTTTTTGCCTATGTGTGCCCAGTTGCTCCAGCACCATTTATCGAAATAGCTATCCTTCTTCCATGGAATTGCTTTTATAATATTTGTCAAAATCCATTGAGCATATTGTGTGTCCATTTGGGATTATCTATTCTGTTCCATTAATTTGTATATCCATTCTTTTGCTATACTTACCATCTTGATTACTGTTGATAAAAATAAATCTTAATATCAGGTAGAGTGTTTTCTCCCACTTTCTTCTTCTTTTTCAATATTGTTTTCATTATTCTAGAGCCTATGCTTTTACATATAAATTTTCAATGAAATATTTATTTTATATAATATTTAATATTTAAGAAAAAATGCCAATTTTAAATGGGAAAAATGAGAAAATTATGTTTCAAAGAACTAATATTCAGAATCAAGAATGAACTCAAACAACTCAACATGAAGAAAACAAATAACCCAAACAAAAAGTGGGCAAAGGATATGACACACATTTCTTATATATAAGTACCCCAGTCCATAAACATGGGAAATAATTAATGTGAATCTTTTAAAATTTATTTCAAAAATGTTTTGTAGTTTTTAGAGTATAGGTTTCTCATTTTTGTTACATTTCTTTCTTTTCTCTCTCTCTCTCTTTTACTTTTCATTTTGAAATTGTGGGGTACAATTCAGGGTTAGGTATACAAATGTTCATTGTGCAAGTACACTTATTGATGAGGTGTACCCCCCCTTCCCCAGGTGGATATCGACTACTGACAATCCCAGCTATCCACCCCCTTCCTCGCAGTTTCCCTCACTTTCAATCCCGTTCCTACATTCAATCCCTTTCTCTCTTTTTCTTGGTCAGTCTGGTTAGGGGACCATCTATCTTGTTTATTCTTTCAAAGAACCAGATTTTTGTTTCTTTTATTTTTTGTATTATCTTTTTGTCTTCAATGTCCTGGATTTGGGCTTTTATTTTGGTGAGCTGGATTCTTCTGCTGAAGTTAGGGTTTTGGTGGTTTCGCATTTCCAGCTTCCTTAGGTGACTTGTTAGGCTGTCAACTTATGATTTTTCCATTTTCTTCACATGTGTTTGTAAGGATATGAATTCCCCTCTTACTACTGATTTCAAGGCATCTCAGAGGTTTTGGTAAGATGTTTCTTCATTTTCATTTGTTTCCAGGTACCTTATAATCTCTTTTTTGATTTCATCATTGACACAAGAGTTGCTTAGCATCATACTGTTTAGTGTCCATATCTTTGTGGGTTTTGGAGGAACTTTGTTTGTGTTGATATTTATTTTTATTCACTGTCATCTGAGAAGGTGCAGGGCAAAATTTCAGCCTTATTAAATTTGCTTATGTTTGATTTATGGCCAATGATGTGGTCGATCTTGGAGTATGTTTCATGCAGTGATGAGTAGTATGTATATTCTGTGGTCGTTGGGTGAAGTTCTGTAGATATCAATTAGGTCCAATTGTTCAAGAGTCTTATTGAGGTTCCAGATCTCCTTGCTAGTTTTTTGTCTTGATGATCTGTCCAGGGTAGTGAGTGGGGTATTAAAGTCCCCAGTTATGATAGTGTTAGGGCCAATCTCTTTATTAAGTTTCCATACAAGCTACTTTACGAACACTGGTGCTCCTTTGTTGTGTGCATATATGTTTAGGATGGATATTTCTCATTGATGGATTGAACCTTTTATTATTATATAGTGACCTTTTTCATTTTTAAAAATTTTTGGTAGCTTAAAGGGTATTTTGTCTGAGATTAAAGCCGCAACTTCAGCTTTCTTTTGTGTTCCATTTGCCTGAAATTTAGCTTCCCATCCTTTTACTTTTAGTCTGTGAAAGTCCTTTCTGGTGAGATGAGTCTCTTGGAGAAAATATATTGTTGCTTTATGATATTTTATCCATTTTGCCATTCTATGTCTCTTCAGTGGTGCACTTAGTCCATTCACATTCAGGCTTATTATTGAAATGTCAGAGTTTATCCCTGTCATGAGTTCTTATAGAGGTGATGTTGATCCTGTTTGTTTGTTATGCTTCTTTTTTGGATTGATTCGTGTGTGTTTTCAATCTTTTTTCCTGCACTCTTGTGAAGAATGTTGTTCTTTTTCCCTTTCTTCTGTGTTTAATACTATTTAAAGTGTTTCTTGTAGAGCTGGTCTAGAGGCAGCGTAAGTTTTTAGGGATTGAATGTGTAGGAAAGATTTTAATTCTCCCTCACTGATGAAGCTTTGTTTAGCTGGGTAGGTTATTTTTGGCTGAAACTGATTATCTTTGAGGACTTTGAAGATTGGGCTCCAAGCTCTCCTAGCCTGAAGGGTTTCTGTAGATAGATCTGCTTCTATTCTAATTGGTCTTCCCTGGTAGGTAGTCTGCCCTTTTTCTCTTGCTGCCTTTAAGATTTTTTCTTTTATACCTACTTTGTTTAAGCGAATTATTATGTGGCTGGAAGTTGGTCTTCTCATTTGTTGTCTTGCAGGGTTTCTCTGAATCTCTTGTCTTTGAACTTTCATGTCACTGATGAGATGAGGGAAGTTTTCATGAATAATTTCATGGAATGTTTGTTCCAAGTTGTCTCTGTCTCTTTTTCTGCCTCAGGAAGTCCAATTACTCTTACATTTGGTCTCTTGAAGCAATTTCTCATCTCTTGAAGGTTTTGTTCTATAATTTCTCATCTCTTGAAGGTTTTGTTCTGTCTTTTTAAGCTTCTTTTCTATGGTTTGGACAGTTTTGGTTAGTTCTGTATTTTGGTCCTCAAACTCTGAGATTCTTTCTTCTGCTTGGTTAATTCTGCTTTCCATGCTTATTAGTTAGTTTGTTATTTATTTCAATCACAGCATTCTTTACTGCTGTTATCTCTGTTATCAACTCCTTCCTATTTTCCGCCTGTCTCTCCTCAATTCTTTTTATTCTTTCTATTAATGTCTTGATGTCTGGGTTTGTAGTATGTGACGAGTCATTATGGGGGCTCTTCATTGTTTGCATTCCAAAGTCTGTTTTCTCAGTGTCTGGTCTCCCAGGGTTCTGTGGGAGACCAATATTTTTCTTCATTTGTGTAGATTTTCCTCCCCACTCTTTCCTTCCTCTCCCTCCCTTCTTTTTTTTTTTTTTTTTGAGTTGAAGTCTCACTCTGTCACCCAGACTGGAGTGCAGTGGCCGCTCCCGGCCACTGCAGCCTCGACCTGCTGGGCTCCAGTGATCCTTCCGCCTCAGCCTTCCAAGTAGCCGGAATTACAGGCATGCGCTACCACACCCAGCTAATTTTTTGATTTATTGTAGAGATGAGGTCTCGCCTGCCCAGGCGGGTCTTGAACCCACAGGCTCAGGCAGTCCACTCACCTCAGCCTCCCAAAGGTGCAGGATTACAGGCTGAGCCACCGAGTACGGCTCCTCCCTTCTTTAATTATGTTGTTTAGGTGTGGTAGGGTTGCTTTTACTTCTGTTTGCTTGATCTCTTATTCTTCCTTGTGTAAATCCTCTAGCTTTGTTTACTTCTGAATCTTGACTGTGGGTTGAGGATTGTACTTTTTTTGCAGTTTGAGTTTGAGTTGAGGGGGAAGCTGTGATTCAAAATCTATCTACAGATCACAGTATCCACCGACAGGCATATGAATACCCTGGAACCTACTTCCCACTGCCTTGTAATCTGTCCATGCAGTGGGGGAGTAGGTTTACCCCCTGAAATCAAAGTGTGGTAAGAAAAAGGAAAAGGATTGATCAAGAGAGGGGAGGAAGAAGAAGGTGGAGAGTGAGAAGAGTAAGAGGGAAAAACAGACATACGTACTGACTTATAAATGAAAAGAGACACAAAGACAGAAGAGAGTAAAAAAAAAACTAAAGTATACAGACAATCATTACAGACACACAAGCCAATCAATCTCCTTATTGATAGTATTCCTTTACACAACCATGAAGTTTAAAGGATAAAAAAAATCAGTAAACTAACAGAGGCAAAGCTAGTACAAAAACACTATCAATGGCAAAAGAAGAGAGAAAAAAAGAGGAAAAAAGAAAAAGGATAAGTAAAACAAACATACAAACAATACAAATAGAAAAAATAAAAACAAAAGAACCAAGCCTGCTCTTAGATCATTCCTCTAAGTCCAATGTACTTTCAGCTCTGATCTCTAGTTTTCATTGCAGACTGGTAGGGTTATTCACTGCTAGGATCTGATGCTCCAGGGGATGTTTGATCAGATCTAAGCTCACTCAGCTTGCTGCCTGAGGAATCTGCCATTCGAATCTGACCTATATCCCATCTAGCATGGGGAACAGGTTTTGGTCTCTCCCAGTTTGATTTTATTACCTTAGATCTCAAGCTGGAAGCAGGCAGAGCAAGCCACAGCCAGAGTGCTGGGTAGGTCAGTGCAGTTTCTGTGTGGTCTCAGGGCTCTAGCTGTTATCAAACCCACCCACCAGGCAGAACTGGGGGGAGGTGGAGTGTGGGACATCCAGGAGCTGGAGGTCAGTGTGGCAGTGGGTGGCTCATGCTGGGTGGAGCTGTGTAGCAGGTGTGGGGCCTGGAGCTCCCTGGACTGGGAATTGGGGGCTGCCTTGGGCTGGGGGAGGGAGCAGCTGCAGGAAGGAGCAGCAGCAGTGGCAGCCTCTTCAGCAGTGCAGTGCATGGAAAGAACTCCATGGCTGGGATTCTTGAGCCAGTCTGGGCAGGGCAGCAACTGCAGGAGGGAGAAGTAGCAGCGGAGGCTGAGCCAGCAGTGCAGTGCATGGAACTGAGGGCCTCCAACCCACAGACCAATGTGACCAGTGGCGACGACAGCAGTGGTGGTGGCGGCTGCAACCGCAAACAGAGCTGTGTGCAGGGCCGTTTTCTGCCAGCCCTCAGACCTGTGCAACTGGCCAAAGAGCAAGCCGGCAGTGGCGGGGGCAGGAGGCGCCAAGAGTCCCTATGGTCACTCCCTTTCCCAGAGAGTCTTAAGGATCAACCTGCTCCTTCACCATCTTGCCGGAAGTCCGTCTTGTTTCTAAGTGTTTTATTCTTTCTGAAGGTATTGGAAATGGAAGTGGTTTCTTAATTTTATTTTCAGATTGTTCATTTTGATTATATGGAAACACAACTGAGTTTTTATATTGATCTTCAATTCTTCAATCTTGCGGATCTCTTTTATTAGTCTTTTAGTGGATTCCTTATGCCATTGTATATACAAGATTATTTTATCTGTAAACAGAGACAATTTAACTTCTTCCTTTCCAATTTGGATGCCTTTTATTGTTTTTCCCCTGCCTGATTTTCCTGGCTGGAACCTCCAGTACAATATTGATTAGAAATGGCAAGAATGAATGTGCTTTTCTTGTTCTCAATCTTAGGGAAAAATATGCAGTCTTTCATCATTAAATGTGATATTAGCTGTGGGTGTTTTGTAGATGTCCTTTATTAGGTTAAACTCCTCCCTTCTATTCTTAGCTTGTCAAGAATGTTTATCATAAAAGGTTGTTGGGCTTTGCCAAGTGCTTTTTATGTTTTAAAATGACTGTGTATGTTTTTATTTTATTTTATTTTATTTTATGGCATATTAATATATTTTTGGATGTTAAGCAACCTTGCATTACTCAATAAATTTCAGTTGTTCGTGGTGTATAATTCCTTCTGTATGCTGATGAATTCAGTTTTCTAGTGTTTTGTTGAGAATTTTTGTGTCCATAATAATGATAATAAGTATTGGTCTCTAGTGACCTTGTAATGCATTTGTCTGGTTTGGGAGTAAGGGTAATATTGGCATCATAGAATGAATTGGGAAGCAGACATTCCACTTCTTTTTTTTCTCACACTCTCTTTTTTGTTTAATTGGCAAAAGTTTTAATTTAAAAGTCTCAATCTAAATGTGCCCAACCACCCTGAGAACAGATTATTCAAGCTTTACTGTTTCCTGGTTTCATTAATGCTCTCTTCTCCTTTCAAAAGAAGCTACCCAAGAGGCAATGAAGGGGGCAATACCTGTGAACAATGAGTCTTCCTGCTTAAAATGATGGTAGAAAATTTCTCCTGAAGAGTGGGGAGGATGTACGTGAACCACTTGCTGTCTGTATTATTTGTCACTTAGAATAGCTCTACATGTACTGATCTTCTGTCTGTAGCTAAAATATATATTTTCTAGGAGCTGAAACCTTTAGCTCTTTGAATCTCTTGTAATATCTGACAGTAATGATGTTACACTAGCACAATGCCTTACCCATAGTAAGCATTTAATTTTATGAGAACCACATAATTCTTGACACATAATGGCTCTGTCCAAACCTCTACACTAAGATACAATCAAATTCTGACTTATAGCAGTATAAGGTCACGTCCCTAGGACAATTCTAGTCTCCCCTCAAAATGCTTGTCTGAGAATCCTGTACATTGCCAGTAGGATTTATTGTTTGTTCCAGCCAAAACCTGAGCTAGGCTTTGACCTTCCTTCTTTAAAGCATTTGCTAATAAGGGTTTACAATTGTGAATCTTTTCTCTGTCCCTTTGAGATGTATAGATATCTCGTACAGCTCTGGATTTTCTTTCTCTAAGACTTAAAAGTCTTTCCTTTGAAATGTAATTATCAGGAAATCTCTATGGAAGAATAGAATCCGTACTTCCATAACTGCCAGCAACAGGTACAGCTGGCCTAATCACATTTACACTAACAAAAATTTTGTAATTTTTTCACTTGAATTGCCATCCTCTCTATTTTCTCATTCTCTCTTTAAAACACCCAGGCACCTCTGCGCAAATCAAAATGGAACTCGTATTTTTCCCTTATTGTCAGTAGCTGCTAAATAAAATCTGTTATTACTGCTTTAATTAATATCCAGCTTTGTTTATCTTACCCTCAAGGTCCTTACAGAACAGAGGGAATGACAGGTAAGAACTTAACTTCAATAATTATAGGTAGCCTTAGGAAGGCAAGTCATTGAAGGTTTTCTAGAGGAGGGACACTTAAAGAAGAGGGGTAATATCTAAATGAAGAGTGGGAAGAAATCATGTTCTAAACAGAGGGAAGAGCATATGCAGAAAGAAGAAAAGGATTTAGAAAACATGAGCCCATTTCCTTCACAAAAAATCTACATGAAATTTGATATGTATGAAATGCAAGAGTAAGTGAAGTGGGATAGTACCAGATAAGGTTTTAATAATGGGTTCCAGTGCCATACATGTTACTGCAAAAGACAAAATTTTGTTCCAATTTGCCATGAAATATTACATGGGATATATATATACATTTTCTTAATGCAATATCTGCTGATAGACACTTAGGACAATTCTATAACTTAGCTATTTTGAATAATGCTGCAATAAACATATATGTACAGGTGTCTGTGTGTGTGTGTGTGTGTGTATATATATGTATATATATATATATATGTGAAATGACAGAGTTTAGGACAACTATTATTTTCTTGGCTTTGATGGCTAGTATAAATACTTGGAGGTTCCATTTATTTAGACAGAGGACAGAGAGCACTGGAAAGGGGCAGAATTGAGAAGTGACAATTACTTTCGCTGTCAACAAATTGAATCGAGAACATGAATTGATATTTATGGGGAGTGAGCTAGCAAGCACATAGATTAAATACTGGGTCCATGGCTCTCAATACCATCTATATGTTAGTGACTTCGAAATTTCAATTTCTGGACCGAACCTTTCATCTGAACTCTAAGTTTGACTCTACAAATAGCATTAAACATCGTCACTTGGAATTTGATAGACACCTGACTATGATAGGCCCAAAATCTAACACTTGATTCTACTCAGTCCCAAAATTTACTTCCTCTAGTGCTCTCCAGTTTTGCTACCACCATTTACACAGTTGCTCAATCCAAAAACTTAGACTGACTCTCTTTTCTTCTCACACCCTATATCCAATCTGTCTGCAAACCACAAGCTTTACCTTTAAAATATATCTGTAATTGGACAACATCTCAACAACTCTACTACTTTCAAGTTGCTGTCAAAATCCCATCATCTCTTTTCTGGACTACTACAATAGGCTTACAACTAACTAGTCACTTGTATTTTATCCTTGCTTCCTATATTAGTTTCTTATCAGTACTGTAACAAATTATCACAGACTTGAAAGCTTGAAACAACACAAATTTATTCTCATATAGTTCTAAGACTTGCTGCTCCATATTCTATCTTCAAAACTAGGAGCATAACATCTTGTTTTAGTGATCACATGCCCTCTGTTTCTGAAGTCAAATATCCCTCTGCGCCCCTTTTGCAAATACTCTTGTGATTTCATTTAGGGCCCACTCAGATAATACAGAATCATCTCCACATCTCAAGATCCTTGACTTTATCACATATTCAAAGTCTCTTTTGCAACACTCACAAATTCCAGAGACTAAGACTTAGATGTTTTGAAGGGTCATTATTCAGCCTTCCACATTCACTTAAAATACATTTTAAAAAAATTTACTTATAAAGGGGTAGGGTACAACTCAGGGTCAGGTATACAAACATTGATCATGCAAGTACCCATGTTGATGAGGTATGCCCCTCCCTTCCCTAGCAGTTTAAAATGCATTTTTTTAACATAGCAGAGAGATCTTTATAAAACATAAATCAGATAATGGCATGTGTCTGCTTAAAACCACCAATGATTACTCATTGTTCTCAAACTCAAATACAATAAAAATGAAATAATTTATATGCACAACATATAAACATGTAAAGAAGTTTTGCCAATTAATAAGAAGACATGCCACACAACATGAAAATAAGGACAAAAGACCTAAACATTTCATAAAGGCAAATTTCCAAATTGCCAATAACCTATAAAAACATTCTCAAAATAATCATCAAATAAATGCAAATTAAGATCAGTGAGATAACCCTATTCAGGCACTAAAATGACTAAAATAAAAGAAGACATAACCTATTAAAAGATTGTCCAGCCGGGCTTGGTGGCTCAGCCTATAATCCCGCGCCTTTGGGAGGCTGAGGTGAGTGGATTGCCTGAGCCTGTGGGTTTGAGACCCGCCAGGGCAGCGAGACCTCATCTCTACAATAAATCAAAAAATCAGCCGGGCATGGTAGTGCATGCCTGTAATTCCGGCTACTCGGAAAGCTGAGGCGGAAGGATCGCCGGAGCCCAGCAGGTCGAGGCTGTGGTGGCCGGAAGCGGCCACTGCACTTCAGTCTGGGCAACAGAGTGAGACTTCAACTCAAAAAAAAAAAAAAAAGATTGTCCAAGGTATGGAACAATCAGAACTTCAATGCACTACCGGTGAATGTGCAAGCTGGAACAACTGCTTTGAAAAATGGGTACAGTTCACCAAAGCAAAATAGTTACATGCCCATGATCTAGATATTCTACTCATAGGTACATACCAAATAGATAGGCATATACATGTTCTCCCAAAAGAAATTTACTGGACTATTTCTATGAGGTCTAATTGTAATAACTCCAAATAGGAAAATAACAAAATGCTGGCCAATAGTAGTGAACTATTAAATTGTGTATATTTATACAATGGCATATCAATGTGTTACAACTAATGGCAATTGGTATATTGCAACTACATGGAACAAAGTGATGAATATCATAAATATAATATTCAGTGAAAGATGCTAAACGAAAGGCACATATATACATTTTTATGTAAAGTATGTGCAAAAAAATGAGATAAAGTAATCTACAGTTGTAAAAATAAAGATAGTGGTTACATTTAGAAAGGTATTGATTAAAATAAAAGACAATGAGATCTCTGGAATATTGATATAATTACTTGATTTTTTTTAGGAAAGGAAAAACTTTATTAAAATTGTAATAATATATACTGATAACAAAAGATGAATACAAGTCATGTTTGACTTTTGCAATTATAAGAGGAGCTCAGGGTGGTTATCATCAGCATCCAAACACTTCTGATTAAAAGGAACATCTCTTAAAATGTGTATACTTTTTTTGGCAACCATGGTATATCCAGTTGGGTCACTTCCAAGCTTAAAACCCTCTCTTGGCTTCCCAAAATTCTTCTTTTTTTTTAATCGATTTTTTTAATATTTTATTTTATTTTATTTTTTTTGAGTTGAAGTCTCACTCTGTCGCCCAGACTGGAGTGCATTGACCACTTCTGGACACCGCAGCCTCGACCTGCTGGGCTCTGGCAATCTTTCCGCCTCAGCCTTCCAGTAGCCGGAATTACAGGCATGTGCTACCACGCCTGGCTGATTTTTTGATTTATTGTAGAGATGTAGTCTTGTTGCCCAGGCGGGTCTCGAACCTGCGGGCTCAGGCAATCCACTCACTTCAGCCTCCCAAAGGCGCGGGATTACAGGCTGAGCCACCGAGCCCGGCTAATATTTTTTATTTTAATATTGTGGGGTACAATTAAGGGTTAGGTATACAAATATGCTTCATTCAGGCACCCTTGTTGATAAGGGGTGTCTCCACGTCCCCAGACAGATATTGACTACGGTTAATCCCACCTCCCTTCCCCTCCCCCCCATAGTTGCCCACCACTGTCAATCCTTTTCTTACAGTATTACGATAGATGGTCAAGGTCCACTATATGAGTGAGAACATGTGATACTCAGATCTTTGTTTCTGTGAGAGGTCACTCAGTATTATAGACTCTAGTTCCATTCAGGTTGCTGCAAAATTCATGATTTTGTTCTGTTTTTTGGCTGCATAATATTCCATCATGTATATGTACCAAAATTTTTTAATCCAGTCCTCTTTTGATGGACAGCATGATTGGTTCCAGGTTGTTGCTATTGTGAACAATGCTGCAATAAACATACATGTGCAGGTATCTTTTTAATAGAGTGATTTGAGTTCTTCAGGGTATATTCCGAGTAGGGGGATTGGGGGTTCATATGGGAGGTCAATATTTAGAGCTTTTAGGAATCACCACACTGCTTTCCACAGAGGTTGCACTAGTTTGCACTCCCACCAACAGTGTATGAATGCTCCCTTTTCGCCACACCCTCTCCAGCAACTGTTATTTTTTGGGTTATTGATAATTGTCATTCTGACTGGAGTTAGGTGGTGTCTCAGTGTGATTTTGATTTGCATCTCCTTGATGATTAGTGAGGTTGAACATTTCTTCATGTGTCTGCTGGCTGCTCGGATGTCTTTCTTTGAGAACTGTCTGTTCATATCTTTTGCCCACTTTATAGTGGGGTTGTTTGTTTTTTTTCTTTTCAGCACGTTTGTGTTCCTTGTAGATCCAAGATGTTAAGCCTTTGTCAGACCTGGAGTTGGCAAATACTTTTTCCCACTCTGTGGGCTGAGTCCCCACTCTCTTGATGGTTTCTTTGACTTTGCAGAAGCTTTCACTTTAGTGAGGTCCCACTTGTCTATCTTATCTCTTATGGCCTGTGGGTTTCGGGATTTGTTCAGGAATTGGATGCCAGTTCCAATTTCCGTAAGGGTGTGTCCTGTATTTCCTAAGGTTCTTATGATTTGAGGTTTTACATTTAGGTCTCTGATCCATTTAGAGTTAATTCTTGTGTATGGGGCTAGGTAGGGGTCTCGTTTGAGTCTTCTGCATGTGGTCAGTCAGTTTTCCCAGCACCATTTACTGAATAGGTTCTCCTCTCCCCAGTGGTGAGTGGTGGAGTCCTTGTCGAAGATGAGTTGGTTAAGAAGTTGAGGTTTTGCTTCTGGAATCTCAAGTCTATTCCATTGGTCTATATGCCTGCTCCTCTACCAATACCAAGCTGTTTTGGTTATTGTAGCTTTATAATAAAGTTTGAAGTCTGGTGATGTGATACCTCCTGCTTTGTTTTTTTTTGTTGTTGTTGTTGTTGTTTTGCTGAGGATTGTTCTGGTTATTCTTGGTCATTTGTGTTTCCATATGAATTCCTGCATTGTTTGTTCTAGCTCTGAGAAGAATGATGCTGGTAATTTGATGGGTATTCCATTAAATCTGTAGATTGCCTTAGGTAGAATGGACATCTATATAATCTATGAGCATGGGGTATTTTTCCAATCAGTGAGCATGGGATGTTTTTCCACTTGTTTGTGGGATATTTTTCCAATTCGTGAGCATGGGATATTTTTCCAATTGCTTATGTCATCCTTGATTTCTTTGAGCAGTGTTTTGTAGTTTTCATTGAAAAGGTCTTTCACATCTCTGGTTAGGAAGATGCCAAGGTATTTCTTTTTTGTGTGGCTATTGTGAATTGTGCTTTTTATTTGGGTTTCTGTTTGTTTATTATTGGTGTAAAGAAATGCAATTGTTTTTTGCACATTTATTTCATACCCTGAGACTTTGTCAAAGTCCTTTATCAGTGCAAGGAGGCTTTTGACAGATTCTCTTGGGTTTTTAAGGTACACAAGCATGTCATCAGCAAAGAGGGATAACTTGACTTCTTCTTTTCCTATTTGGATACCCCTGATCGCCTTCTTTTCTCTGATTGCTCTAGCTAGGACTTCCAATACTATATTGAACAGGAGGGGAGAGAGTGGGCATCCTTGTTCCAGTTTTCAGGGGAAGTTTTTCCAATTTTTGTCTGTTTAGGAGTATGCTAGCTGTAGGTTTATCGTAGATAGATTTTACTATTTTGAGGTATGTTCCATGTATTCCTAGGTGTTCAAGGGTTTTTATCAGGAAGGGATGCTGGATTTTATAAAAAGCTTTTTCTGCACCTAATGATATAATCATGTGGCTTTTGTTGTGATGTCTGTTGATGTATTTAATTAATTTATTTTCTTGCAAATGTTGAACCAGCCTTGTGTCCCAGGGATGAAGCCCACTTGGTCATGATGGATGATTTTTGAGATGTGTTGTTGAATCCAGTTTGCTAGGATCTTGTTGAGAATTTTGGCATCTATGTTTATCAAAGATATTGACCTGTAGTTCTCTTTCTTTGTTGGGTCTTTACCTGGCTTGGGTATCAATGTGATGTTAGCTTCATAGAATGATTTGGGGAGGGTTCCATCTTTCTCAATCACCTAGAATACTTTCAGTAGGATTGGTATAAACTCCTCCTTAAATGTCTTATAGAATTCTGCTAGAAAGTCATCTGGTCCAGGGCATTTTTTTTGTAGGTAGTTTTCTTATTACATAGTCAATTTCCTTGATTGTTATTGGTCTATTTAGGATCTCAATTTCTTCTTGGTTCAACCTAGGCTAGTTGTGTGATATCAGAAAATCTTGCATTACCTTAAGGTTTTCCAGTTTGTTTCCATACAAGTGTACATAGTAGTCTCTAATGATCTTTTGTATTTCTTCAGGGTCAGATGTGACTTCATCTTTTGTGTTTCTGATTGTATTTATTTGGGCATTTTCCTTTTTTTTTTTTTTTTTTTTTGGTCAGTCGAGCTAAGGGACCATTGATCTTGTTTATCCTTTCAAAGAACCAGCTTTTTGTTTCATTGATTTTTTTGTATTATCTTTTTGTCTTCTTTGTCCTAGATTTGGGCTTTTATTTTGGTGAACTGGATTTTTCTGGTGCAGTTAGGGTTTTGGTGGTCTTGCTTTTCTAGCTTCCTAAGGTGACTTGTTAGGCTGTTGTTTGTGATCCTTCCATTTTCTTCATGTGGGGTTTGTAAGGATTTGAATTCCCCTCTTATTACAGCTTTCATGGCGTCCCAGAGATTTTGGTAAGATGTCTCTTCATTTTCGTTTGTTTCCAGGTATCTTTTAATCTCTGTTTTGATTTCATTGTTGACCCAGGAGTTGTTTAGCATCATGCTGTTTAGTGTCTATGTCTTTGTGGATTAGGGGGGAAGCTTGTTGGTGTTGATGTTTATTTTTATTCCACTGTGGTCTGAGAAGGTGCATGACAAAATTTCAATCTTTTGAAATTTGTTTATGCTTGATTTATGGCAAAATATATGGTCGATCTTAGAGTGTGTTCCATGCGGTGCTGAGTAGAATGTATATACTGTGGTTGTTGGGTGGAGTGTTCTGTAGGTATCAATTAAGTTCATTTGGTCAACAGTCACATTGAAGTTCCAGATCTCATTGCTGATTTTTTGTCCTGATGAACTGTCTAGGGTTGTGAGTAGGGTATTAAAGTCCCCCAGTTACGATGGTATTAGAGTCAATATCTTTCTTTAGTTTTCTTAGAATCTGCTTTATGAAATTTGGCACTCCTATGTTTGGAGCATACATGTTTTGGATCAATACTTCTTGTTGATGTAGTGAATCTTTTATCATTGTGTAGTGGCCTTCTGTATCTTTTTTAATTTTTGATAGCCTAAATGATATTTTGTCTGAAATTAGGATCACAACTCCTCCTTTCTTTTTTGTTCCATTCTCCTGAAAATTTGTTTCCCATCCTCTTACTTTGAGTCTGTGTGTGTCCTTTCTAGTGAGATGGGTCTCTTGAAGGCAGTATATTGTTGCCTGGTGATATTTTATCCATTTTGCCATCCTGTGTCTTTTCAGTGGTGCATTTAATCCATTCGCATTCATGCTAATTATTGAAATGTGAAAGTTGGTCCCTATCATAGAGTTCGTATAGAGTTGTTGTTGTTCCTCTTCGTTTGCTGTCTTTCTTTTAGTTTGGGGATTGGTTCATGTGTATTTTATTCTTTTTCCTATACTCTTGTGAAGGATGTTGTTCTTTTTAACTTTTCTTCTTTGTTTAGTACTTTCTTAAGTATTTCATGTAGAGGTGGTCTGGTGGCAGCATAAGTTCTTAGGGATTGGATATCTGTGAAAGATTTTAATTCTCCCTCACTGATGAAGCATAGCTTGACTGGTTAGGTTATTCTTGGTTGAAATTGTTTATCTTTTAGGACTTTGAAGATAGGGTTCCAAGCTCTCCTAGCCTGCAGGGTTTCTGTAGATAAATCTGCTGCTATTCTAATTGGTCTTCCATGGTAGATGATCTGGGCTTTTTCTCTTGTTGCCTTTAGGACTTTTTCTTTTATACCTACTTTGTTTAGGCGAATTATTATGCATCTGGGATTTGGTCTTCTCATTTGTTGTCTTGCAGGGGTTCTCTGAATCTCTTTTTCTGAATTTTTGCATCACTGATAAGATGTAGAAAGTTTTCTTCAATAATCTCATGGAATGTTTGTTCCAAGGTGGTTTCTGCTTCTCTTTCTGTTTCAGAAAGGCCAATTACTCTTAGATTCTTTCTCTTGAAGTAATTGCTCATCTCTTGAAAGTTTTGTTCTGTCTTTTTAAGCTTGTTTTCTGTTTTAAACAGTTTGGGTTAGTTCTCTTTTTTGGTCCTCAAGCTCTGAGATTCTTTCTTTTGCTTGGCTAATTCTGCTTTCCATGCTTATCAGTTTGTTATTTATTTCATTCACAGTGTTCTTTATTACTGTTATCTCAGCTATCAACTCCTTCCTAGATTCTTCTTGTCTCTCCTCAATTCTTTTTAATCTCTCCATTAATGTCTTGATATGTAGGTTTGTAGTTTGAGACCAGTCATTCTGGGGGCTCTTCATTGTTTGCATTCCAAAGTCAGTTTTCTCAGTGTCTGCCCTCCCAGGGGTCTGGGAGAGACTCATATTCTTCTTTTGGTTTTTCTTCATTTGTGTAGATTTTTCTCTCTCCCCCTTTCCCTCCCCTTCTTTAATTCTGTTTTTCAGGGAAGGTGGGGTTGCTTTTGTTTCACTTGTGCAATCTCCTGTTCTTCCTTATGAGGGTCCTCTGCCTTTTTCACTTTTGAGGTTGGAGTGTGGGCCACGGGCTGCACTTTTTGCAGTTTTGAGGTTTAATTGAGGGGGAAGCTGTGATTCAGAATCTATATGCTGATTCCAGCATCCACCAACAGGTGTATGAGCACACTGGAACCTATTTCCCACTGTCTTGTAATCTTTCTGTGCAGCGGTATGTAGGCTTGGTCCCTGGATCAAAAGGAGGTACAAAAGAGGAAAATAATGGAGGAAGGGGGAGTCAATAGGAAGTTAGAAAGAGAGCAGAGTGAGAGGGAAAACAGACATGCATACCAACTAGCAGGTGAAAAAGAGACACAAGGCCAGAGAGAAATGAAAAAGATACACACGCAAAATTCCCTAAAGCATACCAGTAACCACACAAAGACAGTCCAATAAAAAATCATGTCTTTTGATGCATTTTCCCCAACACAAACAGATAGTCTAAGTCAAAAAACAAACAAAAGTTAGCAAAACAAACAGTCAAAATGATAAAATCAAAAGTCAAAATAAGAAATCAGACTAGCTCTGGCATCTTTCCTGAGTGTCTAAAGTCTCTTCAGCTCTGATCTCCAGCCTCTCCCCTTTGCTTTCACTGTAGGCAGCTAGATTTACTCGCAGGTTGGGTTTGTTCTTTTAGCCTGCTGCCTGAGAGATCTGCGACGCTGAGTTGCCTGTATCTGATTCAGCGTAGGGGAGGGAATTTGTCTCTTGTTTAGCGACGTTACCTTAGGAACCAAGGTGGAGGCTGCTCGTAGGTGGGCAGGGCAATGCAAATCTCTGCCTGGAAAATGGCTGAGGTGGGCAGCTCCTCTTTCATGGATCCTTTCTCTCCACTCATCTTGGTCCCTGGGCGATCCACTATGACGGGCTGTGGTGGCATGCGAGGCACCGGGGATCAGCTGCACAGCTGGGCACTGGATCTGGTGTGCCACCAGCAGGCTAGGGTGGAGGAGGAAGCTGGGAGTTCCCTCCTCTGGAGTTGAGACTTGCCGATCAGCACCTCCTTAAGATACGCTGTTCCCTTACACAAGCATAGGGTTATACGCTGGGTGCCTCAGCCAGGGTAGGCCCAGAGCTCCAAAGGGCAGGTGGTGAGCAGTGAGAGTGGCTTTGGGCCCTTCACAGGGTACGTCAGCCATAAATGGAGCTGGTATCTCTGAGGGCCGGGCACTTAGAGCCTCCCTGGGGAAGGGTGGCTTGGCGCTGGGTGAGACAATGTAGCCAGGGAGGGATCCAAGATACCCGTGCTGTGGGCGAGGGCCATGTATCATGGAGCAACAGCAGACAGGGACCACAATATCTGGCCCTGAGTGGGACCGAGGGTCCCTGGGCCTTGGACCAGTGCAGCTGGTGGTGGGCAGGGAGTGGGGAAAGGAAAGTAAGAATCTTTTTGAGAACTCACGTTCAGTGAATCTCACAATTCCACCTGTGCTGTCCTAATTACTTGATTATATAATTACTATAATTCTTGATTTTGTTGTTGGTTACATTCAGTTTGCAAACATTCATTAGTCTGAGCATTTGTGATATGTGCAGTCTTCTACATGAAAGTTATACTTCAATAAAAATTAAAATCAAACCTAAACTTCTTACCATGACCTACAAGACCCTACATGATCTGATCCTTGCTTATCTCCTCAACCTCATTTACATTCACTCCTTCCTTACTTACCCTCTCTGCTCTAGCCACAATGGCTCTTTGCTGTCTCTAGAACACTCTGAGCATGCTCCTGTTTCAGAATCTTTACAATTATAAATAATCTTCATGTAACATTTTACCCCCGGTATCTTCATGTCCAGCTACCTCATTTTATTAAATTTATGTTCCAATGTTGCATTCTTAGTAGGTTTTCCTGTAATTACCTTATTTAAAAGTGATTCCCTTCCCCTTCCTCAAATTTATATGTGTGTGTGTGTGTGTGTGTGTGTGTGTGTGTATGCATATATACATACAAATAATATATGTATTATTGTAGTAAGAACACAACATTAGATTTATTCTCTCAGCAAACATTCATGTATACAATATTGCATTGTTAATTGTAGGCATAATATTGTTCAGAAGAACTCTAAAACATAATCATCTCACATAATTGAAATGTTATACCCACTGATACCAAATTCTTCCTATCCTAGGCCCTGGCAACCACTATTCTACTCTCTGCTTCTATGTTTTTGACTATCATATTACATACACCTCATTTAAGTGTTATTTTGCAATATTTGTGTTTTTGTGACTGGTTTATTTATTTAGCTCAATGTCCTCAAGTTTCATCTGTGTTGTTTCATACAGAAGGATTTTCTTCTTTTTCAATGACAACAAAATTTCATTGAATGAATATAATGCATTTTATTTTTTTAGTCACACAATGATGGACATTTAAGTTGTTTACACATCTTGGCTACTGTGAACAGTGCTTCAATAGACATGGGAGTGGAGATCCTTCTTCAAGATTCTGATTTCAATTTTTTTTTTATAAACACACAAAAGTGAGATTACTAGATCATATGATATTTTTATTTTCAACTTTTAAAAAACATCCAAACTGTTTTCTATAGCAGCTACACCATCTTACACTCCCAGAGAGTATAAACATTTCAGTTTTTTCACATATTTATCACACTTGTTAACTTTATTTGTAAAAAATATAATAGATATTCTGTCATATATAAAGTGATATGTCATTATAGTTTTAATTTGCATTTCCCTGATGGTTAATGATGTTGAATATGTTTTCATATACCTGCTGGTCAACCTACTGGCTGACTTCTTTAGTAAAATGTTTATCTAAGTATTTTGCCCTTTTAAAAATTTTTTTCTCTTTATATTAATGATGTGGGTTACAATTTAGGATTAGGCATACAAGTGGTCATTGTACAGATAAAATTTGGGCCTTCCTTTGATCCCCACTTTGCCTGGTTTGAAGTCAAGTACCCTTACTGATGTTATGTGCCCCCTGCCATGGAAATTTCTGGCTACTGCCAATCCCTTTCTTATAGTATTATGGTAAATATTCAGGGTCTGCTTGTGAGTGAGAACATGTAGTACTCAGTTCTTTGGTTTGCTGATAATTTACTGACTATGATAGACTCCATCCAAGTTGCTGTGAAGTCTATAGTTTTGTCCTTCTTTGTGGCTGTGTAATAGTCCATTGTGTATATATACATGATATTTTTTCTATCCCTCCGGTTTTGATGGGCAGCACTGTTGGTTGTTTTTGCTATTGTGAATAGTGCTGCAATAAACATGCATGTGCAGGTATCTTTTTTGTAGAGTTATTTAAGTTCCTCTTGGTATATTCCCAGAAGAAGGATTGCTGGGTTGTATGGAAGATCAATTTCTAGTTCTTCTAGAAATCACCACACTGTTTTTCGTAAAGACTGAAGTACTTTGCATTCCCACCAACAATGTAGAAACGTTCCCTTTTCTCCACATCCTCATCAGCTTCTGTCCTTTTTTGCTTTATTAATTATGGCCATTCTTACTGGAGTTAGGTGGTATCTCAGTGTTTTGATTTGAATTTCTCTGATGATCAGTGAGGCTGAAACCGTCAAGAGAGCAGGGAGACATCCCCCAGAATGGAAAAAAATATTTGCCAACTGCATATCTGACAAATGCCTAACATCTAAGATCTACAATAACTCAAATGTGCCGAAAGGAATAAAATAAACAAACCCATTAAAAAGTGGGAAAAAGACATGAACAGACACTCTTCAAAAGAAGACAAATGAGCAGCCAACAGACACATGAAAAAATGTTCAGCCTCACTAATCATCGGGTTGTTTGTTTTGTTGCTATTGAGTTGAAAGAGTTTCTATATATTTTAGACATTAAATCCTTTTCAGATAACTGGTGTACAAATATTATTTTCCATTCTGTCGGTTACTTTTATACTCTATTAAATTTTTCCTTTGTTGTAAAGAAGGTTTTTAATTTGATGCAGTTCTACTTGTCAGCTTTTTCATTTTGTTTCCTGTGCTTTTGATGCCATAACCAAGAAATCATTACCAAGACCAGTGTCATAAAACTTTTTCCTATGTTTTCTTCTAGATTTTACACTTTCAGTTCTTATGTTTAAGTCTTTAATCCATTTTAAGTTTAATTTTGCGCATGTAATAAAAGGGTCTCATTTTATTCTTTTGTATGTGGCTGTCCAGTTTTCCCAGTTCCATTTGGTAAAGGCATTATCCTTTCTCCACTGTGTATTCTTGGCAACTTTGTCAAAGATCAGCTGACCATATATGTAAAGATTTACTTTTTGACTCTACTTGGTTCCACAGTTTTATATTTCTCTATATATGCCAGTACCATACTATTTCAGTTACTATAGCTTTTATATATATATAGTTGTTTTTTTAAGTTAGAGTCTCACTCTGTCACCTGGGCTGGAGTGCAGTGGCATGTTCCTGGCCACTGCAGCTTCTATCTGCTGGGCTCAGGTAATCCTTCCACCTCAGTCTTACAAGTAACCAGAACTACAGGCATGTGTTACCATGCCCAGCTAAATTTTTTATTCATTGTAGAGACAAGATCTCACCCAAGCTGGTCTCAAACCTGTAGGTTCAGGCAGTCCTCTCATCTCAGTCTCCCAAAGTGCTGGGATTATAGGTTTGAGCCACTGCACCCGGCCTGCAATATATTTTGAAATCAGGATATGGTGCATCCAGCTTTGTTCTTTTTCTGTAAATTGTTTTGACTATTTGGGTCCCTTTATGGTTTCATGTCAATTTTAGTATTGCTTTTTCTATTTCTGAAAAGAAAATACCATTGAAATTTTGATAAGGATTGCATTCAAACCATAGATCACTTTTAGTAGTAGATATCTAACAGTATTGAGTCTTCTAATCCATAAAGATGGGATGTCTTCCCATTTACTAGTATCTTCTTTAATTACTTTCATTAGTGGATCTGTAGTTTCAGTATACAAGTGTTTTAACTCCTTAGTTAAGTTAATTTCTTAGCATTGGATTATTTTTGAAGCTGTTAAAATGGAACTGTATATTAATTTCTTTTTCATGCAATTTTTTGTTATTGTATAAAATGCAGTCAATTTTTTGTATGTTGATTTTGTATCGGGTAATGTTGCTAAATTTTTGTGGGTAACATTGAATTATTTGTCAAAAATTTCCCAACAAAGAAAAGTCCAGGATCAGATGGCTTCAGTGGTAAATTTTGCCAAACATTTTAATAATTAATGTCAACCTTTCTCAATTTCTTCCAAAGTTTTGAAAAGGACAAAATACTTCCAAATTCATTCTGTGAGATCAGCATTACCCTGATGCTAATGTCAGATAAGGATACTACAAAGAAAGAAAATTATAAGCCAATATTGCTGAGGAACAGAGATGCCACAGTCTTTAATAAAATACTAAAAAAAAATTCAAGAACACATTAAAATGATTATATAGCATAACCAAGTGGGATTTATCCCTGAAATAGGAAGAAGATTGAACATATGAAAATCAATTAATGTGATGCACCACATTAACAGAATAAATGATAAAAATCAAAAAATGTAGCAATAGCATTTGAAAATATTCAACATCATTTATTATAAAAACTCCCAACAAATCAGGAACAGAAGGGACTTGCTTCAACATAATCAAGGTTACATATAAAAAAACCTACAGGTAATATCATACTCAAGGGTAAAAACTCAAAGCTTTTTTTCTAAGATCAGGAACAAGACAAGGATGCCAACTCCCACCACTTCTATTCAACATAGTATCAGAAGTTCTACACAGAGCAGTTAGGCTTGAAAAAGAAATACAAGGCACCCAAATTGGAATGATGAAAAGAAACTATCTCTGTTAACAGATAACATGATCTTATTTATAGAATACCCTGAAGACTTCCATAGCTTTCTATTCTTCGCCAGCTTTATTTTTAATTACTTATCTTAACCTTTCATTATATTAGTATTAATGTATTTATTTCGTTCTTTGGTAGTATCTTCTGTGCTGTGAGCACAACCTGGCAGGAGGAGACATTCAAACATGACAGTTGTTAAGGCTATCTAAGAAGTAGGTATAGAAAGTTCACTTAAGGGATCAGGAAAGGCAGAATCATCTAAATCCTAATTTCAGCGGAAGAACCCAGATAACCAAGATAAAATCACAATTGCAGGATATAAAAGACAAAAATGTCATATAAAGTATCAAGATAAAGCCAATTTTTTGAAAGAATACAAAAAATCGAAGGTTCCCAATCAGATTGTCTAGAAAAGCAAGAGAAAGTCCAAACAGACAAAATTAGAAACAAAAAAGACAAAGTCACAACTGATCCTGAATAAATTCAAAAGATTACTGTGAACATTTGAATGCAAATAAGCTAGAAGATCTAAAGGAAAAAGAGGTCTTTCTGACATCACACAACCTCCCAAGGTAGACACAAGAAGAAATCAAAACTTTAAACAGACAAATAATAATATAGGAAATTGACTCAGTCATAAGAAACCATCCCACCAAAAAAGGCCCTGGACCAGATGACTTCCCCACTGAATTCTGCAAGATATTCTAGGAGGAGCTGATACCAATCTTATTGGAATTATCCCAGGCAATCGAGAATGAAAGAATTCTTTCTAAGTCATTTATGAAGCTAACATCATACTGATAATTGAATATGTCAAAGACCCAATAAGGAAAGAGAAGTACAGACCAATCTCCTTGATGGACATAGATGCAAAAGTTTTTAACAAAATTCTAGCAAATTGAACCCAACAACATATCTCAAGGAACATCCACCATGACCAGGTGGGCTTCATTCCTGGGATGGAGGACAAGTACAACATTCACAAGACCATAAATGTAATTCAGCACTTTAACAGATACAAAACCAAGAGGTACATGCATGGTTATAGAATTAGACACAAAAAAAGCATTAAACAAAATTCAGCATCCCCTTTTGATAACTAGGGAGCACTTAGTTATAGAGGGAACATTCCTCAAAACAGCAAGAGTCATCAATGATAAACCCATATCCAATATTTTGCTCAATGGGCAGAAGCTGAAAGCATTCTGCCTAAGAACTGGAACAGGACAAGAATGCCTTCTCTCAACCCTCCTATTTAACATAATGCTGAAAGACCTAGTCAAAACAATCAGGCAAGAGAAGAAAATCAGAGGTATCCAAATAGAAAAAGAGTCAGTTAAGCTATCCCTCTTTGAGGATGATATAATTCTATACCTTGAAAACTTTAAGAAATCTGTCAAAAGCTTCCTCACGCTGACAAATGACTTTAGTAAAGTCTCAGGATGCAAAATCAGTGTGCAAAAGACAGTTGCATTCCTGTACACCAACAACAAGTAGGCAGAGAACAAAATAAAAAGTACAATTCCATTTACAATACACACACACACACACACACACACACACACACGCAAATGAAATACCTAGGCATCCATCTAAGCAGAGAAGTGAAAGACTTTTACAATGAGAGTTACAAAATGCTGCCTAAGGAACTCAAGGATGACACAAACAAATGCAAACACATCCCATGCTCATGGATTGGAAGAATCAATATTGTCAAGAAGTCCATCCTACCCTAGGCAATATACAGATTCAATGCAATACCCATCATGCTACCAGCATCATTATTTTCAGACCTGCAAACAACAATACAGAAATTCATATGGAACAAAAAAAGAATCCACAGCAAAAAGAACAATGTGGGAGGTATCACACTTACAGTCTTTAAAGGCTACAGTAACCAAATCAACCCGGTATTGGTACAGGAATAGGCACATAGACCAATGAAACAGGGCAGAGATCATGGAAGTAGAAACACAATCTCTCACCCAACTTATCTTTGACAAAGCCATCCAAAACAATCATTGGGAAAAGGATCCCATATTTAGCATCTGGTGCTGGAAAAACTGGCTAAGCACATGCAAAACAATGAAACTGGACATTCAACTATCTCCATATACAAAAGTCAACTTTAAATGGATCAGAGACCTAAAAGTAAACCCTCAAATTATAAAAATCCTAGAAGAAAATTTAGGAAACACTGTTATGCACATCAGCATAAGCAACAAATTCTTAACCAATTTCCCAGAAGTAAATGCCATAAAGTCTAAGGTAGATAAGTGGGGCCTCATCAAACTGAAAATCTTTTGTATAGCAAAAGAAACCATCAAGAGAGTAAAGAGACATCCTACAGAATGGGAACAAATATATTTGGAAATTTTGTATCCAATGAAGGCCTAACATCTAGGATCTAAATGAAACTCAAGCAAACTGAAAAGAGAAAAAACAAAAACAAAAACAAAGCAACAACAACAACAACAGCAACAAAAAACCAACCCTGTTAAAAAGTAGGCCAAGTACAAGAACAGACACTTCTCAAAAGATTACATGCAAGCAGTCAACAGACACATGAAAAATTGTTCAGCCTTGCTAATCATCAGAGAAATGCAAGTTAAAACTGCAATGTGATAACTCCTCCTCTGGTAAAGATGGCTATTGCTAATAAGACAAAAAAAAAACAAAAAAAAAAACAGATGCTGGCGAGGGTGCCAAAAAAGGGGAGCACTTTTACACTGTTGATGGGAGTGCATGCTAGTTCAACCTTCATGAATAACAGGTTGGTGATCTCCAAAAGAACTAAAAATTGTTCCTCCATATAATTCAGCAATCCCTTTCCTGGGAATATACCCAGAGGTGTAGAAATTACTCTACAAAAAAGATACCTGCACATACATGTTGATTGTTGCATTATTTACAATAGCAAAAATATGGAACCAATCCTGCTGCCCATTGAAAGTGGACTGAATAAAGAAAATGTGATACATATCCACAATGGAGTATTATGCAGCCATAAAGAAGATCAAAATCATGGTTTTCCTAGCAAATTGGATGAAGTTGGAGACCATGATATGTGAACTGTCACAGAAACAATGAAATACCACATGTTCTTACTCATAAATGGGCCCTGAACAGTAGTCACATAAGCACAAGGGAGGAATTGGCTATTGCTGGGCGCTGATAAGGGAGGGAGGGAAGGAGGGAGGAGGGTGGGGCCACATGATAACACAGTGGATACCTGGTTCACTACTGGGAAGAGTGAGGGCCACCTAGAAGCCCAAACTTCACCTGCATGTAGCCTACTATCACATTCTTGTACTCCACATTTTTATACTAAAAAAAAAAAAAAATAAAGAAAATAAAACAGGATGGTTTAAGTTGAAAAATATATTAGGAAAATGTATATCCAATATCCAAAACATATAAAATACCAATATTCAAGACATATAAAGAACTTCTCTAACAAAACAAAGAGATAAACCAAATAAAAATAAAATTGAAAATAAAAAAGAAGTAGGTATAAAAGAGACATCAGTAAGTTGTTGAGGGATCACTGTGGAGCATAAATATTAAAGAGGTGATTAGAACAGGAAGAGGATAGATCCATAAAACATTTTGAAAACAGATCCATAAAACATTCTGAAAATTATCTGTCTCAATGATAATGGGGAGAAGGGAGTGGAATCAGGAGAAAGCTATCTCTAGAAGCTAAAGAAAAAGATATTTGAGAAAAAAGGAAAAGACATTAAGCCTTAAAAATTGCTACATCTAATATGACCTAAGATATGACCACAGGTTTATCAACATGGAGGTAGTAAGTAACTAGAGCAAGAATAGTCCCGGTAATATTATAGAAAGTCTAATGGAACATGTTTAGGGGTGAATAGAAGGACAGAAAGTGGACGCAAGAAAACAATATATGTATAGCTACTCTAACACCATTCATTGAATATCTTCTTTATGCTAATACTGGGCTAGGCGTCTAACAAACATCACCTTTCTGAATCCCCAATGTGACATCATCCCTACTACATAGAGGAAGAAACTGAAACTCAGATCTCAAAACCTGCACTCTTTTACTACCACGTAATTTTTACTTGGGCTTCAGAGCTGAGTTTTTGTCCAACCTTCCCCTGTATCATAGTAGTAAAGTTTATAGGGTGACTACTTTAGAATTCTTAGTCATGTTGTTTCTTTTTACAGGGACTAGTGCTCTGTCTTATACCCCAGTTTGTCTGATCTCACTCTTGTTAGCCTTTATTTGTTTATCCATTCTATAAAAATTTAGTAACCATTTGTTCCATGTTAAGCACAGAATAAATCTAAGATCCTTCTGTGCTTCAATTTTTTATTGTGCAAAGTTTATGCTGAATCTGTGTAAGTTAGCAAAGCATAATAACAATATGGATGTACATGAACCTTCAATGAAACTTAGACCTGAAATATTATCATAGCCTTTGCATCCTCCAATTTGCATTTTTTGAGACCCTGTCTCAAAAAAAGGGTAAAACTTGAATGTTCAATAGGCGGAAGAGATTCAGGAGCCTAAAGGTGATAGAAGGAACCATGAGAGTGGATGAAAGAAGGATTCTGCAAGGCAAGAACCTTGAGAGAATATTGACATTTCAGAAAACAGGCATTGAAAGAGTTCTCAGTGATGGTAAAAATGGTCAGAGAAGTGCAACAACATAGCATCACCAATTCTAAGGAAGACAAGATTTTTCAAAAATTAAACAGGTCAGCAGTATCAAAGGCAGACAGACAACCAAGAACATTAAGGACTAAAAATAAATTTTAAAATATGTTTGGCAAAAGTTGATCACTGGTCACCATGATCAGAGTTACTTCAGTTGTGGGAGAAAAGAGACAGGAAAAAGTTGGGCATCATAATCAGACTTATTGTGCACTGAAAGCTTCCTGAGAGCAGATATTATGTCAATGTTCACTTTTACATTGCCAGGGCTTGGTATAATGCTGGCATAGCTAGCATGTACATTATAGTTGTTGGATAAGTGAACAAATGAATAAATGAATGATTGAATGATGAGTGAGTGGATGCAGAGAGGGAAAACTACTCTGTCAAGCAGTTTGATAGTAAAAAGAAGGAGGAAAAATATGTGGTAATTTGAAGAGGATGTAAACAGCAAGGATGTTTTAAAAAGAAGCAAAATTCAAATGTGTTTGCACACTCAAGGAAAGGCCTAATGGATATATTTCAGTTTCAAAGGGTGAGGGGAAGGGTAATTGACAAAATCAAGATTAGATGAAGGCCAGAGGAGATATGATCTTGGGTTATGATTGACGCCTTTTAGTGCTTTTAGTGCCCTTTAATGCTTCTGCCGTTTTTTGTTTCACCTCTTCCACATTAGCAAAATGTTTTCCTTTGAGGATGTTTTTCATCCAGGAAGAAAATGATCACAGATCGGGTGAATAGGGAGGATAGGGCATGGGGGTCATGCTGTTTTTGGTCAAAAACTGCTAAACAACACAATGTGGGCAACTGTGTTGTCACAGTGGGATAACCAATTACTTGTTTGCCACAACTCTGGACTTTTGTGTGTTTTTTTTTGCAAATCATGATACAATCTTCTGATAAAAACTTTGGTTGACCATTTGATCCAAAGGAGAAAATTCAGAGTCTACTATTAGGACCCATCCTCCAAAAACAGAAATATAATTATGTGGGTTTTGCTTGTTGGTTTCTTCCTAATATACACTATGTTTTCTTCTATGCATTCATATCTACAGTAAAGTTTAATTTATGTTAGGCATAGCAAGAAATTAACAACAATTACTACAGATAAAATAGAACAATTTTTGCAATTTGTCAGCATCACTATCCTTACATTTTGGGGCCATTACTAAATAAAAATAATTGTTAATTGAATACAAGCACCGTGATTTCATGATAATCGATCTGATAACAAAGTTGACTACTAAGTGACAAATGGATAGGTAATATATATAGCATGTATACACTAGACAAAGTGATGTTTCAAATACTGGGTGGGACTGAGATAGATAGTGCAAGATTTCATCATGCAATTCAGAATGGTGCACACTTTAAAACATATAAATTGTTTATTTCTGGAATTTTCCATTTTATATTTTTAGATTGCAATTGACTGTGGGTAACTGAAATTGCAAGAAGTGACACTGCGAATAAGAGAGGCCCACTGAATGTATTCATAATGATAGCTGAAATATTTTAAAATTTTATTTTGTATTTTTTATAAGATATGGGGTACAATTCAAGATCAGGTAGATAAGTGGTCATTGACTTTGGTCTCCACTTTGCCTAGTTTGAGATCAGGTATACTTATTGATGTTATGGGTCCTGCCTTCCACCTCAGGCAGCATCCCACTACTGAAAATCCCTTTTTCATAGTTTTATGATAAATGTTCAACATACACTTAAATGTGAGAATATGTGGTGCTCAGTTCTTTGTTTCTGTGATGGATCACTGACCACTTTTAATGGGCAACATGATTGGTTCCATGTTTTTGCTATTGAGAATAGTATTGCAGTAAACAGACGTGTACAGGTATCTTTTTTTATATAATGATTTGAATTCCTCTGAATATATTCTCAGAAGGGGGATTGTTGAGTCATATGGAAGGACAATTTTTAGATCTTTTAGAAATCACCACACTGTTTTCCACAGAAGTTGTATTAGCTAACACTCCCCACAACCGTATAGAAGCATTCCCTTTTTCTCTACATTCTCTCCAGCATCTCTTGCTTTTTGAGTTATTGGTGATGGCCATCCCGACTGGAGTTAGGTGGTATCTCAGTGTGGTTTTAATTTGGATTAATTTTATGATTAGTGAGGCTGAGAATTTTTTCATGTATCTGTTGGCTGCTTGTATGTCTTCTTTTGAGAAGTGTCTGTTCATAGCATTTGCCCACTTTTTTTATTATAAAGATGTGGAGTACAATTCAGGGTTAGGTATACAAACATTGATTATGCAGATACCCTTGTTGATGAGGTATGCCTATCCCACCCCCGCCCCTGACAGTTTCCCATTTCTGCCATACACTTTCTTGTATTATTATTATTATTATTATTATTATTATTATTATTTGAGTTGGAGTCTCACTCTGTCACCCAGACTGGAGTGCAGTGGCCACTTCCGGCCACCGCAGCCTTGACCTGCTGGGTTCTGGTGATCCTTCCGCCTCAGCCTTCCCAGTAGCCGGAATTATAGGCATGTGCTACCACGCCCAGCTGATATTTTGATTTATTGTAGAGATGAGGTCTGACTGCCCAGGAACCCACGGGCTCAGGCAATCCACTCACCTCAGCCTCCCAAAGGCGTGAGATTACAGGCTGAGCCACCAAGCCCGGCTTCTTGTAGTATTATAATTGTTCATGGTCCGCTTATGAGTGAGAACATACAGTACTCTGTTCTTTGTTTCTGTGATAAATCACTGAATATGATCAACTCCAAATACATCCAAGTTGCTGTGAAGTCCATATATTTGTCCTTCTTTATGGCTACATGATATACCATTGTGTATGTGTACTACTGGGTCAACACCAAAATCAAAACAGAAATTAAAAGATTCCTGGAGTACCCTACAAAACGATAATAAAAAATACTGATTATAAAAAAAAAAAAAAAGATTCCTGGAAACAAATGAAAATGAGGAAACATCGTACCAAATCCTCTGGGATGCCATGAAAACAGTTCTAAGAGGGGAATTTATATCTCTATGGACACACATCAAGAAAATGGAAAGACCACAAGTATGGAAACAAACTTGATAACCTAAATGAAATGGAGAACTTTCTGACATCACACAACTTCCCAAGGTTGGAACAAGAAAGCATTGACACTAAATAGACCAATAATAACCAGGAAATTGACTCCATCATAAGAAAGCGACCTACAAAAAAAAACCCTGGACAGGTCAGCTTTTCGGCTGAATTCTACAAAATGTACAAGGAGGAGTTGATACCAATCCTACTGAAACCATTCTAGGCAATGGAGAACAGTGGAATTCTCCCCAAATCATTTTTTGTAGCTAGCATCGCACTATTACCTAAACAGGGTAAATATCCAACAAAAAGAGAACTACGGGCCAATACCCTTTATGAATATAGATGCAAAAATCCTCAACAAGATTCTAGCAAATAGGATCCAAAAACACATCTCAAAAATTATCCACAATGACATAGTAGGCTACATCACCAGGATGCCAGGCTGGTTGAGCATTCGCAAGACCATACATGTAATTAAATAATCAACAGATGTAAAAACAAGAACCATATTATTATCTCATTAGATGCAGAAAAAGCTTTACACAAAATCCAGCATCCATTATTGATAAAAACCCTCAAACTCCTAGGTATGGAAGGGATATACCTGAAAATAGTAAGCATCATCTATGATAAACCCAAAGCTAGTTTATCACTAAATGGACAGAAAGTGGAAATGTTTCTCCTGAAAGCTGTAGCAAGACAAGGCTGCCCACTCTCATCTCTCTTTTTCAACATTGTGCTAGAAAATCCTAGCTAGAGCAATTAGACAAGAGAAGGAAATCAAGGGTATCCAAATAGGAAAAGAGGAAGTTAAATTACCCCTAATAACTGACAATATAACCCTATAACTGGAAAATTCATGAGAATCTGTCAAAAACCTGCTTGCACTGATGAAGGACTTTGGCAAAGACTCTGGGTACAAAATAAATGTGCAAAAGACAGCTTAAGTTTTATACACCAACAATAAGCAGGCGGAGATCCAAATAAAAAGCATAATCTCATTCATAATAGCCACAAAATAAGTACCTTGGCATCTTCCTAACCAGTGAAGTGAAAGATGTTTACAATAAGAACTACAAAACACTGCTCAAAGAAATCCAAGAAGACACAAACAAATGGAAAAATATTCCATGTTCATGGAGAGGAAGAATCAACACTGTTAGGATGTCCATCTTGCCAAAGACAATCTACAGATTCAATGCAATACCCATTACCAATATCATTCTTCTCAGACGTGGAAATGAAAATACAGAAATTCATATGGAAACATAAACAACCGTGAATATCCAAAGCAACCTTAACAACAACAACAACAACAAAAACAAAGCAAGAGGTTTCAACTTCCAGAGTTCAAACTTTACTACAAGGCTACAATAATCACAATAGCCTAGTATTAGTACAAGAACAGGCATATGGACCAATGGAACAGAATAGAGATTCCAGAAGCAAGACCTCAATTTCTTAATCAACTCATCTTTGACAAAGCCTCCAACAACTACCACAGGGTAGAGGAGAAATTATTCAGTAAATGGTGCTGGAAAAACAGGCTGAAAACATGTATAAGATTGAAACAGGACCCCTGCCTGTCACCATACCCAGAAAATAAACTCTAAGTGGACCAAAGACTTAAATGTAAAACTTCAAACTATAAGAACCTTAGAAAATGCAGGAGACACCCTTATGGCAATTGGAACTGGCAACCAATTCCAGATCAAAACCCCAAGTCCCCATGTCATAAGAGATAAGATAGACAAATGGGACCTCATCAGACTGAAACGCTTCTACAAAGCAAAAGAAACCAGCAAGAGAGCAGGGAGGCAGCCCGCAGTATGGGAATAAATATTTGCCAACTGTATATCTGACAAAGACCTAACATCTAGAATATCCAAAGAACTCAATGTGCCGAAAGGATAAACAAGCAGCCCCATTAAAAAGTGGGCAAAAGACATGAATTGACACGTCTCAAAAGAGGATTTATGGGCAACCAACAGACACATGAAAAAGTGCTCAACCTCACTCATTGTCAGCGAAATGCAAATCAAAACCACACTGAGATACGAACTAACCCCAGTAAGAATGGCCATCGTTAATAAAACAAACAGATGCTGATGTGGATGTGAAGAATATGGAGCGCTTCTACACTGCTAGTGGGAATGCAAACTAGTGCACCCTCTTTAGAAAACAGTGTGGCAATTTCTGAAAGAACTAGAAATTGACCTTCCATATGAGTCAGCAATCTTCCTATTGGGAATATACCCAGAGGAATGCAAATCATTCTACAAAAGAGATACCTGTACACACATGTTTATTGTAGCACTATTCACAATAGCAAAAATATGGAACCAGCATGATGCCCATCAAATTGGACTGGATTAAAAAAAATGTGATACATATACACAATTGAATATTATGCAGTTATAAAGAAGGACATACATATGGACTTTGCAGCAACTTGGGTGGATTTAGAGTCTATCATACTCAGTGATATATCACAGAAACAAAGAACAGAGTATCATACATTCTCACTCATAAGCAGACCTTGAACAATTATCATAATACTATAAAAAAGGGATTGGCAGTCATGGGAAACTGCCGGAAGTGGTATAGGATTGGCAGTTGAGGGAAACTGCTAGAGGAGGCGAGGTCACACCTCATCAACAAGGGTACCTGCATAATGAACATTTGTATACCTAACCCTGAATTGTACTCCACATCTTCAAAATGAAAAATTGACCAAAAATCAAAATAAACAAACAAACAAATAATAAGTTTTCTCTTGTGGCTATTTCTGGAACTTCAGGTTTCTTGCCTTTTTTTCTGTTGTGCCCCCCCCCCCCAGCACTGCTGCTTTAGACTCACTCACATTATAGGGAGAAGTCTCTGCTCTCCAGAACCTCCCCTCTGCTTTCAGTGCAGATTGATCATGCTGCTCTCCACATGAGTCAGATGCCCCATGGAATACTGGGGGGAAGGGGGACAAATCAGATCATGATTCACCCCAAACTTTCTGCTGCTAGTTCTCCCACTTCAATTTCACATATCTGTGTTTGGTCCACTGTTGGGTGTAGAGTGTCTGTCTCTCCAATATCGTGCACTTGGATACCTCCTCTGAGTTAATGATGGTTGATCCCAGAAGAGTGCTGAGATCACCTCTTGGTCTCAGGATGCAGGCTTCTAGGAATTCAATTTGTGGCATTTTGAAAAAACTCAAATGAACCTCATAGCCTATGGCTCAGGAGGGCTTCTGCCTCCCAGCCCCGATCCTCCTCCTTCCTCCTCTCTCCCTCAGGCTGCTAGGTGCTCCTGGAGTAAGCCAGGCCCAGCCTCACTGGAGAGGGAAGAGGGCAGGAGGGGAGGTGGTGGTGACTGGCCTAGCTGACATTTTTTTAGTATTTACAATGTGCCAGGCACTGTTCCGAGCACTTTACATAGAGTAACTAAATATCCTTCTGATATAATATTGTTATTATCCCTGTTCAATGTGAGGAATCTGAGGCAAGAAAGATTGAGTAACTTGCCCCAAATCACTAAGTTAGTAGGCAATAAAGGCAAGTTTGGAATCAAGGCAACTTCAGTCCTAAACTTTAGAAAAAGTCTAAAATTGAATCAGTCAAATTAAGCCAGCGGTTTGGGGTGATATGCCGGGTGTGTACATTAAGAAATAGTTTATGCCAATGTGTTATGAGTCAGCAGATACTTTACTGTAACCTGGGAGCTGTACGAGGGTTCTTGTTTCTGCTGGACGGGAAATGTGATTAGTGAACAGTGTTTAAGTCTAAAAATTATTAATATTGTGTTCTGATCTGGACTTTGTCATTAAAGTTGCAGTGAGACCTTGGGCAAGTCTCTTTGTCTACCTCTAGGCCTCATTTTCTCTGTCTGCAGATGAAGAGTTTGTATCTAATGATCTCTTCAGTTCTTTATAGCTGGCTTAATGTAAATACCTATATGGTCTCAATTCTCTTTTGGAAACTCAGGGTTCTTTCAAGATGAAATTGCTGCTACTTTTAAAATATATATGTGGGATTTGATACTGTGGTCCGCAGTATTTGTCAGAGAAATATTCTTAACTTGTAAAATATCTGTAGCAACACCTCTAGTCAGGGAGCTGCATAATAGAGGAATTCATTAGTGCTGACTGTAAGGCATTAAGATGTCATGGAAACTACATAAGAAAATTCAACTCAAGACTAGTTTTATTCTTGGCTCTGCTACTAATGAGTTGCAGCATGACCTTAGAGAAAGCTTTCTGAATGTTTAATAAACTCAATCTCCTAATCTATAAAACAAGAATTCCATGTAGATCATGCCTTATGTTTGTATAGTTAAAAGATTATATGGGAGAAAGACAAAAATTCTATTTGCCAATAGGAACATTAAAACAACCTGGAATTTCCTTGAGGACTAGATAGGTGAAGCTTTCTTTGAGGTCTGAGGTCTCTGGCAGACACATATTTATTGCCCTGTGGTGACACTCTCACAGCTTGGAATTGTCACTGGATATACATCATACCACTGAAAAAATGATTTTTACTCTGGTATAGGACCCTATGCCATGAATTTTGTTACATTCACTTATTTAATCACTTGCTCATTGTGTTCAGCCACTACATTATTGAACGTTTACTCTATGCTAGAGATCTGGGTTAGGCAATAGAGGAAGAAAAATAAATAATAGAGGTCTTATTGTCAAGAAGCTCATGGTCTAGTGGCGAAAATTAAGAAACCAAAAATTAAAATGCAATGCAATTTTAAAGGCATACACAAAGTAGAGTAAAAACAAGGGGCACCAAATACAGCATTTGAAGGAGATGTTTTGGAAAATGCTCTCTGGAGAAGTTGAAGTTCTAAGTTAATCTTGACTGAACTGGGATAGAGGTGGGAGCTAGAGTGTATATCAAGCAGAAGGGGACAAAATAAGAAAATGCATGGTTGAGTGAGAGAGGTGTATTAAGTTCCAGAAACTACCATTGGTTTGCTGGAAATAAAAGTGATCAAAGATGGTATTGAAAAAAAGGCAGGGGCAGGAAACTGAATCCATTGAATGTTACAACATTCCCAATCAGGGAATGTTGCCTTTATACCAACTAGGAAGGGAGCTATAATAGCATTCTGAGTAAGACAACAAGGTGACCAGAGACATGTGGGCTGGGGAGAAAGTGATCACAGGTGTAGCATCACCGTGAAGTATGAATAAAGAGAGGTGAGAGCCTGGATGTAGGCAGATCCATTGAGTCGTTCAGAGTTCATGTACAAGCAGATTTGGGTGGCTAGATACATTTACCAAAGGGAGGAGTTGGCTTAGAGGATGTATATGTTGGATGTGTTGGGGCAACTCTGAGGGATACTGAGTGGTAGATATCTGGTATGATGACACGAAAATGTCACTAATCTGCAAGACAAGTGAAATAAACAAAAATCATCAAAACATGAACAAGGGAATAATATTTATTCAGAGCTTGTATAGCAAAGAAGCCAACCATCACTATGTGTCTGACAGAGACTCAAAAGCATGACGGAGTGTAGGAAACATTTATAGTAGGAAAAAGAGAAAGCTTCAGGTATGCCCTGATTGGAGGTTGTTAGCATGGGGAAGCTGGAAGTCATTTGACTAGAAATAGGATGCTTTATGTGATATTAGAGGAGCATATTTGGCTTTCTCCAGGTGCTCCCAAGCCGGAAATATAGGCAAAGTTTTAGGAAAGCTGACAGTTATTGATCATTTACTGATCATTTTAGGCTTATTATTACAGAGGCTGTTGTTTGGTTTTCCAGGCTGGTTGCTGCAGGTTATGGGACAGCAAGTTCTATTTTGTATACTGTCTGGCCATTATCCACTTGTATATTCAATCTCTCACATGAGAACTTGCTTTACCGGTAACAATGTGAATAGAGCGAAGTAATTCTAGAGCCTTCATTAGCCTCTCTGACCCCTCTGTGTTTCATCTAGGCATATAAATGAGAAATATATAAAACTTCTGGGTCAAGGAAGCTCAGGAACACAGATTGGTTAGAGAACAACATCTTTGCTTGAGAGAAAAACAAAAAACATTCTTTGTTCTTGGGTGCACAACTTGGTGAACAGATTGCAAGAGAGATTTTCACACATGCTCACCTACTTAGCAGGACATCCTTGTGCAGTGGCAACCTGCAAAACCATATGCATAGATTCTGATTTACATAGGATCTAATAGACTCAATTTCCCCAACTTGGGAAATATCATCCCCAAGGAATGTGTCAGATTTACAATTCTATGACATTGTTGGATTATATCAATGTCAAATCCCTGGTTAAGGTATTGTATTACATTGTGTTACATTATATGTAAGATATTTTCATTGAGGAAAACTGTAAAAGCTACATGGAATCTCTCTATACTATTATTTTAATAACAGCTTTATTGAGACTTAAAACTCACTTAAAAGATACGATTCAAAATGTTTATAGCATATTCAAAGAGTTGCACAAGCATCACCACAATCTGTTTTATGTCATTATTACCTTCCCTAAAAAAAAAATCATTCACATTATCATTCGCTATCCTTTTTCCTTTCCCTTCTCCCCAAGCCCTGGAAAACCACTAACATACTTTCTGTTTTTATAAATTTGGCTATTCTGGAAATTTAATATAAATAGAATAATACAATATGTAGTCTTTTGTGGCTGACTACTTTCATAATTTAGCCTTATGTTTTCAAATTTTAACAATGTAGTAGTATGCATTATTACATTATTTCTTTTGAATGCTTAATGATACTCCATTTTACGGCTATATCATATTTCATTTATTCACTCATTAATTGATGATCATTTGTTTCCACTTTTTGGAGACCGTGAATAATGCTGTTATGAATATTTGTATGACCAATTTTGGTGTGGGCATAATGTCTCATTTATTTTGACTATATACTTAGGAATGATATGAAACTGCCAGACTGCACCATTATACATGTGAAGTGAAAATTCCAATTTCTCCATATCTTTGCCAATGCTTGTTATATTTCATTTGTTTAATTGTGTCTTAGTGGGTGTGAAGTGTTATTTCACTGTGGTTTTGATTTGTATGTTCTTGATGGCTCATAATGATGAATATATTTTCTTTTTGTTGTTGTTGTTGAGTTGGAGTCTCACTCGGTCACCCAGACTGGAGTGCAGTGGCCACTCCCAGCTACTGCAGCCTCGACCTGCTGGGCTCCAGTGATCCTTCCGCCTCAGCCTTCCGAGTAGCCTTAATTACAGGCATGCGCTACCACGCCCGGCTGATTTTTTTATTTATTGTAGAGATGAGGTCTCGCTGCCCAGGTGGGTCTCAAACCTGCAGGCTCAGGCAATCCACTCACCTCAGCCTCCCAAAGGCGCGGGATTACAGGCAGAGCCACCGAGCCCGGCTGATGAATATATTTTCACATTCCATTTTTATATAATCTCTGAGAAAATGTTTATTCAGATTATTTCTCTGTTGGGGGATTTACTAATTCGAATATTTGTATACATAAACTTTACCACATGTACAAGATTTTTTTTCCTAGAGAGATGTATCTGATAATGCTTCTGAATAAAGCTCTGTCTTAGGGCTGTGTTTCTCAAATAGAACATGAATCAGAATTGCTAGCGTGCTTGTTAATATAGGATTCTTTTGCCCATTTTCAAATTGAGTTGTTAATCTTTTAATTTTTCAGTTGTAAGAGTTCTTTGTATATTCTGAATACCAGGCCCTTATCAAATATATCGCCATTAAGCAAAATGTAAGCTACTGGATTTTTGTACATGCTCTTTATTGGGATAAAAAATTATCCATCCTGGAGGGGTGAGAAAAGCAGTTGAAGGAAACTACCAGGGGAGGGAGGGGCACACCGCATCAACAAGTGTACCTACATAATGAACATTTGTATACCTAACCCTGAATTGTACCCCACATCATTAAAATTAAAAAAAAATGCATCTATTCCTTGATAACTGAGTGTTTTTACCATGAAGGGGCATGAATTTTTTTTGTGTCTGTTGAGGTGATAATGTGGCTTTTGTCCCTTATTTTATCACTATGATGTATTGCATTCATTTTTTTTCCTGTTAAACCTATCTTGCCTTTCTGGGAAAAGTCCTAACTAATCATGGTGTATTATATTGATTAATTCAGTTTACTAATTTTTTTTAGCATTAACAATAAATAACACTAAAATACGATCTGTAGTTATCTCTTTGTTTGGATATGGTATCAGTGTATCATGTGACTTATAGAATGAGTTAGAAAGTATCTCCTCTTCTATGACATAAAATGTTTTGTGAAGAATCTATATTAATTCTTCATTAATTATTTGGTAATATTCACCAGTAAAGCAATCTGGGTCAGGGATTTCCTTTATGGAAAGTTCTTAAATTAATAATTTAATCACTTATTATAAATCTACTAGTTGCCTAATTCTTCTTGAGTCATTTTAGTTGTTTCTGTTTTTCTAAAAAAAAATTGTCCATTTTCTCTAAGATGACTAATTTATTGTTGTACTATTGTTCATAGTCTTACCTTAGAATCTTTTTTTACTTATGCAAGACTGGTAGAAATATCTCCTTTTTCACTCCTGATTTCAGTAATTTGAGTCTTCTCTCCTTTTTTCTTCATCAGTTTAAATAAAGTTTTGCCAATAATCATGATTTTTTGTTTTTGAGTCAGTCTTACTCTGATGCCCAGGCTGGAGTGCAGTGGCATGATCACGACTACTGCAGCCTTAACCTGCTGGACTCGGGGTATCCTTCCACCTCAAACTCCTGAGTGCCTGGCTAATTTTTAAATTTATTATGAGGTCTTGCCATGTTGCTCAAACTGGTCTTGAACTCTTGAGCTCAGACAATCCTCTCGCCTTGGCCACCCAAAGCGCTGGAATAATAGGCATGAGACACCACGCCCAGTCAATTTTGATATTTTCAAATAACCAACTTTTTGTTTTATTTACTCTACTGTTTTTTCTATTCTCTATCTCACTAATTTTAACTCCAATATTTAATATTTTCTTTCTTTTGCTTCTTTTGTGTTAATCTGTTCATTTTTCCCAGTGTCTTCAAGTAATAAGTTGTTACTGATTTCTTTCTTTTTTAATGTAAGCATTTATACAGCTGTATTTTTCTTTAAGCACTGCTTTAGCCATAGCCCATCAGAATTGATGTGTTGCATCTTCATTTTGATTCATCTCAAATTATTTGCAAAGTTTTTTGATGTCTTCTTTGATCTGTTGGTTATTCAGGAGTGTGCTTTTCAACTTTCACATATTTGTAAATTTCCCAATTTTTAAATTTCTAATTTTATTCCATTGTTGCCAGATAATATACTTTTGTACTATTTCAACATTTTAAAATCTATTAGGCTTGCTTAATGGTTTAGGATAAGGCCTACCCTAGACTTAAACCTAGGATACATATACTCCAGGATAAGGTCTATCTGAAAATTCTATGTTCATTTGAGAAAAATGTATATTCTGCTGTTGTTGGGTGACGTGTTCTTTAGCTATCTAACAAGCCTAATTGGGTTATAGTGCTGTTCGAATCTCCTATTTTATTGCTAATTTACTGCTTACTTGTTCTACTGATTACTGAAAGTGGAGTATTGAATGCTCAATTTTTTTTTTTTTTTTTTTTTTTTTTTTTTTGAGTTGGAGTCTCACTCTGTCACCCAGACTGGAGTGCAGTGGCCGCTCCCGGCCACCGCAGCCTCGACCTGCTGGGCTCCGGCGATCCTTCCGCCTCAGCCTTCCAAGTAGCCGGAATTACAGGCACGCGCTACCACGCCCGGCTGATTTTTTGATTTATTGTAGAGATGAGGTCTCGCTGGCTAGGCGGGTCTCGAACCCGCGGGCTCAGGCAATCCACTCACCTCAGCCTCCCAAAGGCGTGGGATTACAGGCTGAGCCACCTAGCTCGGCTGAATTCTCAAATTTTTAATTTTTTTTTTTATTTTAAAGATGTGGCATACAATTCAGAGTTAGGTATACAAATGGTCATTATGCTGGTACCCTTGTTAGTGAGGTTTGCCCTGCTTCCCCAGGCAGATTCCCAGTACTCCCAATCCTGCATCCCCCTTCCACCTCCTGGCAGTTTCCCACTACCGCCAATCATTCTCTTATAGTATTACAATAATTGTTCAAGGTCCACTTGTGAGTGAGGACATGTGATACTCAGTTCTTTGTTTCTGTGAAAAACCACTCAGTATTATAGACTCTAAGTCCATCCAGGTTGTTGTGAAGTTCATGATTCTGTTTTTCTTTATGGCTGCATAATATTCCATCATGTATATGTACCACTTTTTTTATCCAATCCCATTTGATAGGCAGCACAGTTGGTTCCATGTTCTTGCTACTATGAACAATGCTGTGATAAACATACGTGTGCAGATATCTTTGTTATAGAGTGATTTGAGTTCTTCTGGATTGATACCCAGTAGGGGGATTGCGGAGTTGTATGGAAGGTCTATTTTTAGATCTTTTAGGAATCGCCACTCTGTTTTCCACAGAGGCTGAACTACTTTACACTCCCGCCAACAGTGTAGAAGTGTTCTCTTTTTACCACATCCTCTCCAGCATCTATAGTTTTTTGAGTTATTGATGATAGCCATCCTGACTGGCATTAGATGGTACCTTAGTGTAGTATTAATTTGCATTTCTTTGATGACCAGTGAGGCTGAGCATTTTTTTTTTCATGTATCTATTGGCTGCTTGTTCGTCTTCTTTTGAGAACGGTCTATTAATATCTTTAGCCCACTTTGTAATAGGTCTGTTCATTTTTTTCTTTTCAGCACATTTGAGTTCTTGTAGATCCTAGATGTTAGGCCTTTGTCAGATATACAGTTGGCAAATATTTTTTCCCAGTCTGTGGGCTGTCTCCCTGCTCTCTGGATGGCTTCATAGGCTTTACAGAAGTGTGTCAGTTTGATGAGGTCCCACTTGTCTTTTTTATCTCTTATGGCTTGGACAGTTGGGGTTTTGATCAAAAATTAGTTGCCATTTCCAATTTCCATAAGGTTATCTCCTGCATTTTCTAAAGTTCTTATAGTTTTAGGTTTTACATTTAGGTCTTTGTACCACTTAGAGTTGATCCTTCTGTATGGTGATAGGTAGAGCTCTTGTTTCAATCTTCTGCATGTGGTCAGCCACTTTTCCCAGCACCATTTATTGAATAGGTTCTCCTCTCCGTAGTCAGTGGTGAAGGCTTTGTCAAAGATAGGTTCAGTTAGAAATTGAGGTTTTGCTTCTGGAATCTCTTTCCTGTTCCATTGGTCTATATGCCTGTTCTTGTACCAATGCCAGACTGTTTTGACTATTGTAGCTTTATAATAGACTTTAAAGTCTAGGAGTGTGATACCTCCTGCTTTGTTTGTTTGTTTGTTTTCTTTTGCTGAGTATTTTTTTGGTGATTCATGGTCATTTATATCTCCATATAAATTCTTATATTGTCATTGCCAGGTCTGAGAAGGATGCTGCTGGCAATTTAATGAGTTTTGCATTACATCTGTAGATTGCCTTGGGTAGGATGGACATCTTAACAATGTTGATTCTTCCAATCCATGAGCATGGAATATTTTTCCATTTGTTTGTGTCATCTTTGATTTCATTGAGCAGTGTTTTGTAGTTTTCATTGTAAAGGTCTTTCATCTCTCTGGATAGGAAGATGCCAAGGTATTTGATTTTTTTTTCCTGGCTATTGTGAATGAGATTATGCTTTTATTTGGGTTTCTGTTTGTTTGTTGTTGGTGTATAGAAATGTGACTGTCTTTTGCACATTTATTTTATAGGCTGAGACTTTATCAAAGTCCTTTATCAGTGCATAGAGGTTTTTGACAGATTCTCTTGGTTTTTTGAAGTGTAGAATCATATCATCTGCAAAGAGGGATAACTTGACTTCCTCTTTTCCTATTTGGATTCTGCTGATCTCCTTCTCTTGACTGATTGCTCTAACTAGGACTTCTAAAACTATGCTGAAAAGGAGGGGTGAGAGTCGGTATCCTTGTCTTGTTGCAGTGTTCAGGGGAAATGGTTCCAATTTCTGTCTGTTTAGCAGTTTGCTTCCTGTGGGTTTCTCATAGATGGTTCTAATATTTTTAGGTATGTTTCATTTATGCGTAGATGTTTGAGGGTCTTTATCAAGAAGGGATGCTGGATTTTATCAAAAATTTTTTCCACGTCTAATGATATAATCATATGGCTTTTGTTTTTACATCTGTTGATATATTTAATTACGTTTATGTTATGAATGTTGAACCAGCCCTGCATCCCAGGAGTGAAGCCTAGTTGGTCGTGGTCGATGATTATTGAGATGTGTTATTGAATTCAATTGCCAGGATCTAGTTGAGAATTTTAACATCAATGTTCATCAAGGATATTGGCCTGTAGTTCTCTTTTTTGTTTGATCTTTACCTGGCTTGGGTATCAATGTGATGTTAGCTTTGTAAAATGTTTTGGGAAGAGTTCCATCTTTCTCAATTGCCTGGAATACTTTCAGTAGGATTGTTATCAGTTCTTCCTTGTAGGTTTTGCAGAATTTTGCTGGAAAGCCGTCAGGTCCAGTTCTTTTTTTGTTTGTTGGTAATTTTCTTATGACATAGTCAATTGCTTGGATTGTTATCCATCTGTTTTGAGGCCCCAATTTGTTCTTGTTTCAACTTGGGGAGGTTGTGTGATGTCAGGAAGTCTTCCATTTCCTTTAGGTTTTCAAGTTTGTTTCCATATAAATGTACATAGAAGTCTGTGATAATCTTTTGTATTTCTGTGGAGTCAGTTGTAACTTGACTTTTGCATTTCTGATTGTGCTTATTTGGGCCTTTTCTCTCTTTTTCTTGGTCAGTCTAACTAGGAGACCATCAATCTTGTTTATCCTTTCAAAGAACCAGCTTTTTGTTTCATTGATTTTTTATATTATCTTTTTGTCTTCTATTCCCTAATTTGGGCTTTTATTTTGGCGAACTGGATTCTTCTACTGAAGTTAGAGTTTTGGAGGTCTTGTTTATCCAGCTTCCTTTAGGTGATTTGTTAGGCTGTTAACTTGTGATCTTTTCATTTTCTTCATGTAGGTTATAGAGATATGAATTCCCCTCTTAGTACTGATTTCATGGCATCTCAGAGGTTTTGGTAATATGTTTCTTCATTTTCATTTGTTTCCAGGTATCTTTTTTTTTTTTTTTTTTTTTGAGTTGGAGTCTCACTCTGTAGCCCAGACTGGAATGCAGTGGCCGCTCCCGGCCACCGCAGCCTCAACTTGCTGGGCTCCGGCAATCCTTCCACCTCAGCCTTCCAAGTAGCTGGAACTACAGGCACACGCTACCATGTTCGGCTAATTTTTTTGATTTATTGTAGAGATGAGGTCTTGCCAAGTTGCCCAGGTGGGTCTTGAACCCGCAGGCTCAGGCCTCCCAAGCCTCCCAAGGCACGGGATTACAGGCTAAGCCACCGAGCCTGGCTTCCACGTATCTTTTAATATCAGTTTTGATTTCCATGTTGACCCAGGAGTTGGTTAGCATCATACTGTTTAGTGTCCATGTCTTTGTGGGTTTGGGGGCAGCTTTGTTGGTGTTGATATTTATTTTTATTCCGTTGTGGTCTGAGAAGGTGCATGGTAGGATTTAAACCTTGTGAAATTTGTTTATTCTTGGTTTATGGCCTAGGATATGGTCAATCTTCAAATACATTCCACGTGGTGATGAGTAAAATGTATATTCCATTGTTGTTGAGTGGAGTATTCTGCAAGTATCAATTTAGTTCATTTGGTCAAACATCCCGTTGAGGTTCTGGATCTCCAAGGTGATTTTTTTGTCTTTATGTTCTGTCTAGGGTTGTGAGTGGGCCTATTTAAGTCCCCAGCTATGATAGTGTTAGAGTCAATATCTTTTTAAGTTAACTTAGAAGCTGCTTTATTAAAGTTGGTGCTCCAATGTTGGGTACATATGTTTAGGATGGATATTTCTTGTCGAAGGATTGAAACTTTTATCATTATGTAGTGGCCTTCTGTATCTTTTTAAAATTTTTGATAGCTTTAAGGGTATTTTGTCTGATATTAAAATCACAACTCCTGGTTTCTTTTGTGTTCTGTCTGCCTGAAATTTTGTTTCCCATCCTATTACTTTGAGTCTGTGATTGTCCTTTCTGGTAAGATGAGTCTCTTAGAGAAAATATATTGTTGCCTCATGATATTTTATTCATTTTGCCATTCTATGTCTTTTCCATGGTGGATTTGGTCCATTCACATTTGGGCTAATTATTGAGATGTAAGGGTTTATCCCTGTCATGAGGTTCTTATAGGGTTTGTTGTTGTTTATGCTGTTTGTTTATTTGCTTGTTATCTTTCTAAGGTTCTTACAGTTTGAGGTTTTCCATTTAAGTCTGTGATCATTTAGAGTTAAATTTCGTGTATGGGGTAGGTAAGGGACCTGTTTCAATCTTCTGCATGTGGTCAGCCACTTTTCCCAGCACAATTTACTGAATAGGTTCTCCTCTCACCAGTAGTGGTTGGTGGAGGCTTTGTTGAAGATTAGTTGGTTGACAAATTGAGGATTTGCTTCTGGGATCTCAATTCTATTCCATTGGTCTATATTCCTGTTCTTGCACAAGTATCAGGCTGTTTTGATTATTGTAGCTTTATAATAAAGTTAAAAGTCTGAGAGTGTGATAGCTCCTGCTTCGTTTTGTTTTGTTTTGTTTTGTTTCTTTTTTGCTGAGGATTGTTTTGGCTATTCTTGGTCGTTTATATTTTCATATGATTTCCTGTATTGTTTTTTCCAGGTCTAAGAAGAATGTTGCTGGTAATTCGATTGGTATTGCATTAAATCTGTAGATTGTCTTAGGTAAGATGGACATCTTAACAGTGTTGATTCTTCTAATCCATGAACATGGAATATTTTTCCACTTGTTTGTGTCATTTTTTATTTCTTTGAGCAGTGTTTTGCAGTTTTCATTGTAAAGGTCTTTGACATTTCTGGTTAGAAAGATGCCAAAGTATTTCATTTTTTTCTGGCTATTGTGAATGTAATTTTAATTTATATTTGGGTTTCTGTTTGTTTATTATTGGTGTATAGAAATATAATTGTCTTTTGCACATTTATTTTATTCCCTGAGACTTTGCCAAAGTCATTTATCAGTACAAGGAGGTTTTTGGCAGATTCTCTTGGGTTTTCAAGGTATACAATCATGTTGTTTGCAAAGAGAGGTAACTTGACTTCCTCATTTCCTATTTGGATACACCTGATCGCCTTCTCTTCTCTGATTGCTCTAGCTAGTACTTCCAAAAGTATGTTGAATAGGAGGGGAGTGAGTGGGCATCCTTATCTTGTTCCAGTTTTCAGGGGAAAAGGTTCCAATTTTTGTCTGTTTAGGAGTATGGTGGCTGTGGGTTTCTCATAGATGGCTCTTATTATTTTGAAGTATGTTCCACTTATGCCTAGATGTTCAAGGTTTTTTATCAAGAAGAGGTGCTAGATTTTGTCAAAAACTTTTTCTACATCTAATGATATAATCATGTGGTTTTTGTTTTTATGTCTGTGGATGTATTTAATTACATTTATGGTCTTATGAATGTTGAACCAGCCCTGCATCCTGGGATGAAGCTTCCTTGGTCATGATAGATGATTTTTGAGATGTGTTGCTGAATCAGAATTGCTAGGAACTTGTTGAGAATTTTAGCATCTATGGTCATCAAAGATATTGGTCTGTAGTTCTCTTTCTTTGTTGGGTCTTTGCCTGTCTTGGGTACCAATGTGATGTTTGAGGAGAGTCCCATCTTTCTCTACTACCTGGAATACTTTCAGTAGGATTGGTATCAGTTCCTCCTTGTATGTTTTGTAGAATTCTGCTGGAAAGCCATCTAGTCCAGGGCTATTTTATTTTTGTAGGTAGTTTTCTTATGACATAGTCAACTTCCATGACTGGTATTGGTCTATTTAGTGTCTCAATTTCTTCTTGTTTCAACCTAGGGAGGTTGTGTGATGTCAGAAAGTCCTCCATTTATTTCAGGTTTTCGAGTTTGTTTCCATACAATTGTACATAGTAGTCTCTGATAATCTTTTGTATTTCTTCCAGGTCAGTTTTGACTTCATCTTTTGTGTTTCTGATTGAGTTTATTTGAGCTTTTTATCTCTTTTTCTTGGTCAGACTGGCTAGGGGACCATCAGTCTTGTTTATCCTTTCAAAGAACCAGCTTTTTGTTTTGTTGATTTTTTTGTATCATCTTTTTGTCTTCTATGTCCTACATTTGGCCTTTTATTTTGGTGTTCTGAATTCTTCTGAAGCTAGTGTTTTGGTGGTCTTCCTTTTCCAGCTGCCCTAGGCGACTTTTTAGGCTGTTAACTTGTGATCTTTCCATTTTCTTCATGTGTGTTTGTAAAGATATGAATTCCCCTCTTGCTACTGCTTTCATGGCATCTCAGAGGTTTTGGTAAGATATTTCTTCATTATCACTTGTTTCCAGGTAACTTTTAATGTCTGTTTAGATTTCATTGTTGACCCAGGAGCTTCTTAGCATCACACTGTTTAGTGTCCATGTCTTTGTGCGCTGTGGCGGAATTTTTTTGGTGTTGATGTTTATTTTTATTCCATTGTGGTCTGAGAAGGTACATGGCAAAATTTCAATCTTATGATATTTGTTTATGTTTGATTTATGATTAATGATGTCATCAATCTTGGAGTACATTTCATGTGGTGATGAGTAGAATATATATTCTGTGGTCATTGGGTGGAGTGTTCTGTAGATATCAATTAGATCCATTTGTTCCAGAATCTCATTGAGGTTCTAGATCTCCTTACTGAATTTTTGTCTTGATGATGTGTCCAGGGTTGTGAATGGGGTATTAATGTCCCCAGCTATGATAGTGTTAGAGTTAGTCTCTTTTTTAAGTTTGCCTAGAAGCTGCTTTACAAACACTGGTGCTCCTTTGTTAGGTGCATATACATTTAGGATGGATATATCTTCTTGGTGGATTGAATCTTTTATCATTATAATGACCTTCTTCATCTTTTTAAATTTTTGATATCTTAAAGGGTATTTTGTCTGAGATTAAGATTGCAACTCCAGCTTTCTTTTGTTTTCCATTTGCCTGAAATTTTGCTTCACTTCCTCTTACTTTGAGGCTGTGAGTGTCCTTTCTGGTGAAATGAGTCTCTTGGAGATAATATACTGCTGCCTCATGATATTTTATCCATTTTTTTCATCCCATGTCTTTTCAGTGGTGCATTTAGTTCATTCACATTCAGGCTAATTTTTGAAATGTAAGGGTTTATCTCTGTTATGAGGTTCTTATAGAGTTGTTGTTGTTCCTGTCTGTTTGTTGTCTTTCTTTTGTTTTTTTGGGTTGATTCATATGAGTTTTCAATCTTTTTTCTGTACTCTTTTGAAGAATGTTGTCTTTCTTTCTTCCTTTTCTTCTGTGTTTAATGCTTTCTTAAATGTTTCTTGTAGAGGTAGTCTGGAGGCAGCATAATTTCTTAGGGATTAGATGTCTGGGAAAGATTTTAATTCTCCCTCACTGATGAAGCTTAGTTTAGTTGGGTAGGTTATTCTTGGTTGAAATTGTTTATTTTTGAGAACTTTGAAGATTGGGCTTCAACCAGCTCTCTTAGCCTGAAGCTTTTCCTGTAGATAAATCTGCTGCTGTTCTAATTGGTGTTCCCCATAAGGTAGTCTTATCTTTTAATCTTGCTGCCTTTAGGATTTTTTCCTTTATACTTACTTTGTTTAGGTGAATTATTATGTGTCTGGTAGTTGGTCTTCACATTTGTTTTCTTGCTGGGGTTCTCTGAATCTCTTGTGCTTGAATTTTCACATCAGTGATAAGATGAGTGAATTTTCTTGAATAATTTCATAGAATGTTTGTTCCAGGGTGGTCTCTGTTTCTTTTTCTGCCTCAGGAAGTCCAATTACTCTTAAGTTCTGTCTCTTGAAGTAATCGCTCTTCTCTTGAAGGTTTTGTTCTGTCTTTTTAAGATTCTTTTCTGTGGTTTGACCAGTTTGGGTTAATTCTGTATTTTGGTCCTCAAGCTCTGAGATTCTTTCTTCTGCTTGGCTACTTCTGCTTTTCATGCTCATTAGTTTGTCATTTATTTCAATCACAGTATTTTTTATTGCTGTTATCTCAGTTATCAACTCCTTTCTAATTTCCTCTTGTCTCTCCTCAATTTTTTTATTCTCTCTATTAATCTCTTGATGTCTGGGTTTGTAGTATGTGACCAGTCATTCTGGAGGTTATTCATTGTTTGTGTTCCAAAGTCTGTTTTCTCAGTGTCTGATCTCCTAGGGGTCTGTGTGAGACCTATATTTTTCTTTTGGTTTTTCTTCATTTGTGTAGTTTTTCATCACTTTTCCTTTTTTTCCCCACACTTCTGCAATTATGTTGTTCAGGGAAGGTGGAGTTGCATTTACCTCTGTTTGATCAATCTCCTATTCTTCCTTATGTGAATTCTCTAGTTTTGCTCACTTCTGAAGCTGGATTGTGGGTTTGGAGCTGTACTTTTTTGCAGTTTTGAGATTTAATTGAGGGGGAAACTGTGATTCAAAATCTCGCTGCAGATCCCAGTGTCCACCAACTGGTGCATAGATACCCTGGAGCCCAGTTCCCACTGCCTTGCAATCTGTCCATGCAGTGGGGGTATAGGTTTACTCCCTGAAAGCAAAATGGGGTAAGAAAAAGGAAAATAATGGAACAGAGGAGGGGAGGAAGAGTAAGGTGGAGAGTGAGAAGAGTAAGAGGGAAACAGACCAACTAGCAAATGAAAAGAGGCACAAAGATAGAAAAGGTCAAAACAAAACAAAACAAAAAAACTAAAACATAGGCAATCATACAGACACACAAGTCAACTAACCTCCTTACTGATACTATTCCCCTACACAAACATGAAGTCTAAAGAAAAAAAGTCAGTAAACTAACAGAGACAAAGCAAGTGTGTAGAAGTTATCAGTAACAGTAAGAAGACAGAGAAAAGAGAAAAAATATATATAAGTAAAACAAACAGATAAAGAATAAAAATTAAAAAAATAAAAACTTGGGAACCAAGCACACTCTTAGATCATTCCTCTAACTCCAATGTCATTTCAGTTCTAATCTCTAGCTCTCATCACAGGCTGGTAGGGTTTTTCACAGCTAGGCTCTGATGCCCCAAGCCTGCTGCAGGGAGAGGATGGATCAGATCTGGGCTCAGTCAACTTGCTCCCCAAGAAGTCTGCCACTCAGATCTGACCTGTGTCCGATCTAGTATGGGGGAGGGGCTTCAGTCTCTCCCAGTTTGGTGCTATTACCTTAGGTCTCAAGCTGGAGGCTAGTACAGCTAGGCAGAGCTGGGTGGGTCAATACAAGTCTCTTCCTGGTCTCAGGGCTCCAGTTGCTCTCTGAACCCGCTGGCCATGGACTGAGCTGGGGGAGGCAAAGTGCGAGATAGTCAGGCACTGCAGGTCAGTGTGGCACTGGGTGGCTCAGGCTGGGCAGGGTAGGGTGGTGCAGCAGGCATGGGAGCCTGGAGCTCCATGGAGCCGAGAGCTAAGGGCCACCCTGGGCAGGTGGAGGGAGTGGCTGTGGGAGGGAGCAGTGGCGGGGGGATCTCATCAGCAGTGTGGTGCATGGGAGGAGCTCCACGAGTCAGGAGTCAAGGGCCACCCCGGGTGGGAGGAGGGAATGACTGTGTGAGGGAGCAGAGAAAGTGGTGGCTGAGTCAGCAGTGCAGTGCATGGAACCATGGGTCTCCAGTCCATGGACCAAAGCAGTTGGTGGTGGCTGAAGTGCAGTCCGGCAGTGGCAGAAGCAGGAGCCACCAGGGGAGAGCAAGAGTCCCTATGGACATTTGCTTTTGCAGAGACTCTCATGGACCAAACTACCCCTCCGCCATCCTGCCAGAAGTTCTTGTATCACATTTTTTTAAACAGTCCACTTTCGATGGGTCAGGATTGGTTCTGTGCAGCAATAAACATGTGTGCAGGTGTCTTGGTAGAGTGATCTATGACCTTCCAGGTATATTCATGGGAGAGATATTGCTGGATTATATGGAAGTTGAATTTTTAATATTTTTAGAAATTGCCACACTGTTTTCCATAGAAGTTGAAGTAACAGTGTAGAGGCATTCCCTTTTCTCCCCAGCCACACCAGCACCTATTGTTTTTTGATTTATTAAGAGTTGCCACTCTCACTGGAGTTAGATGGTATCTCATTCTAGTTTTGATTTGAATTTCTCTGATGATTAGTGAAGATGAATAGTTTTTCATGTGTCTGTTGAATGCTTGCATGGCATCTTTTGAGAAGTGTCTGTTCATGTCTTGTGTTCACATTTTAATGGGGTATTTGTTTTCCTTTCAATTTGTTTGAGTTCCTTGTAGATCCTGGATGTTAGGTCTTAGTCAGATGCATAACTTGCAAATATTTATTCCCATTCAGTGAGTTGTATTTTTACTCTCTTGATGATTTCTTTTGCTGTGCAAAAGTTTTTCAGTTTGATGAGGTCCAACCTGTCTATCTTAGCTTTTGTGGTGGTTGATTTTGAGAAATTAGTCATAAATTCATTTCCTACTCTGATGCCCAGAATGGTGTCTCCATGTTTTCGTCTAGGATTCTCATGGTTTGAGGTTTTACATTTAGGTCCTTGTCCAACCCATTTTACATTTATTTTTGTATATAGTTATAGGTAAGGATTCAGTTTCATTCTTTTATGTGTGGCTAACCAGTTTTCCCAGCACCGGTTGCAAAATATGATTTTCTTTCCTCAATGACTGTTATAGATGGCTTCATTGAAGATGAGTTGGTTGGAAAACCATGTTTTTACTTCCAGAATCTCTCTCTTGATGCATTGGTCTATGTGCCTAGTTCTGTACAAATACCATGCTATCTTGAATATTGTAGCTTTGTAATAAACTTTAAAGTCTGGAATTGTGATACCTCCCATTTTGTTCCTTTTGCTGAGCATTGTTTTGGCTACTTGTGCTCTTTATTTTTCTTTGTTTTTCATATAATTTCTGTATTGTCATTTCCAGGTCTGAAAATTATGATGTTGGTAATTTCATGGGTATTGCATTGAATCTGTATATTGCCTTGAAAAGAATGGACATCTTGACAATATTGATTCTTCCAACCCATGAGCATGGGGCATTTTTCCTTTTTTTTTGTATCATCTGTGATTTCTTTGAGCAGCATTTTGTAGTTCACATTGTAAAGGTCTTTTACTTCTCTGGGTAGGTAGATCTGGAACCTTGACACTCAGCCAATTGAACTTAATTAACATCTACAGAACACTCCATTCAATAAATGCAAACATATAAATATATAAAAAATACAAAGCAATCAAAGCAATCCCCTAAAAGCTCTCTGACAGTAATACACTGACACATTTTAATAATTAATTTGAACGTGAATGAAATGATTGCACCACTGCAGAGGCATAGGATGGGAAACTGATTAAATAAACATGATCCAACATTCTGCTGCTTCCAGGAGACATAAATCACTAAAAAGTACACCTACAGGCTCAGAGTAAAAGGCTGCAAATAGACCTTCCAGGCAAATGGAAAGAGGAAGAAAACAGGAGTAACCATGGAATCAGACAAAGCAGACTTCAAATCATCAAAAGTTAAAAAGGACACAGAAGGACACTACATAATGATAAAAGACTCAATCCACCAGCAAAAAAAATCCATCTTAAACAATATACACTCAACACAGAAGCACCAAGTTTTATAAGACAACTGCTAAACAAAGAGAGGATATAGACAGTCACACAATCATATTTGGAGACTTCAATAACTCACTAACAGCCTTAGACAAATCATTAAGGAAGAAAGTAGTTACATATGGTCTTTCTGTCCTAGGGCTTTTTCTATCATTCAAAATAGTTCACACAGTGAGAGAGAGAAGGGCATTTATTTATGCTGTACGTCTCTTGCTGGGGAGTGCTCTGAACTCAAAATAACTTTCTGTTGCAGAGGGTTTCCCATGATAAGACTGGCTATACTGTTTCATGACACCCATTGCAAGCTCTATGTGGAGATCAAGTGATGGGGAGAAAGGGCCCTCTGGAAGTTGGGAGAACTACAAAAGTTTTAGTGTTACTTGCTGTTTGCAGCCTAGAAACATTCCTGCTGGTAAACAGAGCTTCTGGGTGCCTTTAGTGTCTCCTCCTTCTCCATCAAGGTGGTCCTTAAAAAACAGTGAATTCCCTGTCACAGAGGGACCTGACCGTGGATGCATGAGGTTGACAAGAAAACCTTCTTGGTCTTACAGGGAGAAGGCTGGCTGCCAGTTGCTGGTGGTGAGCACTGAGTGAGTGTGACTGGCAGGCAAACTTTCTCATTCTGGGAGCCAGTCACCAAACCTTGACAGCAGGGAATGTGTTCTCAGTGTTTGACTGGTGGTAGGTGTTCAATGTTTGGGTGGGTTTCCAGCTCCACATGGGCTCTGACAGCATTCCACTGTGCCCTATTCAGGTAACATTCTGCATGGGACCATTGTCCCATGTGCTGCTGGGAAGAGGGGAACTGTCCCAGACAGTGTCAGGAACATTCACTTCCTCTTGCACAAAAGGCAGAGCCGCAGATCCTATGCAAGTCTAGCAACCAGGGGGAATGCCAACCCCTGACACCGTCAGCCATGCAAACTCTCTTCTCCTTGATCCTTATGCTTTCCAAGAGTTTTCTACAGGATGCAGATACTTCCTTCGTCCAAAACTTCTCAAACTGCCTGAGTTTTCAGCTACTTTCTTTAGTATGCAGATATCAGCACATAGAGTCAAGGAAAGTGATGACAAGAAAATATGTCCCAAACAAAGAAACAAAATACATTTGCTGAAATCAATGCTGATGCAATAGAGATATAATTTGCATGACAGATAATTCAATATAACTTATAAAGGTACTCAATGATGTCTGAAAAAATGCACGAATGAAGTGAAAGACATTAGCAAATATATATTAAATACACTAAAAATAAAACTTATAGTTGAAGAATATAATAACTGAACTGAAAAAAATATCAAGAGAGGGGTGCAACAGCAGGTTATATTAAGCAGGAGGAAGCATCAGCAAACTCAAGGACAGGCTAGTAGAAATCATTCAGTCATAGAAACATAAATTTAAAAATATGACAAAGAGTCAAGAAAACTTAAGAAACTCATGGTACATGATCAAATGGACCAATATATGCATTATAGAAGTTCCAGAAAAAAAAGAAAAAAGATATTTGCATTCCCATGTTCATTGCAGGACTCTTTATAATAGTTAAGACATGGATACAATCTAAATTTTTATTGACAGATAAATGGATAAAATGTGGTATATACATACAATGGAATGTTATTCAATCTCAAAAGAGAAGTAAATTCTGTAATATGCAGCAACATGGATAAACTTGAAAGACGTTATTCTAAGTAAAATAAGCCAATTAAAGAATAAACAAATGTTGTATGATTTCACTTACATGAAGTTTCTAAAGTAGTCAAATTTATAAAAACAGAAAGTAGGATAGTTATTAAGGACAGCTATACTGGTCCTTTTGGGAGAAAATGGATAGTTATTGTTATGCAAGATGAATACATTCTAGAAATCTAATGTAAAACATTGTGCATATAGATATCAATATTGTATTTTTTTTTTTTTTTTGAGTTGGAGTCTCACTCTGTCGCCGAGACTGGAGTGCAGTGGCCGCTCCCGGCCACCGCAACCTCGACCTACTGGGCTCCTGCGATCCTTCCGCCTCAGCCTTCCAAGCAGCCGGAATTACAGGCGCACGCTACCACGCCCGGCTGATTTTTTGATTTATTGTAGAGATGAGGTCTCGCTGCCCAGGCGGGTCATGAACCCACGGGCTCAGGCAATCCATTCACCTCAGCCTTCCAAAGGCGCGGGATTGCAGGCTGAGCCACCGAGCCCGGCTCAATATTGTATTTTTAACTTAAAATTGTGTTAGAAGGGTTAAACTCACGTTAGATGTACTAGTGGAAAAAGAATGGTTTAAAATCTGTAACTTGAGCATTGATTTCAAGAAATAAACAAGCAAAAAAATAAATATAAAACAAGCAGAAAAAAATAATATAAATTACAGTAGAAATAAATAAAATTGAATTCAGGAAATCAATAGAGACAATCAACAAAACTAAGAACTGGTTTTTGACAAATTCCATACATTAATAAGCCTCTAACCACATTTCTTCAGAAAAAAATAGAGAGATGACTCAAATTACTGAATTAGAAACAAAAAGAAACATCACTGCAGATCCCTTAGAAATTAAAATGATAATAAAGTAACACTATGAACAATTATGTGCCCACAAATTGTTAACCTAAATATAATGAACCAGTTCCTTGAGAGACATAATCTGCTAAAACTCACACAAGAAAAAATAAAAAATGTGAGTGGCCTATATATATTAAAGAAATTGAATCAATAATTGATCTTCCAAAGAGAAAGCACTTAATCCAGATGAGTCTGGTGAATTATACCAAATTCTTAAGGAATAATGTATGCCAATTTTATGACGTCTGTTTCAGAAGAGAGATGCAGGGAGAATACCCTAATGAGAAAATTAGACAAAAACAACACAAGAAATGGAAACTACAGACCATACCATTGTTGAACATAAATGCAACAATCTTCAACAATGTATTAACAAATTCAACCCAGCAATGTATGAAAGAATAATGTACCAGATCCAAAAGGGGCTTTTGCAAAGTAAGCAAGGCTCGGTCAAAAATAAAAATAATCAATTAATATAATTCATCTATATCATCAATAGGATAAAGAAGAAAAAAACCATATGATTCTATATTGATTATAGCAATTGATGCAGATGAAGCATTGGATAAAATTCAATATTCACTTGTAATAAAAACTTTCAGAAAACTAGAAATAAAAGGGATCTTCCTCAACTGGATAAATAATATCTACAGAAACCTATAGCTAATATGAGCTTAATGGTGAGATATTAGAAGACTCTTCACTATGATTGGATATAGAGAAAAAATTTCCCCTCTTAACATTTTTTTTCCAATCGTATACTGGAATTCCTAGCTAAAGCAGTAAGACAAAAACAAAGCAAAATAAAAACAAAATATGTACATATATGGGAAGAAGAAATACAATTGTCTTTGCTTGAAGATGACATGATTATCTATGTAGAAAGTTCTAAATAATTTAAAGTTCCCTGAAACCAATAAGCAATTATAGCAAGGATAAAGGATACAAGGTTAATATACAAAATAAAATGCTTTTCTATATACCAACAATGAACAAGTGAAATTTTTAAATACAATAACATGTACGCTTGCACCTTCCCCAAAATGAAATACTTAGGTATAATTTACTAAGTTATGTACAATATCTGTATGTAAAACTATACAATTTTGAAAAAACATTTAAAAATAACTAATTAAATATAGACATATTTTATACTTATGCATCTCAACATTAACAAAATGACAGTTCTTCCAAAATTCATCTACAGATTCTGTGCAATCTCAATAAAAATTTCAGAAATTTATTTTGTAGATATTGACTGATTCTAAAGTTTATGCAACAGGCAAAAGACTCAGAATAGCCAACACAACATTAAAGAACAGAGTTGAAAGATTGACACAACCTGACTTCATGATTTACTATAAAACTACAGTATTTGAGACAATGTGATTTTATTTATTTATTTATTTATTTATTTATTTATTTTTTTTTTTTTTTTTTTGAGTTGGAGTCTCACTCTGTCGCCCAGACTGGAGTGCAGTGGCCGCTCCCGGCCACCGCAGCCTCGACCTGCTGGGCTCTGGCGATCCTTCTGCCTCAGCCTTCCGAGTAGCTGGAATTACAGGCATGCACTACCACACCCGGCTGATTTTTTGATTTATTGTAGAGATGAGGTCTCGCTGCCCAGGCGGGTTTCGAACCCGCGGGCTCAGGCAATCCACTCACCTCAGCCTCCCAAAGGCGCGGGATTACAGGCTGAGCCACCGAGCCCGGCTGACAATGTGATTTTAATGAGAGAGAAGACAAGTAGATTAATGGAACAAAATAAAAATTTCAGAAATAGACCTACATAAGTAGAGTCAAGTAATCTTGGACACACAAAAAAAGATAATACAATGGAGAAAAAAATATTTTCAACAAATAGTGCTGGATCAACTGAATGTCCATATGCAAATAATTGAATATAGACACAGATTTTACACTCTTCACAAAAATTAAATTAGTATGAATTATCTACCTAATGTAAAACGGGCAACCCCTTTGGGTCCCCTTCCACTGTGGGAGCTCTTCTGTCCTCTCAACAAATACTGCTTTCTAAAAACAATAACAATCCGGGCTCAGTGGCTCAGCCTGTAATCCCGCGCCTTTGGGAGGCTGGGATGAGTGGATTGCCGGAGCCCGCAGGTTTGAGACCTGCCTGGGCAGGCGAGACCTCATCTCTAAAATAAATCAAAAAATCAGCTGGGCGTGGTAGCACATGCCTGTAATTCCGGCTACTTGGAAGGCTGAGGCAGAAGGATCGCCGGAGCCCAGCAGGTCAAGGCTGCAGTGGCTGGGAGCGGCCACTGCACTCCAGTCTGGGCGACAGAGTGAGACTCCAACTCAAAAAAATAAATAAATAAAAAATAAAAAAAACAACAAAAAAACCCACAAAAAAATGTAAAACTTCTAGAAGATAACATAAAACAAAATCTAGATGATCTTGGCTATGGCAATGGGATTTTAGATAGACTACCAAAGGCATAATCTGTGAAGGTATAATTGATAAGATGAACTTCATTAAAATTAAAGATTTCTGCTTTGTGAAAGATGTTGTTAAGAGAATGAGAAGAGTCTATTCATGTCTTTTGCCCACTTTTTAATAGATTTGTTTGTTTGTTTTTTCCTTTTGGCTCATTTGAGTTCTTTGTAGATCCTGGATGTTAGGCCTTTGCCAGATATACAGTTAGTAATTATTTTTTCCCCTTCTGTGGGCTGTCTCCCCACTCTTTTGTTGGTTTCTTTTGTTTTGCAAAAGCTTTTCAGTTTGTTGAGGTCCCACTTCTCTATCTTATCTCTTGTGGCATACATTTTTGGGTTATGAACAAGAATTGGTTACCTATTTCAACGTGTGTAAGGGTGTCGCCTATGTTTTTTAAGATTCTTATAGTTCGAGGATTTACGTTTAGGTATTTGGTTCATTTAAAGTTACTTTTTGTCTCTACATGGGTCAGATACCCCACTGACTGCTAGGGGAAGGAGGGTGAATCCAGGACTCACTCAACCTTGGCCATGACTAGGTCTGCCACTCTGATTACACATATCGATGCTTGATCCAGTGTAGGGGGTAGGGTTTCTGTCTCCCTGTTGGGAGCCGGCCGTGGAGGTCTGCCTGAGTGTTAGGGATCCAGGCGGGCTGCGGACCTTGAGACCACCAGGCTGGTTCAGGAGCTGAAAGCCCATTCCCTCCTCCTTTCTTTGTTGTTTAGCATTACCCACTGGTAGGGATTTTGATGATCTAAGTACGAAGTTCTGAGAATATGACAGGCATGGTTGACTTTAGAGATCCAATGTTCCCATTTCTCACAGACTGTGGTTTCGGCTTTAAACTTAATACAGTTCAAACTCAGATCACATTTGGGAGCCTTATACATAATACAAGCTTCTTTATAAGTATTAAAATATATTTATAAAATTAGTATATACATTTAGAGGGCTGTTTCCAGAGTTAGATGGTATAGATTATTATCTAGGGTTACGAAATGGCCCAGCCCAAAGTTTGTGCTGGGCCACATTCTTTAGGAACTGGTTTAAGCCATAATTAAGAGTTGTTTATAGTATAGGTAAAATTAACACAGATAAGAAAGGTATTAGGATTTTAGTCAGTTATATTGCTTTTGAGGAACAGTGAGATAACTTTGGGATTGTCCTTCCTCATTCCTAGGGAAACGCCTGGTGGGTGGGGGATGCCCCTCACCTACCTGGCTTTGTGTTCACGTGAAAGTCTTGTGATTTGATTGGGATCGTCCTTCCTCATGCTTAAGGAAACGCCTGGTGGGTGGGGGACGCCCCCCACCTACCTGGCTTTGTGTTCACGTGAAAGTCTTGTGATTTAACATGTGAAAGTTTGGGATAAAAGACTCACGGTTGGTCTCAATAAACGGCTTCTGCTCATTTCACTGAACAGTTGTCCACTTTCTTTCTTTCTCTTTATATCTATCCCTCCATCTTTCTTTCAATATCTATCTCTACTACAGAATCAGCTTCTGCACTAGACAGAGTCCAGTCTCTTTCTTCCCTTCTATTCTCCCAGAATATTCGCCGATGCTGCCGCATCTTCCAAGGGACCTCCTAATTCTCTTTGCTGGGGCTGGTCCCCCGCATCTCCCCTGTATGGTGCACCTGCACTGTCTTCCCTGGGCAATTGATGATGATCCCAGAGGGATGTGGAGATCACCCCTTGGTTTCTGGCTGCTGCTGCCCAGAATTAAACAAGTTAGAGAAGGTCTCCACCAGGCTCTGGGATAGAGAAAATGGCCTACTTTTTCAACAATTAAGCAAATCATGAGCTAAGAGCAGGAGTGCTACAGATATCTTGTTACAAGTTCTGATTATCATCTCTCAACCTGTAAAGTCGCAAGGACCTTCTAAATAATAATCTCTAACTAGATTTGGACTTTTCTTAGACCATCATGTCTGAGTTTAGGGTAATTCCCTATTGTTTCTGTGATTTATGAAACTGGTAGTTCTGCATTCCAACTGACAACGTCGTCAGATTTGATGTGCCTGATCAGTGAGGTGAAGGATATATATGGATAAGAAAAATGTCTGAACACTTACCCTGTTGAAATTTAGACCTGCTTGTGAGAAATGTATCTATCTATGTCTAAACTGCACTGGCTAACCTGCCTCATTACTATAACCCAGCAACTGATGTGTTGACACTAGGTATAGCAGAAGACTCTTAGAACTTTGCTCCAGTCCTCTTAGCCCATGATGACTATCATGATTGGTTAATACCCAGTCTATATTGGTTGGTTAAGTATGTTGAACAACACAACTGTGTAATTGGGGCCCTTGTATGAAGTTTTTAGTGATTAACAGGCAGCAAGGCGGCCTTACCTACACTCATATACTAGGCAGCTTTGGTTCTCTGAATTATGGGTTTCCTTCTTTTTCTAACCATATTTACCAATGAATTTCCCCTAAAGTATTATCTCTCCCCAAGCAAGGAATGAAAGTCTTATTCTAGAAAGGTTCATAAGCACATTGACTATTTGTGACTGCATGCCATTCTTCCTTGTCCAATTTCCTCCTCCAGGCATTCTCTACTCCCCTGTCTCCACCTCCTGGGAGTTTACCCTGAGGTAAGTCTGACACTTAGAAAAGCCCCCTAGCCTCCAGAGAACTTTTCATTCTCCACAGGTTTCCTTCAGCAACAAAGATCCAAGCATGCCAGCCAGAGGCTCTGTGTAATCAAATATCACTCATCGGCTGCTTCTTCTAAAATCTGTACATACTTTGCCAGGCTAGTGGCTATTGAGTTGTTTTGGAACTTGGGGTAGTACAAAGTTTCTGCATTGATGGAATAAATCACTTTCATCAGCTTTTGTTTAAAGGTGTTTCCTATAAAGTCAAGCTTTATTTATTTTTAATTGAATATGTACAGTCTCAGGAGATTCACAAAGGGATATAGTTTGAAGCACCTGAACAATTGTCCTAGCCAGGGCATGCTGAATTACAAAAAGTAACTGTCATGGTATAATCACAAGAGAGTCAGCCTACTTTAGTTCATCTGCTTTCCTCTGAATAGACTCTCTGGAGAGGGCTCCAGTTGGGTTTGGACTTGGAGCACCAAAACTTCAAATTTCACACTTGCTGACTATCACACAGAATATTGTTTTAGAAGCAGTTTCTGTGTACAGGTGAGGGCTGTCCAATAGGTGCAGCCAGTTTGGAATACAGTCAAGGGTGGCACAGTGTCCCGAAGTCCACCATTAGAGTTCATTCTTTTGGGGCTTCTCAGTATTCTGTATACATAAATAACACACATAAAATAGGTATACATAAATGACACTTTGAGGGCATTGTGGATTGTTTATTTTTTGTTGAATTTGTGTTGATTGTGAACCATTTTAGCAGAGAAGCAGTAAAACATAACACCATAATACACTTTAAACACACTTAGAAGATCATAATAAGCTAGTACTGTTACCTATACTTAATATTTTACTACTATATTTGGAATATTAATAAGTATGAATATACAATACAATTATAGAGTTAAATCGAATCATAGATAAGTGAGGTTCTTAGAAAAGAGACGAAGTCTCAGAATAGGGATCCTGTACTATTCCTGTACTGAAGCTCTAACAGTTCCCACTTAACCTCTCTCAAATTTCCTCTTTTGATTTTCTGTTTGACACCTGCCAAAGAACAGAATTGCTAAGATACTTGAAAACCCACATGAAGGGTTAACTTGTGACCTGTGCTTCTTTTGTTTTATTGTCTAAAAATCTGTCAGTTAGCTAGTCTTTCTGTCCTTGCCCTTGTACTCCTCTTTTTCTTCATCCATGCTGGCTTTCTAAGTCTGCCTGTGTTTTGCCTTCAATCATCCAAGCAGGCAGTGGAAGTTTCTCTTTTTCTTCAGTGAGTTATTTCTATAAGCATTTTGGTTTGCCTATAAACTATGAAGAACAAAACTCAACACCAAATAGAAAAGTTAGTTTGTAGATGTTTTTACTCAATTAAGAATTGGCACTACCTCCCAGATATGAAAAATCTTTGTTATTATTAGCCAACTTTAGAGGGTGAGGGTTGAGAAGGAGAATAATCATCTATTTGACTTCACTTGTAATCAATGGGGTAACATAGCCAAAAGGGGCCTGTTGTTAAATACCATCATTGCCCTCTAAGCTGTCTAAAAAAATGGTCAGCATTTGGAAGGGAGCATAACATTAGTAATAACAGTTACAGTGACAATAGTCATAATCAAAGTAGTAATCAAAGTAATAATGTAGTAATAGTAATATCAATAATCACGACATAAACAACAAGAAAATAAAACTATGAATAATGATAATAATAATACCTCATATTTGAGAAGACATCATAATGTCAAAACCCTCCCAAACGTGTCATCTGTTTTCACAGATAAACCACACAACATCCCTGTGAGGTAAGTAGGTATTATTATCTCCACTGTACAGATGATAAAACTGAGATGCACCAAGATCAAGCAAAATGACTGAGCAAGGAAGAAGAACCTGGTTCCATAACTCTGAGTCTTGGGCTTTTTTCAGTATACATGCCACCCTGCTTCGACATCTAAACCAAAGTACAGAAGTGAAGGGCTGTCTTTCATTTGTACAGATGATGTTTCTATCATAGAAATTAAATACGCACCAGGATTCTTTCAGTTGGAGAGACAGGATGTGTTGGGCCAATCAGTCTCTACTCTAGTCTATTTGGTCACCAAAGGCCCCATATTTGGTATAAAGTTTGTGACTATGTCCTTTGTGCAAAGGTGAAATCAGTTCACAGCCTTGACTTCATTGTGACCATAATTTATTAACAATATTTATAAGCAGATAATAAACTATAACTAATCTGTAAACAAATATAAGCAAAACGCTTAGCAAGATAGAACAACTTCATCAAGGAAACTGCCATACTCTTCTTAATATTCTTGTACATGATGCCTTCTGATGGATATTCTAGGCCAAGATAATTCATAAGAGCTGGGGTATGTAGTCTTATAAAAGGCAAAGAGGAAAGATTTATTACAAATAAGATGCATGAGATAAAAATAATGTTCACTTTCTTTCTCACCAATGCCATCACAAAGACAGATGCCTTTGAGGCCCTGGAAGTTGTATCTCTCCTTAAACCCTTTGACAACTTCTAGCTCATGGAAGGTCATAGGTTTCTCAAGGAGTTTTTTTTTCCCAATATCTCCAGACTCTGCTTCTGTGTCTCCGTTCTACTTCAGAGGCAAGATAAATGTCCAGAATTGGTGACACAAAGAGTAGAGAAATGTTCAGATGTGTGATTGGGTACATGTCACACATGACTTTGTACATGTGTATAGCAGATGCTGAAAGAAAGAGAAAAATACAGGAAAAAAATATTGAACAGGACTACTGAAGTAATATTATATGTAGCTCAACACAAAAAGAGGGAGTTAACACTGAGGAAGTAAGCAGAGGACAGTGAATAAGAAAAAAAAAGATGAGGAAACGAGTGGAGGAAAAGCAGGGAGGAGAAGAAAAAAGAGCGGTAAAAAAGGATACAAAGAGGAAAAAAGGGTTAGAACTTGGAAATGGGAGATCTTAATTACTGAGGAGATAACTAGCCTCACCCCAGGAAATTGTAAACCTCTGTTTAAGACAGTAACCCAAACCTAAGCCTGAGTAACCTGGAACAAGCAAATAGGGAAAAGTGAGTTCTTGGGTGAAACTTTGGAAGAAGAGAGAAGCAGTTTTGCATTTTGTGAGGGTGCTGCCAAATATTTGTACTTGGTATGTCTGAGGCATGTATTACAGCAGAGATAGTACAAGAGGAAATAAAACTGGAAAAATTCACAAAGATGTGACAAGACATATAAGATATGAATTAAAGTTAGTTGAGTTGGAGAGGGTGTGAGACAAAGGTAAAAAATTAGAACCATTATAGATAAGTTGGAGCAGGGATATATATATTTAACACAGAGATACAATGGAATAGAAGTTTAGAATTAACAAGGAAGAAATTAGCATAGAAGAACACAAGAATTTAGGTTATAGATCTATAGAATTTTCACTGGGAAGTAATGTAACATCAAAAAAAGTAAAGTCAGGGCAGGGATAAATGAAGCACAAGCAGTAAAGAAACTCCGATTCGTGGGGGTAAAAATGTCCCACAATCTGAGAGCCTCCAAAACTTCACTTTAAAGCATGAAATAATATTCAGGCTTAGTTATCATGGAAATTATACATAGAAGCGAGAGCACCACGCAGGAGGGTGGTATAAGAGATAACAAGAGGCAGTACATACCTGCTTGCACCTGTGTGAACATAAGCGTATATGAGTGTGTGTGCACTCATACATATGATTGTGTCGTTGTTCCAACTTAGGATGCATCAAATTGTAGTTGATGGGGAGTAGTTGGGGTTGGAGAGGCTGATTTAATTATCATGCAAGTATTGGGAGACTAGTATGACCATGAGTCAGTACAACGGCCAACTGGGGATGGGAGTTTAGACAGGAAAAATCACTAAAATTGACCAGAGGCCTGACATGCAAGTGTACACTTGTGAAATGCAAGTACCAAGTAGTTCCTCCAGTTGATAGAGTTCATGGTTATGTGTAATAGAACGGGAAATCTGAAAACTAGAAAAGAGTCAGCAAACAGAAGAATTGCAAAAACTGAGTTTGGGGAGTCACATTTGGGAAGATAGGATAATAGAAGTCTGGGGCTACTCACAAATAGTCCGTGCTCCTTAAGGTGAGCCTTTTGCCTCAAGCTAGGTAAAGGTAGCAGGCAAACACATGAAAGCACCAAGCCTGTACTCAAAAGTACAGTGAAGAAAAAGATGGTGTTCCTATTGGTGTAAAAGGTCTATTAAGTAGTCTTCTCTATAATGCTTCACTCATGCCTTACCTCACCCACAATTCCTCCATCTTACTACCACCAGCTACTAATGGTAATCACAGATCAAAACCAGCTACTAATGGTAATCACAGATCAAAACTGGAGTCAAAATGAGTTTCAATCAAGGAATCTAGTTCTCATCCCTTCCATCTCTAAGGCACAGTAGGTGAGTCAACAGACTGCTACAGAATGCTTAGGGGTGCCAATTGCCCCTGTAGTGGCACTGTAGCACTCATTCCAATATAGAGTGACCACTCCTCTGGTTCCAGGACTCAGAATCATCAACTAGAGAGGGGACTGGGGATGGACCTGTGGAGGTGTCCTTGATAGGAAAACATTGGGTCTTCATAAGTGGCTGAAGAGTTGTACCATCTCTGGTTGATTTGTTGTTACTTTGTTGAGTATGAACATCTGACCTAACATAAGGGGGTGGGCCAAAGTTCCCTGGGAGGAGAATAAAATTTTCATAGCCTGAGCCACAGGGATGCTCCCAGCTGGCATGCCAACGGGTACTTGTACCCAGATACTCCTTTGAACAAAATTTGAAGGGGTCAGAGAGTCTTCCAGTGTAAGTACTCACCTTAAAGACTTACGGCTTACAACTGTATGCAGAAATAAGCCTCCTGGGTTGAGGACTCATCCTCTTGCACCAGGAAGACATCTGGATTTTCCCAATTATCCTGGACAGAGATCATAGAATACTTTTACTTGTAGCCAAACTGGGCTCCTCACATACCTGGAGCTCTGGAATTGCAATAGCTACCTGTGGCAGTGGAGGTGTCTGGAGTCTCTGGTGCTCAATAGTCCCCTGCACTTTCATTTTTTGCTGAACGTGGGAGTCCCTGGATAATAACAGGAGTTTTGTTCATCAGGATGCAATTGATCTAACTTTAGCATGGAAGGTCCTGTTGAACCAGTGGTAGATAAGAAGATTGTAGCAACTACTGCTCATGTCAAGTCAATGGAAGGCATAGAATGCTACACTCTCAGTTTATATGCCTGCAATGGAAATAAGAACCATATAACAATTGAGGAAAAACCAACATACTGCAAAGACCATTAAAGAGAATCAACAATCAGATGTTCTCTCTCCATTTCTAGTCATATGCCAAAAGTTGATGAGAAGATGCTTCACCAACAGCATTTTGTATACACAGTGTCTTCCCCATGTAAGAGTATGTTATAATGGTCACCACCAGTGGCAGGATGTACAGCAGGCCAAATGTCCCAAGTTCTACATACTTCCCAACAAGTTTGCCAGGCCTAGGAAAAGCAGGGAGGCAGTGACTACTGACAACTCCATCCCTGAAGCAGAAAAGAATGGAGCTTATAATAACAAGACTAGTCGCAACAACTTGGATGGACTTAGAGTTCATCATTCTCAGTGATCTATCACAGAAACAGAGAACTGAATACCACATGTTCTCACTCATAAGTAGGTCCCAAATATTAATCACAATACTACAAGAGAAACATCAGCAGTATAGGATACTGCCTGGGGAGGGGGAGGGCACTTAACATCACTAAAGGTACCTGATCCTAAACCAGGGGAATTAAGGGCCAGTTGGGGACTCAAACTTCACCTGCACACAGACTACCTATGTACCTAATCCTGACTTGTACCTCACATATTTACAATAAAATAAATAATTTTTAAAAGACCAGTGGAATGGACTTCAGGAAGACTGGGTTTTGACAGACTGTGCCCTTAAGTAAATCCTACTCCCTGCAATCTCTTAGGCCTTGGTTTTTGCAATTTTAAAAATTAAGGGATAGAATTAGATTATTTTCTCTTATGAATTTGAATTCTGGTCAAACTGAGGCCCATTACATTTGTAACCATCAGTATCTCTAACCTGACAACATATCTTTTTTGTTTTATTAATCCAGGTTAGAGTTAGATAGAGGTTCCATGTCATTTATTAAAGAAAGTTGAAAGGGGACAAGAATACAGTGAAAGACTTTTCAAATGTCAGTGTCCTGAGGGTCGCTGGAAAAATAAAGGTAAGATTATTTAAGTAACCAATATGACTTACACGCTGATAGAAAGAACAGATTTTAATAAATTACAAGTGGAAGAGCAAGGAACACTGCTAGACTCCAGATCGTGGTGACAGTCAGCATGCTTTAGGTGTGTATTAGCCTTGGTTTCACTGAGTGAACCTAGATCAGAGAGGCCATATCATTTTTGACATCAGCTCAGATCTGTGTTATTTGTATGGGCAAACACTGATGAAGTTTTTATACTTGAATTACACTGTTTACTTGGACTCTTGCTACCATTCACCTTCTTCTAGTATGAGCACAATTGTATTGAAAGTATCCTAGAAAATACAAGGGAAAAATGCAACAAAAATTGTGACAATACTGGAACTACAAGTGTTACTCAGTCAAAAGAATAGGAGGAAGTGTGGAAGTGGGGAGATGTTTGTGTGCCATACTCAGGAAAGGCACATGAACACACTGTATCCTCAAAGCCTGCCCCATCCTGAAGGATTTTGGGAGGAGTCTAATCTGCCTGGGCATAGTCTGTTCCCTGTTCTTTTACTCAGAAGTGCCCTCCAGAGGCCTTACTCAGTGCTGGTCCATGGTGACTGTCATCAATGTTAGAGCTGAGACATGGAGGGAGCAGTACTGAGAGAATCTGCTAGCATCATACTATCAAATATTCATTATCCACTCAGGAATCGTGCCTGGGGGAGAGAAGCAAAGGGGAGATTGGTTAATCACTCAGGTCTTGCAGAGAAGGGAGGGTCTAGAATGGGGATTTGTATCCCCTCTTCCTCTTGGTCCCATTGTCCATCCCTGTACTGGAGTAGTTTATCCTATGTGCTGGGACTAACCCCTAAAGGCACTCACCAGTGAATGGACTGTTGGGCAGAATTACCAAAATATCAGATACTGCCAGATTGAACATGAGAAGTCCCATTGATTTGTTGATTTCCTATGCTTGGGGAAAACTTGGTACACCAGTGAATTACCACAAGAGGATATCATTACGGTACTAGGTTAGAGTGGAGGGTTAGGAGCTCTTTTGATAGCCTTCTACCTGGGTGGGGAAGGACTCAAGGGACCATGGAGATTTAAGCCTTAGCCCTTCCCTGCATTGCGGCGGGGTCTGGGCGAGAGGAAAGGTCACAGTATCATCTATGGCGTTTTTTTGAGACTTGGGTGTGGAGATGGGGCTCAAACACTTCAGTTAACCTAGTTCATGAAGACCTGCTTCTCCTCAGTAGAACTTCTCTTTAGCCAATCAGGCAAAAGCAGGCAGTGAAGAGGAGCATATCCTCTCGCTCTTAGCCTCCTCCCCACATTTCAGGAAGGTGAGGATTTACAGAAAACAGGTTACCGTGAGACCTCCAGGGTCAGGCAGGCTATGGTCAGTGTGGCTTGGGCAGGTATCCCAGCCCCCTGCAACAATAGAGAGTGGGGCAGGGTGGGAAGGAGTTCGAATTACAGATATTTGTTCTTTTCTGCTTCATGGGCATTAGGAATGGGGGAGAGGTCCTAGGCTAGAGACCCTCCTGGTGATTCTGTTAGGTGAGTGGATCATATCAAAAAAGCCTTAGAGCGAGATAGGGAGGGGGTTGAGAATACCTGGGCTTGAAAGGGGATGGGGGAAGGACCTCCTTCCTGGAAGCCCTGGATCCAGAACTGGAGGCTGACTTTCTAAGACCTGGGAGGAAGAATCAATCTAGTAGTTTGAGTGTACTTTGGCGGAAAAAAAATCTTGTGTGTGTGTGTGTGTGTGTGTGTGTGTGTGTGTGTGTGTGCGCGCGCGCGCGCGCAGAAACATCAGGAAATGGATGTGAGAGCAGCAAGAAGTAGGAGCTGCTGGACCCAGTGGTGATGCAGATGGGGTGTAGAGAATGAGAGAGTGGGCTTTCCAGAAGCTTTTGGGACAAATTTTCTGACTTTTCAAGAGTGTCGTGATTGCTGTTGACCATGAACAGACAAAAACAGGAGGGAATATCTAGGGACTTGGGCAACATCTGGAAGAAATGAAGCCCTAAAACCAGACTGAGGCCTTGGGAACTACTAGTGCCCATGGTCTTGGGGCTGCCATTGTCCTAAACCCTTCTGTTGGGTAAGCAGGATAAATGTGAAGTGTCCTTGGTCTCCCTATTGGCCTGTTTACCTTGTACCAGTCTCAGCAGCAGTGTCTCCATTGCAGGTTCCTACTGACTATCCTGCAAATGTTAGGCTTACCGTGGAGTGCTTTAGTACAAGAAAGCTGTGCTCCTTTTAGCCTGTGTGTCAGGAAAAAAGGGGAGGTGACACCTCACTCGTCGCCTCCTTCCTGGAACTGCCAGGGCTGTCTGCCCGGCCCTGCGCAGTACAGCGGACTACTGCAGCTAAGGCAGCTTATGTGCTCTCAGGCGCCTGGGGGACTGAGCAGTGACCTTTGGCGACACAGGGGCTGGGCCCTGGGATGGTTAGCAAAGCTTTGAGAGACACTATGCCTTTGCCACAAGTTGCCACCAGGGTTCTCAATGCAGAGGATTGGCACATGTGGCTCCTGTGGGAGGGAGGACGAGCCTATTTTCCAGATGTCAACTGTGTAACTGGAGCTCCAGTCACCCGCCTCAAGGCACAAGCACTTTGGGGACCATATCATATGGGGCATTTGAATAGGAAAGTGGTTATTGCCAGCAAGGAGCACTTATCGACTTTTAACTCCCCCATCTAAATATATCCAATTCAGTTTACCAACGAGAAGGTAATTAACATATATCCCCTGTTGCTCACTTTCTTTGTTTAAATTTATTTACTTATAGAGTTGTGGGGTATAAGTGAGGACTTGCTATATAAGTAGGCTGCATGCAGGTGAAGTTTGGGTTTCTAGATGGCCCTCGCCGCCCACCTCCCCGTAGTGGATTGAGTACCCACTGTGTTTTCACATGCTCTCCACCCTCCGAAATTCCCTCACCCCTAGCAGCGCTTAGCACTGCCAATCCCACCCTTGTGCTAATGTGACTAGGGACCAGGGCTCACTTATGAGTGAGAACACGTGGTATTCAGTTCTTTGTTTCTATGATAGTTCACTTAGTATTATGGTCGCCAACTGCATCCAAATTGTTTCAAAGGCCATGATTTTGTTCTTTATGGTCATGAAATACTCCATCGTATATATGTACCACATTTTCTTTATCCAGTCCAGCTTCGATGGTAGCAGGATTGTTTCCATGTTTTTGCTATAGTGAATGGCGCAGCAATAAACATGTGCATGCAGGTGTCTTTTTGGTGGGAGTGCAAGCTAGTTCAGCCTCTAAGAAAGCAGTGTAGCAATTTCTAAAAGAATTGAAAATTGATCTTCCATGCAATTCAGCAGCACTTCTCTTGGGAATATACATGAAGGAACATAAATTACTCCACCAAAAAGACACCTGCTCATTTTCTTTCATTACCTATCTCTTGCCTCTTCTTTTCCAAGGCATCTTGACCTTCAAATATTTTTTTCTTTGACTAGCAGCCCATTGGGGCCACACTAGCACTTTGGAGCCCTCTGAGCGGCAGGAGGATGGAATGGGAAGATGGAAGTGAAGGCAGAAAAGGGAAAGAAACAATTTGGGAAAAGGAACTCTACAGCAAAATGTAAAATCAGAAGTATGTGCTAACTTTTGCAAAAATGGTGTGGTCAATACTTATGTGATTCCTATTTTCACCTAAAGAGGCAAAGGGGGCAGGGGAGGCATAAGGAAATAGAAGGAGAAAGAGGAAAACAAACCATTCCTGGTTTAAAATTCACAGCAGAGTTTTATTTCTTGGATTTTTTTTTCAAACAGTGGAAGTTCATGTTATTTTATTTTAGTTACAAAAATTTCCATTTCCTCTTCTTCTTCTCCTCCTCTTCCTCCTCCTCCTACTTCTTCTAGTGCATGTGTTTATGCGAGTGTGTGTACATCTGGAGAAAAGAATCTCCCTGTTTGTCTTTCAGCTTTCTGAATGGATTCCTCATTTCCTCTGCATCACAAATCTTCTGAAAGGAATGCATAAACACTCCCAAACTCTTACACACACTGGCATGCTGACCTCCCGCTGTCAGTCGTTGCCCACACATCTATTTTTCCCTCAATAGTATGCAAGCACTGTCGATTTTTTCTGTAAAGCTCTAGTTTTTTCTCCTCAGACAGTGTAAAAACCTGCTTCCCCCAGAGAGTGTGAGGACACCACGTATCTGCTACATTCACCAAATTTTCTCCAAGTGGTAAAAACCATTTGATATCTTCTCCATATGTCCTTAATGCTTTTTAAAGTGTGGAAGACCTCATACCCCAGATTTCTATGGATTTGATAGTCACCCAATTATATCCTGCCCACATCAAAATCAAAATTCTCTGTAATCTCGTCTCACCTCAACTTATGCCTGGGAGGTTGGAAATATTTCAAAATCCTCATTTAACATGAAATTTTGCAGCATCACTTTGCATTTATTTTTTTATTTTTATTTTTATTTTTTTTAAGTTGGAGTCTCACTCTGTCGCCCAGACTGGAGTGCAGTGGCCGCTCCCGGCCACTGCAGCCTCGACCTGCTGGGCTCCGGCGATCCTTCCACCTCAGCCTTTCAAGTAGCCGGAATTACAGGCATGCGCTACCACGCCCGGCTGATTTTTTTATTTATTGTAGAGATGAGGTCTCTCTGCCCAGGTGGGTCTCGAACCCTCGGGCTCAGGCAATCCACTCACCTCAGCCTCCCAAGGCGCGGGATTACAGGCTAAGCCACTGAGCCCGGCATCACCTTGCATTTATTCCAGTCATGGTGAGCAATACAAGTATCTTCCCAGCACTCAGGCTTTCCCCATGGCCAATGCAACAGCATTATGTGGTTTGCCATGCACATTACATTTACCACAGACAGAACTACATACACTGTATCATCCAAGGACACCAAATTTCCCTTACATAACCAAAAGGCACCCTGCATTTCTCCTACACTTACCTTCCTCCATGTTCCCTAAATTATGCCTGAATCATAACACAGCCAGTATCTTCCCTTAACTCCACATGTTTTCTTTAAAAGAACTTAGATGGTCTGCTCCAGATCCAAAGAGCAACCAAGAGCCCTGGAGATGTTGTCAACCTTCCCTTCATTTTGCTAGACCCAAACGTCAACTTCATATCCTCAGCATAACCCTGATGATAATGAACAGGCCCCCACAGGCCCACAACTCCTCCAAGGACTTTAAGAGCCCTGTAGCCTCCTCATAGAGCCAACAGAAGAACAGCTGCTATCCTCAGCAGCTGCACACAGATGCAAACTGAAATCGTTTATTAGGATTGTCTGAAGGGAGGGAGTGAGAAAGGAAGGAAGGAAAACTGAATTCCAGACCTGAGAATGCAGATATTTGGACAAGAAAAATGAGCTCCATACCTTTACAGCACAATAGCCTTGAAGGAAGCAACTTCACACAATCCTCCCAGTGCTCCTGGACAGCCCCAAAGTTCAATGTAGCCTAGGAGGCACCAAAAGCAAGACTCTTCCCATCTCCCATCCTCCCTCCTCACCTTGGCTTGCTGCTTCTCCACTAACCTGGGGTAACTTGCAGTCCCCACTTTGCTGGGTGTCGGCAAAGAGAAGGAAGAGTGCCTGTGCCCTCTAAGAGTCCATGTTTCGATCCCTGGCTAACCCAACTAAGTGATCCTCAATCATTTTGGCCCCTAGGACCGGTTTAATAGAAGACATTTTTCTCCACTTATGGAGGAGTGTGGTTTTGGGATGATTCAAGCACATAACATTTATTTGCACTTTATTTCTATTATTATTAGATTGTAATATATAATTAAGTAATTACACCACTTACCATAAAAAAGAGATGCAGATAAAAGTGTTGAATAAAATAATGAGCAGGCCACGTGTAGACTAAAATAAGTGTCAAATTCTAACTTAAAGCCTGCCACCAGATGCAACTGTACAATTAAAATACACCAACTCACTTGCTACTCACTGATAGGGTTTTAATATGAGTCTGCAAGCAACTGATTTATTAAGGTGTATATGCAATCAAACCTTACTGCAAATGTTAATCTGTATTTACATTTGCTCCCCAGTCTCAGTTCCACCTCAGATCATCAGGTACTAGATTCTCATAAAGAACATACAACCTAGATTTCCGCAGGGACAGTTCACAGTAGGGTTGTATGGTCCTATGAGAATCTAATGCCTCTGCTGATTTGACAGAAGGAAGAACTCAGGCTGTAATGCCAGCTATGGAAAACGACTGTGAATACAAATGAAGCTTAGCTGGTTTGCCTGTGGCTCACCTCATGCTATGTGGCCTGGTTCCTAACAGACCACAGACCAGTTGGAGACCCCATTCCAACTGCCTCTGTGGTCTGTGGCTCCACTCCACTTTCTGCACCACTTCTATTCTTCAAAGTTGCCTTCTCTGCCAAGAACTGCAGCAGCTGCACATAGAGTTATCTCAAGCAAGCCAATCAGAGCTGAGGTTAAAAAAACAGCTGTCTGGAGCAAAGAGACAGCTTGAAGTTCCTGGCAACCAATTTACAGGGTTATAGAGAGGGAGAAAGTATACGGAGGGAGAGAGAAGGCTGTGCTCCAAATGATTGGTTGGGGATAGGGAAGTCAGTATTAGACTGCAGGTTCTGTATCACCTCTTCCTCCACAGTGGCATTCGTGAAGGCTTTAAGCCAGCACACAGATTTTTAATCATTTTTTGTGCCAAAGTTCAGCTTCAAATCAAGTCAAAGTTTCTAGCTTCCTCCATATCCTCCTTCCGTCTGCCACCAGCTCTCCAAGGCATAGTTCTGTCCTAGTAAAAGAGAGGTAAGGGGGTGTTCTTGGTCCTCCCTAAGGGCACCTTTGGTGCCTAATCACTTGGAGATTGGAATCTAAAGGAAAATCTGGCTGTTACCATGATAAAAAACAGTAATGTGGAGGATGTAAGTAAATGCAGACTTTTCATAGTGATGGAAGAGTTTTCTCATACACCATATATATGTATTCTTTGGGCTCTTACAAAACCAGAATGAATTTTCATTTTCAAATGGCAATTTTCTTTTTGTACACAAATACACACAGAGAGTCTCTTGTTTGAGATGCAGATACTAAAGGCAGAGCCAGGTCTTCACTCCATATTGTCAGACTTGGATATTTCTGCAGTACCTCAACAATAACTTCTCTGAAGTGAGACTATGGGTTTAGAAGGGTTTAGTTCCTCCGGGTATATTCCCAGTAGGGTGATTGTGGGGTTGTATGGAAGGAATCGCCAAACTGTTTTCCACAGAGATATAGTTTACACTTCTACACCAAGAGTGTAGAAGACTTCCCTTTCCCCCGCATCCTCTCCAGCATCTGTTGTTTTGTGAGTTATTGATGATAGTCATCCTGATTGGAGCTAGGTTGTATCCCAGTATGGTTTTAATTTGTATTTATTTGATGACTAGTGAGGCTGCACATTTTTTCATGTATCTGTTCGCTGCTTGTATGTCTTCTTTTTGAAAAGTGTCTATTCATATCCTTTGCCCACTTTTTATTTATTTTTTATATTTATTTTTATTTGAGTTGGCATGTCACTCTGTAGCCCAGGCTGGAGTGCAGTGGCACACTCACAGCCAACACAACCTCAACCTGCTGGACTCAGGCAACCCTTCTGCCTCAGGCTTCCAAATAGCTAGAACTACAGGTGTGTGCTACCACACCTGGATAATATATTTTTTTAATTGTAGAGACGAGGTCTCACCAAGTTGCCCAGGTCAGTTTCGAACCTCTGGGCTCAGGCAATCCTCTTGCCTCAGCTTCCAAAGTGCTGGGATTTCAGGCTTGAGTCACCACACCCGGCTGCCAACTTTTTAATAGGGCTGTTTGTTTTTTTCTTTTCGATACCTTTGAGTTCCTTGTAGATTCTAGATATTAAGCCTTTGTCAGACATATAGTTGGCAAATATTTTTTCCATTCTGTGGGCTGGCTCCCTGCTCTCTTGATGGTTTCTTTTACTTTGAAAAAGCTTCAGTTTGATGAGGTCCCACTTGTCTATCTCATTTCTTATTGCATAAGCACTTGGAGTTTTGATCAGGAATTGGTTGCCAGTTCCAATTTCCATAAGGATGTCTCCTGCATTTTTTTATGATTCTTATAGTCTGAGGCTTTACGTTTAGGCCTGTGATCCATTTAGAGTTTATTTTGTGTTTATGGTGATAGGTAGGGGTCTTGTTTTAATCTTCTGCATCTGGTCAGCCAGTTTTCCCAGTACCATTTACTGAATAAGTTCTCTTCCCAGTGGTTGTTAGTGGAGGCTTTGTCAAAGATGAGTTGGCTGAGAAATTGATTTAAAGTCTGGAAATGTAATACCTCTCTCTTTGTTTCTTTTGATGAGGATTGTTTTGGCTATTCGTGATTGTCTGTGTTTCTGTATGAATTTCTGCTTCTATCTTTTCTAATATAATATGTCAATCATTTTGGCAATTATTACCATCTTAACAATATTATGTCTTTCAATCCATGAACGTGGGATGTCTTTCATTTTATTTTCATCTTTTTAAATATTTTCCAACAATGATTCATAGTTTCCAGAGGACAACTTTTGCACTTTTATTAAATTTCTGTAGTTTTTTTTTTTTGTGTGAGATGAGTCTGTTAGTAAATTCTCTCAGATTTTTTTCTTTTCATATAAGAATGCCTTTATTTCATTTTCAACTTTTTATTCTATTTTATTATAGATTCATGGGGCATATGTGTATGTTTGTTACATGAATATATTGTGTAGTGGTGGGAATTGAGATTCAGGTGGCCCATTCCCCAGATAGTGAATATAGTACCCAGCAGGTAATTTCTGAACCCTAATCCCCCTCCCCATCTACCACTGAATGGCGTTCACAATATTTATTTACATCTCTGTGGTCATTTAGCTCCCACATCTAAGTGCGAACATGTGGTGTATGGTTTTCTCTTTCTGAGTCAGTTTACTTAAGATGATGATCTCTACCTTCATCTATGTTGCTGCAAAGGACGTGATTTTATGTTTTTATGACTGCGTAATATTCCGCTATATATACCACATTTTTTTTTACATTGAAGCATCACTTTTTTATTGTGATAAGAACACTTCACATAAAATCTACCCTCTTAACAAAATTTCAAGTGCACAATACAGTATTGTCAACTGTAGGTACGATGTATACAGCAGATCTTTATAATTTTTTTTACCTCTTGTATATTGAAACTTTATACTCGCACAGAAACTTCCAATGTCACTCTCCCTCCGGCTTCTGACAATCATCATTCTACTTTCTGTTTCTATCGGTTTAACTATTTTAGATTATTTGTATAAGTGGAATCATCAGTATTATCCTTCTGTGACATATCATATTTTCTTTATTCAGTCAATTGTTGGTGGGTACATAGGTCGACTCCATGATTTTGCTGTTGTAAATAGTGCTTCAATGAACATATGAGTACAGGAATGTTTTATATATATATATTGATTTATTTTCCTTTGGGTAGATCCTTAGAAGTGAGATTGCTGGGTAAAATGGCAGTTCAAATTTTAGTTGTTTGAGGAATCTCCATACTGTTTTCCATAGAGGGTGAACTAACTCACATTCGCAATCACAGTAAATGAATGTTCTCTTTTCTCCACAACCACGCCAACAACATTGCTCTTTGACATTCCAGTAATAGCCATTCTTACTGGTGTGAGACGATATCTCATTGTGGTTTAAATTTGTGTTTCTCTGGTGATTAGCAATGTTGAGCATTTTTTTCATATTTGTTGGTCACTTGTATGTTTTCTTTTGAGAAGTGTCTATTCATGTCCTTTGCCTACTTTTTGATGGAGTCATTTTTTTTTTCATGTTGAGCTGTTTAAATTCCTTGTAGATTGTGGATATTAGCCCTATGTGTAAGGTCTAGTTTTCAAATATTTCCTCCCACTCAGTAAGTTTTCTCTTCGCTCTCTTGATTATATCTTTTGCTGTATAGAAACTTTTTAGTTCAATTAAGTCACATTTCTTTATTTTTGTTGCAGTAGCTTTTGCAATCTTTGTCATAAATTCTTTGACTAAAACAATGTTCAGAATAGTATTTTGTAGGTTTTCTTCTAGGAATTTTATATTTTCAGGTCTTACATTTAGGTCTTTGATCCATCTTGAGTTAATTGTTGTATATGGTGAGAAGTAGGGGCCCGGTTTCATTCTCCTGCATATGGCTAGCCAATTCTCCCAGCACCATTTATTGAACAGAGTGTCATTTCCCCATTGTTTATTTTTGTCAGCTTTGTCAAAGATCAGTTGAATATTTGTATGTGGTTTTATTTCTGGTTTCTCTGTTCTGTTCCATTGGTCAATCTGTCTATTCTTGCACCGTTGCCATGCTGTTTTAGCTACTATATTTTTATAGTATAATTTGAAGTCGGGCAATGTGATGCCTTTGCAATTGTTCTTTTTTCTTAGAATTGCCTTGGCTATTGAGGATCATTTTTGGTTCTATGTAAATTTTAAGATTACTTTTTCTAGTTCTGTGAAGAACAATGTTGGTATTTTCATCATAATTGCATTGAAACTGTACGTTACTTTGGACAGCAGGGTCATTTTAACAATACAGATACTTTTGATCCATGAATATGGGATGTTCTACCTTTTTCGTGTCATCTATGATTTTTTTCCATAAGTGATTTATCATTCTCTTCATAGAACATTTTTAATTAGGTATATTCCTAGGTATTGTGTGTATGTGTGTGTCTAGTGTGCATGGAATTGAATTCTTGATTTGATTCTCAGTTTGAGTGTTGTTGTGTATATCACTAAATTTTGTGCATTGATTTTGTATCCTGAGAACTTACTTAGTCATTTTTGAAATCTATAAGCTTCTTTGAGAAGTCTTTAGGATTTTCTAGGTATACAATCATGTCGTCTGTAAACAAGATAGTTTGACTTCCTTTCTGCCTATTTGGAGGTCTTTTATGTGTTTCTCTCACCAAATTGCTCTTTCTAGGACTACCAGTACTATGTTGAATTAGAGTAGTGAGTGTGAACATCCTTGTCTTGGTCCCATTCTGAAGGGGAATGTTTTTAACTTTTTCCAATTAAGTATGATATTGACTATGGGCTTGTTGTATATGGTTCTTATAATTTTGAGATCTGTTCCTTCAATGTGCACTTTGTTGAAAAATTTTATCAAAAAGTGATAAAGTGATACTAGTTTTTGTGGAATGCCTTTTCTACATCTGTTATGTGGTGCTATCTGCTCATGTGATGGATCATGTTTATTGATTTGTGGACACTGAACCATTCCTGCATCCCTGGAATGAAACACACTTGGTCATGATGGATAATTTAAAAAAATAATCTGTTGAATTTTGTTTGCCAGTATTTTGTAAAGAATTTTTGAATGTATATTTTTCAGAAAAATAGACCTGCAGATTTTGTGTGTGTGTGTGTGTGTGTGTGTGTGTGTGTGTGTGTGTGTGTGTTTCCTTGTGTGATTTTGGCATCAATATGATACTGGTTTCATAGAATGAGTTAGGGAGGAGTTCTCTCTCCTCAATTTTCTGGAAGAGTTTCAGTAAAATTGGTATCAGCTTTTCTTTGTACATCTGATAAAATTTGGCTATGAATCCATCTGACCCTAGGCTTTGCTGTTGTTGTTGTTGTTGGGAGATTTTTTAAAAATACTGATTTATTTCATTGCTTGTTATTGTCTATTCAGGTTATCTCTTTATTCCTGGTTCAGTCTTGGGTGGTTGTATGTTTCCAGGAATTTACTCATTTACTGTAGGCTTTCCAGTTTGTCTCCATAAAGGTATTATAGTAGTCTCTGTTAATCTTTTTTTTTTAATTTCTGTGGTATCTATTGTTATGTCACCTATAATTTCTGATTAAATTTATTTGAGTCTTCTCTCTTTTTCTTGGCTGGTTTAGCTGGTGGACTGTCAATCTCATTTGTCCTTTTAATGAATCAACTTTTTGATTGATTCTTTGTATCATTTTTTTTTTTTTGCTCTCAACCTCATTTAATTCAGCTCTGATCTTTGTTATTTCTTTTCTTCCACTAGCTTTAGGCTTAAATTGTTCTTGTTTTTCTAGTTCCATGAGGTGCAAAGCTAAGCTGTTAATTTCTGATCTATCTTTTTAATGTAGGCATCTAATGCTAAAAACTTTCCTCTCAGAACTGATTTTGCTGTGACCCAGAGGTTTTAGTATGTTGTGTGATTATTTTCATTTATTTCAACAAATTTTTTTATTTCTTTCTTAATTTCATTATTTACCCAAGGATCATTCAAGTGCAAGTTTTCAATTTCCATGTAGTGGTGTAGATTTGGGAGCTCCTCTTAGGGTTAATTTATAATTTTATTCTATTATTATCCAAGAGGATAATTGGTATAATTTTGATGTTTTTGAATACATTGAAATTTGCTTGATGGACAAGCAACTACTCTGTTGATCTATTTTGGAGAATGTTCCATGTGGAGATGGGAAAAATGTATATTTTGGAGAGTTTGGGTGGAAAGTTCTGTAGATAGCCATTAGGTTCATTTGCTCTAGAGACCAGTTTACATTCAGTGTTTTTTTGCTAATTGTCTGCTTTGATGATCTGTCTAGTGATTTCAATGGGGTGTTGAAGTCACCTGTATGTTATTTGTACTTATGTGATCATTTATAATAGCAATAATCATCATTTCTTTCCCAAGTTTAGAAATTGTTTGAGGATTTCTCATAGAGTCGATTTAGTAGTGACAAATTTTCTCAGTGTTTGTTTGTCAGGGAAGGATTTTCCTACTTTTTCATTTATACATATTAGTTTAGCTTAATATAAAATTATTGACTGACATTTATTTTTTAATTTAAGGTTGAAAACAGGCCTCTCTTCTCTTCTGGCTTGTAGAGTTTCTGCTGAGAAATCTACTGTTAGTCTAGTGTCATTTATATGTGATTTAGCTCTTCTCTTGCAGCTCTTAGGATATTTTCTTTCAGGTTGACTTTGGAGAATTTGACAATTATATCCTTGATGAAGCTCCTCTTGAGATTTATGTTGCAGGTGTTCTTTAGGCTTCTTGCATCTGGATGTCTAGATCTCTCACTAAACCATGAACATTTTCTTGAAATTTTTCCTCAAATAAGTTTTCCACAATTTTTACTTTAACTTCTTACTGTGGAATGCCTATGATTGCTAAGTTTGGTCACTTTGCATAATCCCATATTTCTTATAGGTTTTGTTCATTCTTCATACTTTTAAAAAAATGTCTGTCTGGATTAACTTAAAGAATCAGCTCTGGTAGTCTTCCTTCTGCTTGGTGTAGCCTACTATTAAATCTTTAACTGGGTTTTGTATCTCCATCAATGAATTTTTAGATTCTGTTTGTTTGTTTGTTTGTTTGTTCATAGTTTGGATTCAGGGGGTGTACACATGCATATTCATTACACGAACATATAGTGTAGTGATGGGAATTGGGTCTCAGGTGGCCCATTCCACAGATAGTGAACATTGTTTTCATAGGTAGCTTATGAACACTAATCCCCTCCCCTTCCCTCCTTATTGGTGTCCTCAGTGTCTATTATTTCTATATCTGTGAACTTTTACCTCCCACATATGAGTGAGAACATGTGGCGCTTGGTTTTCTGTTTCTGAGTCAGTTCACATAAGATAACTATCTCAAGCTCCATTCATGTTGTCACAAAGCACGTGCTTTTATTTTATTTTTTGAATTGAGTATATTCTTTTTTTAACTTTTAAATTTTTTATTTTAAAGATGTGGGGAACAATGCAGGGTTGGGTATACAAATGCTCGTTATGCAGGTACCCTTGTTGATGAGGTGTGCCCCTCCCTCCCCTGGCAATTTCCCTCAAATGCCAATCCCTTGTCCCTTCCCTGGAAGGGTCCCACTACTGCCAATCCCTTTCTTATAGTATTATGATCATTATTCAAGTTCCGCTTATGAGTGAGAACATATGGAACTCTGTTCTTTGATTCTGTGATAGATCGCTGAGTATGATAGACTCTAAATTCATTGAAGTTGCTGTGAAATCCATATGCTTGTCCTTCTTTATGGCTGCATAATACTCCATTGTGTATATATACCTCATTTTTTTTATCCAGTCCTGTTTTTATGGGTAGCAAGGTTGGCTCCATGTTTTTGCTATTGCGAATAGTGATGCAATAAACATGTGTGTGCAGGTATTTTTGTGTAGAATGATTTGAGTTCGTCAGGGTATATCCCAAATAGGGGGTTTGCTGGATCATATAGAAGGTCAATTTTTAGTTCTTTCAGAAACGACCACACTGTTTTGCATTTCCACCAGCAGTGTAGAAGTGTACCTATTTCTTTACATCCTCGCCAGCATCTACTGCTGTTTGTTTTATTAATGTTGGTCATTAATGATGGTCATTACTGGGGTTAGGTGATCTCTCAGTGTTGTTTTGATTTGCATTTCTATGATGAATAATGAGGCTGAGAACTTTTTCATGTGTCTGTTGGTTGCCCATGTATCTTCTTTTGAGAAGTGTCTATTCAGCATCATCCTAACCAGAGAAGTGAAAGCCCTTTACAATGAGAACTACAAAACACTGCTCAAAGAAATCCAAGAAAATACAAACAAATGGGAAAATATTCCATGCTCATGTATAGGAAGAATCAACATCATTAAGATGTCCATCCTACCAAAGGCAATCTACAGATTCAATCCAATATCCTTTAAATTTCCAACATCATTATTCTCAGACTGGAAATGACAATACAGAAATTCATATGGAAACATAAACAGCCACAAGTGGCCAAAACAACCCTTAGCAAAAGAAACAAAGCAGGAGGTATCACACTTCCAGAATTCAAACTTTACTAGAAGGGTTACAATAATCAAAATAGCCTGGTATTGGTACAAGAACAGACATATAAGCCAATGCAATAGGATTGAGATTCCAGAAGCAAAATCTCAATTTCTCAACCAACTCATCTTTGACAAAGTCTCCAACATCAACTGGTGGAAAGAGGATAACTTATTCAGTAAGTGGTGCTGGGAAAACCGGGTGATCACATGCAGAAGATGGAAACAGGACCCCTATCTATCACCATACAAAAAAAATTACTCTAAATGGATCAAAGACCTAAACATAAAACCTCAAACTATCAGAACCTTAGAAAATGCAGGGGACACCTTTACGAAAATCAGAGTAGGCAACCAATTCCTGCTCAAAACCCTTATTGCCCATGCTGTAAGAGATAAGATAGATAACTGGGACAACATCAAACTGAAAAGCTTCTTCAAAGCAAAAGAAACCATCAAGAGAGTGGGGAGACAGCCCACAGAATGGGGAAAAAATTTTCCAATCATGCTGATAAAGACCTAACATCTAGGATATACAAGGAACTCATATGTGTCACAAGGAAAACAACAAACAATCCCATTAAAAAGTGGGCAAAATACATGATTTTATTCTTTTTTATGGCTTTATAGTATTTCATGGTGTATATGTACCAAATTTTCATTATCCACTGATCAGTGGATGGGCATTTACACTGATTCCACAACTTTGAAATTGTGAATTGTGCTGCAATGAGCATGCACATGCAGTTGTCTTTTTAATATAATGACTTTTGTTCTTTAGGGAAGGTACCTAGAAGTAGAATTGCTGGATCAAATGATAGATCTACTTTTAGTTATTTGAATAATTTCCATACTGATATCCATAGAAGTTTTACCAATTTACACTCCCACCAGCAGTTTATAGGTGTTTCCTTTTCTCAGTATCCATGCCAGCATAATGATTTTTAAAATAATGGCTGATCTGATTAGTGTGAGTTGGTTTCTCATTGTGGTTTTAATTTTCATTTATCCGATTATGAATGATATTGAGCATTTCTTCACATGCTTTTTAGCCACTTGTAAATTTTTTTTTTTGAGTTGGAGTCTCACTCTATCGCCCAAACTGTCCCGGCCCCCACAGGTTCAACCTGCTGGGCTCCAGCGATCCTTCCGCCTCAGCCTTCCGAGTAGCTGGAACCACAGGCATGCGCTACCATGCCCGGCTGATTTTTTGATTTATTGTAGAGATGAGGTCTCACTGCCCAGGCGGGTTTCGAACCCGCGGGCTCAGGCAATCCACTCACGTCAGCCTCCCAAAGGCGCGGGATTACAGGCTGAGCCACCGAGCCCGGCTTGTAAATCTTTTTTTGATAGTTTTCTGTTCATGTCATTTGCCCAATTTATAATGGTATTATTTACTTTTTTCGGATTCATTTTAGTTCTTTGTAGATTCTGGATATTAGTCTTTTGTCAGATGCATGGTTTGAGACTATCTTCTCCTATTCTGTGCATTGCCTATTTGCTCTGTTTATTATTTATTTTGCTGCACAGAAGCTTTTTTTTAGTTTAATTAAGCTCCACTTATTTAGAATTGTTTTAGTTGCATTTGCTTTTGGGGTTTTAGTTATAAATTCTTTGCCTTGCCCGATGTTCATAAGAGTTTTTCCTTGGTTTTCTTCAAGCATTTTTATGGTTTCAGATCTGACATTTAAGCCTGTAATCCAACTTGAGTTATTTTGTTGTATGTGGGGAGGAGCAAGGAACTAGCTTCATTTTTCTGCATGTAGCTATTCAATTTTTCCAGCACCATTTGTTGAATATAGTGTCCTTTCCTCATTCTCTGTTTTTGTCTGCTTTGTCAGAGATCAGCTGGTTGTAGGTATTTGAATTTATTTATGGATTCTCTATTATGTTCCATTGGTCCATGTGTCTGCTCTTGTACAAGTACCAAGCTATTTTGGTTACTATAGCATTGTAAGATAATTTGAAGTCAGATAAGTGATACCTTCAGTTTTGCTCTTTTTGTTTAGGGTGGATTTGACTATTCTGGCTCTTTTTTGGTTCCATATAGATTTTAGAATTGTTTTGCTAATTTTGTGAAAAAAAGATGTTGGTATTTTGATAGAAATTGCATTAACTCTGTAGATAACTCTGTGTAATGTGGCAATTTTAATAACATTGATTCTTTCAATCCATGAGCATGGGACGTTTGTCCATTTGTGTTCTTTGCAATTTCTTTCATTAGAGTTTTGTAGTTTTCCTTGTAGAGAGTTGTCCATGGTTAAATGTATTCCTAGGTATTTTAACTTTTTGTCTGCTATTGTAAATGGAATTGAATCTAGATTTGATTTTCAGCTTAGTCACTATTGGTGTATAACAGTGCTATTGATTTGTGCATGATTTTGTATCCTGAAACTTTACCAAATTTATTTTTCAAGTCCAGGGGTGTTTTGGAGGAGACTTTAGGGTTCTCTAAGTATAAGATCATATTATTCATAAGATCATACATGTAATTAAATACATCAACATATGTAAAAACAAAAAACACATGATTATGTCAGCAGACGTGGAAAAGCTTTTGATAAAATCCAGCATCCCTTCTTGATAAAAACCCTCGAACATCTAGGCATAGATGAAACATACCTCAAAATAGTAAGAGCCATCTATGATAAACCCACAGCCAGCATACTGCCAAACAGACAGAAATTGGAACCATTTCTCCTGAATAATACTGGAACAAGACAAGGATGCCCACTCTCACTCCTCCTTTTCACCATAGTTTTGAAAGTCCTAGCTAGATCAACCAGACAAGAGAAGGAGATCAGGGGTACCAAACAGGAAAAGAGGAAGACAAGTTATCACTCTTTGCAGATGACATGATTTTATACTTTGAAAATCCAAGAGAATCTTTCAAAAACCTCCTTGCACTGATAAAGGACCTTGGCAAAGTCTCAGAGTATAAAGTAAGTGTGGAAAAGACAGTCACATTTCTATACACCAATAATAAGCTAACAGAAACCCAAATAAAAAGCACAGTCCTATTCATAATAGTTACCAAAAAAAAAGAAATACCTAGGCATCTTCATAACGAGAGATGTTAAAGATCTTTACAGTGACAACTGCAAAACACTGCTCAAAGAAGTCAAAGATGACACAAACAAATGGAAAACTATTCCATGCACATGGATTGGAAGAATCAACATTGTTAAGATGTCCATCCTACCCAAGACAATCTACAGATTTAATGCAATAACCATTAAATTACCAGCAGCATTCTTTTCAGACCTGGAAAGGACAATACAGGAATTCATATAAAAACATAAACAACCACAAAAAGCCAAAACAATTATCAGCAAAAAATAAAACAAACAAACAAACAAACAAAGCAGGAAGTATCACACTCCCAGACTTTAAACATTATTATAAAGCTGCAATAATCAAAACAATCTGGTAATGTTACAAGAACAGGCATATAGACCAATGCAACAGGATAGAGATTCCAGAAGAAAAACTTCTATTTCTCAACCAACTCATCTTCGACAAAAACTCAACCCCTGGGGAGAGGAGAACCTATTCAGTAAACGGTGCTGGGAAAACTGACTGTCCCCATGCAGAAGATTAAAACAAGACTCCTACCTATCACTACACAAAATCAACTCAAAATGGATAAAAGAGCTAAATGTAAACCCTCAAACTATAAGAACCTTAGAAAACTCAGAAGACACCCTTATGGAAATTGGAACTGGCAACCAATTTCTGATCAAAACCCCAACTGCCCAAGTCATAAGAGATAAGACAGCCAAGTGGGACCTCATCAAACTGACATGTATCTGCAAAGCCAAAGAAACCATCAAGACAGCAGGGAGATAGTCCACAGACTGGGAAAAAAATATTTGCCTACTCTATGTCTAACAAAGGCCTAATGTCTAGGATCTACAAGGAACTCAAATGTGCTGAAAAGAAGAAGAAAAAAAAAACAGCCCCATTACGAAGTGGGCAAAAGATATGAATAGACACTTCTCAAAAGAAGACATACAAGCAGCCAACATACACATGAAGAAATGCTCAGCCTCACTAGTCATCAAAGAAATGTAAATTAAAACACACTGAGATATCACCTAACTCCAGTCAGGAAAGCTATCATCAATAACTCAAAAAAATAACAGATGCTGGAGAGAAAGCAGGGGAAAAGGAACACTTCTACACTGTTGGTGGGAGTGTAAACGAATACATCCTCTGTGGAAAATGGTGTGGCAAATCGTAAAATATTTAAAAATTGACCTCCCATATGACCCTACAATCTCTCTACTGGGAATATACCCAAAGGAACTCAAATCACTCTTGAAAAAGATATCTGCACATGCATGATTATTGCAGCATTGTTCATAACAGCAAAAACACAGAACCAACTGTGCTGCCCATCGAAAGAGGACTGAATTTAAAAAATGTGGTACATATGCACGATGAAATATTACACAGCCATAAGCAAGGACAAAATTATGAACTTCACAGCAACTTGGATGGACTTAGAGTCTATAATACTGAGTGATCTTTCACAGAAACAAAGCTGAGTATCACATGTTCTCACTCATAAGCGAACCTTGAAAAATTATTGTAAAACTATAAGAAAAGTATTGGCAGTAGTGAGAAACTGCCGGGGCGATGGTGGGGGTAGGTGGGATTGGCAGTAGTTCGAATCTGCTGGGAGAGGAGGGGCACACTCCATTAACAAGGGTACCTGCATAATGAGCATTCATATACTTAACTCTGAATTGTACTCCACATCTTTAAAATAAAATTTAAAAATTTAAATCATATCATCATCATACAGAAACAATTTGATTTATTTCCCAATTCAGATGCCCTTTATTTCTTGTTGATGTTGTTGTTTATTTGTTTGATTTCTCTGGCCAAGACTTCCAGCTCTATGGTGAATAGTAGCAGTGAAACTGGACATTCTTTCCTTGTTCCAGTTCTTGCCTTGTTCCAGTTTAACTTTTCTCCATTCTGGATGACATTGGCTGTGGGTTTATCATATACAGCTTTTGTTACTTTGGGGAATGTTTCCTGTATGCCTATTTTGTTGAGGTTTTTTTTAAATCATGAAAGGATGCTTAATTTTATCAAATACTTTATCTGCATCTATTGAAATGATCATATGATTTTTGTTTTTAATTCTGTTTATGTAGTGGATCACCTTAATTGATGTGCATATGTTGAATCACCTTTGCATTCCTGGGATAAAATCCGCTTGCTCATGGTGTATTTTTTGTGTTGTTCCATTTGGTTTGCTAATATTAGGATTTTTGTGTCTATGTTTATAAGGGATACTGGTCTGTAGTTTTCTTTTTTGCCGTATCTTTTTCTGATTTTGGTATCAGAGTGATACTGGCTTTGTAGAATGAGTTAAAGAGGATTCCCTCTTCTTAAATATTGTGGAATAGCCTCAGTAAAATTGGAACCAATTTCTTCTTTGACAGTCTGATAGAATTCAGCTGTGAGTCCATCAGGTCCTGGACTTTGTTGTTGTTGTTGTTGTTTTGTTTTTGAGAGACTTTAATTACTGTTTCAATCTTGCAAGTCATTATTGGTCTGTTCAAGGTTTTCATTTTTTCCTGATTCAAGTCTGTGGGATTGTATGTTTCCAAAAATGTATCAGTTCCCTGTAAATTGTTTACTTTGTTTGCATTGAGGTGTTCATAATAGTCTCACATGATCTTTTGAATATTTGTCGTGTCAGTTGTAATGTCTTCTTTTTCATTTCTAATTCATCTAATTTGTGTTTCTCTCTTTGTTTTTTTTTCAGTCTGTATTTTTAAAATTTTTTTTATTTTAATCAAATTTTTTAAATGATATTATGGGGTAGAGTTAAGGGTTAGGTATACAAATATGCTCCGTTCAGCACCCTTGTTGATAAGAGGTGTCTCCCCGTCCCCAGACAGATATTTACTACCGTTGATCCCATCCCCCTCCCCCTCCCACCCCCATAGTTTCCCACCACTGTCAGTCATTTTCTTATAGTATTATGTTGGATGTTCAAGGCCCACTATATGAGTGAGAACATGTGATACTCAGATCTTTCTTTCTGTGAGAGATCACTCAGTATTATAGACTCTAGTTCCATCCAGGTTGCTGCAAAATTCATGATTTTGTTCTTTTTTATGGCTGCGTAATATTCCATCATATATATGTACCACATTTTTTTTAATCCAGTCCTCTTTTGATAGACAGCATGGTTGCTTCCAGGTTCTTGCTATTGTGAACAATGCTGCGATAAACATACCTATGCAGGTATCTTTTTATAGAGTGATTTGAGTTCTTCAGGGTATATTCCCAGTAGGGGGATTGTGGGGTCATTTGGGAGGTCAATATTTAGAGCTTTAATTTAGTTAGTGGCTTATCAATATTGTTTACTTTTCAAAGAACCCATATTTTGTTTCATTGATCCTTTTTATTTCTTTAAAATTTCAGTTTCATTTAGCTCTGTTCTGATCTTAATACTTCTTTTCTTCTGCTTGCTTTGGGTTGAGTTTGTTCATTTTTTTTTTTTTTAGTTCCTTAAAGTATGATGTTAAGCTGTCAATATTTGACCTTTTAGTCTTATTAATGTAGACCTTAAGCACTATCAATTTTTTTTCTTTGAGCACATCTTTGACCATTCCAGAGGTTTTGATAACTTGTTTCATTGCTGTCATTTGTTTCAAATTTTTTAAATTTCCAGTTTGATTTTATTGTCCAAATATTCATTTAGAAGCAAATTGCTTAATGTCCATGCTATTGTTTTGTTTCATGAGTTCTTCTTGGAGTTAATTTCTAGGTTTATTCCACTGTGGTTTGAGAAATTGCTTGATATAATTTGGATTTTTCTGAATTTATTGAGACTTGATTTGTGACCTATCATATGGTCTGTCTTGGAGAATCTTCCATGTACTGATAAGAAAAATATTTATTATGTAGTGTTTGGATGGAATGTTCTGTAGATGTCTGTTAGTTCCATTTGCTTTAGAGTTTGGTTTAACTCTAATGTTTCTTTGTTGATTTTCTGCCTTGATGATCTGTTTATTGGTGTCAGTGGAGTGTTGAAATTTCCCATTATTACTGTATTGCTATTTATATCTTTTGGGATGTAATGGGATTTGCTTTATAAAATTGGGGGATCTGCCGTTAGGCACATATATATTTAAAATTGCTATTTCTTCTTCTTGAATTGATCCCTTATCATTGTATAGTAACTATCTTTATCCTTTTTCACTGATGTTAATTTAAAGTCAGTTTTATTTGATATGAGAATGGCTATTCCTGCTTGTTTTTGGTTTCCATTTGTGTGGAATTTTTTTACCATCCCTTTACCTTGAGTCTATAGGATTCTTTGAGGTAAGGGATCTCTGAAAGGCAGCAGATATTTGTGCTGTTTTTCTTTTATCAATTCTTCCAGTCTATATATTTTTAGTGAGGCATTAAGATCATTTACATTCAAAGTTAATAACAACATGTAACTACTATTTCATTCTTCATGCTGGTTGTTATCTGGTTGCTTTATTTATTTTCATTATTGTGTTGGTGTTCCATAAGGCATGTGAACTTTATGATTTCCAGCTTTTTTCTACTGATGTATTTCAACCTTTTGTTTCAGTATTATTTCTTGTAGTCAATCTAGTGGTGACAAATTCCCTCAGCATTTGCTTGTCTTTGAAGAACTTAAGTTTTCCTTCATTTTTGAAACTTAGTTTTGCAAGACACAAAATCCTTAGCTGACTTTTTTTGTTTCGTTTGTTTGTTTCTTTTTTTTTTTTTTTTGAGGAGATTGAAGATGAAGCTCCAATTTCTTCTGTCTTTTAGGGTTTATTCTGAGAAGTCTACTGGCAGTCTGATAGGTTTAATTTTGTAAGTTATTTGATGCTTTTGTCTCACTTCTCTTAAAATTATTTCCTTCACATTAACGTTGCACAACCAGTTAATCATTTGCCCTGGTTATGACTCTTTGCAATGAATCTTTTGGAGTTCCTTTGCGCTCCTTGGATGTTTAGCTCTCTGGCAAGACCAAGGAAGTTTTTCTCCATTATTCCCTCAAACAGGTTTCCCAACCCTGTTGCTTTCTCTGCTTCCTCAGGAACACCTATGATTCTTAGGTTTGGACATTTTACATATTCTCACATTTCTTGGAGACTTTATTCCATTCTCTTGATGCTTTTTTTCTTTATTGCTGTCTGATTGGGTAAATTCAAAAGTTTAGTCTTCATAATCAGAGATCCTTTCTTCTGCTTGTTCTTGTCTACTGTTAAAATTTTCCACTGCATTTTTACTTACCTAAATGTTTCTTTCATTTCCAGAATTTTCACTTTTTTTTTCTTTTTGAGTTGGAGTCTCACTCTGTCGCCCAGACTGGAGTGCAGTGGCCACTCCCGGCCACCGCAGCCTCGACCTGCTGGGCTCCGGCGATCCTTCCGCTTCAGCCTTCCGAGTAGCCGGAATTACAGGCATGCGCTACCACGCCCGGCTGATTTTTTTGATTTATTGTAGAGATGAGGTCTCGCTGCCCAGGCGGGTCTCGAACCCGCGGGCTCAGGCAATCCACTCACCTCAACCTCCCAAAGGCGCGAAGTGCATCTGGCCTCAGGGCCTCAGGTATTCTTAGGCAACCCACAAAGTCAGGAATTGTCTGTAGCTGCAGAACTTGCCCTTGGGACCTGTTTCCTCTCAAGCTGGCTGGAAAGCAGCCACTCCATCCTGGAAGGGTTTATTTTGTTCTTGGGAAAATATGGCTGGTGCTGCTGAAGTCTTTTTTTCTTGCACCACTCTATGGCAGAGCACAGTTGTGGGGAAGGCAGTTTCCTGTGATGGACTGGGGTCCCTCAAGGCTCCAGGAGCCCTGCAAGTTTATGGCAGGAGCACAGAACTTCTGAGTTCCTATCACTCACCTTCCCCACTATGTCCAGAAGCTGTGATGGACTGAGGACTATGGTGATCCAGACAAGAATCTAACCAGTTCCAGCTTAGTTTCGTGAATTTTTTCTTCTTCTTTGTTTTAATGGTTATTATTACTCCTTTGGAGACTTGTGGAGCATGCTGCTGGATTTGCTCCTCTCTAGGTGTTGAAGAAACACTCTCCGATCTTGGTTTATTCTATAGGAGAAACTTACTCTAGCTGCCTCATGTTGGCCATCTTAATCCAGAGTCCTCATTATCTGTTTTTTGTTTGTTTGTTTGGGGTTTATTTTATTTTATTTTTATTTTAAAAGATGTGGGGCACAATTCAGGGTTAAGTATACAAATGCTGATTATGCAGGTACCCTTTTGGATGAGGTGTGCCCCTCCCATCCCTTGCAGTTTCCCTCAATTCCCAGTCCCAACCCCTCCCTCCCCTGGCAGTTTCCCACTACTGTCAATCCCTTCCTTATAGTATTATGATAATTGTTCAAGGTCCACTTATGAGTGAGAACATATGGTACTCTGTTCTTTGTTTCTGTGATAGTTTGTTTCTGTGATAGTCTATCCTTTAACTTCCTGAATTTTTCTGCTAATTTATTTGTGTTGGTTATCAACTTCTTCTTGAAACTCATTAAGTTTCTTTATATTCGATATTGTGAATTTATCATCAAACATGTCAGGGATTTCATTTTGGCTAGGGTCTGTTATTGAAGAGTTGGTGTGCCACTTCATAGTGGTAACACTTTATTTCTTTATACTTTCATAGTTATTTCTTTGGTTCTTTCTCATCTGGATGAAGTATGGCAGTTAATCTGTTTAAGTTCCTTTGATATAGATAGCTTATGTATGTAAGCTTTCCTGAATATTCGTTGTAATAAAGATGTAGTGAGGGTATGGGCCTGCTCCTGCTTCCTGAGGGGCTGGTGTGGTGGTGGCCTCACAGGATTAGTTTGCTTATAAGTAGTGTGTCCTGGTTCAGCCTGTTGTTTTGCGTTGTCCAATCTCCAGTCCAGCAGATGGCATTTATAGATATGGGCTAGTCACTGCCCTTGTTGATGAGTATTTACTTGATCCCTGTTTACTGGAATAAGGTCTCTGTTTTCTCTGCAGTGAACTGGCCTCAAGAGTGCACTGTAGTCTGAGTTCTCAGTTCAACCCTGGATAGTGGAGAGCCAAAATGGGCAGGGCCAAACTCAGCAGGCCCACTTATGAGTCCACCAATGGAAAGCACAAGCCCTAGATCTGAGGCAGGGTCTGATGTGAAGCCTTTGAATGCCCAGAGGTGTTTCTTGGCAAAGTGTTAGGAGCCCTCCATTGACTCAAGTTCTCTGCTCAGGAGGGAGAGGTTGGCCTAAATTCTTACTCTCGAAGAGTGAATATTCCAGGTAACTGGGGATATGTCTGAATGTTTAGCAGAAAGATCACCACACCAAAGACTTTACCCCTGGATGGAGGGGTGGCTCAGACCTCTATTCTAGGTGAGAGTGTGTTAGGGCATAGAGCACAGGAGTCTCACTACTCAAGGATCACTGCACAGGGAGTATAGGGTGGCTTATAATAATGGCAGTGTGTGGAAACAGGAGTCACTCGATCCATGGTACTGGGGGACACACTTTCTCATCAGACTAGAGGGGCAGCCTGCTTTCCACCAAGGACACCTGCAGCTTGATTTCAAGTCACAGAGCTTGCCCTTGCTTAAGTCTTCACTAGCCGGGAGAAACAATAGGATCAGGAACTCTCCTACCACTGAGGCTGCTGATTGAAGTACAGAGGAATGAGTTTCCTTCTGCTGGTCTCCTGCAACTTACACTGCTTTCCCAAATGTGTAGGAGTGAGGACTTTCCTTTTCCTCAGTATTTCTGGGGCATGTTACTCCAACTGTTTGAGGAGAGAGTCTGAGGCTCTTAGTAGTGATGCTCTCTAAATATTTCCAGATTGCAAAACTGACATTGGCCATGGAACCCACTGTTCATGAAAGATCACAGAACAGCAATTCTCTTTGCTCAGGGTACATGTTTTATAGTGTGGGAATGGAAGCCCCTTGCTAAGTTACTATCATTTAGGCTGCTATTCTGTGTGTTCCTCAGTGTTCCTTGGGCCTCTTGCTTCAACTGTCTGAAGGAACACTGCAGGCTGGCCCACCTCGGCAGTGACACACATAGACAGTTTCTGGGTCACAGACTGACCCTTAATGCCAGTCTCTCTCCTCAGGAGGCAAATGTGGGTTTGACTGGTCCCCCATCACGCCCAGCCTACAGCTGTGATGAGCACAGATCTGGCTTTAAACTCCAAGTGAGGGAGATATTTCCATGTTCCTCACCGTGCTCTGGCTGTGGGTGGGATCTCTTCCACACTAGAGCAAGGAGTCTAGTCTCTAGGTGGAAAGCAAACTGCTTGCAGCAGTCATTGTTGCCAGAACACCAGTCCCAGTTCAAAAAATGGTGTCTTTCTCGCAGACCAGAATTTGGGGAGAACACTGATGAATTTACTGGAAGTCATTCTCGTTAACTCTGGGATTCCCCTGAGACAGCTCTGGGTCTCAGGAGAAATGAGGTGTTCTCTCAAGGCCTGAGTGAAACAGATCCCTCATTGAAATGTATGCCTCAGAGCGGAGTTTTCAATTATAGTTCATGTTCTGAGGTCACACTCACTTTTTTCTGCAGAGCACCATTGGGAGGCTGTCTGCCCATTTTCTCCTCTCTGAGACCTGGGGTGTCATTTGCAACTCTGACGAATTTCAGTTTTTTTTCTTGAATTGGAATTGACTGTGTTGATCTTTCCACACTATTTCACAATATTTAAATGAGAGAGGCACATTGAAAGCTTGTAACTCACTATCTTAAAAACAAAACAAAACCAAAAACAGGTATAATCCTTTTATGACCAGCTTGTTGATAATTTTAAATTATAAACGGATGCTAAATTTTATCAGATGCTTTTTAAACAACAATTGAGATGACCATAAGGATTTTGTTCTTTATTCTGTTGATGTGACATATCTCATATATTGATTTGCATAAGTTAAACCATCGTTGCATCTCTGGAACACGTTTAACTTGATCATAGCACATTGCCTTTTTTATGTGGTGTTGGATTTAGTTTGCTAGTATTTTTTTGAAAATTTTTCCATGTATGTTTATCAAATATATTGGCTTGCAGGTTTTTTCCCCATTTTTGTCTGGTTTTGGGATCAGGATAATGCTGGTCTTGTAGAATGAGTTAGAAAAAAATTTCTCTTCTTCAATTTCTTGCAACAGTTTAAGCAGAATTGTCAGCTCTTCTCTGAAAGTGTGGTAGAATTTGGCATGAAAGCCATCCAGTCATAGATTTTTATTGTTGGGAGACTTTTTATTACAGGATCTATTAAAGTACTAATCATAAGTCTGTTCATGTTTTCTATTTCCTCCTAATTCAGAATTCAGCCATTTTAAGTTGTATGGTCCAGAAATTTATCTGTTTCTTCAAGATTTTTCAGTTTGCTATTGTATCATTGACCATTGTATTCTCTAATGATCTTTTATATTTCTGTGCTGTCAGTTTTCATTTTCATTTCATTTTCATTTGGGATTTTATTTATTTGGGTCTTTTCCTTTTGTGGTTGGTCTATTAGTGGCTTATCATTTTAAATTATCCTTTCAAAAATCATTTTTAAATTTCCTAGGTCTTTTGTATTTTGTTTAGTCTCTATTTTGCTTAGCTCTGCTTTTATAGTTATTTCCTTTCCAAACCTTAGGTTTGGTTCAACTTACTATTCTATTTCATTGAGGTACATTATTGTTTATTTTAACCCTTTATAATTTTTTGACCTAGGTATTTGTTGTTATAAACCTCCCTCTGAGCCCTGTCTTTGTTATATCTTTTTTTTTTTTGAGTTGGAGTCTCACTCTGTCGCCCAGACTGGAGTGCAGTGGCCGCTCCCGGCCACCGCAGCCTCGACCTGCTGGGCTCTGGCGATCCTTCCGCCTCAGCCTTCCGAATAGCCGGAATTACAGGCATGCGCCACCACGCCCAGCTGATTTTTTGATTTATTGTAGAGATGAGGTCTCGCTGCCCAGGCGGTTCTCGAACCTGCAAGCTCAGGCAATCCACTCACCTCAGCCTCCCAAAGGCGCGGGATTACAGGCTGAGCCACCGAGCCGGGCGTCTTTGTTGTATCTTAAAGACATTGGTATTGTGTATTCATTTTCATTTGTTTCAATACTTTTTAAAATTGACTTCTTAGTTTCTTTTTTGACCCTTTGTTCATTTAGAAGAATATGGCTTAGTCTTCAATAACTATCTTATTACCGATTGCTAGTTCTATTCAGTTGTGTTCTGAGTAGATAGTTGATATCATTTAAATTTTTAACAAAAATTTGAGGCTTACTTTATGACCTAACATATGGCCTATCCTGGAAAATGATTCCTGTGCTGATAAGAAAAATGTGTATTCTGTAACTGTTAGCTAGTTAAATTGTAGTTTAAATCCAATATTTATTTCTTTAATTCTTTATGTAGATAATCTGTCTTTTGCTGAGAATGGGGTTTTGAAGTCCTCAAACTATTACTGTATTGGAGTATATCTCTTGCTTTATCTAATAAGATTTTTTATATATTTATGTATTCTGGTATTGGGTGTATATATGTTTAGATCTGTTATATCTTACTGATGAATTAATAATTTTATCAATATATACTGATCTTTTTTTTTCTCTTGTCACTGTTTTTGACTTAAAATGCATTTTGTCTAAGTGTACCTATTTGAAAGGGTGAAAAGCCAAAATGGAGTAATTTTAGTCATAGTGACAGCCATTTCAACACTGCTTAGCTTTGCCATGCTTTCCCAGAAACACACCAATTTCCAAGGATGTAGTTTTGTGACAATTACTTCTAACCCCCAGCAAGTTTTTCCTTACTTATCTATTCTAAATACTTGCCCTCCAGCCCTGAAAGCAAAGGCTAACTCAACCTATGCTAATCAACCTCCCACAATTGACTACTGGACCACCTGGAGGTAAGAGACCAACGTTATCAACACTTAAGGATACAAGCTGCTGGGGAACACTTTTACTCTTCTTACTTCCTTGAGTAGTTTTTAAACACTCTCACCCTCCAAATGGAATGCTACACTCACCTATGGGTGTTTGCCCCCCTCCTTTCTGGCTATGGAAATTGAATAATTGACCTTTTCTTTCTATCTTCTTTTTGTGCAATTCTTTGCCATTCCCACGGCACTGGCTCACCCACCTAACATTTTGGTAGCCCTATGGGGATCTCTATGGAATTCCCCCCACACTCTTTCTCTCACTCTCTTTTTTTTCCAACTCAAGTCTCTGTGAACTGCACTGGAACCCAGTGGTAATTGACATTTCTGGCTGGGGCTGCTCTCTGGTGAGCCTGAAGTTCCCCAGGAAAGGCTAAAGACTGCTGGGGTTCAATAGGATGAGAGACAAGGGTCTGTCCTTCACTTTCTCCTCTAATCTGAGTCCTTTGGGTCTTTCTGTGGATTGGGCTGAATCATAGAAGGCAACTGGTAGCTTTTTGCCGGGGCTACATTCTGGAAAGGCAAGAAGGCCTTTGCAGGAAGATTTTGAACTGCCGTTGCCCATTAGTGTGAGAGACGAGGTTCTTGGCTCTCTCTCCCTACCTCTCTCTGCTACTTGCTTTTTCATTTCCTGGACATCCCTGTCACTTCAGCTTTTTTTCTGGTATAGAGTTAGAGCTCTGGTGAGTCCAGGGAATACCCTCTCTCTCATTAGAAACCCTGTGAATGAACTTGAGAGGCTACTGCCTCTGCTCAGAAGCTTTTCTCACTGGAAAATCTTGGTAACAAGTCTCATGAGCATGTGTAGGAGCAGCTTTGCAGCTGAGTGGAAGGAAGGACTGCTTCCAGTGAGTCAAGGAGATTAAGAGGTGCCATTTCTCACTCAAAGCCCATATATTCAGGCTGATTCCACTGACTCTCTTTTGAGACACCAGCTGGGAGCATGGATGGATTTTTCTTTCTGGCTGCTCAAAATCATTCCCAGAACCATTCCCTTTTTCCCTTTATAACCCCTCATGGGAAATTCTCTATCTGTCATGGCAAAGCACAGCCTACTGGAATGTCTCCTCAAAAATCTCAAGACGCTTTTATTAGAGGAAGGCATATGCCTCAAACGCCTTACATTTTATTGTGACGTGATCTGGCCAGAATACAAGTTGGGCTACCAGGAAATGTGACTTCATGGAGATTCTTTAGCTGCTAGTTCCCTCTTCCAGCTTGATATTTATATTCAGAGAAACAAGAAATGGGCTCAGGTTCTATGTGCTTAGGTCTTTTTCAAGTTAGATTATTGCCAGGACTTGAGTGCCATCTGTCACATACTCCTTCTCACTCTCTTTCTAACTACTTCACCTCTGGATGACTCTGACCCAGTTCATATAATTTATCCTATCCCTCATAACAACCTTTATTCTCTACCCTCTGTCAGCTCCTCAACCTCCTCACCCTCTTCCTTCCTGTGACCACCCTTATTACCAGAGAAGGGGTCAGTGCCAATGGCTGCAGTGACCAACCCTCACCTCCTTTCCCCTCTTCCCTCTTCTTTGCTGCCTTCAGAACCCTACCTGCCTAGGCTTACTCTGGAATATCTTTCCAGGATACTAATGTGGTCCACCTGTTTCCTCTCAGAGAGGTGACTAAGTGAGGGACTTGTTAGAGTCCATGTTTCTTTTTCCGTGTGGATCTTTCTCAGATAGAATCCAAATTGGGTTCCTTTGCTGCAGGTCCATCTAGATATACTAAGGAATTTGAATATTTCACATGATCTTATGATCTTACTTGAAGAAAGAGTCATGTTATTTTAACCACCATCACTAACCTTAAGGAGAGTGACAGTATCTATGCCCAAGTCTGAGAATATGCAGATGGCTTAAACTGTGGCCAACAGGGCCAATATGCTTCTGGTGTAATGGCCATTCTGGGAGAGGACCCTAATTGGTATTACCAGCCCAACTCCCCAGATGGGGGAAAAGAGAGCATATGATATCATGCTTTATACAAGGCATGAAATGGGCCATTGTTAAACAGGTTAGTTGTGACATCAAGAACCTGATGAAAATCCTGCACTCTTCTTAGCCTGCCTCTTGGAGGCATTGTGGCGTTATACTACTTTAGACCCCACCATTTTGTATGATCAGTTCATTTTGTCTATGTATTTCATTTCCCAGTTGGCCTCAGATATTAAGTGTCAAATCTAAAAGCTCAAAAAAAGGGCCCACGGATCCTCCAATCAGATCTTTTAGACCTGGTTTTCAAAGTTTTTAATAACCAGAAGAAGGAGTGAAGGGAAGACAGATGGCAAAAGAGACATACCTACCAACTCTTGGCCTCAGTCTTTACTGGGGCTAGGAACAAGAGAGCAACCTCTAAGGGTTAAGATCATACTCAAGCCACATGACCACCACTGGGGTATTGTTTCAAGTGTCATTGGTCAGGATATTGGACTACGGACTGTACTCAACTGCCTCTGACTATTCCATGCCCATGATGCAGGCAGGTTGGACACTGGAGAAGTGACTACTTTGCCCAGAAAGAGAAAGCCGTGCTTCTCAGGCTCCTGCAGTACTGCCTAATCAGCCCTATGTGACTCCACCTGTTCTGACACTTGCTATGTGACTTACAACTTTGTGTTCAGACTTGGAGTTAGACCTGCTAGGTCTCAGTATAATTGACACATCTCTGGCTCAGTTGTAGCTCCTGAGTGCTCTCTCGTGCACACCATTAAATCAACTGAACCCAGAGTAAACATTTCAGTGGCTTGTATGCTTGTTTTGTTCATTATTGATATGAGGGCATCCTACTCAGCCACCCCCCCCAAATTTTGGGAATCCCTTCTTCTCTCTCTCATCTTTATAGTGGGGGTCAATGGCCTTCTTTCTAAACCCCTTATCATTCCACCATCACTGAGACTACTGGGAAATGAAACGTTCCTTTACTCCTTTCTAGTTATCCCCTCTTCCTGTCCACTTATTAGGAAGAGATATCATGTACAAGCTGGGAACCTGCCTTAACGTCTATCTAGAGCACCCAGCTATTTACTTAATAAGAGTGCTTTCCAAGGCAATCAACCCCCCACCTACAGAGCCCTCTTCCCTCCAAGACACTATAACACATGCCTTACTATTTACTTACATGCCTTCATATATTCAGGACCAGGTCTCTTCCCAAGTTTAGAAGACTTCCACCTCCAGCAGAGCCTCACACATCACACCTATTTCAATCCAGCTTAAGGACCTTCTTTCCTTCCCTAACAAGCCTCAATATCCTATCAGCTACATCACTTTACAAGGTCTGAAATCTAATTACTAAGTTCCTTTCATCTGGTTTTCTTAAGCCCACTAGTTCTCCTTATAATATTCCCATTCTCCTGGTTCACAAGTCTGATGGGACCTATCACCTAGCTCAGGACTTGTCAATCATTAATGAGACTGTTGTTCCCCACTACCCCACCATTCTTATCCATATACCCTCACCAGATTCAGAGTACTTTATAGTTTTAGATCTCAAAAATGCATTTTTTGCCATTCCTCTTTTGCAGAGTCTCATGATGTTTTTACTTTTGCCTGGACTGATCCAGATACTAATAGTTCCCCAAAACTTACTTGGACAGCTATTCCTCCAGGGCTTTTAAGATAGCCCTCACCTTTTTGGTCAAGCACTAGCCTTGGACTTTTCCCAATTTCATTTACAAATAGCACCCTCATTGAGTATGCTGATGATATATCATTGTGTAATCCATCCCTTTCCTCCTCTCAACAAGACACTGTTATTCTTCTTACTTTTCTTTTTGACAAAGGATACTAGGTATCCCTCTCTAAGGCCCAACTAAACTTACAACAAGATACAGGATTTGAACTTAGCCTGGGACATACAGTCAAAACTACCCAGAGAAAGCAGCCTATTTCCTCTTTGTCATTCCCTCAGTCCTAAAAGGGAACTTTGTGTGTTTTTAGGCCTTACTGGGTACTTTCGAATCTGAATCCCAAACAATGGCCGCATACCTAAACCCTTGTACACAGGGCCGCATGGGGACTAGAACGTGAACTTCTAAATTGGCACCCCCTGGCACATAATGCCTTCAACACCTTAAAGAGGCTCTCACAAGGACTCCAGCCCTGGCTTTTCCTGATTTTCAAAAGAATTTTCTCCTATGCACAGCAGAAAAGGGAGGAATAACATTGGGACGACTGGGACAAAAATATAGACCAGACTGAAGACCATGGCCTTCCTATCAAAACAGCTAGATAACAATGTGAAGGGATGACCACCTTGTCTCAGAGCTTTAGCTGCCACAGTCTCATTAACACAGGAGGCTAGCAATCTTACATATCGCAATCACATGGATGTTCACTCACCATACCAGGTAATAGACATTTTAAACAATAATACCTACTGGTTTGCACCAGGTCTCACCGAACTCTTCTGGGAGTTAGGTGGGAAATACTAACATCACCGTCCAGAAATCTAACACCTTAAACTTAGCCACTCTTCTTCCCACACCAGAACCCATAGATTCTCCTGCCCAGAGAGTCTAGAAACTTCTAGGACAGACAGAGCAGACCTAAAAGATGTCCCTCTCTCAGACCCAGAGTACGTGAAGTACATAGCTGGAAGTAGTTATGTTCTCAATGGAGTAAAGAGGACAGGATATGCAATTACCACCACTGCTGAAGTCATAGAAAGTGCCCTCCAGCCACCTCCACACAAAAGGCAAAGCTCATTGGTCTAACTCAGGCACTCACCTTGGGCAAAGACAAGGGGCTCAACATATACAGAGACTCAAAATATGCCTTTCTTATCCTGCATTCCCATATGGCAATCTGGAAAGAGAGAGGACTCCTAACCAGTAAGGGAACACCTATTAAGCATGCCCCCTTAATTTTACAACTTATTAAAGCAGCTCAGCTCTCTGCCCAAGTGTTAGTTATTCACTACAAAGAATATCAGAGATCATATAGCTTAGAAACATTAGGATATAATAAGACTGATAGGGAAGCAAGAAAGCAGCCCTTATCCCTTACCTCGTCACTGATGCATTAGCTTTTCCCTCAGTTACTCCTGAATACTCTAATGAGGAGTTACAACATCTACAGCAGTGAGGGACTGTAGCAAAAGGGCCATGGCTAACACTCCAGGGAAGACTTATTTTACCTGCCAACTAAGAAGACAAATTCTTAATGCACCTTCATAATTCTCTATACATAGGAAGAAAGCCACTGCATAAACGTCTAAGTTCTCAAGTTGTCTTCTCTAATTTTTATTTTAAGTTGAAGCCTATTACCCAGGCTTGCCCCATCTGCGGAACTCAGTTTCCAAGGATACTTAAAACTACCTCCCTCTCTCCCTAATCATTAATTACGAGGACATCTGCTGGGACAAGTTTGGCGGCTTGACTTTACTCTCATACCTAGATACAAGAAATACAGTTACCTGCTCACATTCAGGCTGACTAGAGGCTTTTCTCACAATCTCAGAAATGGGCTCAGAAGTCCCACAGCTTTTATAAATGACATTATTCCTCACTTTGACATTCCCATTTTCCTTCTGAGTGATAATGGTACTGCTCTTACTTCTCAAAAAATACAAGTTTCACAGTCCCTTGGCATAGACTTTAAACTTCATATAGCTTATCATCTCCAATCTTCAGGAAAAGTAGAAAGGGCTCATTGTACCCTTAAACAACAGTCAACCAAACTATCCTTGGAATTCAAGCAAGGATGGCCACAGCTTTTGTGTCTAGTGCTTCTAAGGTTCAAAACCACTGCCCAAGGCTCCCTGATTTCTTAGTCCCTTTGAGTTCATGTATGGGAGGCCTCTCCTACTCCACCTGGGAGTACCTACAATAACCTTTTCTGTTGGGAAATTATCTCCCAATTCTAGAACTGGCAAGAAAGCTTATAAGAGATAATGCTGACCAACATCTCTCTGCCCCCTGTGAAGTCCCATCTCCAAAATCTCATTTACAACCAGGAGACTGGGTACTCCTTAAAGACTTACCAAGTCAAACTAAGTCACCATGGAGAGGACCTTGACAAGTAGCGTAAACCACCCCTACAGCAGCCAAGCTTTTGGAGATCCCCCCTCCTGAATCAATCTATTTAGACTTAAGACAGCACCCTTGTCACTCACAGAAGCCCCTGCTTCAGAGCAATGTGTACCAAATTTATACACCTCGAAGCTTCTAGGTGACCTCAAATTCCTCTTCAAAAACATAAATTTATAAATGTCTTTGGGACCAGACTTATTAAAGACCTTCAAATATCACATTTATCTTTAGTTCTTCTTAAATATCAGTGGGGCCCAACATAGTACAACTACTTAACAGGCTGGCAAAAGGATGATCTCCAACAAAGTGCTCCTTGTGTCAAGCACTAAACTGTACAAGTGTTCATAAGGCCTGGTAAAATACCTAAGTACACTGATTTTTAATTATGGGTGTGCTTATTCAACCATTTCATATTCTGTCACAATCACTTATTTAAGACACCTTAAAACTTAAGTGGAACTTTCAACAAGTTTCTTTAATGTAATCAGCATAGAAAATATGAAAGTTGAAGCAGTTCATAAAAGTCTGATCAGCTCCAGATCCTTCATGGTTATCTTTGATCTCTCTGTGTGTGCTCTCTATCTAGCTCTAGGTCTCCTGTAAAACAGGCCATAACAGACAGAAATAGGAGCTGGGAATGCTAACCCCTGCCAATTGGTCTGGGACTCTTTCTCCTGGCACTAACCAAGACTACACAACATGGACTCCACAGGCCTGTTTTCTGTCCTACTCATATCTATTCTTACTCTAAGTAACCCACTACAAACAAACAACCCTCTAACACCAGTGGGTGATCTCTTGCTAACAGATCCCTTATTGGAATTTCATCAGGATTCCTATGACTTCTTCCATGAACAGCACTCAAATGTGGGAGAATTCCAAGAAGTGTGGGTAACTCTGCATTCCACTGTACTACCTATGAACTGGATTGAACCAGGTCCTCCAAAAACCCATGGTACTTTAAAGTTAACACATATTCTGGATGTGGAACAATAATATTAATCACCTCACTGCATCCAAAAGCTGCAGGGCTCTGCACTCCTTCAACAGCAGAAACTCAATTATCACTCAGAACTAATGAAACTAGCCCCTTAGAAGTTTATTCATTAAAGAAATATGATCAAATTGTCCAATTTCTTAATGGCATGGTTCTTCTAGCAAATTACAGTGGTCAGCTTATGGCAACAAATTGGGTCCTCTGCTGAGGTGCAGGGTTCCTGGAAATCCTACATCTAGGGCTCAGAGTTAAGTCATACTGCAGAACCAGCAAAGACTTCGAAATCAACTGTGAGGACATTCAAATCTGGACTCAAGATCTTGCCTGGGGTATTGTGGGTGCTGGATGGATCCCCGTGGTAGGATCCCAAAAGTCTAGAGTTGCTATTTATAATTAGATCCTGCTTGATATTCAAGCTCTAATATGCCATGACCACAAGTAACATTTTACACTTCTAGAACATTTGCCCTGCTTAACAGGGAGGAAAGGGAAATAAGACAATATGTTATGACTAACCGAATGGCACTAAATTTTCTATGAGCAAAAGCTGGGGGGTCTTTGTGGAATAGTAGTTAGTGTTTGCTGCACAACTGTAGGAAACCTACAAGTTAATATCTTCAGTTATGTTAATAACTTAGACCCTGGTTGAACATACCTTTTCTTTACAAAATAGTTTCAACTTTCCAATATTGTTTCAGCTCCCATAACAATGTTTATAATAATATATCTAGCCGGACTCGGTGGCTCAGCCTGTAATCCCGCGCCTTTGGGAGGCTGAGGTGAGTGAATTGCCTGAGCCCGCGGGTTCGAGACCCGCCTGGGCAGCGAGACCTCATCTCTACAATAAATCAAAAAATCAGCCGAGCGTGGTAGCGCATGCCTGTAATTCCGGCTACTTGGAAGGCTGAGGCGGAAGGATCGCCGGAGCCCGGCAGGTAGAGGCTGCGGTGGCCGGGAGCGGCCACTGCACTCCAGTCTGGGCGACAGAGTGAGACTCCAACTCAAAAAAAAAAAAAAATAATAATATATCTAATTATAGTCATTTGTGCTTTTACATGCTACTTCATATGTAGCAATTAAACTGTGCTCCATGGGCTTTCATCCTAAATTCCAATCCTCCTGTTTTAGGATTTTAGATAGGTAGAGATATCTCTACATCCTAATCCAGCAGGAAGTATTACAGAAGACTGACCTTCATCTCTACTGTAGCCATAAATAAGAAGATTTTAAAACAACAAGAGGAGGGAATGAATGGGTGAAAAGCCAGAATTGAGTAATTTTAGTCATAGTGACAGCCATTTAAACACAGCTTATCTTTGCCATGCTTTGTCAGAAACACAGTTTTCCAAGGGTGTAGTTTCCTGACAATTTATGGCAATCAACCTCCCACAACTGGCTACTCGTCCACTGGAGGCACAAGATCTATGTTATCAACACCCAAAGATGCAGCTGCTGGAGATCATTTTCACTCTTCATACTTCCTAGAAAAGATCTTAAATATTCTGACACTTCATATTATATGCCATGCTCACCTGTGAGCATTCAGCCCCTGTTTTTTCTTGGAAAGTGGATACTAAACTTTTTCTTTCTGTCTACTCTTTGTGCAATTCTTTTCCATCCATGATACTGGCTTACTTATCTAACACTATTCCTTCTTGCTTTTGGTTTCCATTTGCATAGGATGTCTTTGTCCATCCCTTTACTTTCAGACGAAATGTGTCTCTACAGATGAGATTACATTCTTGTAAGCAGTGTATATTTGGGTCTTTTTAAAAACTCCATTTAGACAGTTTTTATCTTTTACTTGAAAAGTTTAATCAATTTGCATTCAATATTTAATGTTTTTATTTGTATGTGAGGCTTTACTGCCATTTGATTAAGTAATTTCTGGTTGTTTTTTATATCCATTGCTCCTTTCTTTCTCTCTTATTGTTTATCATTGTGATTTGTTGGTTGTCTGTAGTTGTTACAGTATAGTTTTTCTCTTTCCTATTTGTGTATTTAGTCTTCCAGTAAGTTTTATATTTTTGTTTTTATATAGGTAGATACAATTATTTTACCTCCAGATATTGGACTCCTTAAGCATTTGTCTTGTGGTGAACGTCATCAAACTTTGCTTGTGTGGGAACGACCTTATTTGTTATTCATAGACGAAGTATAACTTTACTAGCTATAGTATACTTGGCTAGTAGTTTTTTTTCTTTCAGCACTTGGAATATATAATCTCATTTTCTCCTGGTTTGCAAGGTTTCTACTTCAAAATCCACTTAGTCTAATGGGAGATCCCTTACAAATAACTAGATGCCTTTTTCATGCAGTTTTTAGGATCCTCCCTTTTGTTTTTTACAGTTTGACTCTAATGTGTTATGGAGATAACCTTTTTAAATCGTATCTATTTGTTTCTTAAGCTTCCTGTATCTAGATGTTTAAATATCTTGCTAGACTTGGGGAGTTTTAGCTATTGTTTTGTTGAATAAGTTTTCAGTCCTTTTAGTTTTCTGTTCAGTTTCTGAAACATTGACACACACATAGATATATATTTGCTTTATAGTGTCCCATTTGTTCCTTTATATTGGCTTTGTTCCTTTATATTCATTTTTATTTATTTATGTCTGATTTGGTTATATCAAAGACTCATCTTCAGGTTCTAAAATTCTTTTTTCTTTCTTTTTTTAGTTTATTTAGTCTGTTGTTAAAGTTTTTGAATGTGTTTTGTATTTTATTTGAGAGTTCTTCAGTTCTAAATTGTTTGGTTTGGTTACCTTCTATGATATTTATCTTTTTGGTAAATTTTTCATTCATATCCTGATTTTTAAAAATTTATTTGTACTGTTTTTCGATATCCCCTTGAATCTTGTTGAGCTTCTTATATATCATTATTTGAAATCCTTTTTTCAGAATTTTGTGAATTTATATTGGACCTGAATATATTGCT